>JALGBA010003985.1:1905580-2591161 GCA_023970755.1 Azemiops feae | reverse complement strand
GCTATTCCTGCCAGCTTGGTGTCATCCGCAAATTTGATGAGTTCCCCATCTATCCCCTCGTCCAAATCGTTGATGAAGATGTTGAAGAGCACTGGCCCCAGAACAGAGCCCTGGGGCAACCCACTGCACACTTCCCTCCATGTAGATGCGTTTCCATTGAGGACCACACGCTGAGTACGGCCGGTCAGCCAGCTACGAATCCATCTGGTGGTGATGCTGTCTAACCCACATTTTCCTATCTTATCAAGTAGTAGGTTATGATCTACTTTATCAAATGCCTCCCTTCTAAAGAAGCAGTCAGGGTGATCTCTTCTAAGGACTGACCAGTTTGAACGCCTTGCAGTCCAAGGGACTTGCAGGAGTCTTCTCCAGCACCATAGTTCAAAGGCCTCAATTCTTTGGCACTCAGCCTTTCTTATGGTCCAACTTTCACAGCCATACATGCAATAGGAAAACCATGGCCTTGACTATACGCACTTTTGTTGGCAGGGTGATGTCTCTGCTTTTTAGTATGCTGTCTAGATTTGCCATAGCTTTCCTCCCCAGGAGCAAGCGTCTTTTAATTTCTTGGCTGCAGTCCCCATCTGTGGTGATCTTGGAGCCCAGGAAAATAAAATCTGTCACTACCTCCATTTCTTCCCCGTCTATTTGCCAGGAATTGAGAGGGCCGGATGCCATGATCTTGGTTTTCTTAATGTTGAGTTTCAAGCCAACTTTTGCACTCTCCTTCTTCTTAGAGTCCCTATGAAATAAGGTACTGAAAATACCAAGCTTTATTTTACAATGAGTGAAATTTAAAAATCCTATTTGTCTGAAATAGTATTTCAGTGAAATCTATTTTAGAAGGCACTATAATCTTAAAATATTTATCTCTCTTCACTTACATTATCACACTTCCCAAGAGATGAAAACTTTTTATACAATATATCAGTGCTTTTTTTGTAAAAAAAAAAAAAAAAAAAAAAGGTGCCGGAACTCACACACATCATACAACCCGCCTTGCCTATCCTTCAAGGTTCCATCCCAAAAAGGTGCCGGAACTCCGTTCTGGGCGTTCTATGACAAAAAAAGCCCTGCAATATATTATCATAGAGAAGTATAAAAACCTTATGCATGTTGAAATGTGCTTGAGTTTATCATGGCCTGCAATTTTTAGCTTTTATACCCTTAGTATATATTAAATTAATATAGTATGCTTGGAATCAAAACAGGTAATTATCAACAATTCTAATATTTTAGAGTATTTTGCTGCCTATTCCTCTATTTGAATTTGACTGAGCAATATATTATGTTTTATTTGGTGCATTTTTACTTTGCTCTTCAACTAAAAAGCTCCCAGAAGGGCTTTGAAACCCATGTTCATAGATTTACAAACTAAAAAAAAAATGCAAAAAGAAAAAGAAGAAGGATAAAAAAGCCACTCAGGCACTAAATATCAACATCAAATAGCAGTTCCTATAATGATTAACTGGGAACAATTTGGGGAAAAAAGACACACCACAGACTTGATCTTTAGATCAGGATGAGCAGCAACTGCATATAGTACTGTCAAGAATCATCATGTGCAATGACCCAAATAAAGAATGCATTTATCAGTTTGCAAAACTATTTGATTGTGTGAACTAGATTCATAGTTCAAAGAATTGAATTGAGGATAAAAAGAAATTATTAACAATTAATAAGTTTATGCATTCTTATAAAGCAATCTGGATTGCCTAAATGCTAACACTGAATATATATAGATAAACACATGCACATAGACACATACATATTTTACAATTGCAGTCAAAGCACAACTTCAAAGAGAAATGACCCAATTCATTACAGGATGCCAATATGACATCTTTAAGATATATCAGGCCTCCAACTCTCAAAATCAAAATAACAAATTGGTGTATGTCAAAATTCTTTGCAGGCTATGTTATATAGCTGATATACTGATATATCTGGATAGTTTTTGTATTTTAAAACAGGTAATTATAAACTTCAGCAATATCCCTACATTAAGCCCATGCTTATCACTGTCTGTAGCAAAATCACAGATAATCAGTCCAATGCCAACTGCTTCTCCTATATGGTTAAGTGGTGCCAAGAGTTAGGAAAAAAATTGGCCGCACCAAGGAGACTTGTGTACATATTTGCATATAGTAAGTCTTGAGTAGCATTAGATAACACTAACAATATTTTTGGCATGAACATTAATTAGAAGCTAGGATTTCCACTGTCATATTTACATGCCATTCTCCATCCACCTTTAGGAGAATCATTATAAATGATCCTTGGGATACTGAGGAAACAAACGTAATTGGGTTGATTTAAAAGCAGGAAAGAAATATGTAACCTTTTTGCACTGAATGATTGCAAACTAATACCATGGAAGTCAAAGCTTCCATTAAGTAATGGGTAGTGCTTTTGTCTCAATGCTTCAATTTTTTTACTTTTAGCATAGGGTAGAGAGAGATATATTATGGATGGCATTTATGCCTGAGAAATTTGGTGAATGAAAAATAGTTGACAATTCTAAAATATCCCTAGTGCCACTAATTCTAATGTATCCATCAAATCACCAAAAGGGCAGTGCATATCTATTATAGTCTTAAATTGATTTTTGAAGAGGAGTGTTATCTCCTGTGGATTTTATTTTAGGCTAAAGTAGCATTCGTTAAAACCTAGGTCCCTGGTATATAATAATTACATCAGAAATGCCCTACATTTAAAAACTTAAAACTTCAGGGTCATCTAAGAGGCATTTCTGAACATACCCATAATTTTTCTCTCTCTAGTAAAGAGCTAAATGGAAGTTATTTTTTATTAAAAGGGAAGAATAGCTGAGACTGTCATTACAATCCAGTCTACAGCTGGATAGTATTATTTCCTAAGCATTTATTTTAAAATTCTAGATACATTCTAGAAATTGATTTTAAAAGTGACATTGAAGTATAAGCAACAAATTGACTGATAACTTTATACAGGATCCAGGATGGCTGAAATCATGTTCTTGGTCGATCCTGATTCATAATGGAATCCTGAACTAATTCAAAGGCTGTTCCTTTGAAAGCCAGAATTTCAGCATAGCCCAATAGTATCATGACTAAATCCTCCACATTGTAACAGGTCTCATTTCACATGATAGAAGATAAATCAGTTTTGATTTTTTTTTCTTTTTTTTCCCCAACAGAAGATGAAAGTTAGTAGATAAAAGGTAGTCCTCGCTTAATATTGGGTTCTTAGCGACCATTTGAAGTTACAATGGACCCTCTGAAAAGGTATTTATAACCCAGATCTAATGTTTCAACACACACAAACACACACACATATGATGGTCATGGATTCCATTTTAGGCACTTGGCAACTGGCTCTCATTTATAGCCATTTGCAATGTCCTATAATCACATAACTGCAATTTTTTTGTGTTTTTTTCTGGTTTGGGGCTTTTTCTTCCACTTTCCAGCAAAAAATGCCCATTGGATAAAATGGATTTGTTTAATGACTGCCATATTTGTTTAACAACTGCTGAAAAAATGGTCATAAAATTGGATGCGGAACCATTTAACAACTGTCACAAATTATAACTGTAATTCCAGGCTCAAATTCCAGTTGTAAGTTGAAGACTCCCTGGATATGTTTTGTGAGTTTGTTTTATTTCAGAACTACATATTCTTTCTCTTTTTAATAATTACTTAAGTCTTCAGCTTCTCTGGTTCCATGTTTGAGTTAAAATCAAAGAAAGATGTCACAAAGTACTTATTTCTTTTCAGATTCAGAAGCTCAAGGAGCTATGAAATAAAAGTAGGTAATCTGCAACTGGCAGGCAGTAGACCTGGGTAAATAATCTGCATTCTTTGCCTGAAGGCGATCCTATTTGAGAGGCCTGTTTGTCTCAGAAAATTGAATTGTGCTGCTTCGGTGCCTCAAATCGAAGCATGAAAGTGAGCCAGTTCAATTCAGACCTATCTGTGAAACCAGACAAGTTCTTTAGAATGACAGTAGGTTTCATTGGATACCTTTCTTAAACACTTTGAAAAGTTTAGCTTGGAATTAGAAGAAAATTGTGGCATTTCTAATAAGAGGCATAAATACAAGATGATTTTTAAAAGTATAAACAGAAAAGATTAGTTTTGCACCACATGCAATGTATACTATATTTTTGATCATTTTATACTTTCAAGCCAAACAGAACATTAGGAAGGATAGAATTGTTTTACCTTCTATATTTCAAAGATCTTCATTATTTTTTATTCATTGCCATTGGATTACTTCACATATCGCAATAAGGGCTATTTGCAGTGCTTGGTTGCCCTGTAACCAAAGTAGGCTAGCAATCATTTGGGGAAGACAGGATTAGACACTGATCTGTCCACAGACCTTTCCCATTGTAAAGACAGCCTCTAAGGGAATGTTCTTGATCCTGTTTTAAAATATTCTCTCCCCACAACCACCACCTTTATATCACTTCAAGTGTACCTGTTTGTTTTGATTGCTATCCTTTATATTATTGCATACTAATTTCAGCAATTCATCAGCTACTTCACAAAGGAAAGGATTCTCCCTCAACTGAATCAATTGTTACCAAGTTTCTCAGCCCTAACAAGTTTAAGATGTGTAGACCTCAACTTCAATATCTGGCTGGAGAATTCTAGGAGTTAAAGTCCACACATTGTAAAGTTGCTGAGGTTGAGAGATATTGCTTTAAAGCTGTCTTAGTGATAGTCTAACAGCATCATAGTTATAATATTTGCCTTAGAAATGGAAAATTGCTGGTTTGAAACCCAGTCTCAATGTGTTTGTTTTTAAAACACAATTGTTTCCCTCAGCTAACTACTTTTCTCTGGATTTTTTGAAAAAATAAATTCAGAGGTATACTATTTCAACTATTTATCTGATCACTTGAAGTAGAAGCATTTTATCCTCTGACAAAAACAGTAAGAGGAAAAATCATTTGTCTACTCCCCAAATTTAGTCAAGATTGAGAAAGGCCATTTGCACCCTGTTTAATCTGTTACACAGATGCATTAATAAGTGCTGACAACAATATTTTTCTTGGACATGTACATTTTTTTTAGCAATGACTGAAAAATACTGGAAAAGGAACTTTTTTAATGGTACTAAGAATATATGCAAAATAAAATAAAATAACCTTATATTTTAGAATGCTGGGTGTTTATGATATGATACAATGTGGCATGTTATAATAATATAATAATATAAATAAAAATGAGCCTACACTATCAAAGCTATTCTGTTTGAAAAGTATAAATTGCTCAGGCCTTCCAGATATTTTTTTTCAATATTGCACTTTAATTTCATATATCAAAACCTTGCAGATGCATGGGTGATTTATTATTGGCACAAAAAGCGCATGAAGAAGCTGGGGAAAATGTATTATTGAACAATCATTGCTAAATGGTACTTTAAATGCTAATAAAGTGTCCACAGTAGGGTTAAACGCATTCATCTGGAGATGAATGATCCACTGAATGCATCAGAGCTCAAAATAAAAAAAATATATTTGTTCACTGAAAGCTAAAAAGGCTGAGAATATATTAAATGGCCTCAATAAAGGGGCAGCATTAGGAAAAATATTGTCCCTGTACTTTAACCAAGGAAGTGTTACATTTCCAGTTACAAGGGGAAAAAATGCAGGCAAAATAAAGCAAGCTTGAAAGGCATATTAAGGAAATAAAAATAGATTAGAAGCAATCCACAAAATAGAAACAGCAGCTAAAAAAGTCAGGATAAGTAAGTTTTCAAGTGATTTTAGGGTTCTCCATTTAAATAAAGTCCTACTGACAATAACCAAGTATGGGAGCTCATTCTCTGCAGAATTATAAATAATGGAGGAAGCCAAGTGAAGAGATGATGTCTAATCTTACCTCTAGCCTGTGTACACTGAATAGAATTTGTGAGTTTTGTGGACAATAGAATACAGAGTCAATGCCAAACATCTGTCCTAAACTGGCTTTATTTCAAATAAAAATGAGTAAAAATGCATTGTTAGACAAAATGAGAAAGATAATCTGGGCAAAATTTTAGAATAAATATTAAATATTGACAAAATTAAGCTCTGTATGAAATATTCTAGGGTCTAAAATATTTGTTGCTGTTATTTAGACATGTGAAGGGATGTCCCATAAAATGTTGGTGGTATTCTCTGAATAGGATGGTTACATGACAGGGACCCCAAATTTCAGACTACAGTGATGGATAGTGGAGAACACTGACTACAGTAAGACTGGACAGTTATAATTGCAGGGGATACTATTCTTGATCTTAATTATCTTAATCTTAATATTAGTAATTCATTTCTATCTTTCTGGTTATGAAGACTTCAAGGCAACATACAAATACAAATATGAAATGTGACTATAAAATTAATACATATAAAATAAAAACCAATAATTAAAATATAGTAATCTTTTAAAACTTGGAAAAAGTGGTAAGTGGATGGAAGGAAGGAAGGAAGGAAGGAAGGAAGGAAGGAAGGAAGGAAGGAAGGAAGGAAGGAAGGAAGGAAGGAAGGAAGGAAGGAAGGAAGGAAGGAAGGTCACTCTTAAATTCATATAGTAGGACTAATTGTGGTTTTAGTTATATAGAAAAAGAAAGAAGGATTACACACTCTGATTCCCTTGCTCTTCAAATCAGTACTCTTTTGTAAACATTTTGTAAACATTTCTACTATCCTTCTCACATACCCCTCCCCCAAACTGCTTGCTTATTTGGAGAAATTAATCATTTTAATTATTTTTTGAGTGTATGTGCAAAATAGAGTCCCTTTTTATCGACCATAAAGGAAGCTTGCATTTAAAACTTTCTTTCTACTCCCCTGTATGCTTCCCCCTCAGTTTAGACTAGGTAGGTACATTCCCAAAATTATACACCATTGAACAAGCCATAGCTGGGAGATATATCAGAGGAAATGCAATGTCTTACTTAAGGAACAGGAAGGATGACACTTGCAAGAAATCTTGATTTGAAATCATACCTATTCCACCTGAGTAGCAGTGATGCTCCCCATTGGCATTGTGATGGCTGAAGTAAGGAAGGACATTCTATAGAAGAAGAGGCAGTGTTGAAACTAGAGGCAGTCAGGCCCTTCCTGTGCATTAGTAGCCTTGGTCTGGGGCAGTGTTCAACATGAATATATGGCATGGAGTTAAGATAACCTAGACAGTAGGCCCACAATCACCAAAGTAGGCACACTGTGGGTCCAAGGGCAGCATGATATTGGACCACTGTCTGGCATCTCTGCAAAACGTGGTAAGCAACATCAAGGAAAGAATAAGCTTAAACACTTGTTCAGATATATCATATCTGGTATATGTTGCAAATATTGCAAACTGTTAGCAAGATACTTTTCAGATAGAGCAAGATGTCTCTGCAGTAGTTCAAGCAATCATCAAGCAGCAAAGAGCAGTATGACCCAAAGGTATTAGGCATGAAGCCTGCTATTGCATTAATGATAAATTTGGACAACCAGCTAATCAGCATAGTAAAGGATGCCAGATCCCAGTGTTTCCTTAAAATGGCGGAAGCAAAACATATGTTTTCTTTCATGTACAACCCTAATTTGGCTCTACATCATTTATAACTTTAAAGGTTGGTGCCAGCATATAAACATGCCCAGATTGCAACTGGCAGCCTGTGCAAATCTTTCAGTATAAAAAGTGTCCTGAGATATTTATACCTTGCACCAGCTAGCAGGCTGGCTGCCACATTCTACACCAATTGCATATTCAAGATGGTTTTTTTTCCAAAGTCACCTATGTGCTGCAGTAATATAACCAAGACATGTCACAAAATCCATTTGGCTCAAGAAGGTTTCACTTAGCACGCTAGCTGTACTTGTCAAACACAGGTAGTCCTTGACTTACAACAGTTCAAAGTTACAAAGTGACTTATGATCATTTTTCACACTTACAACCATTGCGACAGCCCCATGGTCACGTGATCAAAATTCAGACACTTGGCAACTGACTCATATTTATGACAGTTGCAGTGTCGCAGGGTCATGTGATCACCTTTTGTGACTTTTTGACAAGCAAAATCAATGGGGAAGCCAAACTCACTTAACATCCATGTTGAATGAATGAATGAACCTTTATTATCAAAGTATAACATGTATACAGTGAGATTGGCTGAGCCTCCCTCCATGCCCCCCCCACCACAACTCACAGTGACTACAAACCCCCAACTTACTAACTTAACAACTGCAGGGATTCACTTAACAAATGTGGCAAGGAAGGTCGTAAAATGGAGCAAAATTCACTTAACTTAGCAACAAAAATTTGGGGCTCAGTTGTCATAAGTTAAGGACGACCTGTACACTACTCACCACAATTGCCATAAGTAAGTCCAATAACAACTGGGATCCCAAATTATGAACCTGTAATTTCAGGAGAGGTTTGATTTATTCAAAATAACTTTCATGCCAATCTATAAATTTAAAGTAGTTTTCTCCTTATTAGCAAAACCTTTGGCTGTGTTTATTTCAAATTGTTCTCTTCTTCTAACTGGCTATTATAATTAGGCAACATTCAAGGGTGCTGACTGTCTCCCTGGGATTAAAAAACAACCAGTTGCTTGCTCTTCATAGAAATTGGAAGCAGTAAAAGCAAGACCATGCTGTGAAGCCTGAAGGAATTGTTCTGTAACTGCACAGAAAGGTTAAAGTTCTTGCTAATATTAGGTAACTGTAAGTATTTTACTAATATTAAAAATATTTTAGATAATAAATAATTTACTATTTTTTCCTAATTCGCATTAATTTTTAAACCCCAACTGGTGAGATTTGATTCCTCTTTGCTTGGGCTTTTAATGTGTTTTATTTCCATTGACGTAGCCCATTTGCTTAGTTTTGGGCTTGGCTGAACCCACGGCCCATGCTGCAGGGTGCACAATACTTATCTGATTCTTCAGGATAGAAAATATAAAAGTCCAGAGAATGCAATCTTTAGCACTGGGTTTCTATATACTCGGCTATGGTGTAGCACTTATTGTAAAAAAAACTACACATAAGCGTTAGCATTGTAGCTGGCTTCCCACTTTGCAAGTTTGATGTTTTGACACCCTTCCCCCACATGACATACCACCACATCGTGTAACATAGTGCAAAATAGGCAGTTTTCATATTAAAAAGCATTTCTAAAAATGTCCATCCGGCATGACTCATTTTTAACTGTTTTTCTCAAACCTGATGTTACTTTTCTATCTGAAAATAAATGTTTCTTCTTTCTTAAAAAAAAATATTTCTTTCATTTTTACTATATTCATATGAGTCTTAAAGAAAGATGAACAAAGCAATAAACTTGACAAGAGGTATAGTGAGCTAGAAGAATGAGGTTCTTCTTCTAGAAATGTATTTTCTCTCTCTTTTTTTTCTGGAGAGAGGTTATGTGGGATTAGCATTACAGTCCCAATACCAGCATCTATAGTTTTTCCTTGTTTAATTCTCAAACTTGAAATAAACAAGAATCAATCAAAATATGTCATATCCATGCTATACAAACTGTGTTAAATAAAAAAAAGGAACTTAGCATATCAGCCAATAGATTTATTATCAGCTCTACAACATTGCTCAGGAGAATTTTAATGGTGCATTTCCATACAATCGAATCTAACATACGGCAATGTCTGCATATAAACATTTTAGATTATTTATTTATCATATTTCAGAGTTAATCTACTAATATTAATCATTGATATTAAATATTTCATATTTAATCCAGTGGGTAAGGCACCAGGCTTGAAACTAGAAGACTGTGAGTTCTAGTCCCACCTTATGCATGAAATCTGGCTGAATGGGCCAAGTCTCTCAGACCATGACATCAGGCGTCAGTGACAAGCTGCTCAATCAATTCCTTTAGCAAACAATGGATCAACAACTCAGTTGATCAAAAAAAAAATGCTAGGATCCTAGCGGAAAATGCTAGGAAGAAAAATATGTTGCCACAGTCAAATTTACTTTTGGTGGTTTACAGTATATGTATAGTATACTTAAAGATGCATATACCGTATAAATATGTATATAATATTTTGGGTGTATATATGTCTTTGTGTGTGTGTGTGTGTTTTTTGTGTGTGTGTACTATTTCTGAAAGTATATATTATTTCTGTATATAAATATGAATTTATATGAAATGTATATAATTTTGAAAAAACATGAGTACCATAACAACTTAATTTAGCAGACCATGTACAATGGATTTTATATGTTATAGACAAAATATCAGTTGCAACTTACATGACCTTCAGAATGAGATCATCACACAAATATTGTTATCTAATCACCCAAATGATTTACTTTTTAATTTAACAATCTCCCCCTAAGTAGTCCAATAAAATGGGAATATTGTCTTAGTAATTAATGGCTGGTGATTTTCCGAAACAATGGTGAATTCTAGAATGACATGTCTATGGAGACTCTCAGTCATCCGGGTCATGGTTGTGCCAAAGATGCTTTTTCAAAAGGCTACTGGACTTTGTTTTTCTTGAAAATGTTTTGCTTCTCATCCAAGAAGCTTCTTCAGTTCTGAAGTCAGAATGACATGTCTTTTTTGCCCTTTACTTTGAAGGACCTGGTTGTCACCTAAGTTTTTTCTCTGCATTTTCAGTTGTCAAAATCCCATGTTTATTGATAGGAAAGGTTTGCAGTTTCCTTATGCATTTCATTTTTCTTCACATTTTAATGTATCAGACCTTGGTGATTAATAGAATTGAAGAAATAACCATATGGGCACAACATGTCAGGTTACTTAACATTTTTCAGTTCAGAAAATGAAAAAGTACTATAATTCTGCAACAGTAATTGCAGAAACAGCTAAACCTATCATCTCTCTCCACTAAAGCTAAGATGATTAAGAAGCAGCAAAGATGGAAAACTGTAGAATCAATCACGAAACCTATAATACACACTATTTATATTCAATTCAGACACCGAAGCCTCTCTTTACAGTTCCATATGATGAGCTAGTCGTGTGTTATTACACCTTATTCTGTCCTCTGCTCAACCCAACAATATCAGCAATAATAAACATCTATCGGAGCAAGATTTTATAGATAAAGATTGTTATTTCAACATAAATTGATACTACATACAAGTAAATAAAATGATGGTTCCCATGAACTTGATGGTTTATTGGCTGATTGTTACAAATTGGTAACATAACCTTTCTCTAATCTGCCTTGTAAGTGTCTAGGTTAATGGCACCTATCCCTCCTGCCTGCTTAAGTATGGGAGGTCCCTGTAGTTCCTCTTTATACTACTAGGACTGAAATCCCTCCTTTTATCTTGCCAATACCATAAGCAGAAGCAGGTGAGTCATTTATATAGAACAAGGGAAAGATACACAAGACATTCCTTTCTCCATACCAAGCAGATCTATCCTTCTATTAGCTTGCTTGGAGAAAACTACTAGTAGCTTTGTTTGGAGACATGCTTCTTCTTATATTGTTGGGTACAATACAAAAATCATATAATATATCTGCTAAGAACCTCTAACTAAATGCCAGTATAATGAGTTTATTCAATTAGCTTTTGCAATTGTGACTGCATAGCATGGCCTTTGTGCTTTTTCTTCTGTGCAACTTATTACCATGCAAATTAGGAGCTGTAAAGGGTGTAGCTTTAGGGAAGCTTAGTGAGAAAAAAAAATTCTTGAGAAATCTTTGTGCACTAGCTAATCAGTCTCATAGAGAAGCGGACCATCATGAATGTTAGATGTTGGCAATTAAAATTAGCATACTTCACAATAGGAAGCAGACATAGGAAAATTCAGCATGAACTTTGTAAGGCAAAAGCAAATATTGTGAAAATTCCTCTTTATCCTATTTGCCATAATACATACTTTGCTTTTGGGCATAGTGTATAAAATAATGTTGAATATTAGATTTAAAAAAAAAATGAAATAGAGACAAGAATCTGGGTAGGAACATTTGATTTTCTCTTTCTCAGTAGACTTCTTACTTACACATACATGTTTTGGATTAATAATTTTAGTTGATTCAAATCTGGCATTAATAGATTGTTGTTGTTAGTTGCAAAGTTGTGTCCGACCCATCGTGACCCCATAGACAACATTCCTCCAGGCCTTCCTGTCCTCTACCATCTTCTGGAGTCCATTTAAGCTCACGCCTACTGCTTCAGTGACTCCATCCAGCCACCTCATTCTCTGTTGTCCCCTTCTTCTATTGCCCTCAATCTTTCCCAGCATTAGGCTCTTCTCCAGTGAGTCCTTCCTTCTCATTAGGTGGCTAAAGTACTTGAGTTTCAACTTCAAGTAATAGGTAGGGATACGCAAATCTTTGAGGAAGAGCTCCTCTTCAAGGAATGTTCAGGCAAAGCACGTTCTGAACCTGTTTTATGAAGCTTTCTTGCTTTAAAAAGTGGAGATGAATTATTTTGTTTGTCTTTGCTCAGCTTTGCAGCCCTTGACAGACTCTTCTGAGAGTTCCTCCAAAGCTCTAAATCAAAGCAAATCTAAGCAGTCTCACAGAGGCCTATTAAAGCAACTGTTGCAGCTCTAACTGAACCTGCAGTTTTCACATGGCTTGAATCTCATGCATGTTAATAAGAAAACAGAGCCATGGCATAGGCTACAGGCTATTTTGGATTTGAAGGAAAGCCACAAGGAAGTGTTCTGCCATAGTTGCCAGTTCCTCTGTGTTTTTTTCACATGCCAGTCTGACTCTGACTAATGAGGACAAAGAATGTTTAAAAAGAATGACTGGTTTAGTCCCACCATTCCAGTGAGTTCACTTTCTACCGTAGCTTTTTCTTTGACCCCAGAGATATTTTCAGTGCATTGACACAAAGGCCACTTTGTGTCAGATTATGAGTTGATTATGAGCACTCAGCAATTTATTCTAAGATAGTCCACAAAACCCTTTCCAACATGGACTACTCAACACCTGGTTATTTATGTTGATAATAGAGAAAATGTATTCATATCTACTTGCTGCACAAGACAGCTTCACCAAATACGGATTCACTGAACATTGATTTCAACAGATAACTCTATAGAAAGGAACATTTCCAAATTTAGCAGGATCTCATATTCTCCTTTTCAGAAATAAGTTGACAGCTGTTTACTGAAGTGACTCACATATCAAAATCTTTTCATTATGCTCTAGCTTTCCATGTAATGTGCAGCATAATTATAGAAAGTATACTTTGTTCCCATTTCAGAAGCTATATGAGAATCTTATACTGATAAAAGGTAGCCAAATATGGTTGTTATTGGCCCTACTTTTCAGGATCTACTATTAGATATTACATCATTCTTTATGTCAGCAGTGGGAAAATGTTATTCTGGAGGAATGATATAATTTCCTTTTTTATTCTGTGAATACCACAATACCATACTTTGAAAATTAGTTCTATCTTTTTGCTTACAATAAGATTTTAGATTTTTTTTCTTAAGTTCCATTTCTAAAATATTCAACTAAGTTATTCAACTAATTTCATTGCTAATTTGAATTTATTATGGCTAATTTATCTAACTTTCAGAAATAGCAAAATTTCACAGCTAAATTTGAAACAAAAAACATTTTCTATGGCTAATATAATCTCATTCTGCACGCCTGGCCTAGGGAAAAAAACATTATGGGTATTTTAGGTAACTTACAAAGCAAATTTAATCTGATCTCTTGGGCCATTTGCCAGTGGTTGAATGTTTTTTGAAATAATGTCGCAAGTACACCATTTCATTTATAAATAGCTCAACAGCATTAGTAAAATTATTTAAAATCATTATCAATACATCATTTTTTCAATACCCCAAGCTTAATGTTAGAAATGTTATTTCATAATCAGTTTCTATTATCTTTTTCTTATTGCAACTCCATTAACAAAGTAAATAAACATCACATTCTTTTTGTGCATGGTTTACAAAGAGTTTTAACATTTTATCATTCCAGAAGATGCTTAAAAGAGAACTACTCTTAAACATTTGTTTGTTAGTTTTCACCATTTTTAAAATTTCAATGTAATTGTTGTGCTCCATTTTTCTCTTGAATTATTTTTATTTTTTTCTTCTCCTTCTGCTTCCCTCCTCCCTCCTCTTCTTAAGAAATTAAGATTATGTATCTGCACTTGTTTCCTGTTCAGAAAAGTATCTATTACTATACACCCTTCTAAGCTGTGTGAATGACTTTCAGAGTGGAAGATAAATTCACATCAGGATCATTTTATCTTCAGAAAAACCCTGATTCAGGTTAAAGCCAGAGGAGGTGGCTACCAACTCCACAGTGAGCAGCTAATCAAACCATACAAAGCTCTGAGCTACTGTAAATTACTGTAGTGACATGATAACTTGTGACATTACTGCTATGACAGTTTAAGGCAGGCATAATATAGCATGACTGATCAAGCTTGAGATGTGCAATATTTCTCACTCTACCATACCTAAACACAAGTAATATATCTCAGTCCCCCAAACAACAGGAGAATGATACAATTCATAAATTTGTTTTCAATACAAGTTCAAGGAATCTTGGTAGTTTCTAGTGACTACACAGCAGCAGGTGAATTAAATCACAGAAGAGTTTGAAATGAGTTGGATATAAAACAAAAGTCTGCATAGCTGAATGGAGGAATATTTATCCCTATTTGAAGGATGTAAAGAGTGCATCCCTTTGCCATGGACTGTGTCCCTATTCACTCAATAATTAATTCATGCATACCCATCCAAAAGAGTATCCTTTGCATTAGCAGCTGAACATATATTTTAAAAAGTATAAACTCATGTTTTTTAATAAAATTTGCTATTTGGAAAATGTGCTATCAGAATCCTGATATTTTTTTGGTCACCATGGATTAACTCCTGTATGTGAAAATATACATTAAAGAAAAACAAAGATAGGAACCCCATTGCAGGAGCAGCTTGATAAATGCACCCTACACAATCTTCACCCTATACAAATAAGATATCAGAATCATCATCCTTAACACAGATCAGAATGAAAAGTCTGTTTTCTTCCCTTCCCCTATAGCTTTTGTAACATATATTACCCTCATTCTCCATGCATTTTTTTCATTAAAAATAAATACATTTTTGAAACAATGAAAACATTCTTACATTATGTTTGTAAATATAATTATGATTTTGGGAATAACCATGACTGTTTTTCTCATTATTTAAAATTGGTTTTTTTTCTTTAATGATATATTAATAACTTGTAGTATAGAAGCAGGCTGAATTCCAAGTGCTTAGATCCAGAGAAGGGAGTTTATTATCTCTAATAAAACTTGAACTTATTTTTCAATAGCTGCTCTAGATCTTATATCAAAAATTGTGAACTATATGGCATGTTTGTACAGAATGGGTACTTTCTGGGGAAAAACAATCAAGTCTAAAATTCTTTTGACCTGATGGAACTAACATCAAGTTTTCTATAGTACAGTTACTGTTTTATCAGATGACTTTGAAAATATTACAGCCTTAGTTTCAGCATATGTATGCTAAGATTATTTTTAAAAGAATCCAGCATTCAGTCTGCTGCACCAAAGGTCCAATTTGCAGTTTTATGAAGGCAACTATTCTTACAACTACAGTCATAAATCATTTTCATTTGTCACACATTTACAGTCTGTCCAGGTTTAAGAAGCCCTCTTAGACATACTGTCAACAGGAGGACATACTATTTGGAGCTAAAAGCATACTCCATTGTACAATTTATTTTAACATGTCATTGTTCAAGAATTCTAAAGATATAGCCTCAAATAATATCAGTGACGATGTCTTTATGTTTATCACATAAGTAAATTCAGCACTTTGGGGAGGAAATAATAGAAACTATGCACAGAAATACTAGAGCATCTAGCCTCCAAAGCACGTCATTGTAGTGAAAGCACATTTTAACCTATTTTAGAATCGGTTGTAAGTATTATACCCTACCTATGAGCTTTCTTTACCGAATTTAATAACTCATTTGAGTAGCATAATTGCCTAGCAATACAAAAATATGTCAAAATTATCTTTCTGAATCCTTTTCTGATTATGTACTACTGTAATCTTCAAAATGTCTAAGCCTGTGTCAATTACATTTTCTTATATCCATGCAAGAGTGGAAAAAGAAAAAAAAAACAATTTTGCCTTGAAAAAAACTTACCTTGCCAGTGAACATAAGCACTGTGGGACACACCTTAAACTATGCAGTTTTATGTTTCCTGAGATACTGTTTGTAGAGCAAAGCATTCTTAGCTTTGAGGTAAGACTCTAACATTGAAAGAAGAAATGTGCCATTAATATCCCTCTTCTATTCATCCTATGGCTTTCAAGACATTTCTTGATTTGGGGAAACAGGGTTTACTTGAGTTTTAAAGAAATGTCTATGAAATCTACTTTAATGATTTTAAAGTTTAGTTAAAAATTAAAAACTACTGGGCTGAAGCATGTTTATCAAACTGACACAATTCAATTTTTCCAAGCAAATGTTTTTGTAGGCACTTCCAGCTGTCTCTCAATTTTTTACGCAAATGATAGTTTGTATATTTGCTAGCGGAATCTCAATTAAAATATTTGTTATTTTGCTTCTGGACAGCATCTGTCATTGCATTTGGACTGATTTTAATTTCTTTCGTTATTCCCAAAGAGCTCTTTGCTTTACTACATGAATCTTAATGCCCTCTATAAGAATTTATAAAATTGCTTTACTGGATTTTTTTTCAATTTGATTTATATAAGAACCATACTTCAACATTTTGCCAAGATTCCTGTAAAGAGCATGAACATGATTTTCTGGCTACCAGTATTGATGTGGTCGAACACTTTCCTTTAGTGCTGAGAGCAGATCCTGCACCTTGTGTACTGATGAAATAGCAGAAATAACTGAAGCTTGGTGCAAAGCAAGACATATCTTCAGCGAGCTGTTAATGGGGAAGCCTCAAAGGCAACAAATTCTAATGCAAGCAGATATCTGCTTTTGCTTTCACTTTTAATCTTTTATCACTTCTTTAATTAAAAAATGGAAGAAAGAGATTAAGACAGGCACATTTGTTGGTCCACAGATCAATGATAAGCAGTTGGAAGATCTGTTAGTGGGGCCAGAGAAAATCACCTGGAAAGCATTCAAGGATGTTTAGAATTTTCTTGGCAACTACAGAGCAGCAAACTACATTCAGCTGGTTGACAAACTTCTTATAGCATACAAGAATATGAAGTGCAACATGTCACTGAAGATTCGTTTTCTGCATTTACACTTGGACTTCTCCCCCCAGAATCAGTGACAAACATAGTGAAAGATTTCACCAGAACATTGTTATGATGAAAAAACAATATCAGGGCAACTGGAATCCATCAGTGCAGACTAATGCAGTGCAGTGAGATGCATCAGACAGTGAGAACAAATGAAAATCAGCAGCAAAACACTTTTAGTCCTGTTGAATCCATGCAACAGGTAAGGAAAATTGTGCAATTAAATACAGCCATTAAAAGTTAATTTCATATTTGTCAAGATTCCTACATGATACAATCATTCTTAAATTATATTTGTGTTCAGTTTGAAGGTTGTGCTTGTTAATGATTTTGAGAAGATAGGAATTGTTCATATAACTGCCCTGGTTCTTCTTGAATATTGAGCACTCTTTCATATTTTCAATTATGACAGTTTCCTGAATGAATTGCAGGGATTAGGAGTAGGAAGCAAGGTTCCCTTTTCTCAAGTTAACTATGCTTAATGTTCATGGGAAAAAGAAGTTGAAGCTGAATTTCTGATATTTGAGTGCCAGAGAGCTCAACATTTACACCCTCCTATTTAATACCAACATTGAACCATTACATGTAATGGACTGGCAAAAGGCAATATCAATATGATGGCATTATCCAGTTGTACATCCTGTCCTCCAGTCTCACAAAGTGAAATTCTTGAGATCTTGTCCCACTGCCTGAAGGATGACAAGAATGGAGGTGACAAGATGACAAGAATGGAGGTGTTCCTGATAAGACCAAGTAGTTATGTGTTTTCAGTTCTACTTCTGAGTATGTAAAAGCATACAGTTCTACCCTGGGCAGAACTAATAAGCAATTTGGGGGCTCCTGGACTTGTAACTCCTGCTCAAATAGCAGATGGCAGCTGTGGTCTGGGTGCCTTTTGTCCAGATTCATAGGGTGGACCAGATGAACCTTTTCATCTGATGCACCTTGAACCAGGACCTGCTCCTCACTGTAGTCTTCTTGCATATGGACTAATGCAATGTGTTCCACATTGGATTGCCCTTTCAGAACATTCAGAAGCTACCGTTGTTCCAGATGCAGTGGCACAAGCAGTTATGGGCACGCCTGAAAATGCTTATGTAACACATCTCCTATGGAAGTTGCCTGGTTTCCAATAAGCTTCTGTATGGCATTTAAAGAGCTGGTTGGACCTATAAAGCAATTCATGGCATGATGCCTGGTTAAGCTTAATTTTGTTTGAGATTCCTTTGCCTCACATATTTTCCTGCCTATCGTTCCTTCCAAAATGCAGCCATCATTTTAATTTGTTGTTTTGGCTCTTTTTTTTAATTAGATAAACAAAGTTGCTTTAGGAGCTAGAAACTGCCATTATTTGTTCTCATTCCACAGAAGAGCAATACTAACATCTGCTCTCAGATTCTGAAAACATGATACAAACTTGGGAAAGTTAAAAAAGGGTAACATTTAAAACAGCATTGTGATCTTTCAAGATACTCAGCAGGGCTGTCTTTATCCAGGCCAAGATATAAAGCTCCACAGGATTCCATTGAACACACAAAGGTATGCATGTGGAAGGCTTTGCCCATTTTGTATTCAGTTCTACTTTGAACAAATACATTATCTTCTGACACTGAAGAAAACAAGAGAGTTTCTGTTTGTGAGGCTAACTACTAGCATACCAGAGAGAGTTCAGAAAGCCAAACTTAAGGTCAACTCTTCAGAATATTCTTTTGTTGTTTTAAATTTTTCCTACCTCTTCCCTACCTCCTAGAAGAAAGTTATTTATAAATATAGAACTCTTAAGTGTTTATTGTGTTCACCTCTGCACCCATGATTTATCAAGGCAAAATGGCTAAAAAGAAATTTCAAGCTATTTATAAACTATGCTCAAGACATGCAACGTCCATCTTACATCTAAATGCTCTTCATAAAAGTAGTGTTGCAATAGAACAGAACCTTATTTATGATCCATTTATTTATTATTTGAATCAGAACACTAAAAGATATATTTAAATACCTTAGAAACAACTTTCAACACATTCAATCACTGATTAGTAAGGCCAAAAGATTAGATGCATATATATGATGAGATGAATAGAAAATATATGAATTAATTAATTAATCAATTAATGAGAGAGTGAATGAATAAATATGTTGGGGGGGCAGGTATTTGCAATAGAAGACACATGTACCCTATTATGTTTCCCCAGAATCAGTTCAGATCCCAAATCAAGATATATAATTAAATCAATAAACAGTGTAATCATATTGAAAAAGTTTTTAAAAACATATTGAAAAAGTCTATTTCATTCTACTTCCTCTTTCCAGAAGCATTAAAATCATTGACATTTGGGTAGGAGGAAATGTTATGATGGATTTTCTCCCTTTTCATCTGCATGGGCTGCTTCACAGTACACTGGTAAAAATGACATAGTGATGTTACAATGAGTAGAGGTAAATGTTATAAAAGTCATTTTCTACCTTGCAATCCTCTGCCCATGCCATCCCAGACCTTCTCCTAAAGGTAAATAACTTGTGGAAGAAAGTGAAAGAGATCAAGGAAAGAGTGCAGAGAAGACCAACAAAGATGATTAGGGGACTGAAGGCTAAAACATATGTCTAATTTAATGAAAAGAAGGACTCGGGGGGACATGGTAGCGGTTTTCCAATATTTAAGGGGCTGCCACAAAGAAGAGGGGGACTACTTATTCTCCTGAAAGCAGGACAAGAAGCAATGATTGGAAAATAATCAAGGAGAGAATCAACCTAGAAATAAGGAGAACATGCCTGACAGTGAGAACAATTAATCAGTGGAACAACCTGCCTCCAGAAGTTGTGAATGTTCCATCACTGGAGGTTTTAAGAAAAGATTGGAGAACCATTTGTCTGAAATGGTATAGGGTTTCCTGCTTGAGCAGAGGATTGGACTAGAAGACCTCCAAGGTCCCTTCCAAATCCATAATTCTGTTATATCCTGCATCAAACTACCAGACTATCATCAATGCTACAGTTCTGTGATCCACTGGGATGTAGCACTAGGCTGATGGAGGAGAAATTAAAATCTCTCTGACTTTGAGCGATTACTACTTGTATCTTCTTGTCACCAAAGTTCTCCCACATGACAGTACTAAGGTGTTTGTTTCCCATGCGTAAACTTACTGGAAATGAAACCAGTTAAGCAATCTCTTTGCAGATTTCAACTTCTTCCTTCACTCTGACCATGCTGATGGTCAGGTGTTCTTCTGGACCCTGGTAAACACAGCCCAATTGGTAGAGTTTTCTAGTTCTTTGCCCCTTCTTTCATGCAAAAAAACAGCAATCACCAATCACTTTTCTTTCCTTGATTAGGAACATGCAGAACTTTGTCCTTTCAGCAGGACAATAAAATATGCATTCAAAGAATTCCTCCAAAAATAGCCAGCATTGGCAGGAAACTCCCTGGGTTAGTGCTCTTGCTTATTAAATCAAATCCTTCTTTAAAATCATACAGTTTGACGACCCCAGATAAAATGGCTGTGGAGGCCAGGGCCCAGAAGAAAAGGAGTGTTTATACCTTAACACATACTAGCCAACCAGAGGCATTTTCTTACAATACAATCATGGTCAACAATTCTTTTTGCACCAGCAAGTATAAAGCGCTAGTTTTGATACAAGAAAGTATGCAGGACAATGTCATGTGTTTCTCTACTCTAGAAATGTCAGCATTACTAGGCAGACCAGACAGGAGGCAAAACCAGATGAGCTAATTCTATTTTATTGTAAAGCTACATTAACAAGATCTTACAAATCTGAAAGTATAATTCTCCTCTCATCTCCTTTATAGGCCAAGAAGCTAGGGAGCATCCCTTCTGACTCTCTTGCCCTACCCACTATCCAGCTGCAGGTTATGCTGTCTCTTATCTGACCATTCCCTGTGTAGCATCTCTGGGCCAGGTCTTCAAAGATCTTTCTCATTTACTATTACAAGAAATGATGGATGATTCATGATTTTGCTGGGGCAAGTAGAAAACAAAGAGCTAGCCAAGAGCTTCACAGTTATTAGCAGGTAGCTTTGGAGGACTGAATTAATCAGATAGAAGAGAAGTTGCACTGGGTAACATCTATCGATGCAACAAGTGCTAGGCAGAGAAATTCTGAAACAAGTAGCAATAAAGTCTAGTTTTTTTTAATAACAGTTCTTATACAATATGATGAGAAATTATTGATTTTAGAAATTCATTCAAACAGAAGGTAAATTTAGAGATATGAATGGAATGTGATTTCTTTCTTTCTGTTGCACTTATTTTGCAGCAAGGTTTCCAAGACCATATGCTAACACAGCCTCCCTAGCTTCCCTTGCTTTATTTAAGGAAAGACACAGTGGTGGGATTCAGCCAGTTCGCACCAAGTCAGCAAAACCGGTAGCTAATTTTTTGTTGCCCAGGCCCAGAATGGACTTCCACAAGTGGCATCCACACAGAGAACTGGTTGTCACATATTTTAATCCCACCACTGGAAAGACACCATGAAAATGTTTGCCCACTGAACTTTTTTTTTTCATAATCCCGCCCTTAAGAAATTGTGGATAAATGTCTCCTTTCCCCTGGAGAACTTCAGAAAAACTGTGCAAACATTTCCTCTGCCACAAATTTTCTGAAAGAATTTGGAAGACCACATTTTAAAAAAAAACAAAACAAAACCTTAAGAGTTCTGAATAATACTTCAAAAATAGCTGCTCTATTTCTCTTTGTTCATTTTATTCTTAGTAGCTAACTGAAGTATGTCTTTTTCATTATAAGGGAAGTTCATGGTTATCTATCTTCACCTATTTTTCCAAATTAATTATGAATTTCACATAAATACAGTATCACGTGATGCAGAATGCCAGGGTCCTATAAATAATGGCTACAGAAATTTTAATTATAGTAATATAAATTTTAATTTTGTTTAGCATATTTTTCTCCATTAGAATAAGCTTGCTTAAGCTGAATGATTAGCATAGAAATATTTATATAGCAGAACAACCATGCATATAATTTTAAATTTCATTTAGGCAAAGTATCTTTCTTATGTTGCTTTTCACATAAGCAGACAATCATAGTCTAATAATTTCCTTAGCCTAGACAACTTCTTTTTAATAAGTCATAGGGAGTGACTAATATGAAATGGTTAGGTAATAAGATGCCACTGGGTTGTGTTTAACTCCTGTTGTCTGCATGGACAAATGCATGAAATTTTGACCAGTGTCCAACTCTTCCAAGGACTTTCCCATAATCTCTTTAACCCCCATCCATCCAGCATATCTGGTGTCTCCCTCTCTCTTTTCTCACTTTCCTCGACCTTTCTAAACATACTGATTTTTTTTTCTTATATGCTCAAATCACATTTCAAAAATATGCAAGCTTCTACTCATTGTCCTAAAGAAACTGTCAGCCTTTATTTGGTCTAAAGAATTCTACTTCTATTTGCAAGTCTTTCTTGTTGTTCTTGATAATTATTTTAATACCCAGCAAAGAGGTTTCTTTAAAAAAAAGTGAACAGAAAGACTCCTGCTAAGAATGATTGCTTGTTTCTCCACAGCAGATGTAGACCAAATAAAGAATAAGGTGCTGTTTAATGTTTACTTAAAATCCATCATTTCAGATTATACTTATGTCCTAATATATGTGTGGTATTGTTAGAAGGCTTTGGGTTACCTTTTCAAAGGGTTCTTGGGGGATAGATATAAATCTTTCTAGGAACAAAAAGCAGCAGTAGTTTTGCATATATGAAATCTGAATGGCAGGTAAAGGATTTGGGAGCTTTGCCTCGGTTGTATGATATCATTAAAATGGGTAAAATTCCATTATCTTGGATAATGTGCAGTAGGGGACTTGCAGAGAACGTAAGTTAAAATGAAGGTTGTAGAGTAATGTGTATTGCAGAGGGGCTAAATTATTATTTTGTTTACTCACCTTAATAGCATATAAGGGTAGAACACAATTGGTGCAGACAGTCCCAACTCTTACATTTATTGTGCTTTTGGTAAGAGTGAAGCCTCCTATAAACAGCCACGAATTGAGGGAATATGAAAGCAAAGGAGATAGGGGGGCTAGTTACAGCTTGAGTTTCTGAAAGCTTCTGTAGAAGTAATTGTTTATGGCAGTTTATACTGGTGAATAGCACAAACCTCTGTAATTGCAAAGGAGAAGAAAGAGATGTTAGACCCTCTCTTGCCATTCTTATATAAATTTGCCCTTTTGTTATTTGCTCCTAAGGTAGGAGTTTGTACCTGACTGCTGGCAGACTAAACAAAACAAAACAAATGCCACTGCAAATAAAATTAAATCACCACAGTGGTTAAACCTCAACCTCAACTTTGCAGGTTTTATTTGTTATGGAAATGCTTGGGAAAGACATTATGTACACGATTTAGAGGGACTTTCTGAGTATTCGGATTCAGTATGGCTAATTCGTCCTGAAATACTGGGAGAAAAAGAAGATAAGGAAAGTTGCCAGTGACACGAAACAGGTGGAAAGAGGTGCAAATTAGCAAATAAAATCCCACATTTGCTGAAAAAAGGAAAAATTCTATATGTATCTCTTTATAATAATCCATACAATTTATGCAAATCTGTGTCATTTGATCATATGCCCTAGAGCAAGAAAGTGATTTAAAAAGCAGGAATGAAACTAATGTTATTAGTTATCCTCTGGCCTCTGCCAGTTCCTTATTTTGGTATTCTGGAAGACTACCAAAGGGGGAAAGAAAAAGAACTCCACTGCCAGCAATTACAATCTCACTTTCTACCCTAATCAATGCAAAGTCTATAGATTTCTGAGAAAAGAAGCAACCCATGGTAGTTGACAGAATTTGAAATCAACTGGGACCCTCAGAAGAGATAACTATCCCTCAGGAAGTTTGAACGATGATAACAGAATACTAGAAATTATCTATCATTTTTAATTTGTTGCATAACAAATGAAAATGTAATTTAAATAGCATATTCAACCCCACATTTCATTTATTAGGAAAAGAATTATACTGTATAGTTTACTGCAGTATCAGTTTTTGAGGTGACCATTTCCTTAATGATAAGTTTGGATGATGGGGAGGAAATATATATCATATCTATTTCTATATAATATTTCTATATTCTATACTTTGTACTATATACCTTTAATTTGATACAGAATTTGTGTGTGTGTGTGTGTGTGAGAGAGAGAGAGAGAGAGAGAACTGGAAGGCCACCTGTTAAGGCTGAAGTGAGGAATTTGTTCCCGTTGATGAAGTGCAGTTTGCAAAAGATTAAACATCAATTGTAGGTTAATTAACTTACATTTATTATACACACTTAAGTGATTTCTATTGAATGGCCAACCCTTAATAAGGTTACTGATGTCATTTAGATGAAATTTAGTTATTTCATACTCTAAAAATTCACTGAATATGATAAGTTATCTTAAGTGGATAATGTATAAATATTATTATAGGATATACACAATACACAATATTAGCAATGAAATACATGCAAAAGAAACATGATAATATCTTTCAAGCACAAAATCACAAAATGATGAGTTTATATTTTAATTTTATATAGTTGTTCATGAAGTTGATTCCATGAGAAAAACATAAACCGGCAAAAAAGATAATTTTAGAAAATAGGAGCATGGATTGATTCAATTGTATTCTGAATCCCCAGTCAAATTAGGTTGGTATGGACTGATTCATATGGCAAAGCAGGATCTCTACAAGAGTTACTCAAGTAAAATCTGTAGCCTCCAGGAGGTTTGATGCACAAGTTCAGGCTTCTGAGTCCTGCATATAAAAAAGCAGATTTTTTTTTCTGTTAGAAAAAAAGCTGCATCCAGAAAACTTACAGTTGTCCTGTAAATACATGGAGAGGGAGAGGAATGGATGTGTAATGAGATGAATGATAAACAGGATACCTTTGAATCACAGGAAATATCAAACGAGGATCTCTTTAATCACTGAACTTTCAGAGTTCCTTTGCCTCCAGTAAATGACATTTAATTCTGTCAGAAACATTTAATCCTGTGGATCAAATGCAAAGGAATATATCTCTAGGTACAAATTCTATGCACATGTTGCTAAAGGATAGATTGACAAGGTTTTAGTTTACATTGTCATTGTCTACCAAGCGATAAGGGAAATTAATGCTTCTCACTTTTAAGATCTCAATTTGTTTGACATTTCCCTCTGGTCCTATCTATTTTGAGATCTGGCAGTTTAACCTCCCAAAGAGATCATATGCCAACAGATGTTAACTAGTTTTGTCTAAAACCAAAACTTTAGGTATCTTCTATATATTAAAAAAAAAAAAAAGGTGGAAGGGGAAATTGAAGACCCAGATCCAAAACTGTGGCTCCTGGTTTTTCTCAGACTTGCTTGTGGTTCAGACCTGACAATTACATTACATGAAATTATAACATGAGGGAGTTGCTTCCTGTATAGTTAACATATATTATTTAATAATATATGAATTAATTAAGCTATTTCTTTTTCACTTCTCAAGTTCCAGCCTCATGTTTAGGCTTCCATATTTTCACTTGCATGCATATCAATAACTTCTAGTAGATTTTGGACCTGGAGATGGGATGAGGAATCAATCCCAGTTCCAACTCAGTATTGACTGAAAGATGGAGAGTTATTTACTAAAGTTCCTGAAGAGCCATAGGCATGAATTGCTGAAGTTGAAAGAAGAAGTGCACATTCAAAAATTTCCTTGGCACTGATTGGTCAAGGTTCCTGGAATGTTTGCTGAGAAGCAGACCATATGCCCCATTCCTGAGTTACCTTTCCAATGGCAGGAGAAGATAAAGGCCTGCCAACCACCCTTTGAAATTTATCCCTGGAGATCAATCAAAACTTGCAGTTCTCCTGAGTATACCTTCTGTCTTCTGACTCACTATGCATACAAACATGTATCTGTTTGTAAAACTATTTCCTCCTCTTATTTTGCCTATTGAAACTTTTCATTACCTTCTTCTCATTAACCATCTGGATTATCCATAAAAGAAAGCAGATACTCACTTACAACACTCTAAATTCTCTTTTCTTCCCTCTTGATTGTTTAATGTCTGTTAAAAGCCGTATCTGCAGTGCTGGTGTCACTTCATTGCTATGTACTTTGTTAAAGCTATACAAATATTATACACAAGTATTATCCCCCTGACTGTCATCTCCAGTCAGACAGTAGAAGCATGGTCATTCTGCACACTATAGCATAGGATTATATATAATAGAATATATTTACAGATATCCTTATTGTTTCATGTAATTTTGCATTTCTGTCAAAATTGCTTGAGCTCCACAGTGCCATGGTTGACCACCTAGGATGCTGCTTACCTGATTATACCCATTATCTGATAAAGATGTTTAGTCTTTCTTATAAATTCCTAGAATATCTTAAAGTCATGCAGATATTGACAGTAAATAAATTTAATCTGCCGTCTACATTTCAAAACACACAGATATGCTTTCATCTCATCTCCAATGTCCAGTTGCCTCTGTTTAATGGCTAAGAAATTTTATTGCCTATAACACAGGAAGGCATTTCTAATTTCATTCTGGCAAATCATTTTATTAGAGCTGCTTTTTATGTTCACAATTGGCCCCCTTTTTGACTTTTTTGACCACACCTTGCAGATAGCCCTGGAGGCCTCCATGAAAATGAACAGTTATAATCTGGAAGTGGCTTCACAATTCAATCTTAAGCAACTGCCATTTCCTTCAGAGCCTGAATGAACTCCAATTTTTCATTCACCATGAAATAACAACTCCTTTGAGGCATACTTGTATGTTCAGTGATGACTACAGGTAGTCCTTGACTTACAACAGTTCATTTAGTGACCGTTCAAAGTTACAACATCACTGAAAAAAGTGATTTATGACCGTTTTTCACACTTACGACCATTGCAGCATCCTCATGGTCATATGATCAGAATTCAGATGCTTGGCAGCTGAACTCATATTTATGACGATTGCGGCGTCCCGGAGTCATGTGATCCCCTTTTGCAACCTTTCTACAAGCAAAGTCAACAGGGAAACCAGTTTCACTTAACAACCATGTTACTAATTTACCAACTGCAGGGATTCACCTAACAACCGTGGCAAGAAAAGTCGTAAAATGGGGCAAAACTCACTTAACAAATGTTTCACTTAGCAACAGAAATTTTGGGCTCAATTGTAAGTTGAGGATTACCTGTATTAGCTCAAAAAATATGAATTAAGCAGACTTATTCAAATAGTCATATGCACATTTTCATAACAGTGATGACAACAAACAGGAAGTAATTCATAATAAATCAGAAAAAATATTTCAACATAACATTTATTTTATTGCACTTTGCATGATGCTGCTCATCCCAAAGGAACAGTGTGTTGTTTGGGTAGAAATGAATTTCAGAAGAAGAAGAAACAACAAAAGAAAAGAAAGAAAAGCTATTCATCAAGAGGCAAAAACCATTAGTAATACTTTGCAAGGCTAATCCTGTTAAATAGGAGCAGAGGACAGAGAGAATGCACTGCAACCAAGATGGAAATGATGCAGTCAAGCTCATAACAGCAAGGGAGGGAGGGAGGGAGGGAAGGAAAGATCTCATATACTATTGCTACACTTCTGTACTAAATGGGGATTGTTATGAAGTCCACTGAGCCCAGATAGTGACTATTAATAATCTTGGTGTTCTAAGTAAAAGTTGGCAAAAGTGAAAGTGAAATTAATTCCATGCTGAATCAGGAACTGTGTCTACGCTTATGCCTTTTAGCTTCTTTCCCATGAGATGCTTACTATACCCAAGAGAACCAACTATATTAGGACCTTATTGTTATATTAACAGGTGTCTAGATTTTGATAACTCTATGCCTCTTTACTTATTACTTTCTTTACTTATCTTTACTTAAGATACTTTCTACTCTTTACTTATAGCATAAGATACTTTCCACTCTATTTGCTTGAAGATGAGGGAGGGGTTATAACCTGAAAGGTTTATGAAAAACGAAACAGGCATGTTAAAGTTAACCCTGTGACAAATTGTTTATAAAGAGTGGACTGAATAAAAGGGGAGTGAGAAACTAAGCGGGAAGATTTCTTTTAAAAATTTCTGTGCAGAAGACAGGAAGAAAAATCACCTTACTTTGAAGGAAGAGTCTGACAGGAGAAATATTTTCCTTTAAAAAAAAATGATGGATTTGCTCACTTATATTGGTGATGGAGACAAAGGTTCTCCTCATTCTTGCAGATGTTTCTGGAAATGATTACATGGTAAATAAGAATGGAATTGCTATTGTTGCCTTTTAAATAAGCTCCCTCACTGGCCATCTTCTATAAAAGAAAAAAGCCTCTCATCTTCTCATCCAATTTGTAAAGACCTTCTTTGAGGCCATCAAAAAATCATGTCTTTTTTTGTGAAGAGCAAAGTGTTTCCTCAGGACAGGCAGGATTGAGATCAGTACTAGCTTAAAAAGAATTGAGAACATCTCTTCTTCGTTCTTGTAGAACAGATTTTCTGTACAGCTGAATAAATAGGACAATATGAGAAAAGCATTGAGAGAAACTATTCCCCAATTTGTTACAGAATTTTTCCTTTTGTATTTGCTTTTCCCTGCATTTTATTTTTAATCATTTTAGTCATGTAGCTTAGGAATTAAAATGAAGAAAATCTGAATCATGTATCTAAATAACTTTTTAATAAGCGTTTTTTGAAAGGAAACCATATTTTGGCAGGGAATTTGTTATCTGAATTCTTTAAAATTAACAGAGAAAATCTCTGTTCAGAAATGATTCAAGTTTGCACCAGAACAACATTGATTCTCAAGCTGAGCAAGGTTAAGACATTGAGTAACAGGTGAGTAGAAATGCATTATTTCACAGCCAGAATGGATCAGCATAATAGTTTTTAAATGTAATGGAAAATTTACCAGCCATATTTGAAGAAACTCTTGATGTTGCATATAGCAGAGTCAAGAAAAATGAACACAGTACTTAATCTGCAGGCACTTTGCTAAAATGCATACAGTGATGTGTCACCATTTCTATATGGTACATATATGCATATATTTGAATGACATAATTGTGTGTCAGCCCTGCTTCTCCCTTAAACACAGTTTGGGAAAGATCTATCCAACTCTTCCCACATTCATATATAAGCCTATAGGATAGAAATATCATCTTTATTGGATTCTATGCTATTATGTATGAATATGATGAAGGCAGAATATGGAAGCCATGCTGCTTAGCAAATTTCATTTGCATGACATAAAATAAGTAAAAGGAACTTTTGACCTCCAGGTGTTACTTCAGCCAGAACGTAAGCAACATATGGAGAATTAAAGGTTGACATGCTTTATATAAACACAATTAGCATGTTGCATTTTATAGGGAAAGTCAACATGGAATTGTTCCATGCTTACCAAAGACTCCCAGTTTTGAACTACTAAACAAATAAATGGGAACTACATTTATCAGCCTGATTTAAATGTGCATTGAAACAAATGAAATGTACTCAAGTGGATTAGACCTGTCATTTGCAAAACAGCAGCAAACAATTTTCTGATACCCAGAGCCTTTACATATTTTTCTAATCTATATTTGTTCTGGTGCTGAGAAAGAATGCTGTACAACACACTTTATTAAAAACAAAAATAAAAGTGAAATTGCTATAGGCGTTCTACTTCCTCAGTGAATTATACTGAGTAAGCACTATTGTCAATATTATGTTTATATGGTGGGGGGGGGGGGAAATTGCAGTTCAGCCATTGTTTAGTTTCATAAGCTGGATCTTATTTAAAGTATAAAATGTAAAGACGCATGGTTTATACATCTAGAAATTCAAAAATAGTAATTAAAAAATAATAATTACAATCTCAAATGATATTATTGCTTGTTTTAAGCATATTTCTATTTTGTAAAGCTATACTTACCTCCACCAAAAAACACTGTTTGAGAGACATAACAAATAGTTTACACAAGCTATACCCACATGATAAATCCTACAGGGAAGAAGCAGAATAACAAATATTGATCCTCTTAACAGCATCATAAAACTGCCCAAAGACATTATCAAGCAGCTACAGCTTAATTGTAGAAACCTAAAGCTAAAATTTTAAATGCATCCAGTATTAAACAATAACGGCAACAACAGAATTGCAAGAAATACACAAACTGCTATGCTTGGTAATTTTTTTTCTTTGTCCCTGCCGCACTTATGAGGGATTCTGTACCCTGCTCTATGCAGTAGCACTGCTTTCTGTCCTTTGGTATAGAAAGACAGGCAACACTACATCACTGTGCAATGCAACTGTGATTTTCTGAGAAAGATAAAGACTGAGCTCTTCTCCTGGGGACTACGTGGACACCTCTTTTCAAAAAAAAATTCTTTAGTAATAATATGGCAATCATTTGTCATTGTCTCCCCCCCCCCTTCCCGCAATCTACCCTATGAACATGCATACAGTCTTTGATGGTGAATATTAGTCACTTTATTCATTTCCCCAAATGGAAAGTGACTGACCTTGTCAATGCCATTAAAATAAAGTTGAAATATTATGTATGGTTCATATCAATTCACATTGCTAAAGAGAAGAGTGCAAATTGATGCTGCTTTTTCTCTCAGTGCTGCTGTATTTTCAGATTTTCTTTTCTGCCCGAGTTCCTAGAAGTCATTGGTGATACAAAACCATTCTAGCTGCAGCACCAACATGTTTATTATAGCACACGTTTTATGAGCCAGAGATCACTTCCTTAGTTGAATACAATAATTCAATGTTAATTATTTTTAAAATTATAAGGTTGTTTTTCTTCAGTAAAGCCATATTGTAAAAAAGAAACAGTGCAGAAGTCATGAACAGCACAGCCAAATAATTGAATCTTAGCTTCTTAAATACAATTAAAACATGATTTTTATACACGGTTTAAGCACTGTAATATTAGTTCTTTTTGCCTTGTACTACACGATGAACTTCAATAAAAATCATCTCCAGAATTGTTTTAACTGTAGCAAACAATCCATTATTACAGAGATTAGTAGCACATTAGTATGCGGTGTAACTCCATATGTACAAGAAGATAATGATTTAACATCGTATTTTCTGACTTTTGGAGGCATGATGCCTAATTAATTGAGAAGTTACTTGAGATAAATTGTCAGTTAATCCAGTTGTTTAAATTGAAAACTCAATTAAATTGACTTACATATGTATTAAAAATGATGTTTATTCTATTTATTGCAAATTCCTCTGTGTTGCTTCAATCATAGGACTCAAAGAACTTGCAACATAATATGGAATACATTGAGTAAATCAAAATTCATCAAACAGCAAAAATTACAATAAATACTAACATCTTTGCCACCACCACCATCATCAGTTTTTATTTGGGTCCAACAGCAGGGCCATGACCTCAGTTGTTTCTATCAGGGAATATTATCTGATGGGACATAGAAAGCAGACCTTGTCCTCTGGAACACCATTAGCCCTGAAATTCAGATAATATTTCATAGATCCTTAAAAGCATGCCTGTGCCCATGTTCTCCCCGGCGTGGTAATTAACAAGTTAATGGGATTGGTAGAGATGAATATTTATTTATAGTGATAGTTGGCCGTTGCTGACACTATATATTTATTACTGTTGTTATTGGTTATTTTTAGTGTGTTTTCATTCTATGTATCTACCCAGAATTACTGTTAGAAAATATATCACCATATATATTGATTGAAACAAGTAAACAAATAACATAATATCAGGCAGCCAGATACATCTTTGTTCAGATACATTTTTCATTTTCACCTCAGTTCCCAAAAGCAAATTTAAAAAATTATTCTGGAATACATGGAGGGAACTGTTTTTATTTCTGGTGAGAAGGCAATACCATAGGGTAGAAGCACCTGAAGAAAAAACCTGTGTTCAGATCTAACTTCATATCTTAGACAGAGCAGGGACTCTTACGAAATATTCTCCAAAGATATGCTTTGGGTGAACAGATTCTACCATGTGTAGCCTTAAAGGTGATGACAAAATGCCTTGAATTGTGCCTGGAAATAAATAGCCAATGCATCTCCTACAATATTAAACTTATATAATAACTGGGTTGTCATAATAAATAAAATAAATAAAAGTTTAAATGCAGGATACAATTTGGGTCAGTTTTGTCAGCCAGAGGTTTGGTCTTCCAAGCTTTCATGCTGGAGCCCATCTTCAGGGAACTTTCCTCTAGCAGAGTGTGTGCTGTTCTGTGTATGGTATTTATAGTGCCTGTTGTATGTGGCTTTTTAGATGTAGATTGGAGTTTGTTGATGGCTGGCTTTTAAATCATTAGCTGTCGTTTGCTTCTATTGCCCTGCCCTCACCTTCTAAGTACTTGATAGGCTGGTGGTAAATCAGCAGTCCTGTTGATTGACGAGGGGCCTGTTTCCCAGTCTTCAATCACTTCCCTGGCTCTTTTTGTGCCTGCTCGTCCAAAAATCTTAGTAGCTGCAAAATTAAATGTGTGTCCTTGTTCATTGCAATGTGAGGCTACCAATGAGTCCAGATCTCCTCTTCTGACCACTCGCTTGTGTTTTTGCAATCTGGTGGTTAGCTTCCTCCCCGTCTGTCCTACATAGTCACAGGGGCAGTCCATGCAGGGGATTTGGTAGATTACATTGGAAGTATCTCCCACCTCCAAGCCATCTTTACAATGCATAATTTATCCTTGTATGGTAGCCTCTGGGCAGTGTGCGATGCCCACTTGCAGCTGCATTCTACAACTTCTGAAATGTTTTTGATGTCTGGCAGGATGTGCCATGTGATTGGTCTTGTTTCTCCCCGCCATGTTGTGAAGACACCTTGCGACAAATGATTGTGGGTACCCATTCTGCTTGAATTGTTCACGTAGGTACCTGCTCTCCCACTGTTTGGCTTGCTGGGTACTACAGTGGGTTCTCACCCTGCCATATAGTGTTCTGATGCAACTCTTTTTGTGTGGCAGTGGGTGGTTGTTGTTGAAATTCAGAATGGGTGAAATGTTGGTGGCCTTGTGATAGACTGTGGTTCCTAGGCTTCCATCCTCTTGTCTGTTGACAAGTACATCTAAAAATGGTAATTGCCTAGCTGATTCTTCCTCCATTGTTAACTTTATATACATGTCAATTTAATTGAATATCTAGTTTTGCACTAATACAGTTCCTTGATGGTATTCAAGAGCATTCCCATGGAGGTTGCATAACAGTAATGAGGCAAAAAGGCAGAATGACTATTACCAAAATTTTCTACTCCAGGTATGATCACAATTGATACACCAGAGACAACTGAGTGAAAGTTCTATTGGCCATGGTTTCCATCTACTGTTCACACAGGAAACAGGAGTCTATGAGCAGAAGGGGAGTCTTCATTTAATGAGCCCAACAACCAGCAACTCAGACAGTAAGCAAAACCGAACTGTGCTTATGATCTTTTGGTTTCCTTTGCTTTACAGATTTGTGAAAATTGGTAATAAAATTACTTTTTCATCACAGTCATAACTGTGACTTTAAGTCAGTTGACTTAAAGATCCAAAGTTACTTTACCTACCTAAGATTGTACAATTTTTTATCTGCTCGTAAGAGTTTCACATTTTGCGGGATATATATATATATATATATGTTTTCTGAGGTTTTCACAGGTGTTTGTATGTAGGTCTTTGGTAATTCGGGTTTTCTCCCGTGTAAAATTGAAAGTGTCTTGGCAACGTTTCGACGAAGTCCCATTCGTCATCTTCAGGCTGGTGTCTTCGGCTTTGTGCTTCTAGGAGCAATGTGTGATCGCAGCTGTTTCTTCCTTTTAACTGCCAGTGGAGGTATGAACTGATTGGATGGGAGCTTGGCTGTGTTCTGATTGGGTGGAGGTGTGTTCTGATTGGTTAGGGGCTTGGCTGTGCTCTGATTGGATGGGGGGTTGGCTGTGCTCTGATTGGATGGGGGGTTGGCTGTGCTCTGATTGGATGGGGGTGTGCTCTGCTTGGGTGGGGGCCCTGTTGTGCTAGGATTAGTCTGAGTTGCAGGGGAATTTGAGATGGAGACCTGCATTGCTGTAGTTTGGCTTTGCGTTCGTGGTCGTGCCACATCTTCAAGGTGGGTGTCAGTTTGCTTCACGTATAAACGAGATAATACCTCCCGCCTACCAGCCATTTGGAAACCCAGCCTTATTGACAGACGAATCCCTAGCACAAGGAGCGACACTGGACCCACACTCACGAAGACCACACATGATGTCACCACCACACATCCACGCAAAAAGCAGACTCAAACCCGCACCGATGATGAGGCACGACCGCGGACCAGAAACCAGACCACAGCTGCATCATTGGCCATTTTAAACCCCTCCATTCCATACGTGAAGCAAACTGACACCCACCCTGAAGATGTGGCACGACCACGAACGCGAAGCCAAACTACAGCAATGCAGCTCTCCATCTCAAATTCCCCTGCAACTCAGACTAATCCTAGCACAACAGGGCCCCCACCCAAGCAGAGCACACCCCCATCCAATCAGAGCACAGCCAACCCCCCATCCAATCAGAGCACAGCCAACCCCCCATCCAATCAGAGCATAGCCAAGCCCCTAACCAATCAGAACACACCTCCACCCAATCAGAACACAGCCAAGCTCCCATCCAATCAGTTCATACCTCCATTGGCAGTTAAAAGGAAGAAACAGCTGCGATCACACATTGCTCCTAGAAGCACGAAGCCGAAGACACCAGCCTGAAGATGACGAATGGGACTTCGTCGAAACGTTGCCAAGACACTTTCAATTTTACGCGGGAGAAAACCCGAATTACCAAAGACCTACATATATATATATATATATATATATATTTATATATATTTTTTTCTGAGGTTTTCACGGGTGTTTGTATGTAGGTCTTTGGTAATTCGGGTTTTCTCCCGTGTAAAATTGAAAGTGTCTTGGCAACGTTTCGACGAAGTCCCATTCGTCATCTTCAGGCTGGTGTCTTCGGCTTCGTGCTTCTAGGAGCAATGTGTGATCGCAGCTGTTTCTTCCTTTTAACTGCCAGTGGGGGTATGAACTGATTGGGTGGGAGCTTGGCTGTGTTCTGATTGGGTGGAGGTGTGTTCTGATTGGTTAGGGGCTTGGCTGTGCTCTGATTGGATGGGGGTTGGCTGTGCTCTGATTGGATGGGGGTGTGTTCTGTTTGGGTGGGGGCTTTGTTGTGCTCGGATTAGTCTGAGTTGCAGCGGGATTTGAGATGGAGAGCTGCATTGCTGTTGTTTGGCTTCGCGTTCGTGGTCGTGCCATATCATCAAGGTGGGTGTCAGTTTGCTTCATGTATGGATTGGAGGGGTTTGAAATGGCTAATGATGCAGCTGTGGTCTGGTTTCTGTGGTCTGGTTTACCATATATATATGGTAAAAACAAAATAGTACGAGCACCAGGATGATATTAAAACAGAAACTGTTTAATACAAAAGCTAAAGCTGAGCTTTCGTCGGCCAACACTGCTGACATCATCAGAGCACAATATGAGATTACTGGGAGTCCTTTTTATACCGCCAGGCGACTCTGCGCCCGGCTTCTCGATCTAGTCATCGGTCCATCCGTTTTCTCTATTTGGTTTGTTCTTAAAGGGCACGCGTCTCTTGCTGCGGGATATATATATATTTGTTTTCTGAGGTTTTCACGGGTGTTTGTATGTAGGTCTTTGGTAATTCGGGTTTTCTCCCGTGTAAAATTGAAAGTGTCTTGGCAACGTTTCGACGAAGTCCCATTTGTCATCTTCAGGCTGGTGTCTTCGGCTTCGTGCTCCTAGAAACGTTGCCAAGACACTTTCAATTTTACACGGGAGAAAACCCGAATTACCAAAGACCTACACATATATATATATATATATTCTTAATTATTTGCTTTATGACATATATAGATAGATAGATAGATAGATAGATAGATAGATAGATAGATAGATAGATAGATAGATAGATAGATAGATAGATAGATAGATAGATAGATAGATAGATAGATACATACATACATACATACATACATACATACATACATACATACATACATACATACATACATACATACACGTATACGTATTGTTGTTGTTAGTTGCGAAGTCATGTCTGACCCATCGCGACCCCATGGACAATGTTCCTCCAGGCCTTCCTGTCCTCTACCATCTTCTGGAGTCCATTTAAGCTCACGCCTACTGACTCCATCCAGCCACCTCATTCTCTGTCGTCCCCTTCTTCTATTGCCCTCAATCTTTCCCAGCATTAGGCTCTTCTCCAGTGAGTCCTTCCTTTTCATTTATACGTGTGTGTATATATACATATACATATGCATATACACTCTCTACATTCTATTTTCATTCGTTATTTTTTCAATGACAGTATCTTTCTACAACTTATATTTATTTCAGTTTTAAAGTAAAGGACATAAAATTAAGGATGCATATTTTAGGTTTTATGACTTAAAAACAGCTTAACTTTTTTTTTTCAATCAAGTTTTATTGGTATTTTTAGTTTTACATCAAAGTGCTTTAGGAATCCACGTGGAGATAGGGTGGTCGATCATCCAAAGAAAACAATATAATCAAACATAAATAATTCAATAATTCCTTAAAAGTACTTCTCTATTTCCCTCAAGCTATAACCTAATATTAATACATTTCTAGATAAAATTCAATCATTGTAAAAAAAAAATGTCAATAGTAATTCACATATCAATCAAAATCCTGTTTTTAAGTTTAACTATTTTAAAACCATTTTACACTTTAGCCTAAAATAAACACATAAGTTACATTTCGGGTCCCCCAATTTCCCATAAAACAATAATTATTTCTAAAATACACATATAGTGTAACTATTATATTTTAATACTTCTCAACTATATTCTATTTCCTGTACTCTATCAAATATATATTTTATAAATCAATCCAAATCTCTAAAAGTTCCTCAATTGTTTTAACCTAGTCAGATTAATGCATTTCTAATTAACATTCAATCATTGTGAGTAAAAATATCAGTAATATTTCACCAATATCAATCCAACTCCTTTGAATTTAAAAATTCCAATTTTCCATATTGCCATTCCAGACCATAATCAAATCAATAATTTTCATCTCACTAATATTAACTCAGACCAAAATCCTGAGCCTTTAACATCTCAAAAGTATTAGCTCAGTCAAAATCTCTAAAAGCCTTTTTGACCCGTCAGATAAAATTTTAACTCTCATTTTTAAACCTAATTCTACCTTTCTTTTGTGCCAAACAAGTTTCCACAATAGGACCTCTAACTCCTCACATCTTACTGCTTGGCTATACACATTTTTCCACAACTGAGTCTGGTCATAGTCCTCTTCTCTTTTTTCCAGTGTTGTCTGCATTATGAAATCAGTCTTAATCAGTATGGTAATTATTTGTTGTTTGTTCATATTGTCAGCGTTTTTAATGCCTCGTGTTTGAAAATCAATTCCTGTTGCTTTTAAGATTATAGATGTTTTAATTGAAATCTGCCTTTGGTCGTCAAAATTCTCCATCATTTGCATATAAGGTGTAGTATCTTTCTCTTCAATAGATTGTAAATATATTTCCTCCATCTCGTTAAGTTGTGAATCTGGTTGTGTGTCATGATCAGTCAAAGTTTGAGGTTCAATTTTTAACTCTGGAGGATCATCTTTCCTGTGCATTCTAAAATGTTTTTTTAGTTCCTCTTTCATTTCCAAATTTTTTTCTAGTATAAGTCCATAGTCGAGCTGTGGGTAAGATTCCATTTCAATAATGAAGTAATCTTCGTTTTTTAGTGAAAGTTCAGCTTAGAAGGTAGATTGCAATATTATAAAATATAACATCCAAACAGAAATAAGAAAAAACAAAAAATCAAGCCCAATAAAAAGATAAAGGCAGCAAAAGTCGAAGTCAAAGTTGTAAATGTCTAATTTATAATTCAAAGTAGTAATAGAAGAAGATGCCTTAAAAGTCAATTATTATATTATAATCCTAAAGAAAGAGAAAATCCATTTTTCTAGGAAATATATTTTGTATTATAAAGTCGAAACGAACTGCTAGTAGAGGATTGAGCTAGTTTCAATCGAGATAGTAGTATCTGGGCGTCATGCCAAGTTCAAGACAAAGTAAAAGTTCAGCTTAAAATGGCTACTTTGTAACATTAAGTCCTTGAGCTGGTTTCACTCAGATAGGAATGTCTGGGCTTCACGCCAAGTTCAGCGCAGCTTAAAATAGATACTTTGTTGCCACTCAATCCACATGAATCCACCCAGAGAGCCGAGATATTTTTTAAAAAAACAAACAGTAATGCTCAGAAGGGGGGGGAGGAAGAAAAACACTCCACCCACCTCCCTAAAGGCTTCCACTTAGGATAAAAACAAGCACGCAAAGAAAAGGAATCACAGTAAGGATTTTTTTCAGGATCCCCGAAGTCCAACAGCTCAAGTAGACAATAAAAATTAATTATTTTTCAAAGCTCGTTTTCCCAAGTATCCGAATGCTGCTTTCTTAAGGTAGGGAACTAGTTTCTAAAAGCTTTTTACAGGAAGGTAAATAGGGTATCAAGAGGGAAAGAAAGGTCTCACCCGGATCATCCATGGTGGTTCTTTTCGCTTAGATGTTGCTGTGACTTTCGGCTGGAGCAGCTAAGTGATCGGCCATATTAATGGCCGATCTTTTCCCCGCCGGCCGAAAGGTGATTTCTCGGACCGCAGAGGGAGCTGCCGCTCCCTCTGTGATCAACGAGTGTCCTCCTCCATGGTGGTTGCCCCTCCAGGGCGACTTTCGACCCTGTCCAGGGTCTACCGGCGGGGGGAAACCGGCCGGCAAAGATGACAGGCTCTTTGCGCGACTGCCAGCGCTGCGACAGGAACCGGAAGTCAAAACAGCTTAACTTTTTATCATTTATGTTTGTACTGTCATTCTAATTTGTCAACTATAATGCTAACTAAGCTATAAAAAGATCTGAAATACCTCAATGGGGAAGTCAATCGAAATGAAGCATAGTTCTTGGGGTTTTTTCCCTTCTAGCCTGCAAGGTAACCTTTCCTAAACTGAGGCTTTGACTACAAATCAGGAGAACTGTAGTCTGGTTCTACAGAAGAGCAACAACTAATTGCAAACTAATGCTTAAAGCTGGCAAAGGTACAGTGCCTATTAATACACATTGTCAATAATGTATTATTTCTCAGAAAATTTTTCATCTGGCATTGGACACTATGTACAGATCTATCATGACAAAGAAAAAGCATTTACTAGATTTGTGTACACAAAATTGCCTACAGCTTCACTTCACTGCCACAGCGTTCTAGAGATGTTTAATGCAAATCTTGTTCAAAAGAAATAACCAGAAGACATGTTTATCAATTTTTATTAATACAAAATTTCATAAAAAAACAAGTTATATACATTAACACATCACTTGGCTGATATTATAAATAGGCTTCTATGTACAAAGTTGAACAGACGGCAAAAAGATAATACGCAAAGGAAGCAGACTTTAAGGATAGGCTTATTGGATGTTTATATTTTATTGTGCTATATTTATCTTTTTCCACTAGAGGAATATATATTTGTGTTTGTGTGTGTGTGTGTGTGTGTGTAAATTACAATTTGACAAAGCAAGCATGTTAAAACTTGAAGTTACTATTCATACTACAGAACTTTGTGTAAAATTAATCAGAAAAATGAAAGGATGACAAAGGAACATTAGAAACTTCATCAATATATTAAAATTTCAATTTAGAATATTCAGCACTCACAGATTTCCTCATGTGATACAAATATATATTCCTTAGTGTAAGTAAATAAAACATACTCTTACAAAGCAGAATGCTGTACTATTATTTTTTCTGTGCTTTAAAACAGAATGATATATATCAAAAATAAAACAAAAATCAATCCAGAGTTCTTAAATTATCTCTAATTTGAAGAGATGATATCAATATTACACTATTTGATGTCACAGCAGTAATATACAATAGTAACACAACTATGGAAGAAAGCTCCAATGAAAATAGTAGAATTAGAACCAGAGAAGGAGTTTAATACTGAGTATGTTCCATTTTTGTTTTTTAATTGAATCCTCCATAAATAATGCCTTAACCAGTTTTCTTCTAGCTGTTGATAAATAAGAGAAATTTGTATTTGGCATTTAAGTAAATTATTCTTGAAGTAGAAGGTTACCATAGTTAACATTCCAAACTTAAATTCTGTGGAAAGTGGTGGTCTGTTTTGCTATTAAAAAAAAAAAAAAAAAGGCATCACTGTATAAAAGGCATGATAACCTTAAAACATTTTTACCCAAGCAATCTACACCTTCTCAATTTAGTGAAGGATATCCCAAACAATCAGATATGCCATATCCCGCTAGACTTTGCATTTGCATTTTCTTTTGTGAAGCACAAAAAATATTATGAAATATAGAACACCTGTTCATTATCAAGAATTCTTGCAGCAGACACTGAAAAGATGGTTGCTTGATGAATAAGCTCTGATTAAATCCTTGATCATTTGTATTTCTTCTACAACTGAATTCTCAAGCAGTTCATTTTCTTCACAGAAGTGAATTCATTTCAAGAGATGACTGTCTATAATGTCCCGGCAGGAACTTTCAGCTTGATATCCCAATCAGCTCTTAGTACTATCAAGACAGAAATTATGATTTATGACCAAGATTAGTGTAATGAATTACTGCCAAGCTTTCAGGAGAAACTAATGCAGCTGTTTAGGAAACATGGCAAAAGGAATAATAACAAAGTCTACCTTTGTCCAGAATAAGCAGATTTAAGCTCTATTCTGGGTTGAGCACTTCTATATAAACTACAGTTATAATTAGCATCAGAATGAACCTCAAGTAACACATTAGCTTGAGACTAAATTCTAAAGAACATTAATTCAAATAAATTGTGTATTCCAGGAGAGAAACAGTTCTTACCTGCTGGCTGATAAGGTTTTTCTGCCTACATTTGGTGGTGTTGGCTCACAATGAAAAAAGCTTTTTATCCACCAACATTTTTCAAATATTTCAGGTAGACCTATAAATGGATGATACAAAATATCCATTGTATAATAAAGCTTCAAAGCAAAAATAAAACAATTACTTTTAATGAAGTAGCAATATTAGAGAAAGATCAAGCTTAAATTTCACTGAAAACATATAGAGATTAAGTGGATACAAGACAGTGGAATATTTTTTTCATGCTTTTTCTGGACTAAAAACTTTGATAAAAATACAATACCATGGTGATTTTTTTCCTGGTCTGAGAATGGCATGGGATCAGAACAGCAAGATGAACTGCTTGAAGAAACACTGGACTCAGAATTCAATCGTGCTATATGTGAAAATAGAAATATTACATTCTATTTCAGAAAATGGGGAGCATTTTGTATTTATTATTAAAAAGTAAAGTAGTATTTAACTAGTTTTCCTTGAAGTCCAACATTTTATGTATTTTTGTACAAAACCTGAAGTATCTTTGATAATACAGATGATCGGATAACATGTATATACTATGCCCATTTTACAAATCAGATTGTAATCCTATCTGAAGAGTGTAGCCGTTTTATGTATGGAAGGCTAGATCATATGATTGTCAACTAAGAATGAAAGGAGAACAGTTCTTTCACATTTTTTAAATAAATAGAATGCAAACCTGACATATTTTTTTTTGTTCAGTTTTGCATAACTCAAGAAATAAAGGCCAGGTGACCTAACCAACATCAGGATGGACAGACTGTTTGTCAATAACACACTCACTAGCTGGAGTTAGCACTATAATTGTTCATATTCCTTTCTCATGTTTGCATATTGGCCTTCGTGGCCAACAGGGAGTTGCTGGCTTATTTTTATTCATGAACATATAACATTAGTATCTTACCAATTAATAGTGCTCTAAGTCACCGACTTTCATTAGGTTCAAGTGCACAAATTTATCATAGTCTGTGATAAGACTAGATCACATCCAAAGATTGTACATCAAAGACATGAGATGGATTGCAATCAGTAGAAAATTAAATTATTCACAAGTTGAATCAAGGAGGAGACTGAAGAAGCTCCTGGTTGTTGCTAGGCTAGCTAAGAAAGTGAAGTATCAAATTCTGTTGCAATGTAAACACTATACAGGCCTATTTTATACAGAAGCAAATCTAAAATACTTACTTCTATAGTACTGGTTCTTGGCTAAAAGGCAGCCAGCTGAAGGTACAGTTGCCATTGTTATGCTGTTGCAGAGTAACAAACTGCCAGGGAACCCTTCAGGATGAAAGAAAATGGGAAAGCTCTATATATTACTTTTCCACAGCCTATGGATAGGAGATTATATTACCTATTTGCATAACAATGCTGACCGTACCTCTGTAAGGCTGGGTTTTGTACAGGGAATATATTTAACATACCACATATGTGAATTTATTTATTTGATTTATACCTTGGCTTTTTCATGCCCAAAGCCTTAAGATTTATTCTTGTTACATAAAAATACCCATCCAAGTTTTTTCTACTTCTATAAAAATGTAAGATGGGGACAGCAACTTGATACCCTCCTGCTATTTTTGACTACAATTCCCACAATCCTTTACCACTGATCCTGCTAGCTGTCCTCCTCAATTTGTCTTTGCAGCAAATAAACACACTTGCAATTGGAAGAATTCTTTGAAGTTTCACAAAAGACATGAATAGTTTACAACAGTGTTCCTCAACCTGGTTGGGAATTTTGGGGAATTAAAGTCCATGCATCTGCAAGTTGCCAAAGTTGAGAAACACTGATTTAAAGGATTTGTCTTGTCTCAGTTCTTCTGTCTCTTCTGACTGAGTCTACTAGCTTTCATCTCTTTTTCCAGTATCTGAAGATGCTCAGAAGTGCGGGCCGAGACTATACTTCCAGAATACAAAGTATGCTCCATGTGCTGCTAACAGATTACCTCTTTGAACAAGCAGTGATTTCTTCGCTGAGAGACCATTCTGTGTATGAATCAAGTCTTATTCCCACTCACATATTCAGGACATGTGCTTCAAATTCCTCAAAAGCCTTAAGAAACTAAAGGCCAAGCAGCTTTTATAACTTTCTTTTCTAACTTACTGTACAGTACATAATTAGCCGTGTTTCTCATTAACTAGTCCCAACACGCAACTCACGTCCAGTCTCCACGAAATCTCTGCAGAAGAACTTTCTAGCCTCCCCACTGCTTTTAAACGAAAAAAGTAACGTATGAAGCCGCTTGCTTAAGTCACTTCGAAAGAAAACTTCAGGAAAGAATTTGTCGTAATCGAAAGTGTGGATTTGCATTCCTAGCATCCCAAAAAACATAAACGGACCTCGGATTACCTGTTACCGTCTCTCACCGGGGTGTCCTGGAACACCTTTTCGCTTTCTTCGGGCAACCAAAGGAGGATCCTACCCAACCCGCGTACGTCCCGGGAGAACAATAAAGCTCAGTCGCAAAAGGAACGCAGCCCGTCCGAGTTTGCCAAAGAACGGTTCGCAAGTGCACCCTTAACTTCCCACGCCTGACTCCAGGCCTGGCTTTATATAGAAGAGCGAGAGACATTGAAACTTGATCAGGCGTCTGAAAGGGGTGGGGTGAGCGAAGTCTCCTCGTCTCTGGAGATTTTCCTTTGCTCAATAGGGTAAAGTTTGCTCCCTTTTTCCTCCTCCCGCCCTGCTAGACAGCTTGATTGTATGATGAGAAGGGCAACAACAACAAACATTGGCCACACTGTGCACACGCGCTAGGCGATTGACTCGTTGGGGAAGAGCACATGCCCTTGGGTCGGGAAATGTTTGGCAATTTCGGGAGAACTGACCAAACGGTCTGCTTCCTGGGTTGTTCATCTGAAATGGAGAGGAGCAGGTTAATTTTGTGAATGACCTTTATGGTTTAGCCCAGCATTTCTCAATCTCCGCAACTTTAAGGTGTGTGGACTTGCTGCCTGGGGAATTCTGGGAATTGAAGTTCACACATCTTAAAGTTGCTGAGGTTGAGAAACATGGGTTTAGCTATCACTTGTTTGTTTTGGTTTTCTTAAACCAGGGATAGGTAACCTGTTGCCCTCCAATGTTTGAATTTAGCAAATTTAGGCTACTATATTATGCAATGAACTGGATTATCAATATCAATAAATGGAAATAAAGTTCTCTTTGGGCTTTATCTAATATTCAGCTGGCTTTTGTAGCCTAAGGGGAAGATTGTTGGTGGTGTAAGGCAATTCTGCAGTGCCAGCCAAGATATGTGTCTCTTCTGTTTCCCCCAGCTTGAAATTAAGCCAGGAGACAGAATTGTATTTCTGTTAGCTCTTCCAGTATGGCAGTAATGCTGGCTGGGCATTTGGTTTGGCTACAGTTAGAGCAAATCTTGATTGGTGGATACCTTTCTTTTGCACCCCTCCTGCCCACACTGAGATAGAGTTAGGGTTAATGTGGAACATGCATGGTGCAAGTGACCAGGAACTTTCTTGTGGATTTCTAGAATCACCTTGGCTGTCCTGCTACAAAACAGTCAGCATTTTTGGAAGGAAGCAAGAAATACAAACTTTGCTGAATCTTCTCCTGGCCACAGGAAACATGGCTTTGGGGCAGGTCCCTGATGCCAGATTGACTGCCCTCTATCAGAGGTGACATGGGAGCTCAGAGCAAACAGTTCCCCCCAAACCATGAAACACAACTGGAACAAATGCAAACACACCAAAATGTTTCTCTCAGCTTATATGGGATCATGGGAGAAGCTCCTGCACTAGTTTCCTTTTTACCATAGGCAGTGGTGCAACACAGATCCGCACATTGCATGCCTTAGCAGGCCTCCTTTATTTTGCTTCACTTATGTTCTCTGGCTTCTGGGCAAGGGGCTGGGAGGGAGGGAGGTTTGTTGCCTTCAGTCTAAAGCAAGGACATTCCAGCACAGATTGAATAAGAGCCAAGTCAAGGAATAGGGCAGAGAGTCAGAATTAGCAGTCTTACACCTATCACCGTAAAAGCAGTTCCTGTCTACAGGATCAGCAAGTGCAAATAATAATGCTCATATGCAACATGTATATTCTTAGTAGGGAATTTGGGAGTACTTTGGGTACTGTGGCATGGTGATGTCTCCTTTCACCTGATCCTCCACTGGAAGCTTAAGGGCAGGAGAAGGGCCAACTACAGTGTTGCATAGGAAAATCACAATTGATCATGCACCTAACTAAATGAGTCCCTAGGGTCTGAGAGAAAAATAACACTCCATCCTGACATAAGCCACAGGGACCACCAAGGGTGTGGTCACATGGCCCAAACCCACATTCAGGCATATGCACAAGCAGTGATACTGCCAGCTCAAGGGCTTAGGTGCAGCAGGTGAACTGTGAAAAGCCATTCCACCTCCACATCCTCCTACCAACACTCCACCATCATCCAAACCATCAGAGTCACATGGTCCGAGCACCCTACCTAGGATGCAGATGCTATGGAGGTCTTAGCACTAATCAGAGGACACATTGAAGTTAGCTGCCCCACACACTGCCGTAACAGGTCAGTGGCAGCTGATGGGGATGCCATGCTGGCATATTAGTGATGATATGGAGGCAAGACTAGAAGGGACATATTGCTGATACATTTAGAGACGAGGAGCTGTATGGCACTACCCACTTATACTCTATGGGAAATGTTTTGGTCTTAGTGTAGATGTCATGGCAGTGAGGTATGAGTCAAAAATGATTTGCGGGCAAATCAAACAAAGTCACAGATGGTCTTTGCAAAAAGTGTCTAGATTCTGATGACTGCCCTGGAGCTCCTACTGAACTTTTACCTCACCACAAATTTGGTTTTATTCAACTTTTGGGATATTGGTCCATTTCCCAGAAAGAAGGAAAAAGCAGTCTTATTTCCATACCTCTATACTTAACATCACAAGGCAAGAAGGTGGGACTATAACATTTATTTCATTTCTTTTCATTTCCCCTTTTTAATTTGCCAGAAAGGCAACATAGATGTTGGACCTCCCTCTCTCTCCAATGCTAGGGTTAGGAGAAGAATGCCAGATGAGGCATCACTCTGGAAGTTGGATGGTAGCAGAATACCTCCTGATAATTATTGTGTTTGCACAGCATGGCAACCAATTGTTAATGAGGTTTTTCTTAATTACACCAATTTTCAGTGTTCCTATAAACACGTTAGTCTTTAAATCAGTGTTTCTCAACCTTAGCAATTTTATGATGTCTAGACTTCAGCTCCCAGAATTCCCCAGCTAGTGTTCTGGGAGTTGAAGTAAACACATCTTAAAAGTTGCTGAGGTTGAGAAACACTGCCCTAAATTAACAACACTCACAACACACTAGGGTAAATCATACTTCCTTGTCGGAGTTGCTGATTCATATCAACTTACCATTGTCTATCAAAAGAAAGGACCATTTTCTTTAGGAAAAAAAAAAGTATTTGCAATTGCAATTTCCAGAATTCTCAACCTGCAACCCCAAAGCATTTGGAGAAAATTACTTATTTGAAGACCAATGAAGGTTAACTACAGCATGCTTTTACACCAAAAATAGCAAGGTGTTGGGCCCATAAGTCACATTGAGCAATAATAAGGTTTATTTTATTTTATTTATCATTTGTAAATCATAATTAATACTTTAAAATGTCATGTTAACCCATCCAATTGTGATTCATCCCAACCACTTCCCCCCTTCTTGTATTATCTAACACAATTTTTGTGGCATGACCTATCATGGGCCTAAATCCCTTCATTACACATTTTAAAATTGTAACTATAGTGAGATGGGATAGGTTACCTCTTGATGTATTCGTCAGATCATATTACTCAGCTTTGCAACAGCTTGAATGGCACGTCCTGTGCCTTTCCTGAAACCTCTGAAAGTAATAATGTCTCTTTCACAACATTACACAAAAGTATAGAAGCATTCCTGAAAGTTTAGATTTGTTTCTCAATTTAAACAAGAACCATTTACCCAGTACTGGTAGTATTTTACATGAACCTTCTGTCAGAGTTTCAAATGGCAAGTTATAAACTTTCCAGAGTGGAAAATTGGAGACTTGCCCCAGGTTAGCATAGTAGAGCGGGCAAAGTATCTTGAAGTAAGGTCTGTGCTAAAATTAGTAGGTTGAATTAATTCAGGTTTTATCTCTTAATTTTATTTATACTCTTGGAGATATTCTGTCCACTGGGTAATGTAACCAAAAGAAATTGCTAACACAATCAGGTATCTTACTTTGCATTTAAACTGAAGTTTAATTCACGCACTGTCTGTCGAATGTTCCTAGGTAGCAAAAATAAATCTGCACTAATTTTATCTGGGTTTTGGCTCGGTGTTTCAGCCACCTGCCATATAATCCTTCTTCATTCTGAGAGGAAATTACTTTTGGGGGAATTTTGAATCTTGGTGATATGGCAGGGATCAATTCAGTCAGAAAAAAATAGATCAGGTTTTTATTCAGAAGGGCTAGAGTAAGAAGCTAAAGAAACTGGGCCAGTTTGTGAGGGAGCACTTGCCACTCAGAAAATGGTGGTTTGTTTCTACTTCCATGAGAGGAGAGCATCCATAATTTTCTCTATAACAGAGAGAGTGAAATTATTATCCAATAGGTTTGTGCAAGGTGGCCAAGTTTAGCTTTGGTGACAGTGGTATCATAAAGTGTCAAAATCTGCAAAATGATAGGTGCAGTATTATGATCAAATTAAACACACACACACTCACACATCCTTTTGTATGGGTATACCTCACAAAAGTGATGAGACTTTGGTCACAGTGCTGGGCCAGATATTTTGTAAATTTCTATCTCCCCCCCCCCAATCACCCCACTTTGATGAGGAACTATCTCCATTGGAAGCTATGCAGTACTCCAATTCTAATATCCAAGAAGGATATTAGATATTCATACATACATAGAAATCTTCTGGGATAGTAGAATTGGAAAGATTTTGCCTTTAAAAGCAGGGGAAGCATTATTTTATGAAGCAGCTTTGTAAGGATGTTTCTCACAAATTAGTCAAAGCTAAATATCCCATGTAAGCTTTGCATAGTTCTACTGTCAAAGATCACTCACATGGATTTGTATGTACATGATGGAGAATTTCAATGGAATTAGGAAATTACACTAAAAACACTCCCTATCCACAATGCAATTCTTCTCAGTTAATTTGGTCAAGAAAGAATAGAAAAATGAAGCATGGAGTGTTATTGTTGCTGCTGCAGCTGTAGCTGTTGTTGTTTTGATAAGTACACAGCCATGGAATCCTCATCCTTCATTAATCTAATGCAGTTTTCCACAACTTTATCCTATATTGACAACCACAGTTCTATCACTTTTGTAAAGTACTAGAATAGAGAAAACTATTCTACATTTCTGATATTGGCAAGCAGCTCTCCGGTCCTCCTGACAACACTGCTTAAACAAAACTTTGAGCCTAAATACAAGACTACAAAAACAGTGTGATAAATAGATAGGTAAGGTCATTTTAATGATAAACCATTTCCCCAAAATCTCTACAAAAAAAGCCCAAAAATCTTATCATAGTTTAACTCAGGATTTGCACAACTCGCTAAATATTTACATTCAAGAAGAATTGAGAGGAAAGTTCATCCACATTTATAAATACATCGAGATGTCAACAGCTTTATCTGATGAGACCCTTCTTGGAAATGTTATCTGAGACATAAGTAACTACTGTATAACAATGTTTAATTAAAACAAACTTGTTATTTGCTACATTTGTTTCCATAGGGCATTTTAAGGCCAATTAAACTGCATCTGCTATTAATATATAAATTATAAAATCAAAATTGATTAAACACATTGAGAACACTATAACATATCTTCTTTGTTCTTTTCTAGGACAGCATATGCAGAGCTTACAGTATTGCCTGGAATTATTTGAGTCTACATATCTCAAATGTTTTTTTAAATAAGTAGCCTTAAGCAACAGAAATGAATATAATAAATTGGAATGTGACCAGTAGAATACAAAATTAATAAAACTTAATATAAGAGAATGAGGGAGAGTACATTGGCTGCATTACTGCCATCTTTTGGTGGTCCGGCCTGTTGCAATCCAAATAAGTAGCACCAACAGTTTATAATTGTTGAGAATAGTTAATTAGCCCAGTCTAGTCCATGGCCAATTGAAAACTCCAAAATTAGTTTATCATAACTCTTAACAGATAGCTAAGAAAAACATTGTATTTGATGTGGAATGGGATTAAGGTGCCATGAAATCTCCATTCAGATCTGTAATTTGGCAAATTATTACATGCTGTGCAGGTAATGATAAGCAAGCCTGTACGAATGATACTTCACATTTATGTTGTTACAAAAACATATTTGGACATTCAGTATTCTTTGTTATATGTTTTTCTACATTTTTCATCTTTTGATCTATATATTCTAAATATTTTTATACAGTTGTGAGGCAGAGAGATGTTCTATACTAGTACCTAAGCCCATTGCAATGCTTTATGCAGGTTTATAATTTTACTCTTGTTTAATATAAAACAATTCATTTATACTTAGTTTAATATTGTACTGGAATCTAAATAATGTATCTGAAGTAAGGAATAATCAAAACAAATAATTAATGAATGAGGAGAGGGTCTAAGAGGCCTAATTTAAACAAAGTTGGATCAGATCAAAAGCTATTCATGTTCAGTTCTCCCATTAGTTGAGATTGAAAGAAATACAAGCCCTCCAAAAAGCAAGGAAGTATATGGCATCATAACTACTCAGCATATTATAGATATTCTTTGCTTCCAATGAAGCAAATATAAACCTTATTGGCTGCTGGTTAATGCTAATCATGGTTATTGAATAAACCATTATATCTAGGTTCAAGCAATACAATCAAAGACTAACAAACTACATTTTGGATTAATGAGCTATGTGAGTACAGCCAGTTTGGCCTTTTTTTATATGAGTTGATCCTACTAAAATGGGCCAAAAATACTTGTCAGGTATTTTTCTAGAGTTCGGGTTAAGATTAAGATCTCCCTGCATTTTTCTTTACTGGCAGGAAACTGAAACCAAATCCAAATAATCATAGATCAAGCCAAGGTAAGCTTGAATTCTAGCAAACAGTTGTCAATACTACAGTCATCATTCCCTCCAGTTTGCTGTCATCTAATGGTTCTCCTGATTTTTATGGTCCAGATATGGCAACTATAGTAAATCAAATTCTAGTTATACTCCAGAATAGTATAGTAAAAAGATAAAGGCTCAGGGAGGAAAAATAATAGAGATGTTGAAGGGTGGGAAACACAAAGAATAGATTTTCCAGTGACTTTTATAAATGAACTTTGCAAGTACAGATAGTTCTCGTTTAATGGCCTCTCATTTAGTAACCATTCAAAGTTACAACAGCGCTGAATGAGGGGTACTTACAAAAAATCCTCGTAGTTGTGACCTTCATAGTCTCCCTGCAGTTATGTGATCATTATTATTTGGGCAATCATCAGTCGCTTGTAGTTATGATGCTTCAGCATTCTGCAGTCCTGGGATTGCCATTTGCAACCTTCACTGCCAGCTTCTGACAAAAAAAAAAGTCAATGGAAAAGCCAGTAAAAGGTCACAAATAGAGTGGGATGCTGCAACTGCATGACAGGGATTTGGCTAATGATAGCAATTGGGACTGCTGGAACTACTGCCATAAGTTGGCACAGTCACAGGATGTCATGCCTTACGGCTGCATTACTTTGCAACAGAGTTCCTGGTGTAAGCGACGAATACCTACATTCAAAATTAATACCCAACACCATAAACAAGGAAGACTTTACAAATGAATGTGTTGTGGGTACTATGTTCAAACTAAAGATATACAGTAGGCTCCATTATAGGTCTTGAAGACAAGACACTAAACTGTGTCTTTTGTACCCAATTATTTTAAATTGTGAGCTGCCTAAGTTCATCTTGGAGTAGCGCCTACAGCTATTAAACTACCATCCCTCCATCCCATGGTAGGAAGAACCCTTCCCTTCCATGCCAGCTTTATTCTGCCTCTTACCTGACCTTCCAATGAATCCTGGACAGTAAAACAAAAGGGGTTTCTTTAGCCTTTCAACACCTGGGCTGAAATAGACAAAGCACTTTTTTTTTCATATGTGAAATTGGCAAATCAGCAAATTAACTAAATCCACTCTAGGTATGACAAATTCCTCATTCCAATAATAGATTTCCCTCACACAAACCCATCACCCCAACATCATCTTGTCACACAAAAGGTAAAGATTGCAAACCCCCCACAGTGAGCCAACCACATTTCCTCTCTACTAAACCAGGTGTGCTTCTCAGTGATCCCTAGAAGACAGGATGACTTTGTGCCTTCTCTAGAAAGCAACTCTATAGAAGACTTCTCTATAAAAGCAATCTTCAAAACTGTAACTTTGTAGCTACCTTTAACTGTTGTGACTGTCTTGCTGTGTCTGTCATGCTCCCAAATAAGCCTCACCTCTGCTTCAAGCAATTTGTCCTGTGTTCTTTGGAAAACCCAGTTCAAATCACACCAGAGTTTTCCTCTAACACAGTAGTTCCCAACCTTTTCTATACCCCACACCCCTAGAACGCTTCTGATATATTCTCGCACCCCTTACAAAAGTTTGAAATAACGGCAACGAATTACGCATATAAACTATAATTTTGAAACTTCTAAACCCAAGTTTTCGTACCCCCTGGAATATCGTCTCGCAGTCCTGGTTGGGAACCCCTGCTCTAACACCATGGCAATATTATTAGCACTTGCATGAAAGAACCTGCATCTAATTCTTCTTTCCACAAATAAGGTGACACAACACTCAAAAGTAAAACTCAGTCTGCCTTATGGCTTAGGATACGGTTTATAAACTAGAGCTCATAGCTTACTGTATTCTACACACTTAGATTGATACTCATGGTTTAATAGGATATGGGAACCAGGTTTACCTCTCAATATCTAGTTGTTTTTATTGACCTATGAGGTAATAATATACATGTTTAACTCCATGATTAGAAAAATAACAGAGACAAAAGTAGTGTTAGCTTATAACTCTTTTCTACTTGTAAAGATGCAATTTTCATATGTTTTTTCAGAGACACCAAAGAATTCATTACCTTGTAGTAACATAGAAAACATCAAATTCACAAGAATCTTACTCATAATGGGATAAGATAATTGTTTGAGACAGCATCATATTCAACATATTGTACTGTGATAACAGTGGCCAGTAATCTATAAAACCAAATATGTCACAATAAATGTGCCAGTCTTTAAAATAATGCTAAATATTTATTTATGTATACATGTATAAATGCTGCAACAGTCTGAAAGTTAAGATTTTATTATCTTAGTGAGAATCTTTTGACAGATATCAAATATTTTTCAAAGAGGTAGTAAAAGTAAGATATCATCTTTTATGCTATAGCAGAAAATGAGGATAGTATGGTAACCGTATTTTCTGAAAATCCATAATTCTTGACCCTCCTGTATAGATTCTGTGACTTGAATGTGTAAATAGCAGCAGATTAAATGAAGTAAATGAAACATTAAGAAGATTCTTGAAAAATTTATGTTCTAAAATTTATGTCCACTCTTTATTTTGATTAATCATAATTTCATACACATACCTTTCATACACTCTTATTTCCAAACTTATTTTCAAAATGGTTCTACCCTTCACATTAAGCAGCAAGTTCATCCTCATATATAGAGCACACTTGGCTTTTTAGTGTATATTGGGGGGGGGGGAAATACAGTGACGGGAACGATTGTTTTCTCTTGTTATGTGCCATCCAGAATCCCCTTTGGGGGAGACGGGCAGCTATACAAATTTGATTAATAAATAAACTAAATGTTCTATATAAGGACATTAAAAGTTGCAATCTGATTCCATTTTTTGGAGAATATCGATTGTGCATCCCTATTTTCAATTGTTAATTTTTATTTCTTCTTAATTAAACATTATTGAATTCTTTATTAACCAAATAGGATAGAATACAATATTAACTAAAGAGGACAATAGGGAGAATTTATCTACATAATTTGTTGCCAATACAAGATAAGAGATCCATTCATTCAACATCAATTCCTGATAACTTCGTAGCCATGTCCATATAGTTTTCTTGGCAGTACAACACAAATTGTTTACATTTTCAACTTTCAGTGTGACTCTGTGTGTGTTTTATTTTTTGAGATCCCAGCCTAACACATAGATTCAAATTTCCTGCAGATATAACAGGAGCTTAATATTATATATTTCTGAAAAGTAAGGGTTCTAATTTCCTGTTCCAATGCAATACAAGACTCTTATCTGGATTCTTCCAAAAAATCATCTGAAAAAGACCTCATCCATGCCTGATGCTGTCTCCTTTGATTGATTATATATTGTGAAATGCTTTCTTTCTATATTTCTAAATTTCTTTTTAAAAAAAGACAGATGGCTATCTTTAGATTGAATAGACTATACCGAGACATAGCTTTCCTACAGCATTGCTAAAATATAAGCAATATATGTACATATTTATACTTATAATTGGCTATAGTTATCAGTAATCCATGTATCTTTCTGTAATGAACTTTATCTCTTTACAGTGAAATTTAAGTTCATTCCTCTATTCCACTTTTTGTTCATAGTCAAAGTATTAGGAGGTTTTAACACCTCTTTATTCACAAAACTGCCATCTCATGTTCCATAGGAATTGTGCCAATACATTCCTTGCACCAAAAGTCTTTCCTAATGTCTCAGAGTTGAGTCACATCTAACATTATAAACTCATTTATGAAAGCATGCCTAAAATGAGTGACTTCTTTTGACATAAAAAGCAGCCTAGCAGATAAGGGCACACAAATCTATCTATCTATCTATCTATCTATCTATCTATCTATCTATCTATCTATCTATCTATCTATCTATCTATCTATCTATCTATCTATCTATCTATCTATCTATCTATCTATCTATCATCTGTCATCAAATGCATATTTATGCAGCCTCATTTATCAATGGAGTAACTATGTAATTGATCAAAATCTGACAGTTATTTCAATGTCCATTTTCTCTTCTCTTCTCCTATTTCAAGGGTATTGTAAATTCACTAATTGGCTGTTTTGTTTTGTTATTTTTTTTGTACTCAATAGTTCCCAACCCATATACAAACATAAGAAATAGTCTAATCATTTTTGTTTTTATTCTGTTACAGCAGTCTTTCTCTGTGGTATATTTGATTATTGAGCTATTGTTCCCCACATTAAATAAAGTCTCCCTTAAGGTAAGCTTGATTCCTGATAATTTCAAGGATGTTTCCTTATAGTTTTCTCGACAATGTTACAATAGTAGCTATTCTTCCAGTATAATTTAAATTGCATTAATTGTTCTTTGTACAGTTTTTAGATATATACATGGGAATTTACATGTGCATGAATGAATAAAACTTGGGATATCTCTTGGCTAGTAAAATTACAACAGTTCCTGTCCTTTTAAGTTATCCCAAATCACAATAGCAACCTCAGTGGATGAATTCAAGCAAGACACTAGGTTGAATTAAAATGAAGTTGGATAGCTTGCATTTCAGCCTGTTGTAGAATCTCATTTATTTTTTACATGATTTCATTAAAAAATCCTGATTATCTTGATATTTTCATATAAATAAATATATCTAGCTTTGCTCACCGAGGACTTTTACAGACCCTTGAGGAAAGCTCTTGGCTGTGTAGGCCGCGTTCCTGCTCTACCCCTATCATCCATGTGCTTGATCATTCCATCAGGTTTCAATCTCCATGGACATTCAGGGGAAGAGAGCAAGATAAATGTGCTAATTGTTTCTCATGATGCTATTTTTTGTTCAGAGAGAGTAGGGTTAGTGTAGGCCAACCCATTTCTCTTGCATGACTTGAATCTTCTTCCTCTACCTTTTCTATCACATGCACAGGAAAGGCTTAGAAATTGCCATATGTGACAAATAGTTACTGAAATGTTTCAACTACATCCCAAAAAATGCACATAAGACAAATTTTATAAGATCTCTGTCATATTCTGAGAAATCAATTTTATTGTAAAATACATTGTAGCCCCTCCTCTTAATAATGTTAATTTTCTTAAACTGGGAAGGAGGGGAAGAGGGAATAATTTTTACTGTTCCAATGTTTTAATTGTTTTTTTTTTATTTTAAGTGACTTTATTATTTTTTAAAAGATTGGGAGCTTCCCAGAGTTGTTTGAAAGATGAGTGGCTATATAAAAATAATAATAACAATAATTAAAATAAATAGTTCAATAACATTTTACATTGCAGGAGTGAAGAATGAGTTGCCCACGATTGCCTAGTCTTGCCAATGGGGATGAAGGCAGACATTGCAGGGGTTCAGCTTAATCTCATGCAACAGAAGTCAGTTAAGAGAATGCCAGAGGAAGACCTAGGAAAAGCTGGACTGACACATTTTTATCTTGTGGCATTTATCACTGTAATCTCTCACAAACAGCAGGAAAGAGAAAGTGAGAGAAACAGGATCCTCTTTATTTCCACAGTACCAAGTAAAGGTGTTGTTTTTCCCCCTTTTTCCCTCCATATGTAACTGATGAGCCCCTTATTTACAAATTGGCAGCCCACCCCAGATTTTACCTTCCAAACACCGAAATGCTGCACAGGTAAAGTAGAATGTATTATGTAAATAAGCAGCACTATATTCTACTACCTAAATGATACTTTTGGGCCAAATTAAACAATACTTGGTAAGGAAAGGAGGACAATCCTTTCTGAGTAATTCTGAGAAATGTGGTAACAAGGTCAAATATAAACCAGATACCTTTGTTCTCAGAACACAATTCTAGAGTGTGACCAGATTTGTCCATCCAGAATCTTCCAAATTATTAAGTGTTCTCCAGTGAAAGCCTGAATAAGAAGTTTGCTAAAACTGCACTTGAAAGGAAATGTAAAAGAAAAGCTGGAAATTTATAGCCCTCAAATACTGAGCTATATACCCCCCTGACTCCACCTTCTATTTTCTGACTTTCCTGGAGATATTATATTAACATCACAAATGTTATTGACCTGCTATAATTACGGAGGGATATCTCCAACAAGATGAAGGAGAGAATGAAAAGTTTGTGGAACCATTTTTTTTTCAAGAATCCAAGAACAATTCTACACTTATTTTTAATTCACACCCTTACCATGAGGCCCACATAATTTTTGACTCCTGTAACATTCAAATTTCATGCTAGTTAAGGTGATGGAATCCAGCACTTTCCTTTCCTTTATCTGGTCTCACAAAGCAGCATTCATTGAGATGGCCACTACAGTCTAGAGATGGTTGTCAAAATAAATACATGAAAGTGTGCAGGGGTCTTATGAAGGACCCACATTCTATGCTTTCAAGGTCCAAATTGATTGCGGCCTACTTTCAGGCCACTATATTCAGACAGGGCTTTGTATACTTTTTCATTTTTGCATGTAGAGAATCTTTGTCTTGAATCCATGCTCAAATCATGTTCCATGATTTAGTTTATTTAAAAAATTAATATGTTTCGGAGTACTTTCTGACTGTGCCGAGTTCAGCATTGAGATTTTCCATTTTCTCCCTGCATAGTGAAGCTGTTTGTGGGCCAGCAGTGAACTTCGACCCAGTTTTCAGTAGCCTCTTAAAATAGGCTGGTGCAAAGTGTTCCTCTGTTTTTGGCATGTTATATCTGCATTGACGGCATTCTCTGGTAACCAATAGGATTTTTTTGTAGGGCAAAAGTGACTTGTGTGTGCTGAAAAACTCAGAAAACAGTTGCATTCTAGTATTAATCCCACAGATAAATAACTTACAACTGATATCTAAACCATCCTGCATTTTCAACAGAAAATGATTGGTCTATAGATTAAAAAGAATGTCTAGAGTCTGATCCAATATAAGATCAAAGTGTTAAAAATAATTTGACTTTTATTTAAGTATTAAAGCTGGGGATCTTTATTGCCAAGCTCATGGAAGAAAACACAAACAGTTCAGTGGTTGGATTTTACAGTTTTTAACATCAAACACATTAAAAGCAATCATTTTTTTTACTGTAGAACTTGCACAAAAGGGACAGAGAAATAACTTGTATTTATTGGGGCAATAGGTACTATATAGAATCAAACATGCACCAGATTTAACTACATTAAATGGAGAACCTTAGATATATTGCTTCAATTTTTATTCTACAAGTGTCATATAATAACTATATTCTTTTCTACCATCATCCACATTTCAACTCTGTAAAGCATTTTAGATTAGGCCATACTGACTAGTCCAAGAACTGAATATGGATTTGAACCCAGATCTCCCTTAGAATAATTGATTTTGCCTTCTAAGCACTAATCCATATTGTTATAATAATCACAATGATTCCAGTGCATCTTTATTTTTACTTAAAAAGCTACGGTCCTATATCCATTTATCACAATACAGTGCCAAGATAAAAGCTCACAATGTAAGTATTTTCTTTTTGAGATATTCAGTTCCCAAAATGTAAAGGATTTTATAGGTGACCTTGTTATGGAAAAACTCTTAAGGAGGAATTTGGAGAAGCAATTGCCTTGCTAGAGGTTGAAGCAAGTGTGAGAAAGAAACTCAATGACCAGGTTTTGATTTTGCTGCATAAAGAAGATAGAGAAAAATCAATGTAAATTTCTTTATGCACAGTGTTATTCCATACCTATGTTGCCAAAAATTACTGCCCTTCTCTGCTTAGGGTGAGATCTTAATCAACATAAAAATAAACAAATAAACTATTTACTTTTATGGCAAGTGTTAAAAAAATCAATGCAATTTTGCAAATTAACATAGCATAATTTCACAATTCCTGTTATTATATAGTATAAATTAATTCTTATTCATTCAATAATATGATTATATTGTCTTAATGGCATAATGTAATCTCACAAAATAAATGGATTTCTATGAATCTAAATTCTAAAAGGTAATGCTGTTTTTGCCTTCTCAATTGGCTCTTACCATTTGGCTGGCTAAACTATCCCACAATTTTCTATTTTGCTAATCATAGATACAGCAAATCAAGTGATAAAAGCAAGATTTAGCAGGTTTTTCAGCAACTTATGCAAATAGAAGTCTTTTGAAATTTATATCAAGAATGGATTTTATTAAGATAATGACACAAATAAAAGTGATTTCATTTTATTAAAAATGCTATTGTTTCTGTCACAATAATTTTATGTTCCCTATTATATACTTATAGTTCTGTAAATCACTACATCACAGTACTGCTATAAAAGAAGCAGTTAAAAACCAAAATATATTGTGAAGACTCTTAAATGCATAGGACTAACATATGGATTCTATTGTGAATCATGACAAGGTCCACTGACAAGATCTACACTATCAACCCTTTTTCAGTATTTTTTTTCTGGTTTATATTGAGCTTGGCACAATGTTTTACTGTATGATAAATACAACAAAGTGATTTAACTGGGTGCAGCTGAAAGTCCTAGATATACTGTTATTTCTGGGAAAAGAGCAGATTGATAATGATTTGTGCTTGATGACTCATGTTACTGTCCAATTTACTGTCAGCGAGTACCCAAAACATATGATAAAAACAAGAAGCTCTTCTTTATTAGGTCATATGCTATGAAATAAACCAAAGTGTTTAGAGCTTATGGAATTGTAGTCCAATATATCTGGGGGATGCTAGGAAAAACTGGATTGGATTAATCTAGCAATCAGCAGGAAATTCTCTCTCTCCAGGAGGGCATACTGGCATATCATTCAAGTACTATAAAGTGGGAGTTACTTCTATTCAAACCATGATAAACCTGGTTCAATCTTCATCCTTTGTATAAAAACTCAAACTTTCTGAGGGAGATGTGTCTCATCCAGAAAGCAGTGTACAGTAATATCTTCGTGGTAAGTTTGTGCCATGCAGTTAAGCTATACACTCCAAGGCTTTAGATCTTCAAAAGAGAGCATGCAAGGCTCATGGTATGGGAGGGAAAACAGACTGAGTAAGGCATATTATAGTTTGAATATACAGCTAAAATCCACCTATATATACAGAATAATCCACCTTTCCAATCTTATATTTACTCAAAACAACTTCAAAATACAAAAGAGAGAACAGTCACAGTTCATTGATTATAAGCAGACAACTGAAATAGTGTATATCCCTCCTGGCAAGTATTTATAGAAGTACTTGTATTGTCCTTTGGATCCTCAAGTTAACTTCTTTCCAATAACCACTTTTGGCTTTTACAAATAACTACTGTTTGTTTAAACTGACTCACTTACAAACATTTACACAGAAATCATCTTGGCTGAAAGACAGAAAGTCCATCTTTGTCTTCTTGTAAACCATGACTGTGATCTATAAGTTATTGAATAGAAATACTTCTGTCAGGTAAATATTTGACTTCCTGGTTATTGAATTTGGTCTGCTATGCAACTACAGCAATGGTGTTAAATGACAGTGAATCCCCATTGTTCTTCACAATGACAATTAGTAAGAAACAGATGTATCTTTATAAGCAAGCTAAGCTGTAGAGAGATTCAAAGAGAAGGCAAGAAGGCAACAGGGTGTGTCAGAACTAAGGCTTCAGCTGATGACTAACACTGTACTCTGTGTGCCAGATGGAAATAAGCCTTAGTGTTACTGCCCTTGAAGCAACCATACAGAAAGGGAGTAAAGACTGGATTGTGTGAGACAAAATGTCTCACTGTAAGAAATAGTATACCCTTGCTAGGTAGACACAGTCCCTCTATTAGCATGCTGTAGGACAGTGGTGGTGAACCTATGGTACGCGTGCCAGAGGCAGCACTCAGAGCCCTCTCTGTGGGCATGTGCGTCGTTGCCCCAGCCCCACCTCCCCCCACAGCCCCCTCCTCACCAGCAGCCCCTCCAGAGGAGAGTTGCCCAAGGGTGCATCCTGCATGGAGCAGCACAGCCAAGGACATGGCAGTTGGGCAGCAGGGACAAGACTCTGCCCTTATGCCCCGTCGTGCGCAGATGATACTGCGGGGCGTGGGTGGAGGGCGTGGCCACCATGGCATTGTAGGGCCACCTGGGCAATCTGCAGTGGGCCGTGGAGGCAGTAGGTGGCCCTGCGGGTGGGGGTGGGGCGGGGCGGGGCAGTTTTTCGGCACCTGGTCTCTAAAAGGTTCGCCATCACTGCTGTAGGACTTTGTAGAGTAGCACTGAACTAGCACTGATGAGAAAGTATCAAGGTCACTTAAGAGTCATGCACCAGCTGTGGTAAAAGAAATATCAATCTATCACAAATTTGTTTAAGGCACAAATTGCCACAGCAGGTAGGCCAATAGAGAAGGATCAATTGTGTGAAACAGAATATTCTTGCAGATGCTGGAAATAGCCCACATAAGGGGTAAACAGTAAATGCATCAAAGGCAAATACAATATGTATTCGTTCTATGAGTTGCACCTGATTTTATCTCTCACAGACTCTGCTACTTCTCTACAGGACAAGGGCTGTCTGTTTTTAGGCTTGGGGGCACATTTGGAATTCTGAATATGTTGGGGAAACTCTAGCACAATGACTACTAGGAACTCTTTTTTAAAAAAAAATATTTTATTGATTTTTTGCAATAACAATTTTTGGTGCTTAGTAAACAGCATGTTGTCTGGGTTCATACAGTTGAAAAAACAATCAATAATAATTAATTTCTATAATTCCATGATCAATATATTAATTAATAGTATGTTTCCTTGATCTTCCCTTCTTCCAATGGTATTCTCCTTTGTCAACATTACATAAATATAATAATAATTTCAATGTATACAAGATTAGATATAAACATTTTTGTGTTTGTAGAAATAACAATGACATCCATATATAACATATTTTCTAATTAACTTATGTTTCAATTGCATTTGTAAAAGTCATCTTGTTAGGTCACTATGTGTCCTGTTTTCAAAATTCTTATTTATATAAGAATTCTTAAGTACTATACTACTTATATATCCTATAACATCCACGTATAACATTTTTTCTGAGCAGCTTATATTTCAACTATATTTGTAAAAGTCATCTTGTTAAGTCACTATGAGTCCTGTTTTCAAAATTCTTATTTAAGCTTAATTTCCTCTCAGTATTCAAATCATTCTTCTCGGTCATAATTCTCTCAAGATTAATTACCTTTAAATGTCCAAACTTTCCATTCACATACATCATCCCAGTATTTTAACTTTTCATATATTGTAAAAAAATACTATACTACTTATATCTCTTATCCCTCTTACTATAGGGCCCCTTTATATTCAAAATTATCTATTTTTAACCATATTCAAACAAATAACCATGTAGTATTCCATCTGGTAAGTCGAAACAGATCTCTTAAGTCTAATTCTAGCCTTCTTCTTTTGCCAAATAGCTTTCCAAGTTAGTATATTCCTCTTGCCAGGAAATTCCTGTATTTTTGTAAGTATTGTTGGGAGTGAGAAGGACAAGTTGAATAGGATGTATGCTTTTGTCTCCCAGACTCTGATGATTTTCCTGGCAGCTCTATAATCCATTTTGTTAAATATTCTTTTTTATCCTCGAATTTGTTTTGAAGTCCTGACAGATAAAATATCTTTTCTATTTTCATTGTTGTAGTAAAATCTTGTAAATTTTTTTCTGTTTGTGTTAAGTTGTAGTTCTCTTCATTTGTAGCTTCCCTATTTAAGTCACTTTCTTCTAGTTTGTGTTCTGTTATCTGATTTGTTTGTTCATTCTTTATCGTTGTTTTCTGAGAGTTTTTTAATTGTAAGTTTAGATTGAAGATGTGCTCATTTATGTCATCAAAGTTGTTTTTGATCTCATTGTGGTTTGAAACTATTGTAATTTGAATCTGTCGTAGCATTGTGTACATTTCCTCCTTGTCTTGTCTTGCAGTATTACTCCTGCAGATCTCTGGTGTTCCAGGCTAGATCTTTCAGAAGGGAATATTAGGTGTGGTTTCCTCTCCCTTTTAGATAAATATGCAATATCCATTTCATCTCCCCCCTCCAAATAGTCTTTCACCAGTACCATAGTCTCTGTAATTAGCCTTATCAAACCAGCCAATCTCAAAATCCAAACAACCAAATCTTATATAGTTCTTATCTTTATATATGGCTTTTGTAATCCAATGCATTTCCAATTTTCAAGGCATCAGTGAAAGCAGTATTTTATAACAATTCTTCTATTCAGGGGTCAATTATCAACCAGAGTTGCAATCCAGAATGTTTAGCCACCTTGAAGCCTTCTAGTAAATTCCCCCCTAGAAGATTAGCCAAGAGTCAACGTTTTTCTTTTTCTGCAAACAATTCTTGAGCTTAGACAAGTTAAAGTTTTCTTTTTCTGCAGACACTTTTTAAGCTTATAGATTGCCCAGTATGTTTTCTTTCTTTGTTCCCAGCTGTTTTCTATTTGGCTGAAGGTTATTAAAGTTCAAGGGAACAGATTATTCTTTGGTTCTGGGCGTCTTGCCAATTTCTGAGTCAGAGTTGCTGTTGTTCTATGCTCTGATTCTCCACTAGATGTCAGTAGTCATTTATTTTCCAACTTTTTCAAACAAAAAAATTACTATTATTATTATTTCTTCAAACTCTTTAGGGTGTAAAATCTTAACGGTTTTCTTAATTTTCAGATTTATCCAGACTATAGTGTTATTAATTTCATTTCAGTATATTTCTTTCCCCCTTAGAAGTTAATTTGCTGCTTCCCTCTATGAAGGGGTGGGGATTTAGTCCCCTCCCTCACTTTTGGAAGATTTCTTGCTTTGGGGATCTTTTCCAGGGAATCAGTTACAAAATAAAAGAGAGAAGATCTATATTCTCACCCAGTTTCAAGCATGCTGTTCACCATTGTTCTGGTTCGTGCTTTTGGACTTTGGCTGCTGGTAGCTTGGGCTAGACACTGATGTACAGATAGTCTTTCTCCTGTTGGGTTGGAGGGCTTCCCCCGGATTGAACGGATTGACCACTGTCATTCTGCGATCATCAGGGTGCCCTTCCTTCTTTGTCGCCTCTCTGGGGCAACTTTTGACCCAGGGCGAAATCAGCCATGAGGTGCAGAGCCCCGCAATCCATCAGCCGTGTTGCTACAGGGAGGAACCAGAAATCGACTACTAGGCACTCTTAACAATGCTCAGAATGATTACAAAGGAGTCTACTAAAAACAATTATAAAGCATCAATCTCCCACCTGTCATTTCCTTCTATTCCTGCCCTTTTCCAGCAAGCACTCCAGTACTCTAGCCTTCTCTTTTTTAATGGGTGGATGATTGATGACCATGAAAGCTGATTCAGGCATCCCTTTTCCATATGTATTTCCTTGAAAATAAATGCTGAAAGCTTTAGTAGAACTTGACTGCTAGAATTAGAAGTCAAAGGCTAAGCTATTTGTCATCAAGAGACAAAGTCCATACTATCCAGACAAGATTTCTGAATTTCTAATATACAGGTTTGTTACTGTCATATTATGAAAATTCAGTATGATGAGCAACTAGAAAAGAAGCCTGTTGAACAAAAAAAGAGAAGAAGGTGTAGAAAGGATGAATACAAGGAACATGAATTGTTATTTCAGAACCTCTAGAATCTCATACTCAAGACTTGAGAATATAATAAATAATTGCTACAAACCTTCAAAGAAACAAATCTGAAATTATTCCATGATACATAGAGAAAAGAATCAAGATTTAGTTCAAAGACACAAAAAGTCATGATTCTTCTTTTTTCTTTCATAAAAGAGTACATTTTTGGTGATATTTGTGCTCTCCTTCCTGGGACTGATGTAATAAAATAAAGGACAAAATGGGATTTTCACATTTCTCAGTTTAACTGAAACATACTGACAACCTGATAAACAAAATTCCATTCAAATTAAATGCAAAGTTAAAAATTATTTTCTGGTCAAGCCAGTTTAGAAAAAATAGTATTTACAGTTACTGAAACAAAGAGACTAAAATCAATATAGGTATACTACGTAGGAGGGAAAGAATATGTTTGCTTCATTCTTTTCAGTTTTAAAAAGTATTTTTATACTCAGCTAAATGAAAGCTTCATGTTGGCACTTATGTATTTAAATGTAGGTAATAGTGGGGGGGGGGAGACTGTTGTAATGTCAACATCTATTTCAAAACACGACATTTGTTCAATTGGCCATGGTTTCCAAACTATAAATGAGATTCTGTTCCATGAACAAACCTCCAATCCATAAAACCTATATTTTTATATAGCAATCATCATTATTTGTTCTTTGACAGAAATCTAGCCTCCTTATCATTTACTTAGCAATATTTATATAGCTTTTGTTTCAATATTAGTGTTGTGTGGTGTTTTGGAGTCAAAGATCGAGATGTGCTGTGAACATAACAGTTGTTTCCAGCTCCTTAAAGCAGATATGACTTTTCCAAAGTCATACAATGCATTCCATGCAGCTACTAATGAATAGATTTTTAAAATCTAAGTCACTTAGATTTCATATTTAGGAGTTAGAAACACACATACTGCTTCAAACAAAGTATGCTGTATCAATGCAGGATTGGCAACCTTTCAAACATATGCTTCTGAAGAAATATGCTATTATTATAGGAAATTATAGCATTTTGAATAAGCTTTTTATCTGATTCGAACAGATTTTAAATTTATCTTCGTTAAGAGTAAGCACTATGCTGCAAATCAAGTCCTGCGCTTCAACTGTCTCTGACAAAGATAATCATATTTAAAAGACCTTTCATAAATGGTCTACATAACTCAAGGATCCTTCTATATTTTTGAAAAGATGGAGCTGGTTCTGTTATTAATATTACTAATAGTTCTCTTAAGTTATATAGTTTTTATAAGAGGACCAATAGATACGGTGTGAATTAAATTATAATAGTGATTGTTGTAATTAACAGCAAGAATAACATTTGCTTGATAATGAATGATAGAAAGATGGTCCCATGAAATAAGTAATGGCTATATGCAATCTTCATATTTAAAACTTCAAACTGCAAATTTGCTGTGTTCCACAAATATATAATTTCTGAAACGATGATGGTGTAAACAGATATACTTAATAGGTTAGTTGCAGATCTTCACAATATATGGATTTTCACACAAACATTAGTAATGGTCTGTAGAAGGCATTACTTAAAGTACTAGTTGTGAACTACCATGGGTTGGTTAAAAAAAATCATATTGTTTCATAAGTTTAACATTATGACCATTCAAATATGTGCCAAGCCCCTCAAGATCAAGTATATGCCTATACCTACAGAGCTTGAAATAGACACTTCATAGTCAGCATCTGAAGTAAGTGCCCAAAAAAGACATCATCTACATAATGTGTGATTTCAATATAAAAGTTGGCAGTCAAGCAGAAACAGTCATCGCTAGCAGCTTTGGGCTAGGACAGGGATGATGTAGGTGATTGTTTTATTCAATTTTGCCATAAAATGTGTTTCAAATCATGAATAGGCATGTTTAGAAACTGCAGATAAAATTCTGTTTCTAGCTTGGACATGTTATTCATTTTGCTGTGGTCAACTGATTTGATTGCCTTTGTCTGATAAGCCAGTCTGCAATAATAATAAAGAACCAAATATTCAAATAAGCTGATGGTATGAAGCTATTTATTTGTTTGTTTGTTTGTTTGTTTAGTCTATTCATAAAACAGAATCAATCCACTACCTTTTTCCAACAGAAAATGACTTTTGGGGAAACTTCTTCACACTTGGTTCAAAGGCACAGCAAAGACACCCTCATTTACTAAAAACTCGGCCACCATATATGAGGTTTTTATTTAATTTTCAAGTATTTCTACAGCATGATCTGTTAGATGTTCCATGCTCTAAGAAATAATAATTCAGTTAACTTGCAGCAAAATGGTTTTTTTAAAAAACTTTTTTAAAAAAGAAAAACATGTACAGAGCATAACAGAACACATAAAATGAAATGGTAGAAGTTTCTCTAAAATAATTGATTTAGCCTTCAAATGCTCTTTAATATTAAAGATGTAAATATTCAACAGTATCAACCAAAATAGCTTAAAAATAAAATGTTGCTTAGTATAGAGATATTCAACCTATGGAAGAAAAAAACCCCAAAGAATTAGAAATAGGAGAAAAGTAGTTTCAAAATTGAGAAAACATATACATATTTAGCTTCCTTGTTTGCATTTATTCAAATAAATCTATGTAAAATCATTAAAATTATTAGGCAGTTTTCTACAGAAAATCTATTAATCTGTTACCATAACAGTAGAAAGATTGAGAGGTTAGGTGAAATATTGTACTTATTTTGGTGTTATAAATCAAAAGATGTCTGACACTTATTTCAGCTAAATATCAGTGATCTCATTCCCATTATTTTTCAAAGAACTGCTTGACTTATAATTCATCTTTCTTTCTTCATCCTGTTTTTCTTGCATGTTACTATAAAATTGGTATGTGCTGCAATTATAAAGTCTCTCAGGTTTCCATTTGTAAAAAGAAAAGAAAAGAAAAGAAAAGAAAAGAAAAGAAAAGAAAAGAAAAGAAAAGAAAAGAAAAGAAAAGAAAAGAAAAGAAAAGAAAAGAAAAGAAAAGCATGATGTTAAGTTAACATATTGGTGATCTTAAGGTTTGTCCATCTCCTTTAATTTATTAATGCCCTCTTGTGGAAAAAGGACTAAAGTACTAGTTTTCCAAGATACAAGAATACAACTGATGCTTTCATTTGCTTCACCTTTTCCAAACACCTTTTAAGAACACCTGGGTACTTAACAGACATAATGTTTAAGTTTTTTCCTATTCTAAATTTTCCTAGCATTTTTTTCAGGATTATTTTTCTCTTATCCTATCACTTATTAGCCGAATCTACTGTTTTGCAGACATTAGGCATAGTCCATAAATATTTAAGTGGAATTTTGCTTTAACTAGAAACATAGAAGAGGTTAAAACAGTATGTTAAAAAGAAATATTGCAGCAGTTTTACATAGTCATATGTTTCAGTGTTGAAAAGAAAGGTCTTTCAGAAGATTTCTTTTAATTCTTAAACTGTCTCTTTCGCTTGTCAAGAAACATTTACATATTTCCTGAAGAATTCAGTCATAACATTGTGATTAATCCATTTTTGCCGAACAAAGTATAGAAATAATTCTCTGCTTGTGTGCTTCCTCATTCTCAGCTAGATGCGTACTAATCATTTAGATGTGATGGTGACGATGATCATACATTTCCACATTTCTCTCCTCTCACTTCCTTTTGTTCACCCTTTAGAAAGAAATAGTAAAAGCAATCTTTAAGTAAAACCTTCAACAATTAACTCATCAATCCTAAAAATCAATAACAACTACAAATTACAATAAGTTTTATTTTATAAAATCAACTGAAAGTTACCCTGAAAAATCCTGGAGTAGTCTCAACCTGGGTGAGAATGGACCGGTGATAATTATTTGTTTTTCAATACTTAATTTTATTTATTTAAACATTTTAAAAAGTGCTTCAATGTGTAGCTGAATTTAGACAATGCCAAGTTCCAGGCTGGTGTGAAGCTCCTAAAAAGCCCTTACCAACAAGAAGCTAGATTCTCACAGCTGTTGTTGTTGTTGTTTACCGGATTTATTAAAAGAGGAAACAAAGGATAATTTAAAGGAATGCATTTAATTTTGCACCCCATTCATCTTTAACTTTATGTGAATGCAAATCCCTTGATATCTTTGCCTAACTCCTATTGATGCAGTGAGGAAATAGCACCCATTTTCCTGATAAAGAAGGAACAAAAGGATTTTCTAAACAGGTAATAGATTGCAAACTGTGATCCTCTTTCCCAAGCTCCAGGAAATCCATTATAATTGGATTTCAGGATTTGGGAAATGTGCCTGAACTGGATGTGGCTGCATTTCATTTAAAAGATCGGGTTTAAAGCAAGAAGGCGCTCCTGGATGCAACATTAAAGCTGGATCAGTGGGAAGAGGGGAAATCAAATCAATTGCATCCTTTCCTACAAGAGAGAAACCTGGCACTGGAAATGCAATTACTAATGAATACAAGGTTGGATTGTTGCAATACCTTTAAAGATTGTTCAGAAACTGTATTAAGCCATATGCAACAGCAGGGGTGATGAATAATGGTTCAAAATGGTGCCATTTGACCTCTGGTCAAGCTCTAGCTGATGAGCAATTGCCTTCCGGGTCCAGTTTAGTCTTGCATAGCTTGGGATGGCTTATTTACAGAACTTATGTCCACATATACCATACTCTATGATCTTCAAAAGCCTTTTACAGATCCTGTTAGGAATATACTTTTCTACATGTTTATAATCTAGTCCTGCCTAATTTATCCATCCAACCCCAAAAATGTAGGGATATACAGAAAATGTCAGAAAAGTGCTTAAAAGTTCACCATTAGCTACTCCAGACATAACTATAGTAAGAAAGATTTAATCACATATGTCAATATGGTGCCGCTAAAGTAAAAAAACAGATTAAAATATGGTAAAAATTGTTCAAGGCAGGAAGGAATTGACCATGGTTAATATATTTACAAATTGCTGAAAGAACAAAAATTGACCTCAGGAAGAGAGGAAGAACCTTGAAGAAGATGATAGGATTTGAAACTCTTATACAAAGTTATAATAATCTGCTGTGTTAGGAAGCACATATTAAACCAAAAAGTTCATGATTAAGTGGGTGCGAATTCTCAAATACTCACAGCGGAACATTGGGAAAAGTTATGGAAAAACTCAATAAATTTTTTCCAAACTATAATTTGAGAGAAAAGTTGTATAAAACATTTTACAGATGGTATGAAACTCCCTCAATAATTACCAAAATAGACAAATGATATAATTATAAATGTTATGGAAATGATATAATAAGGAAGGAACATTCCAGTCCAGAAGCCTTCTCCCTCCCCCCTCCCCCCCCAGGTCAAAATGTTTCCAGGCTGGATGGCTTCAGTGAATTTCTTCTGCTGTAGAATCAGAAGGTAGAGAAGCAACCACAAAAACAAATGAGTGGCAATTCTTCCATGAAGAAATGCTTGGTGTTTGGTTAAGCCGAGTAATAAGACAGGAGCATGGGAAGAAATTTGGATAACTGGCAGTGTAAGATGCTTTTAAGAAACCTGAAAAAAGATTATTCACAGTTTGGAAAATACGAATAACGGTAAAATCTGAGGTAATCCAATAAAATTGTGGATGATTTAGGACAGACATAAGGAAATACTTTTTCCTTACAGTGCTTAGTTGAAATGTGCAGAACAAGCTTTAAGAGGAGATTAAACAAATTGGTTGCGATACAGTAAAGCTATCAATGACTATTAGACATGATTATAGCAGTATATACTACCTCCAGGGTAGGTACAGTGTGCCTCTGAATACCAATCTTTCAGAAACACACCGGAGAGGATTTTTTATCTTATGCCCTGCTTTTAGCCTTTGTATCTTGCTGTTTATCATGGTGTGTTTCAGCATGCTCTTATATTTTTACATTTATATAAACCTACAATACAGGTGTTCCTCTTAGAATTCAGATGAAGATGCTTTTTCAAAGGCTTCAGAGGAGTCAGCTGGCAAACATATGTTGTTGCCTAAATTCAAGGCAGACTTGATTTAGTTACTTGACATTCATAAATTTCTACAGTGAATCATTATTTCCCGAGCTGAAGTACAGTGGTCTGTTTCTTCTGACTGCACTGCCCTTTGAGCAAGGAGAATATATTTATTACAAAACTACGACAGATTGTTTTCTCTGTTCAATCCTCCAAACAAAAAGGAGATGTTGAGAACATTGGCAGCAGTTACAAAATGGATGTATTCTAAGCAGCTGTATTCAAGACTATCAGTATACCAGTCCCAAAATTCAGATTACTAGTTTTGTGTTTTGGAGAGCAATAAATCTCTGTCTGATATCAGAGTCTGCAACTAGCCACAATAATTAAAAATCATCACATGACACATCTGTAATGTCATAATACAAACCTTGCCCTTACATGTATCTGATGTAACTACTGAAGTTGTAGTGTTTGTGTTGTGGTATCATGATGCACATTTTTTTTATTTGTCCCAATTCCCCTTGTAGACACAATTATGATTATTTGTTATATCCAAACCAGCATTGATGTGTGCAACTGAGTCAGAATAGAAAAGAGCAGACATCTTAATCAAAGCATTCAAGAGGGGAACAAGAAAGGGAATTCCAGACAGATGCTCTGTGTTTGCTCTTCAAATTCATGATTGGCCACAGTACTAATGATCTGGCATGGCCTACATATGGAATATCATGTGCAATTTATGCAAAGTCTTCCCTGAATTCTTGGCAATGTTGTGTGGACCATTTGCTTTCTGCTTCATTACATGCTGGCTGGGAACTCTGAGTATTATCAAATAACTTATCTGGAGGCACTAGTATGGATAAAAATGGACTCGTGGCAGGCAGCTCTAAAATTAGAGCTCATGCAATTTAGCATGTTTTTCCCTTCAAGCTATTTTTAAATTAAAACCATTCCCATTATTCATCTTTTAGCACAACTCTGACTTGATTTTAAGAACTGTTTGACTGTAGCACAAAATATTTAACCCCCATTCCATCCAAAGGTGTTTTTTTTTTTTAAAAAAGTGCATGTAACTAGATACATCCAGCAAGATACAAGAAACAATTGAAAAAGGGACTAGACATGACACACATAAAGTCAACAACTTTTATTTGTCAGACAAGCCTCCAATTACTCTCAGTGTTTATCTCTAGGTATGGCTTTCATTGATACACTTCCATGAATTTAACAGTGTACCAAGCAAAGACATTCTTTCTTATTCTCCATGCACTTGGAGTGGGTTTCTGAAATCCTTGCTTTGGTTTCTCCCAACACTGACAATTGGTAGAACAAGATTGGATTATTTTCTTTATTAACATCCCAGTGATTGTTCTTAGTTTCTTTAAACAGATGCTTGAATCAATGGGAAGCTTCTTTTTGAAGCTGGCCAATCACCAGGTAAAGTAACTGGTTTTTCTGTGGAAAGACAAAGTGAGTAGCAATAGTCTGTCCACCACCATTTTCCAGCAAAAATAATCAAGGGTCGGTAGATGTTATTGGACAGGAGGTTATTCCTGCCTCAAAGAATGGTGCTATTTTTCTTTGTGATCCAGCCAAGATTACTACTGAATCTGGTGTCTGGAGAAACATGGATACAAAACGATGTTTGAAAAATAACTCAAAAATAAATCAAATTGACTTGTGTCTTTGGGTGTCATACCATCAGCCATTCTATCTATATTCTCATTATAATTTCCTCTTATTCTCTATGTAAGGACTTACCAAAAGTAGATTTATTCAACAAAACTTGTACAGTATCTCCACGTTGTTTTGTACAATTTTTAAGAATAAGATAGTTCTATAAGCATTTGATTTAAAAAATATTAATAATGTCATCCATTTATAATCATAATTTTTAACATATTTGATGTAGCGATTCTAAATATTGTATTTTAGAGAATGATTTGGGTTTAACAAAAGCATAATAATCATTCAAGAATTGTGTAGGATGGTTAAAGGAATATGACTCTCTCAGAGCCATTTTATTTTATTATTTAATTTATTTGAACATGAACAACTCTTCATAGCATACAACACAATGTACATAAATTGAGTTAAAACCAAATACAGAATAATAGCAAAGAATATCAACATTGAATGCAATACACACAATGGTAGGAACATCAATCAGCAAACCCTCCACTATCAGAGGAAACTGTACTGCAGCGTTCTTCAAGGCTGCTGTAATAATCAGATTCTAATGGCCTTATTGCTGTAAAGTCTGATGCTTTGTGCCATTCAAACTTTTCACCTTCGAAGAATAAGCTGCATTAGTAGCTATTTTCCATTTTGATGTAATACAGTATGTCCAAATCAATTCAGTATTTCAAAGCTGTTTGCCAAATCACCAACGAATAATTTTTTGACTGAGGCATTCATCTTCATTTTCAACATGGAAACATGAATATTTTATCTGGCATGAGTACATGGTCTGATACCAAATAAAGTGACAGACTGGATGGCTGCCTTGTCCTTATCTTCAGCAAAATAGGTTAGATTGGTACAGCCAAACACCCAGTCCTACTTGTAGGAAATCACCTGCAGGCTCACTGAACTTTTGTTTGGAAATAAATTGGAAGAGCTGCCAAATGAATATCTAAGTCAGAATTTCCAAATGGAAAAAATCAATATGCTTGAAGATATTAATTTACACAGGTGATTGAAGTATGATCCAATCCATGGCAATGCTCTTATTGATTCAGTCTATAAGTAAACTGTGCCCAACTGTGCCTACATTAAAATTCTGGCCAGATTTTCTGGCTTTTACTTTGATAATAAATGAAATTAACTTGAGAGCAAAATACTGTAATCCCCAAAAGCAGTATAAAAACTCCATAAAGAAAAAAACAAATTTTATTTGTCCAGAAATTACATTACTTCACTAAATTAACACAATCAGATCAACAGAGTTATTTCAGCACTAGGATTCCTCACTGAAATAATTAAGGGATTGATAGTATTTTATATCCGAAGTTTAATCTAAATGAAATTCTATGATTGACCGCTTGGTGGCATAACAGATCTCTTTTTGACTAAAGCAAAAACCATTCTGTGAAGAACAATTGAGACTGGTGTACACAGTGTGGATTGTCCAGCAGGTGTCTCTTCCCAACTGTATAATAATGATTAAAATGCCTCTTTCACTCTGTAGGAATCCTTTTCAAGATCTTCCTGGGGAAGAATTGCCCTGATGTGCAATGATTAACAAAATTCAATCCAGCTGACTCATCCTTCCACAATAAATCTGTCAACTGGTTTTGAGGTCCAGATGCATGCAACATGGAGCAGTACAGCAAAATTTAATTGTGTTATTTGCTTACTTTAAATAATCTGTTATCCAACTAATTCTGACAGTTTTTGCATCTGATCTTTTTGAAGCTGACTAAATTAAATTGTAGGTAAATTTAAATTTATTTATATATATATATATATATATATATATATATATAAGGACGGCAGCTCCGATCACACTTTGCTCGCACAAGCACGAAGCCAAAGACACCAGCCTGAAGATGGCGAGTGGGACCTCGTCGAAACGTCGCCAAGACACTCTCAATCTTACATGGGAAAAGACCCGAATACGCCAAGACCTGCATATATATATGTGTGTTTTCTTCATCTTCCACTAGAGCAGGCATGCCAAACTGCCGGCCTGCGTGCCGGATGCATCATACTGAAACTGTGCCCACCTCATTGCCGGCAATGGGGAAAAAGTCGCGTTACATCGTGCGACGTCACGTGATGTCGCGAGTTTGACATGCCTGCACTAGAGCCAGAGACCTTCATTGGATTTTTAAAAATCTTTCTTGGTGATTGCTTAATAGGAATGCGCCTGTCTTGCCTTGGAGATTTATTAAAGATCATAATTTAGGAAGCTTTGGAAGTAACTAAATTTACTGTGGGTGGTCAGGGATTAAAATATTTTAGTTTATTGGTAAAAGAACTTTTGAGATTCTTAGATTTAAACTATTGTTTTCAGAATTGGCAATTTTAAGATGTGTGGACTTCAACTCTCAGAATTCCCCAGCTGGCTTGAAGTCCCCACATCTTAAAGTTGCCAGGTCTGAAAAACATTGGTTTAAATGAATGCCTTTTGCTGTGAGCTTTGATATAAAGTACCTATGTCATGTGTAGCAGAAGGTGAACAGAGATACAGGATCATTGGAGTAAATTCCTTTTTCAGGACCAAAGAACAATCAGAAGCCAAAGACAATCCAGGAAGCAAGAACAAGCAATAAAGCACTGAGTAAACAGCAAGTCAGAGTTAAATAAAGCCAGCAGCATTTCATATTACAAAAGTACATTTAGGAAGGCTACAACTAGAATGAAAAAAGCATCTAACATTCACAGCATGATGTACTCCTCTTCCTAAAATTTACTATAATATTAAAAAAAACCTATTGTGCTTGGGTTTATCTCCTTTATTTGTATTCCAGACAAACGTCCCTGGGTCCCTGTGACTGGGATGAGGGATTTCCTTTTACCATGTTATCAGAGCTAGGAGAAAGGATTAAGATTCCCTCACCACATGATCCAGATTGGGTTTTCAAACATTTACTCGACAGTTGAAAAAGTATAATGTATACTGTTTCATTCGTGGCCTTAAGTTGCTTAACAGAGTTTAAATTGCAATAGAAAGACAACTCATTACTTCTTCCTGCTTATTCTAGCAAGCTATCTCAATTGGTATATCAGCCCAAGGTTTATATATATACAAGTTCCACTTTAACTTGTAGCTCACTATATTAGGCAATCAATCCCAGACACAGATATTTCCATTGTAATGCCTGATAGAATCATCTGTTTTGACAATAACGAGATACAAATGGATTGTGGTGCTGTCATGAAAATGGCCCTTCTGGGCATTTAGATTCAGTAGATCTATCAGATCTGAAATGCAAAAATCCAAAGGGCTATTACATGCTAGGAAAAAGATGCATAAAACTAACTCTTTGCTGTCATCTAGCAGTCAGCCCAAATTTGGCAACCCCTAAGCTCTCAGAGCCAAAGCAGTTTCAAACATTAAAAAAAGGAAGGAGAAACTATGTACCTGAACAATGAAAAATTATCACTCCCAATGTTCCTCTCCATCGACCATACTGGCTGACTTGGTGGGAACTATATTTCAGGACATATGGAGCTCCCTCATTTCTCCATACCTATAAAGCATAGACTAAGACAGTGATGGCAAACCTTTTAGAGACTGAGTGCCCAAACTGCAACCCAAAACCCACTTATGCACCGTCGAGTGCCGGGTGGGTGTGGCCATTGGCTGGGTGTGGCCCATTGGCTGGGTGTGGCCAATTGGGTGGGCATGGCCCATTGGGTGGGCGTGGCTGCGGTGGTAACGGCAGACTGGGTGGGACTAAAAAGTTCAATCAATTCCAACTTTGCAAGATCTTTTTTTTCCCCGCGAAAAGTTGAAATTGACTGATTGAACTTTTTTTTTTTTTTGCACACGGCGGTAGAGGCCTAAAGCAAAAAGGTTTTATAAAACCCAGCTGAAGGCCTAGGACTGGGGCGATGGCGTGCGTGCCCACAGAGAGGGCTCTGAGTGCCGCCTCTGGCACCCGTGCCATAGGCTCGCCACCACTGGACTAAGACATTGAATATATCAAAAACTAACAATATGAAGCATACCTCCAAATTAACCACAAAGAAAGAAAGAAAGGTTGAGAAAGATTACAAGAAAAAGCTTTGGCATAGGCTTCATAGATCCCATACTCGAATGTTATTGAAAATCTGTGGTGAGATCTCAAACATGCAAGGAAACCTAAGGATATTTTTGAGCTAGAAGAGTTCTGCAGGGAAAAGTGGGGGCATGGGAGGATCCAAAGTCAATAATAAAAAGAGTCTTAGCTACAGTGGCTATAGGAAGCATTTGGAAGTTGTTATTTCTATCAAAGGGGATGTTAGAAAGTACAGACTGAAACGATATCCAAACTTTTGCATCTACCACATTCACTGTTTTCTTATTTTGATTCTGTAAACAAGTAAATATAAGCAGTATGTGTTCAAATTGACAGAAAAATGCCATATTTAAACATGCATAGGTGGTGTCAGCTTTAGCTCACAAGGATGCTTTCCAACTTCCAGTCTAGCTACAGTCCATATATTCCCTGTTGATCTGCCTTGACTTTTCACACATACACAGGAGGGGGAGGGAGGGACGATGAGAGAGACCCCTATAGATACCCAATATTTCCTGGGAGTCTTCCATTCAAATATAACTTGGCCCAGGAAAAGTCAGGCAAATGCTGTTACTTGCGGAGACTGAATTAAAGGAAGATCCATTCCTGTGTTTCATTAAAGAAGGGAAAATGCCCATAGAAAAAAATTAGGGAATTTGTTCTGAAGTCAACATTTCAGCAATGTGGAATATTTTGTCTTAATTATCATCAACATCTGATTTCACACTGAAGTACAAAGGATGTGAGAAGGTTAGAATAATAAACAAGCCTTGAGAATAAGGAGTCTAAATTTAGCCTCACAGACTAAATCAAATGTAGCCCACTGTTTTGTAGCGTTGCAATCAATGGTGTCCTCAAGAAATTTTAGACTGTGGACTGTGGGCTTTCCTCCTTTAAATGATAATGTGGATTACTTCACTTCCTTCAGAATATGTTCAGTTAGAAGGTGCTCTTTTTCTGTTGATAGGATCCTAGCATTAAAGTCTTATTACCAGCTATAATTTGGAATGACTGCATGTAGTTTAAAATGTTACATCAGACATCGCCAATCAGCAACCAAATGCCTGGTTAATACTCCAGTTTAACAAGTGGGCTAAAATGTCTGGAAATACTTCTAAAATTGAATTGGGGGCCAGTGTTTGTTGCATTTTTTAAAAAACAAAAGTCTATTCCTTGACATATAAAGGTAGGATAATTCTCCCATTGAAGCTCTTATTACCTCCACATTAATTGTAATTTCCACATTATTGTATATAAATATTGGCTCTATAGTGAAACTTGAATCATAGTTTTTCAGAGGTTGTACTGCTTAAGTCTTTTGAGTTTCACAACTTAGCTAATATTTTAAAACATTATGTACTTTTTTCTATTTTTTTTCTTCTAGTCTATTATAGTTGGTTTCTATGTGTAATTCCTATTAGTACTCATTCTAATCTCTTTAAAAGTATATCCCACATATTTCAATTATACTCCCATTTAAATTTATATAGGATTGTGGTTCAATAAAATCAAGGCTATAATGACATCATCACTGGTATCTATGCTTCCACACAAAAGCTGGTTCAATAAACTCCTATCAACATCGTGTGACTAACTTAAAGTTTGATTTCCATTTTTAATTATTGAATTTATGTCTTGCTCTTCTGTTTATCTAACATTCAGAGAGGTTTATTAATATTTAAACATAGATTTTTAAAAACAAATATAATAAAAATAATGCAATTAAAATCAAAATCAAAAATTAAATCCAGAATTTAAAAACAGAATTTAAAAGGAGTACTTTTAAGGAAGTCTTAGTGGAAGAGATGGGTTTTTGCCCCTTTTCTTAGGTATTGGAAGAGTAGGCTTCTGTGGAGAACCTGGGTGCTCCAATATATGAGCTTCTGGCAATGAGACCAACTTCTGAAAAACTTTTGGTCTTAGGAACCAAACATGTTCCTTTCACAGAAGGAAAGGTGGCCCCTCGTAGAGTGGGGCTTCTAAATGGAGCTTATTGAATGTGTAATTCTGTGCTTAGTGTTATGAGAGAAATATACTAAAATGAAAAGGAAGAATAATTTGTTGTTCTAAGTCATGTTTTCACATCCGTGTTTCATGACAGATTTTAATCAAGACTTTTGGCTGCTTTGAAAATTGAATGAAACGAAAGAACAATCTTCTCCAATGCTGTCCTTCAGATGTCCTGGGATTCCTATCCAGCATAACTAAAATGAGAGGTTTCTTCACATATTTACTATCATGAATACCGATTCTTTATAAACTGGTATGAGATCTGGACTGCCAATAGGCAGCAGAAAACAGATGCAGAAATCTCTTTTGCCACTGTCTAGTAGTGTCTACTTCGCTGCAATCCAGTTCTGCTAGCATTATTCTGGCCTCCTTACAGAAGCGAAAGTTCTAAGTCTTGCATAACTCATCAAATGATTCAAGATGTATCATGCTGTGTATTATTTTATTGGAATCCTATTCATCCATACCCGGATAAAAACAATAGATCCCTTGCCTTCTTCAGCCATATTTTTATTTCCCTAGTTAATATGATTTAAATAATTTAACATCGAACTGAGTCCAGATTCTAATTATATACACAGCTGAGTGATAATAAATCTCTTTAAATTCAATAAGTGTCACTTCTGAGTTATCACACAAGGTTGTATAGTTTGTGGTTTTTTTCTTTGATCAGAATCTTAATTTCTTCCACAAATATAAACATACTAGGTTGTTAAAATGAAATAAATAATGCTGTATCACTGGAAAAGTAAAATATCCCCCCAAACATACTTATTTTTATAATACTATATTATTATGTATATGTCTATATTGTTTTTTTTTATTTAGCAGTCAGTCACCACTACCATTGTGTTTTTTTTTTTGTTTTTTTATTTATTTATTTATTTATTTATTTATTTGCTTATTTTTTTTTCACTTTTTTATGCTTTTGTGCCCATCTCCCTGATACAGTGAGATGGGCAGTGACACTGGGCAGCTTACAATATGATGAAACCATTGTTTATGGTTTACTATTATAAATGAAGCACAATTTAGTTCAAATCTTCACCATGGTTCATACATCATCTGGTGTAGTTTATAGCATATCGTGGTTTAATGTGAACCGTGCCTAAATGGGAAGTCATTTTTTCCCCTCATATGTATATCATTTTGCCTTAACAATTTTGTGTTTATCATTTCCTTGTTCCACTCCAAAACATCAGCCTGGAATACAGATAGTCCTCTATTTACAACCGTTCATTTAATGACTGTTTGAAGTTATAATGGCACTTACAATCATTGCAGCATCCCTGTGGTCACTTGATCAAAATTCAGATGCTCAGCAACTGGCATGTATTTATGATAGTTGCAGTGTCACAGGTTCAGGGGATCCTCTTTGGTGAGCTTCTGACAAGCAAAGTCAATGGGGAAGCCAGATTCACTTAACAACTGTGTTACTAACTTAACAACTGCAGGGATTCACTTAGCAACTGTGACAAGAAAGGTCGTAAAATGGGGCAAAACTCACTTAACAACTGTCTTGTTTAGCAATGGAAATTTTGGGCTCAATTGTGGTCATGCGTTGAGGACTACCTGTATACAATATGATGATTTGAGGTCAAGAAAAGACTGAAATCACACCCTTAATATCATTATCAAAACACTCAAGTAAGATTTCTATGGAGATTCTCAGTCATTCAGGTCATAGTTATCCCAAAGATGCTTTTTCACAAGGCAACTGGACTCTTGTTTTTCTTTGAAAATGTTCATTTCTCATCCAAGAAGCTTCTTCAGCTCTGACTGGATGGTGGGGAATGGAAAGATTTATACTCCTGCAGACAGCTGTTCGTTTGCAACATCTTCAAAGAAAAACAAGAAAGTCCAGTTGCCTCGTGAAAAAGCATCTTTGGGATTCAAGTAAGATTATTTATTTTCCTAAATTTGCTCCACTGTTTGCAATTCTGACACTGATGTATGCTCTGGCATGGTCATTTATTTGAATTTTCTAATTCACCAGTAGTCTCAAGTCCTTGGAAAAGGCAGGACAAGTAGTGTCCTACTAATAAAATAGGAAATAAAAAAAATACTTCTTTGAGAATTAGCAGTGGTATCAATAAAGGAGAATATTTGTAGCTCAGGGTTGAAATGAGCAGTGGGTTTGAAGACCTAGTTCCTTCATCAGAGATTAGGAACAGTGTATCAAAAAAGCCTTTCAAATTGCACTTTCTGAATGAAGCCTATCTTCATTGCATTCTAAAACTTTATTTCACATCACTCATAGCCAGGCATGGTTGCCACAATATAAGATCAATGTTTCAATAAGAGTACATGGCTATATTAGTCAACCTGCCAATAAAACAATTAATGGCTTTAACCTAAATATTTAAGAAACATTGCCAATACTTGATTTCTGAATCAAAAGAGGAGCCTGGCAAACAACACAAAACACTCATGTGTCTCTCTTTTTCAAAAGGATCTGCTGCTTTTAACTGAGATTTATATTTGATTGTGATCTTTTCTTCAGGCCAATTCTTTCTTCTAACACAACAGTATCTCTGGCTGCCTTCAACTGAACAATCTCCCATTCGAAATTCACGTTAAACACCTGTTGACTCTGACTCATGTAGACTTCATACAGACTCACCCAGTTTTTTGACAGAAAACCTCACTCAGGTTAACAACATTCTGCTAATATCCTTCTAAAGCCCTGTAATAACATGCCTTGCACCCATTGCCCAACATCATTCATTTTACCCCCACCACTTGCCTGACATGTCAGGACCTTATGATTTATACAGAAGTCTGACTAGAGAAGCCCAAGGGCCTTCTTCACCACGCTTCTCCTATAATTCTACTGCAACTGCATCTAGCATGAGACTGTAGATAGAATAAGGCTCTTACTGTCTTCTGGATCATACGGACATTGATTAAACATCAGCTGGTACAGATGAACATTGTCACATCATAGGAATGATACTCACAAAAGCTAGAGTCAACGTTATTTTCTGCACTGAAAGGAAATCAAATAGTTGGGGAAATTTAGAAAAGAGCAAGTGTTTCAGGCACCTCACATGACAGAATGTGCTTTGCTTCGCTGTTGTTGATAGTCTACTGGGAATTTCACACCATCTGTTAAGTAATTTTTGTTAACTTCTATGAAAAAATAATCTGCTACTTGAGATAGATTCGCATAGTATATTCTATAAGACTTTCCAATGCTTCATACACAAAACATCCTCATGCTATTTTTCCTGAAAATCTTTTTTTGCCATTACTGCTTTTATAATTGTTCTTTAGGTTAATCAAGATCTACTGCTGAGATACGGTATGTGTCAACAATTAATACCACTCCTTTTACTAGTAAGATACTGCTGGGGGAAGGTGGATACTCCATCAGGTTTTTTTGAAAAATCAAGTTGGGATGTTTCTCATGGACTTAGTGATGTTCTCTTATCACATGAAGTCGAGAAAATGAATACAACTACATTATGAAGACCATGCTACACACAGAAGGGATTCCAGAGTAGGTCTTGCTATGTATTAAGCATAGAACAATCCCTATGCCAAAAAAATCCAATGTATTTTCGTACCCATGGTTGGCCCTATAGGAGGAAAGCCATGTTTGTCTGTATTAGCAAAAAAAAATGAGGAAGAGTCTGGTAGCATTTGTAATAATATGTTTTATTGGAAAAAGTGCTACCAGACTCCTGAGTATTGGTTATCCAGGTTCAGTATTCTAAGATAGATTTCCAGAAGCTCCTTTGGAATATTCCCATTTCACTGTGAATGGTTTCATCTGGAAAAATGAAGTGCAAGATACAATCACATTTAAGAGATCAATGTCAAAGAAAGCAGTAGTGAGAAGGAAGGCTTCATAAGGGGCAGGAAATGAAGTAACATTTTAACAATTGTTATGCAGGAATTGCAGAAGGAAATTAGTTGAACCACTAAAACAGAGATAAGTACTCTAGTGTGCTCCTGTTATTTGGACTGCAGCTCCCCCAAAGCACCACTCAGTGATAAAGGATTGAGAAAACTATCCTCTGTAACATCTGGAGACCACCAGATTGTTTACTCTACTCTAAAATGTCTTTGATTGCATGCATACTTATCTAGAAGAAAACATGTCTAAGAAACCATCTCCAGTTATTTCCTTGATTTCATTGCATCAAAGCAGAAGCCACCTTATACCATTGTAAAAATAAATAAATAACTATCCTGCTTGGTGCTAGAAAACCAATCAAATTTCTTCAGCATAGGTGTTCTTTCAACAATAACAAAAATGTAAGACTTTCTTGGAGTCTGTTAACAGTTGGATCTCTACATGAAAGCAGATTAACTCCACTGCTGCACTTGTTTTGGCATCTCCCAGATAAAGAAGTTATGCAGCTTGACAAAGCACTTTGCTCTTACAAGTCTTAACAGAACCACAGAATTTTTTTTCCCCCATATCTTCACTTCAACACCTGTTGCAAAGGAGGCTGGGGTGGTCTCAGTGTAACTTTCCACCTTCTACTTCCACTTTATATCCCTGGATCTACTGACACATGTTGTGATAACTGTGTTATGTAAAAGTGCAATTTTAAGATGAATTTGGAGACATAAAGGTATGGAACAAGAAATAAATTTCAGTTATAAACAGAATGGTCATATGATTATTTGGCTTAAATTGCATATAAATTGCAGGGAGCATTTCATGATCAACCCAATTTTGCCTCATGTGAGAATGAAGTATTCACAAGTTATAAAGTGCATCGATATATTTTAGGAAAAGAGGTCTGGATCTGCCTTCTCTAATCTGATGCCTTCCAGATATTCAAAGTCTACTTCCAACACATCTGGAGGGCACAAGTTTGGAAAAAGCTGAGCCAGAAAAACTGGTATTAGAGGGAGCTGGCTAGTTTTCCTCTATTCCACAGAGGCTCTCTGGGCTAACTGGAGCATTTGGCTGCAAATATTTAATTCTGTGCTGGGGTATTTACAGGAATGACTCAATTTCCTCCAGGAAGGAAATGCAGAATCCCTTGCAGCAAGAAAATTCTAAAATAGAAAAGGCTCCTGTGCCCTCCATAGCACTTTTGCTTAGAATCAAAACCCAACTATGTTCGAGGAGATTTTTCTCTCAAGTAAGCATGCCTGACATTGGAGTGTTTTGCAGAGCAGAAGAACTGAAGAACTGAATCTGGTGGGTTTCATTTTTACACAAAAGACATCCAAAATAACACGGATCCAGCTTTATCTTTATTCTGCATCTTTAGTTTCATGTGCCTGGCTACCTTTGTGTTACGTCGGGGCTATTCTGTCATTCAAAAGGCAAGAAAAGTATGGGCTATTTCCTTAACCTATGCAACATTTCTCAGCGGTTCCCAAAATAGATTGCACCGCCCTGACAAAGCAAAGCCTCGCTCATTGACGTCTTCGACTGGATCATTAGACGTCTCCTCTCTACCCTCGGTTCTTTGCTCCGCCGAGGGAAGAGTTTCTCCTCTGCCTTGCCCAGCGCAGATCTGGGAGGCAGGCGCGCCGTTTGAAGAAGCTTCGCAAAAACTCCGCAGCTCCGGGAGTGCGGGCAAAAAGGCCCTTTTCCTCGTCGGCGGCGCCCCCCCCCCATCTGCCGGAGGAGAATTCGCCCGGGAGGAGCAAGTAGAGAGACTCCAGCGCGCCTGCCTTGCCCGCTCCTCTGGAGAGGAGCGTCTTCCTCTCTCCTTTGCAGCCATCACGAAAGGGAGGAGTTGAAACTTGATCCAACTCCTGAGCAACTCCAAGGGATTGGATCTTCCCTGCTAAGAGCCGGGAGAAGTCCCCGGCCCAAAGAAGCTCGAGTTTGTCAAAAGAACATGAGCGAATTCCGGATTGGCTGAAACGGCGTCCCCGGACCCCTCCCCTCTTGCACCTGATGAGTGGGGTATTTACTGCACTTTTCAAGGAGTTCTTTGCACTACATAATTTTGCTGCATGGGGCAAACAGAGGAGGAGATGTTCTAGAGGACCAATGTCCCTGCAGTGATTCTTCTCTCTTCTGCTGCTCGAAAGTTGGGAACCGTTATTCCTCAGCGAGAGGAAATCCGGGAAGGGGGAAGCAGTCCTTGTGTTTCAAAATGCCACGGTCCTTCTTGGTGAAGAAACATTTCAACGCGTCCAAAAAGCCCAACTATAGTGAACTGGATACACATACAGGTAATGCCAGAGGGAAATCTGCATGGAAGCTGGAAGTCGGGCTCCAATTTGGGGTAACGATCGCTCTGGAGGTAAACCTCCCTGCCTGTTTGTACCAAAGTGTCTGTGTGCACTTTAGCATACTTTTTCGTCCCCCTGGGCAGTGCTTTCTTTTTCGTCCTATTTACAACGTGTCAGCACCAACCTTTTGAAACCTCTGCCTTTTTTGCTTAACTGCTAATATTGCATTTGAACAAGAGAAGTTTAGAAACCTAGGAGGATAAAGCTGGATTTTACTGCTGGGTTTCTTGACCAAACTGGGAGAGAGCTATGCCTTGGACCAAATCGGACCTCCCCCAGTTTATGGTGCACAGTGTAAACCTGCATAAATGAAGGACTGCATTCATTGAACTTTCTACATTTTAAAAATGTATGTTTGTCAATGTCATGACAATTTCATCACTTCCCATCTGGGTAAGTCTGAGTAATATGGCTATTATCTCCTTCATTTTCTAATGGTTTTCCTCTCTTTGTCTTCTTTCCAGTGATAATTTCCCCATACCTTTATGAGAGCTACCCAGTGCCGATAATTCCACAACCAGAAATCCTGAGTTCAGTTGCGTACAATCCCATCACAGTCTGGACTACAACTGGGCTGTTGCCTTCCCCCTTACCCAGTGATCTTTCTCCTCTTTCTGGATATCCTTCATCTTTGGGAAGAGTCAGCCCACCCCCTCATTCTGACACTTCGTCCAAAGATCACAGTGGCTCAGAAAGCCCCATTAGTGATGAAGAGGAGAGAATCCAGTCCAAGCTTTCCCACCCCCATGCAACTGAAGCTGAAAAATTTCAGTGTAGTTTATGCAACAAGACCTATTCAACTTTCTCTGGACTTGCCAAACATAAGCAGTTGCACTGTGATGCCCAGTCTAGGAAATCCTTCAGCTGTAAATACTGTGATAAGGAATACGTGAGCCTGGGGGCTCTAAAGATGCACATCAGGACCCACACACTACCTTGTGTCTGCAAGATTTGTGGCAAGGCTTTCTCTCGACCCTGGCTACTTCAAGGACATATCCGGACTCATACTGGTAAGAGGGAAATATGGTTTTACACATACGTGGTATAGAGCTTTCCAACTGTTCTTTTTATTGACCATGCTGACACACTGGCAGCTCTTTTTATCTTCTTCAGTTATTGCAATTACATAGACATTAATTGCATTTTGGTCTTTTAGATGTTCAATGGGCATTTTCTATTACTCCCCCCCCCCTTTAAAAAAAAAACCTTATGTGAATGGGCCAAATTTTGTCCTGCCATGGCAACTTCTAGCTTCTCTGAAATTTTCAGCAAGGTGTCAAAAGGCAGGGATCCAGCTGGCCATAAAAATGCCTTGGAACATGATCCATGCAGGAGTAAGAGAAAAGAAGCAGACACAGAGGGAATATAGGAGGCAAACAGATCAAGTTTCCAACAAGAATCTGCACAGTCAAGAGTTGTGCCCAGGCAGTGCATACAGCAAAGCCCATTAGTCAGCATATGGACATAGAAGGTAGCTTTTTTCCTTGAACATTATTTAGAAATGAGTTTTTGCTTGAAACCAATTATTTGGTCAGATAAATGAGATGAAGACTGCAGTTGTTTCTGATTTAGGACTGCAGCCTAAAAAGGGACCTTAACTATAGTTATCTGGGATTAAGGTGACCTTAAGTTTTATACAACTGTGGATATATGAACAATACAACTAGTCCTAAAACAGAATACTCTCTGATCTGGTTTATGCAGAAATAACTCTTGTTCATCTCAGATTGTCTTTAACAATTCTAACTAAACTCTCCAAGGTTATAATGCAGTGCATGCTCATATGGCATCAAACTCCACCAAGCACAGTCTAAGGGAATTTCGAAAGAGGATTGGCTGTATAGCTTTCCAAGCCAACTGAATTCTGCATTAAATTACATACATTCAAACTATGGACAGACAGCATTTACAAATATTCAGTGAACTGTTCAATTAGGTGCAAACTTTTTATTCATCATGTTTCTTCATGAGACTGCAAGTAACATCATATGTGAATCTATATGTTGGTTTCACAAAAGCAGAATACTAAAAGCATTAAATCTGATGGGACCTCTGCCATCCACATCAACAGCATACAAATCACAGCCTTGGGCAGCAAAAGGCGTTGCACAGGATGCAGTAAATGAATGGAGGAAACATATGGAAATGTTGGGTGGAGCCCAACCTTCAGGGTGCTGGCTGCACCTGCTGAAGTAGAATAGGTTAGTGACTTGTCATTCAATGCATCATGATTTTCTGCAAGCTCTGAGTTGCCCACAGTGTAAAGAACAGAACCTCTGATGGCATTCAGAATCCACCCATCACCACCTCCTGCTGTGCTAATAGTTTGCCCACTTAATATGCACGTTTCATTATTATAGCATTCAAGTGACTAAATTCCTTCTTTCCTTCTTTTCAGGAGAGAAGCCTTTTTCATGCCCTCATTGCAACAGGGCATTTGCAGACAGGTCAAACTTGAGGGCCCATCTGCAGACCCATTCAGATGTGAAGAAATACCAGTGCAAAAATTGTTCCAAAACTTTCTCTCGAATGTCTCTTCTGCACAAACATGAGGAATCTGGCTGCTGTGTAGCTCACTGAGTTTACCTGTTTTCATGCCTTTGCCACAAATTAAAGAGACATCCACCCCTTTCCATGTATTTGTTCGTCTGTTTCCCAAGAGGTGCAAAAAAAAATTTTATTTCACTTGTTTAAGCATGACTTTTCTATAACACAAAAGTAACAAGACATATAGAAGAAGATGCAAATGCCAAATTGATTTTTTATAAGAATATATCACAGTTAAAATTACCATTCAAGCCAAAGTGTCCCAAAGAACCAAAACTTTGCTACATACCAAGTATCATATGTGCTTGTCAGCGTCTTCTACATGAAGTCAGTAAATGTCAAATATTTTTTAGCATAGCGTGCTTCTTGATGAGTGATCTGAAATGTCTGAAAATTGCATCATTTCAAAGGAACAGAAGAATGTATGTCCAATTGTTTGCCATGTTTTAACAGAATGTGCCTTTGTAAAACTGCCACATTTTTGATGATGCTTCCTTTATTTTTAACAAAACGTTGGGCTTGTGAACTTATTGTTAAAATGGGAATAAGTGCAAGAGTGAGGGATGGTGGGATAACAATGGATATCTTTAAAGCTTTATTTTCCTAATTGCACAAAGGAAATGCAATACCGTGAGCAATCTCCTCAAATGAGCAATACCATTCGAGTGCCTTTTTATAAAAATCCAAATTGATCACCTTCTTTAAGGATGTAAACGTAATGTAAATAATTATATTTTTATATGACTGAATGTGTTCTGAAACGAAATGTTATCTATTGCAATGTGTATAGGAATCTTGAAAAAGTGAAGCTAATTGTCTTATATTGTTTTCTAGAATTAATTTTTTGTACAATAAACATTTTGGAGTAACATTTATGTAGTCTGTCACATGAGATCAAGTTAAGGCTCTCGAACAAACTATTAACCATATACAGTACATAACTGCAGCTCCTGTGTCAACTGTGAGTAAGAATTCCTAAGTGGCTTATTGGAGGACTGCCGAGAATATAGACTTAGTGTGGCCAAATAATAATCAATAAGGGGCTGAAGTTAAAGAAATCTGGCTAATTTACTCATTGCTTAGGAAACTGCTTTGAACAGTAAGCTTTCATTTTTCTCTGTTCTTTGGAGGAAAGATGGTAGAATATAAATAGAATAATCACCAAATCTTAACATCCCTTCCTCAAAATCATTGAATTAATCAAAAATATAGTATAGAGGGCAATGCACATCTTTGGTCTTCAAGAAAAAGTATAGGCCTAGCTCTAGATTGGTCAATCAATGAAAGAAGGCTTGGCTTCCTTCCAAGCATGGAAAGTATTGGTATCTAGTTGAATCTCCTTACCACAGGGAAGAAATGGTCTTCAATTATTTCAGCAGCCGTCTCCCAAATTATACAGTTCAACAAAAGTCCCATTCCATCCAAACAGGTGTTCTCTAAAAAACAGGAGGTTGCAGAGGGAAAGGAGGAATTTTAAGCATTGCTTGCATACAGGCAGAAGAACTGTGTGATTGTGTGTGTGCTAATTGAACCCCACAGTGAGTGGTAAAAATGTTTACCAAACCATGTTAATGGAACCAATGAAATTCCAGTGTAAATGTACATCCAAGTTACATGACACGTAATTGTGTGCCTGCTTTTTTTCTTCATTTGGCTCTGTCACTAGACTGAAGCATTGACTATTTGATATGGAAAAGATTAACCATTCAATTCCCTATTTTAAAATTCTATAGTCTTTTTAAAAAAAACAACATAGTTTTCACATGCCACACTAAAACATGTGTTTTAGTTGAGAAAATTTATTTTTAGCAACTTGATTAGTGAACTGTTATTAAAGGACAATATTTGTGCAATCGGGATACCTGAGAAATAGTAAAAGTGATTTCAATGGATTTGCAGTAGATCAATGTTTTTTAACCTTGACCACTTTTAAGATGGATGGACACCAACTCCCAGAATTCTCCAGCTAGGATGCAGTAGATGGTTAGCAAGATGCCCTGATCTTTCAAAGTGAATGAAATGGTAGCCATGCTGTAATCTGACCAGGAAATGAGACTGAGTTGTTTCTTATCTATGGTATGCATATTTTTAGGACTGGGGATGAAGCATTACTGAACAGTAACATCAGCCTTTCCCAATTAGGTATCTTCCAGATGTGTTGGATTTCAATGTCCAGCCATCTGCTAAGTGGAATTATGGGAACCAGCGTCCAATACCAGATTGGGAAAAGCTGATATGATTTGTACTTTTTGTGCCTGCTATGTGAAATCCCATGGATAAGCACTCTGTAAATCACTATAGTAGTATTCCTGATTAAATCACTGGAATGATCTGTACTGTATGATGTAACCAACACTAAGTTATTTTTAATTACCTGATTTCAGAGGAAGTGGTTTAAGCCTAACTTTCTTCTTTAAAGCAGTGAGCATAATATGCATGAGCAATCTTTTTTTTTACTTTTTGTTTAATTGTGTCTTTGTATGCACATAAAGTTTTTTTTTTACATAAATTGTTAAGTCAGGATATAAAACAAATTTGATGTAAATTGCATTCGATTATCATTAGATTTATGAAATATTGGTATATAATTACTCCAGTGTTCTAAGAGCGGGCAGAAATGGATTACATGAATTGTAACCAAAACTTTCTGGAAGATATCACATTGTCTTCCTCTGGGCCATAGGCTGTACCTTTGATTTCAGTGATTTTTATAAAGAACCTTACAATGTAGACCATTACTATGGTGTTTAAGATGAAATATAATAGTTTTGGAACTAAAAATTGCTTGTGGTAATGGATGTGCTTAACATATGTGCTTAACATATGATGCACAACTGGGAGAACCTGTGGAACTGCCAATATTCTATTACTGAGAAGGGCCAAGGGGTACCAGGCTCTAACAGCAAAACCTCAATAAGTTGGAGATGTCATAAGCAGTTACAAACAAATGAATTTTTCCCCAGATATGTCAGTTATATGACTGGGATTTCCAGGATCTGATGTTGTCACTGTGATACAACAAATGCCATTAGCAAATCCTGCATCGGAAGTGCAAAATAACATTTTGACATACCCTCGATCAAATTACACAGCATGAATGAGTCAGGGCCGTGGCATCTGCTCTGCAGGGCTTGAAATGAGAAAAAAAAATAGGTCAGCAAATGATGATGAGCTGATGAGACTGAAAGCAAGCATCTGGTTTAGTCAATAGGATGGCATTTCATTACAATCACTTTTCTGGTCTTATGGTTTTTTTCTAAGTGGCTGAGCCTTTCAACAGATAATTGTACCATCTCCATTTGTTAGAATATTTGAATGGCAAAGGGAAAAAAATATTACTTTTATTCCCCAACAAATATATCAGTATATTAAAACTGCTTACTTATTATACCAAACTCTGTATTTATCGAAGCAGAAAGGATTCTGCTATCTACCAGTCATTTTCATTTATTTTAGTGTCAGAAAAAATTATTGTGTTTCAACTTTTTTTTTTTAAAGGGATGTTATGGCAAGATGGCTGTTTATGAGACATGCACACATAGCACAATGTGCAAAAATTATTTTTGCTCCTCTTCCACAATCAGACTGCAATCAGTTCATTAAACCAGCTAACTGAACCTGAAGCGGTACTGCAAAATGAAAAGTCTCTTGTCATGTATAACTTGCTGTTTCCTATGATATCAAAAGCTTATCCCTCTTAAATGGATTTTAGTTGAATGAAAATGTAACTTTTGGTGAGTTCAACCAGTGCTTGAGTGTAAAATCACAAGTGCCTGCAAACGAAGCCCCTGTTTGTTCTACCAAATCCCAGGTCTCTGTGAGCTGAACCAGCCTTTGCAATATCAGCTCACAAGTCTCTGGCATTAAACCAAAGTTTGCTGTATGAAATCATAAACCTTTGCCACTAAATACCTTGCTTTTTTCTGAGAGCTCAAGATAGCTTCAACGGGACTCCTAATCTCTAAGCAACAACCCCATGAAGTGAATGGCTCAGAATCTCCCCAATGCGTTCCCTCATCAAGTGAGAACTTGAATCTGGTCTCACTAGTCCATATGTAATACCCTAACCACTGTAGGTACTGAGATGATATCAATTAAAATATACCATAAAATGAAAAAATGAAAATATAATAACATTTAATACCAGCATTGGAGGTTTGTTTTGCTTTGGTTTCTAATGTTTGATGGTTCTGATCTGTGTTTCCTGGAGTGCAAGGAAAAAACAAACTTGCCTCTTGGAAACAAAATCACAATTGGGATGTTTTTATTGAAAAAGCTCAGTTTTCAAACACCTGCCAATTTAGTCGTCAAGCAACTAAGGTTGTCTAAATCAATGTTTCTCAACCTCGGCAAATTTATAATGTGTGTTATTCGATTCCCAGAATTCCCCAGCCTGGCTGAGGAATTATGGGAGTTGAAGTCCAAACATCTTTTAAGCTGTTGGGGTTAAGAAACAATAGTCTAAAATATAGAAGGGTCCCTTTCCCCCTCCCCCCAAAAAACCCTCTTGAAAATAAATTGATAGCCAGTGAAATTGTTCTAAAATCATGGGAAAGTTGTCTACAAAGTTCATTCTGAACAAAAGACTATACTTTTCATCAGTTGTGCTTTCTGATTTATTTGTTTATTATTTATATACTGCCTTTTTTATAACTCAAGGCAGCAAACATATCCAATGCACCTTCTTTCTCGTATTTTCCCCACAACAACAAACTGTGAGGTGGGTTGGACTGAGAGAGAGTGACCGGCCCAAAGTCACACAGTTGGCTTTCTAACACAGCCTCACTCAGAGTATTCTAAGTAAGAGGTGATTAAGGGATTAATTCTAGTCAGATCTTCCTTCTCCGAGAAAAGATAAAACTGGCATACTAGATGAAGCTAGGCCAAAGCCCTTTTGCCTACCATCACCACATGACTTCTTCTGGATCTAAGATGACCTACAATGTAGGTAACTGATATTTCAGAACATATGTAACCCTATCACAAAGATGTTATATCTCAAAGGCCAGGTTACATTATCTATTCAGCAACGAGACTCATGGCTTTTACATGCACCCATATCCTGCTCAGGGTTTAGGCAAAATTGAAAGACCATTTTAGCTAAACATTTAACATGATGATGCTGAACGTGTATATATGTCTCAGTAACTTTGCCTTGGGATTTCTATTTCATCCCCTCTTTTAGAGTTTGTATTTAAGTTGCAACTTTTTTTCCTAACAGAGACCAAAGAGGTTGATTTCATGCTGTTATTGGGACCAGAGGTTTATTTTTCCAAGATTTCAGACTAGTGGAAGAACAAACGTCTGGTCCCCATGACCTTCTCAGATTGAATCCTTCAACCTTATCACAGGACACATACTTGTCTTCATTCATCATAAGTAGACTTGTTTGTGACCCAGATGTTTTCCAGTTCACACAATCCACTTCATAGAAGTGTTTCAGCAACTGGGCAAAGTGCTTGCTTGCTGAAGCATGAAGGTGCTTTTAGTCTTAAAGTTGAGTAGCACTGATGATGTTATCTAGTTTGGGTAATGAAACATCTACAGAATGAAAGCAAGCAAGCTCAGAGAGCACCAAGGACCCCTCAGTCTTACAGTTGCATCATGGAGAAAAACCTGCTACAGCTAAAGAATTAGTACCTGTTAAGTAGACTGAGGCAATTCCCCAAAGATACAAATTTAGAGAAACAAAAGGATGGCAATTGTTAATTCTTTTTTTCGTATTGTATTACTATTGCTAGGGATGATGTTTGGGGGAGCTGCCTCATATGAGAAACAAAATTTCCTTTGAGTTGGTTCTATGTGTGATGCTATTCACTGCTCCATCTCATGCAGAAAAGTATCTTGGACCAGTGCTGCCAATAATTAGGATGCTTCCCCAAAAATAGAAAAGAACAAAGCACAGCAAGATAGATTCTGCAGGAGAGAAATGCTTCCAGGACACCAGCTTCTCCACCATCTTTAAAGCTCAACATTTTCTATCTATAGGCTAGCTGGGGCAGCTTTAGTGAATTCCTATCAGATTATGCTGGAGACATCAACATCCAAGGCAAGGTCACAGCTCAAAATGGAGATCTTGTTTGGACAGGTTGAAAGTAAGATTTGGGTGAGTCATACAGGCAAACATATCACAGAAGCAGCTGGAAGTCTGGGTGTAGGTAAAAGAGAAAGGCCGTGAGCTGAAGAGTCAGCAGAAATTATGCTATTTCCCAATAGAAAGTGTATAGTGTTAAGATTTTGTCAATCATTTTATGAACCCATGTATCTTATCATAGACAATGGCAGCGTGGCAACTTGAACATGTATCTACTTCAATTCCTAGAAGCATGCTGGCTAAAGAATGCTGGGGAATACTGGGAGTTGAAGTGCACACATCAAGTTGCCAAGATTGAAAAACACTGGGAGCAGGGAGAATTTAGAATTATGAGGGCAGGAGATAAGTGCATCCACAAAACGGTTATCACAAGAATGAGCAATCACAAAGCATCCATTTATTAGAAGGAGAATTAGAGTCTTTATCTCCCTGTTAGGTCACTGAAGCAGCTCAAAGACGATGCCATCAATTATTATTAGGACAACTTTGGACTGCTTTTTAAAACAAAAGAAGCAACAGGGGAGTTTGGGGCATGAAGTCAGCACATTCCCTTCCCCACCATAGTTAGTTATCAATAACCAAACAGATTGAATTAACAAGAACCAATGACTTAAATAAATGATTTGTATTGCAGCCCAGAAGAAAATGTCAAAGGACTCCAAAGACTTAAACTTTAAGACTACCACTAGTCAAAACCAATGTGCACATCTCTCCAAAACTAATTTGGTCAAATACACCTCATCCAGTGAATTATCCCTCTCTCAACATAGCAAATATATAGCAGTTCACACACATCAGAGTAATTTCCAGTACAACTTTTTTCCCAACCATATAAGAGAAACTGGAGATTGGGAAACATTACACAGCAGTAAATTTCTTTTTCCATCTCATCCTCATGAAAAATCTGGGAAATATTCAAAATGATGCACTCATCTTACTCCAGGAATGGAGTGAAGCACTTACTATTGGCAAAGCCACACTTTAAAGTACAAATCAGATCCTTATTTATTTTCATGTTTAACACTGTACCAAGAACTAATAAATAGGAATCTGAAATGACGTAGGACAACATAGAAATAAGACTTTGTGGTTGAAGACTAATTCACGAGATGACGAAAGCAGAAAAAGATGAATTTTATCTGTCTGCCACTTTATTTTCCTCATGACTGAGGAGATCAGCCATATGTTGTAACACCTTTGCAATAACTCTTACTGACTGCTATGACCTTTGCTGCTTAGCTGGGCTGATCAGCTGCAGATTTCTTAGTCCTAATCTCAGTTGACAGGCCAGGTCAAACGATTCTGCTTTGTTATTTCTTTCAGACCAAAAATTACATAAGGATTGTTTATATTTCCTTTTTTGTGGGACAAAAAAAGAAAAAGAAAATGGTAAAGAATAGTTTAAAATCAACTTTTCCTTTAAAAAAAGTATAAAAGTCAGAAACTGGGGCCATAACAGTGTTTTGAATTTTCATTACATTTAGAATTCTAAAACCTTATAAACATTTTAGCTATTTAGTACATTCATAACACTCAACCCTGTGCTAACCTACTTAATATAGATTTATTCCAGTGACGTTTCACTCAGTTGAGTACAGATTAACTCTTTTGCGAATAGAAGGGGTATTTTCATTCAGTGAAAAGGTCCATTAAAGGATATTTCCACTGGGACAGGGGAATTAGGAAATAAGTGATCATCTCCAATTAATTATAACTGTCCCTTCCTACATTATGCTAGTTCTCCATGCTGTACTCCACATTAGTTTTTCAAGAGATAGAAGTTATAGGAGGAATGAGGAATTGAAAATACAGCACTCTCTGTGAGATTACTTTTTCCTGCTATTAGCAGCAGAAATATAACTTGCTTCTCGGGATCTAACCCACTGAACTGTACATAGTCCTAAGGAAGTTTTTGTTTGTTTGTTTGTTTTGTGCCTTTGAGTCAGTTTTGACTTCTGGCAATAGTCAAGTCCATGCAGTTTTCTCAGCAATATTGTCTGAAGTACTTTGCCATTGCCTTCTTCCTAAGGCTAAAATTGACTGGCCCAACATCACCCAGCTGATTTAATGCCTAAGGTGCAATTAGAATTTATGGTATCCTGGTATCTATCTGTGGTGCCTTTAACCACTACCATCAAACTGGCTCTGTAGCATAATATAATAGTCTTAATATAAAGTGCCACCAGCATCAAAGCAGAGAATGGGAAACATGCATAGTGTTGAAAACAAGAACCAAAAATAGCCTTTTTCCTTCTCTCAAATATTATCACTCAAAGTTGTCATCTGAAATTAAATTTAATGAGATTTAGGACTGTTAAAAGGAAATAGTTTTCAATGCATTGAATTAAACTATTAGCTCTATGATTTAATCAAGACCCTTGATGCTACTAACCAAATGTAGTCTGTAATCATTAGACTACAGAAAGAAATTGCAAATGAAATTTGGATGTTAGCAAATGAATAGCACTCTCCTCAGTTATTAAAAGGTAATATTTTAGAATTTCTCTTTTTAAACTGATTCTGGTTCTCTACAAAATTGCCTGTTCATGCTTGAGGGCTCTGGAAGCTCTCAGAATACGTTCAGTCTCCAGGAATTTATCAGAGGAATATAGTGGAAGAACTATTTTCATGAAGCATACTGTAGGTTGTTTTAACTATTTCTTTAGAGATACCATTAAGCTCAGTTCACTGGAATTTTTAGTATCCTGTACTTTCAAACAGTACTCAGGCTAGAACTCATAATTTCTTTTCAATACAAAAGCACTAAGAAGAGAGCTAAATTTCCAGAGGAAAGAAGACAAGAGTTACTGCTGTGAGTCTGGCCAATTCCCCTTCCACAGCTGAAGCTCCTTGCATTTTTTAAAAAAAATTAATTTAAGCCTGACAGGTAATTTTGACATCTGTGTTCAAAGGGCCATCAAATTCTCCCTTTGCACATAGTACACCAAGATCTGCTGTCTAAAATGCATTGAATGGAATGTAAGTGAGGCCAGAAAAATTATCTGGCTATTTTTGTAAGTCCCATTTGATTTATCAGTGGGATTTTTCCTGCATCCCTTCTCTTTGCAACATGCTCATATTCTTTATCTCAGATGATCTTGCAACAGACTGATACAACTGCTATTCTAAAATTAATCCTGATGTAAGCATCTCCACTAGAGTAAAATGTGACCTGTGTTTGAAAAAGTTCCACCTTTCAAGTTCACAGAATAAAACTTATCAGTTCTGTGTTCTCAATATTTGGTCTGGATTTAAAGGCAGAGCTATTCATCTTTATAATCTATGTGTAGCCTCTGCTTAAAACTCTATGAACATCATCCAGGGACCACAAAGAGGCATAATATTGGTTAGAAATGTTATAAGCCAGACCTTCCCTCTCCTTTGCATATTTACAGCTAAACTCTCTTATTGTAGCTTTTGACAGGAAGTATATGCTAGACATATATTAGGGATGGAATGTCACATGCTTAGTAAATTTCAAGATAGGCTGAGAACAACTTTCTGTGTTCCCAAAATTATAGCAGCAAATAATGAAAACATCTCCCTTGTTTTTCTTGCCAGCACAATTTCCTGGCAAAATTTAAGTTTTACATTCAAATTCCACAAATGGTGGAAAGGGTCAGGATAATTTAATAATTTTAACTATCTCTACTCCTTCCCGTCTTTCTTTCAGGATAATCAGTCTTTATAACATCCCTTCTGATCAACTGCTTCACAGAGAACATTACTCTGAATATAGTATATAATTTCTTTGCCATTCAAAAGCCCAAAATTAATGTAGTAGTTAAAGAATGATTTGCCTTTGGTAAAGATATCAGCAAGTCCTCTTTATTTTCAGGCTTTAATATGTACACGAAGAAAGAGTTACTATTTCAGTTACAGCAAACAGAAGGTTTGCAAGACTTTATAAGTTTTGGGTGATCCGATTGCCCTTTTCTTTCTTTTTTTGCAACATGTAACACTCATGCTATTGTATCCCATATATTTCTTATTTCCAGATAAAAGGAGGTCTCCAAGGAGAAAGACAGCTGATGTTGCCAGGCTGAGAAGCATTTCAATCTGACCTGGCTACTTTGCCTGCCGTGTTGCAATCCATGAGGAGGCCATAACCTCTAAAACCTGCTGATTTAAGAATAATTGGTCAGCGTGATGCTGCTGTGACCAACAAATGGAACAAATAAAATTATCCACCATTTCAGTACAGTGATTGTTCTGTCCCACTGCATGACTCCATGAATCCCCTGGAGGAATGGACTGGCTTATAATAAACAATTTGTTTCCTAGGTTCCTTTTCCAGTGGCTGCTGGATAGTAAGCAGAAGACAGTACCACTCTCTGTTGACTTTGCTCATGCCTCTTTTTATTGGTCGATTTCAGTGGTGGGTAAAGTTTGGGATGAACATCAGGTTATAAATTCTTCAGGATCCAAACATTCAGTACATTACAAAAGTGATAATACATTGGCATAATCAAGCAATTTTTTTAAAAAAAATCCAAGAATGCACAGGGATCTGCACTGATTTATCTGTTCCAAACTGTGAACGGCTACAGATGTTTGCACACAAGCTTTGCTGGTTACAGTGATATACTCATGTTACTACCCTCAAATTATACTTTATTAACAGATGCCAAGATGATTTTTCACACTCCTTTTATAAAAGTTTGGCAACTATCAAGCTTCTGTCTAATAATGTAGCATCCATGCCATATGCACTGAATTGATATCAGTCCTAATTATAAACTAGATTTTGAAATAAACAGTATTAGTATAAACTGAATCAAAATTGTAACTGCATCTCTAAAAAAAAATGAGCCTTGTTAGAATCTATATATAAGAATATGCCAATACATTGTCTTTTTTTAAACAGCAACTTGCCAGTCCAAATAGGAACTTCTGTGTCCATTTAACATAAATATAAATATTGTAGTGATTTGCCTTGGTCCAACCTTGAAGAGTATAAATCAATGTAATTTCAATTGCAGAGAAGAGAATTGAAATGCATATTAGGATAACTCTAAGCAAAATGTGACTCAGGACCTCAATTTCTTTCATGCCACTTCCTCAGAAAGGTTTCTGCCTATCCACTGAGATCACGGAGGAAGTGCTTGTAGAGAGTCCCTCCCACCAGGGAGTTTCATCTACAGCAGGCATGTCAGACTGCCGGCCCGCGGCCTGGATGTGTCACACCAAAACTGCGCCCACCCCGTTGCCGGCAATGGGGAAAAAGTTGCAATACGTCGCCCGACGTCACATGATGTCGCAAATTTGACATGCCTGATCTACAGTGACTCTATAATCAGCTTTCTCAGGGATGCCCCTACTTCTGTCATGGCTTTGGACTGCTGCCTTCCCACTGGTTCTCACGACACCATTAAAAACCTGGCCATTTGATAGCATTTAAAGAAAATATTAGACTAAGCTTGCTCCTGGTAAATGGGCCACCTACTACCTGGGGAGGGGGGAGAGAGAGTCTTATGCTCTGCAGTTTCCATGGTTTTCTTACTTGTGTACCATTCAGAGTCAGCTTGGAATGTAGTGGGATAGAAATCTTAGCAATAAATGAAGTGCAGCAGCCAAGACTTCAGTTCAGTTGTTGAGGGGGAAAAGATATGTGTGTCCATGTTTCACACAATTTGTTGACACACCATATACTGTAATTAGGCAAATGTACCTGTAATTCTGTTGATAATTGTATCGCACCTCCATAGAATCCTACATTAGTGAGATATTGGATGGCATATCTGAATGCTGTTTGTACTTATAACCTTGTTACAAACTGAAGTCTTTAAAAAGAAAAGCATTGCAATATGATAACATTTACCAACTCTCAAATATCTATTAGAAGCTCAAGAAATCATTTGGTAAGTGAAAGTATTAATGAATGTATAGTGCATAACATACACATATACTGTACATATAGGTATAAGTGTAAGTATACATATACACACAGATTAATCTCTTTCTTTACATACAGTTTTGTTGGTGCCTGCTCAAGTCAAACAAGATAATCACACTGATTCCTTAAATGTCAGAAATAGGATAATAGAATTATCCTAATAATAGTCAAATTCTTGGTTTTGATATGGCCTGCTGTATTTGCATGTGTCAAAGAAATGTCCACATTATTTTCAGTAATTATTTTGCTTAAGGCACAACCATGTGACTCTCATAAAACTTTATTTCCTGATATGTAATATTTTAAAAAGTGGGACATAATGTTCATGCAACAGAAATGACATATTCTTGACAAAGATCTATACAGCTAATGTGAGGTAGACACTATTAATTATAGTGCCTATTTTCCTCCTTCAGTCCTATAAACTGTCTCATTGTGTTAGACTATTAATGGAAGAGGGATGATCAAAGAACACCAGGAATATTTATATTTCTAGCAGGTGTACTGAAGGCACACAACTAAAGCCAGACACCCAGCTAAAGTAAGCAGAAAATACTATAGATGAGTGATTGCTTTAATAACAATGGCAAAGGCATCGGCTTATACTGCATAGGGGAAATTTGGAAGTATTTCACCAAGAAAACCGCATGGATTGACCATATAAAATGTTTGAAGATTTAGTTGGAGATTGTGTGCCCCTCGGCATGGATGGCTACTTGGTGAACTTTCAGAGCAATAATGGAGCTTATGATGTAGATAGATTAAAAGTTTTGGGATGTCTAATTGCTGATGTTGCAATGTAGAAAAATAAAATCCAAAATTGCAAAAATAGAATCATAGTGGAATACAAGAAGCATGAACATGGGAATACTCAGGGCTTTTTTTCTCATAGAACGCTCAGAACGGAGTTCCGGCACCTTTTTTGGATGGAACCTTGTAGGGTAGGCAAAGTGGGTTGTATGACATGTGTGAGTTCTGGCACCTTTTTTTTTTAGAAAAAAAGCACTGGGAATACTTAACACAGTGAAAGAATTGAACTGAAATCTTTGACATCCTAGTCAGCAGCAATTTGAAGTGGACTGGAGTTGGAGACTGTCAAGCCAGAAGATTATATAGTTTATTACTCAAGACAAAAAATAAAGAAAGAATGGTAGGGTTTTTATATTCACAAAAGATATAATAAAGTCAATATTTGGATACAATGAAGTTAATGACCTAAGAATATCAATTAAGCTTCACAAACAACAGTTTAATATGATGGTTATCCAGGTTTATGCTCCAACCACTGATGCAGAAGACAGAGTTGAGAAGTTTTATTATCAAGTTAAATCTGAAACTGATAGAACAGGCAAACAGACTAGTACTTGATAGGGTAGCAATGAAGACTTTTAAAAAATGTTCAAGTGCTAATATTGAGAAGCTGCAAATAATTGTGCATACAATGTTTTTTTCCCTCTGATGCTCCATGGAATTTAAAGTTAGTGCTGGATGCCATGAATAGCCAATGCAAACAAATGAACAAATAAAAATGGATCATAAAACAAATCAATCCAGAGTTCCCACTTAAGGCACAAATGATCAGGCCCACCTTATCACATTTGGACATATTTTTGATCTAGCTCTCTTGAGAAGTCTAAAATACCAAGAATAGCAAGAAAGAGAAGAAGAAGTAACCATCAGTGAGGTAGATGGATTAAAGTAAAGGAATGATAGATTTACTATTTACTGAAGTGCTGGCAACAGATGGAAAAGGATCATCCTGGAGAAGGACTATCCATATGGTCACTAAGAGTTGACCCTGATATGATGGCACATAATCAGATTTACATTGATGACAATAATTACATATTAGAAACAAATTGTAAGTGCAGACCTTAGTCCTTTTTTGTAAGATTCCATATTTTTTTTCTTTGTGGTTTTTCTTCCATATATCGTATGGGGCAATCATATATGTCTGCTCATAAATATCTCAGATAAGCAAATATAACATTAAAACTTTTTAGAGGTATTTAAGTCCTGGTATTTTACAATAGTAAGAAATTCAAAGGAAGATGTTAAAGATTGGAATGCATTGTGATATTGTTGCAGTTCTGTATTAGGTCACCACACTTTTTTTCAACCTCTTGAAAAGACAGCAGCATTGTAAATTTACATAAGATCTTTTAAATTTAATTAATAACCACTTGAGCACTCAAAAAGTTGATTGATCAACTATTTAGTTAACAACTTGAATACTATTTTTATCGATCAATCATAATTCAAGTATTATTATATATTTTACATTATTTTGTTGTATGTGTTAGGAACAAAACATTCCATTTTCAATCAGTATTCTAAAACAAGCAAGGTATAGATCAAGGTTTATAGTCCCCCATTCCCAATTTCTATAACTGCAGTTTTGAATAACCAAAATGTAAGTGGTGATGAGATGAATTCTGTAAAGTTTTAAGAGACAATGATACTGCAGGGCTGTTTTTCTTCCCAAAATAAAAGGGTTATAGTTCAGTGACAGATAACATGCTTTCAGTGCCAGAAATTTAGCTTTATCTCTGGCTAAGAAAGGGAAGATAATCCCATCTGGAAGTTTAGATAGCCAAATATAAGACTACAATTTCTATCATCCCAAACCATGGATCTTGAAGTCCTCCAACATACCTGGAGAGCACCTGATTTGGAAAGGCTAATATAGCAAACAGCTTAAAGGCAGCTGAATAATCTGATTGAGTAGAATGAAACTTCTGAGATCTAAGCATCTTTTGTGTGGTTTCTTATTAGGGCAAGTAACCGCTGCAACCTGTATAGTACGAAGAAGTGGGGGAAAGTGGGTTTTGTTTTTGTTTTTTTGGTCAGGGCTGCCAGGAAGATTTAACATGTCTGAGTCTGTGGTCAGTGTTCTATTTTGTTTGGCAAGGAGAGTCTAAGTCTAAGTTAGCATTTTCTACTGAAATTGCATGTTCACTGCCCACTTTAAGACAGTTGGACAAATGGCCCACCCTCACCTGATTTGCTTGACATCTAGCTCTCCAGCTAAGCTGAAAAATATCTCACGACACCTAGATGATTGGATGAGATCATAATCACATGCTCAAAGCCATTAGGCCCGAACTGGAAAGCAAAACAGAGTGCCTTATGTTGTCAGCAGAGTGTACCCATTTAATAGAACTAGCAGAGTAGAGCAGGTTCAAACACCAGGGAACAGCTGGCTATTATTTACATCTCCTGTTTAATTTGGATGCTTGAGTTTAGTTTTCAAGATGGCAGTTGAGAAACAAATTGAGCTCATCACTCTGTTGCAGTTTAGAAAAGCAAGTTTTGTTTATACTTTCTCATATTAATACCTCCTTCACTTAGCCAACAGGCCTCCATGAAAAATATACCTCAATCACACAACTCCCTTTAACTAACAAAGCTGTAATTCAGTATAATGCTTTGTTGATCAGAGGAAAAGGGGATTCAAGTAAACTACAAATGTCAAAATGATGAGACAAAGTTGATCCATAAAAAGCTGAACTTTAAGAGACTTTGGCTTGTTTTTATTTGTATCTGATGAGAAAGCCAATGAAAGACATAAGAGTTTGACCAATCGTGCATTGAAGGATATTTCCTTCAATGAGACTCATTTTCACCCTTTAAAATAGTACAGTATGTAAGAATGGCATTACAGGAGATGATAGGTTTACACTGTAATCATCATCCAGTAACATCTGAAACAAGAGAAAGCAAGGATAGAATTTCAAATGCTTAAGAAAAACTAGCATTTGAAAGCAAATTTGGCCATGAGACAGCAGGATGAGTTAAGATCCAGGATGCTTGTGTTTATAAACAAATGGCAGCAGACTCAACAATACTGCCCCTGAGATCCAAGACTGAGGCTACAACCCATGACCCACACAAGAGACTTGGGGGTACAGAAGTGAGGAAGAAGAAGTAGTCCTATTGAAAACATAATTCAATTTTGGTCCTCAAACTGTTGATTTCAATGTAGGTGGGGGAGAGATATTTCACTTGCGCTAAGAAACATTGAAAACACCAAAATGAGGGGAGAGGGACAGGTAATAGTTTCTCTCTGCAATTTCATAACAGGCATGGTTGTAGTTTTCTGTATGAGATAAATGTTGCAAAATCTATGTTTATTGATGTTTACATGCCTACATGTTCTCATCATATGTTTGGAATAGGTGAAAGTATGAGAAATACAGATAGATAGATATAAATGAAAATGCCCTGGAAATGCAGAACTCCAGTCTATATAATAGTTGCCAGAAGTTCAAGCTCTTTTTGGAATCTCCAGGTGCCCAGCTATATATAGAATGATTCTTCTCATCAATGGCTGCCCTTCAGTACTGCAGCTACATTTGTTGCTGAATTGCTGTGGCTCTCCTGTTGCCACTATTATGATTATTTTCCTTGACATTCCTACTTTAGATACTGTATGGAAGAATACATTGAATGGTATTGTACTGTACTGTACTCTTCTGACTCAATATTAAATTTCAGATGAATTAATTAAACCACAGAACATTTGTGACACTATAAATAGTAGAGCTTCCACCAGGTATACATTATAACTTTGTTAGTGGTGTTTATATTTAAAAGCTTAGACCAGGGGTCTTCAAACTTAGCCCTTTTATGACTTGTGGACTTCAACTCCCAGAATTCCTCAGCCAAGCATGCTGGCTGAGGAATTCTGGGAGTTGAAGTTCACAAGTCATAAAAGGGCCAAGTTTGAAGACCCCTGGGTTAGACAGTATTATATATAAATTTGATCCACGGCACCATAGCAAAGACAGGTTACATTTTCCAGATGATTATGATATAGGCCAGTTTCCTTCACTTTTAGTTTTCAGTTCTAGGACTTTCTGGAAGTCTTCTCTTTCAGTGCAAACCATGTATGAACTTGTTTTGATTGTCAACTTCAGCCATGCTGGCTAGATATTAGGAACATTCAATCAGATTTGATCATTGGAAGATCATTCAGACTAATTTCAGAGTTAAATGCTTGCAAAAATTTCCTTGGGGTTCTCTCGAAGAGGGAGGACACTAGGACGGCTAGGGGGGGGAAATCAGCTTGAGTTGAACAAATCCAATTTCTGAAGCAGTAGAATTCAAGCCATTAATACTATGTAGGGGTGCAATGATAGAGTATTCATGTAGATGTGTGGGCAAAGTAGATATCTGGATTTGTTGCAGGGTTTAAGAGTTAGTATCATGGGAGTATGTTTTTTCCCCTATTGTTCTATTTCTAATTTCATTTAGATTAGAAGTATCTTCAAATGTTTTTTTCTCTAACGTGATATATATTATCATCTGCCAGCAATGTTCTTCTGAATTCATTGTAGGACAAACATTGCATACGATTTTTTCCCCCAGAAAGAAGCTCTAATGACGAACAAGCTTCTCTCAGCTCAATCGAGAATCAGCTCCAGTGCCTTTTGAAGCTCATTTCTTTTTTTGCTCTCCTAGCTCATAATCTAGCATACATATTGATGTCACATGTACTATAAGGTATAGCCTCTCATAAATGTAGTTGGCCTGCATGTGTTCCATCATATGACCATCTGGGACAGAGAGCTTCTTCAAAATCGACCACTTTCTCTCACCCATTCCCCCACAAAAAAATAATACCCTTTGAGATTTAAATGGATGCTAGAAGATGCTTCATAAACCATTTTCAAGAAAACATTTACAATATAACTAATGAGCAAGGACACACAGAAATGGAGAACTAACAGGTACAAAACTTATAATCAAACATTTTAAACAGTTTGTTTTAGGCATCTATTTAATTAATGTGCGTACAATCACTAGGATCCTCAGGGCATCAATGAATATAAACAAAATATTCCAGCATAAGAAATATGGTAGAATATATTCTGTTCCCCCTGTCTCCAAGTAGAGCGGTTGGTTTTGCTTTTGTTCTGTTTTATTTTTGTGGGCTTCCTATGGCAAAACTGGGGCACATTTTAACCATTTTCGGTCTTTGCCTGCTTGGGCTGGTGCTATCACATGGGAGGCAATAAAATATACTCCAAGCTTTGTTCCTTGCTCATGCTGTGCAAGACAAGTGAGAACTTCTCCAGGCACAACAAGAGCAAATTTAGATATGTGCCTACTTTAACTGAACAATTCCAAAAGTTGAGAACCCCTTTAGTATCTAAATTAAAGTGAAATTATTCAAGGTAACTGACAAATATATTTTCTTGCCAAATTCCAACCCAATGAAATAATTAGCTTTATTCATGAAGGAAGCTATCCACATTATTTTATATTTTTAGAAGGGCAATGTAGCACAAATATTAAGAAAAACTGGAGGAAAGAATAATTAATCGCATGTTTTTAAAAGCAATTGCCAATATAATTCTACTTTCCCCCAAACTTGAACAATGACACCTATCATCCTTCAACCATATGGCCACTGAGGCACGTTGAATGCAGAATTGGTATGGATAGATTGCATTCATCATTCTTAGCTAGGACAGAATTTCTGTAAGAAGTAGAACTCAATTTATAGTATTGTTATGTCTCAGATTGGACCATTACTAACGCCTGTATACAGTTCTGATCCATGACCATAATAAAGGTGTTTTCTGTTCTACCAAATAGATGGAACTCTTCTTAAGGTTGGTTGCCTTAATTTCACTGTAGAACAGGTTCTTGCCTCATTTTTCCTCTATGCTCTTTACTTTGTGAGATCTTAATTAAAAAAAAGAAAGAAATCTGTATTAAGGTATAATCCTTTGCAGGGTTTTCTTCCTAAAATAAAATGACAACGAGACTTCCTGGACAAGAGATATGACTCTTAGAGTGCTCCACTCAGAGGAGGAAAATCATTAATGCAAATATAGTGAATTTACTTATTTTGCAACAAATTTCCTGCTTGGTGCTGATGGGACAAACTGTTTACCTGCTGCTCTCTAACAAACAGACAAGGTACTGCATGTTCTGTGTTGTAATGACTAACAAGCCATCTTGTCTAGGCTTGAGTGTTCATACCTGCATACTTTGAGCTCTCCCAACTCCCCAGCCCTGTAGCTGAGCATTCGACTAGAGGTTCTTGGGGAAACAGGATACCAACTGGATAACCAGCAGGAAACAAAGCCTCCTCAGAAAAGAGAGGAGCCTCAGGCTGTCTAATTACAAGTCCCTGCACTGCTTGAAGTTACTCAGCTGACATGCCTGAACTGTGCAAAGACCTTCAAGTGAACTATTATACAAAGCTCAATGTATCACATGATTGTAAAGCAGCTGCTAAGTCTCATTGTAAATGAGGCACAGAGCTGATAAGTCACATACCCTCCTACTTAATGGGAGGAGGGATTCGCCTTTCTTAGACTGTAGTGCTATAGTTTAAGGGTGATATTTGGGAGGTAGAGAGGAAGTGGAAATTAGAACTGGAGAAGTAAATTGTTTAAGCAAAGATCTAAAAAAGAATCCTATCTTGGTTTTTTTTTCTTCCAGTGGCATTGTAATAGGCACCACACTTCTTTCAGAAACAACCCAGAGAAGAAGAAAAAGAGATACATTAATGTAAATGAATGGAAACCAAACTGGTAACTTAGATATTCTGCAGGATCCAATCCACCAGGACCAGAGGTTTTGTCTTCCGAGCATTCAGACTCATGCTGGAGTCCATCTTCAGGGAACTTCTCTCTAGCAGAGTGTGTGCTGTTCTGTGTGTGGTATTTATAGTGCCTGTTGTAAGTGGCTTTTTAGATGTTGATTGGGTGTATTGATGGCTGGCTTTTAAGTCATTAGCTGTCATTTGCTTGTGCTGCCCAGCCTTTGCCTTCCAAGTACTTGATAAGTACTCATTGGTAGCTTCACACTGCAATGAATAAGGACACCCATTCAACTTTGCAGCTACTAAGATTGTTGGGCGAGCAGACACAAAAACAGCAGGGGAAGTGATTGAAGCCTGGAAAACAGGCCCCTCATCAATCAACAGGAGAGCTGATTTACCACCAGCCTATCAAGTACTTAGATAGAAGGTGAGGGCTGGGCAGCACAAGTAAAAGACAGCTAATGACTTACTGTAAAATCCAGCCACCAACAGGCCCCCAATTAACACCAAAAAAACCCACTTACAACAGGCACTATAAATACCACATAGAGAACAGCACACACTCTGCTGACGATGGGCTCCAGCGCAAGTCCGAAAGCTCGGAAGACAAAACCTCTGGTTACGGTGACCGACCCAGATTGGATCCTGCAAAATTATCCTGGGACACGGATATTCACCTTCATTCGTTAGATATTCTATTCTACCAAGTTAGTTAAACAACAATATCTACAGAGTGCATTGGGAAAGAAGCGTCAATGATATTTGATGGCAAAGACAACAGCCTTAATGTAACCTCTTAAGCGTTACTAAGAACAAAGCCTATGGTTTCCTTCAAAGAAGGCTAAGTGGTATTCTATAATTGAAGAAACTTAGGCATAATGTGATTTATTAGATTTGTATTCCATCTTCCTTCCAAAATAGCCCTCAAAAATAGCCAGCAATTCTTTCACTGTCTTTGACCTGCTCTCTTGCTGAGCTTCAGCATCAATTTATTTCTCTTCATGCAGCCAACAAAACCTTCAGATCTTAAGTATAGATGGAAATATATTTTTTCTGAATTATATGTTTACAATTTGCAACTGAAAAACCTAATGCACATGTTTCCAAAGATTAGGACTAACTGTCTTCAAAGACCTGCTGCCAAGACTGCCTAGTCACTACAAAAAATAGTCAACCCTTTCTGGCCTGTTTTGTTGCTAAATGTATAATGAGACACTCAATCCATGGTTTTGAGAATGAGCATATAGTTCCAAGAGCATTTTCACAATATAAAGTTAAAGTAATGCAATATTTTATGTTAACAAATGGAATGGAAAATCTGGATGATAAATAGCATCGAAGTAAAGTGTTTGCTAAACCCTTGGCAAGTTTACTATTTCTCCCTATTCCCATTGCAAAAGATTCTGAACATACTCCTATCCTTTAAGAAACATGCATTAATATAAAAGGCATTATAGCTCAGTCGTGGCATTTCTGGGCTCTTCCAATCAGCTGGTGTTAAAGTGCTATCCACCTGCTCTTGACTAAAGAAAAGCACTGCCAGCATAAATTGTGCTGGCCCCTATGTCAATCCCTACTCTGCAACAGTAATGAGGCTGGCAAAAGGTACTGTCTTATAAGTCTTTTGTGGGCCAAGTTTAAAAAGCAAAAAAACCTTGGTGGATTTTGTTTTTCTTTCCATCTGCTGTACAGAAAAGAGCCACAAATTACTCCCCCTAGCATGGAATAGAGTTGACTTGGCTGAGTGTGGATATGTGCTTAGTATAGTAAGTTCATCCACAGGTGCAAGAAATGAAGTAGGAAGGTTTGCTCCTCTGCTCTTGTTGAGTACAACCCCTCCTCTGCACCTATGACCTGTCAGCCTGTGGATTTAGCATGTGTAAAACCCCTGTTCAAAAAAAAAAAGCAAGGAGGAGGGCTGCAAAATGAACTGTAAAGTAAGGGCAGTACTCTCAAATAATACCCACAGCCAGCACTGCAAAGGAATGGAGGTTCTAATAGTGAATGTGAAGGAGTCCAATTGTGATTTTATGCCAAGCAGCACCCCCCAAAGATAGCCAGCAAATAATCTTGGAGAATATGCCATTGTGATATATTTGTGCTGACAGCCATCACCTTGTCATTAATGCTATCAAAGCCAGAATGGAGTAAGCAAAATAGTGCAGATCCTCACCAAAATAATAAAAGCATTAAAGCCATGTGAAATTCCAGAAGAAAACTCTCTACTGCCCTGCCATCTTGAGCATTTTCTAGACCAGGGTTTGTTAAGATGATATTTTAAAATCTTACTATATGTCAACTTGAACATTTTCTAGGCCAGAGTTCATCAAAGTGGTCAATATTGACTCCCAAGTGTAAATGAGTTTATCCAAGGATCAATGTTGTTGGTGTTGTTATTCATAGTATTATTAAAGTTGTATTTATTAAATTATTTTCATAGAATAAATGTTTAGGGGTCAATTAACCAGCTGAAACATCATGAAGGGGTTGAGGAACTGAAGAGTTTGGGGCCCTGGTCTAGGTGGTCTCAATAAATAAATAAAACCTGTAATGCAGCCAGAATCCCACTCTCTTTTCATTTGTAAATCAGTTTTCTATACAGCATCACATAACTATAATGATCTCTCAAAAGAGTTTAGGTCTGTTTTTTAAACACAGATCTAGCATTCTTTCAAAGCACTGAACCCATGTTTAAAATGGGTTTAAAGTCATGATCATTTCTTCCACCACCCTCTTACATATATTAGCCCTGTTGATTGTTTATTTATGAAGAGGAAAGGTACTGCTGAAGGGATTCCTAATGCATTTTCTTAAAACTAATTATTGGTGGGTTATCTAGAATCCCTCACAATACCTTTTATAAGAGATACTGCAGCTACCCAACTGTTCAAAGGCTTTTCAGAAATAGAAATATGGTTAAGAATACTGCTAGACCATCCAAGAGATTTATCATATCAACCATTCTTGTAAATATAGTCATCAAACAGATGTTTTATGATCAGCTTCTGCCATTATTTCTCAGTTATTCATAGTAAGAGGCATATTAATCAATACACCAACAGTTAATTCTAATTCTAAGTCACTGCTCTGCTGGTTAGGCACATGAATAAATTTAGTCCATTATATAGTGATAATGCAATTTAATGGCCTATATCAGGCATGTCAAACTTGCGACCTCACATGACATCGCGCAACGTATCGGGACAGTTTTGCCATTGCCGGCAATGGGGTGGGCGCATCTTCTGGATGATGCGTCCGGCCCGAGGGCCGGCAGTTTGACACCCCTGGCCTATATGAATGTATAATAGTCTAATTTCTGAAGAAGTAACTTTCTTTTCTCCCACCCACACCCACATTTCTAGTGCAAACTCCTCCCGTCAGTCATGTAATAATAATAATAATAATAATAATAATAATAATAATAATAATAATAATAATAATAATAATAATAATAATAATAATAATAATAATAATAATAATAATAATAATAATAATAATAATAATAATAATAATAATGTTTTATTTATTAATTCTAGTAATTGTTGGGAAAAACACAAGCAAGGATGTCTTACATTCATATCCCCGAGTTCCAAGAAAGAGATGAGAAATGTTGTAAAGAAGTTTTATAGTATTAAAGTTAATCTATTCCATAAGATGATAAAGATTGGCGAGCATATTGATTAATTGCTAATCCAGGGAAAGTGCAATTTCTGAGAAGGCAATTCTGAAAGTGGTACAGATTAAAAAACAACAGAATATTGAGGAAGAAATTATTGAAAATGATAGAAAAGAGAACTTGAGCGGAAGAGGAAATGAATCAGATATCAAAATATGAGTGGGAAAGCACAACTGTATGCGATCCCTCAGTCAAACTTAAAAACAACATCACATCTCAAACAAACTTGATTTTGCACATTTAGATTTTTTTAAAAAACAGCTTAAGACAAATGTCTACAAGACTTCTGATTATCATGCAAACTAGCATTAGCCAACATTCTGTCTAGGTCACAGAGCCTCACCACATCCTTATACAAAATTGAAATTTGTCTTCTACGGGAGATGATCTCTGAGTTTAATTTTTGTACTATTGCATTCTATTTACTTCTTAGTGCTTGTTTTAAACTTAAAGATGCAGAGGAATAAAGCTTTGGTTCTGATAGTAACACCATATGGGAGCAGCTGTTTGGGGTTAGAATGGTGTGCTAATCATGAAATGAATTACATCTTCCTTTAAATGGAACAGCTTTTATATTTTGCTCTTAAACCTGAAGTCAAGTCAGTACAAAATGATAATAAACATGTCTGGAGAGATATCTCTAGCCCAAAGCAAGAGTCATTGTCCATGAACTCTGTTCCTATTCAGTTTCCATTTCCTAAGACAGAATGTTGGCATCCTTAAAGGAATGGCTTTAATGCAAAAAAGGGGGGGAAATTCAACAGCATTTGCTTTTGCAAAAATTGTGGGATTTCAACTATGTAAAATAATAAATGAACTGAAAAAGTGCATTCATTGCTCTATATATTTTACAATAAAAAAACAACAATCTTGTAACAGAAATAAATATGAGCATAGTCCCTTGACTTGAAATATTATGCCACAGGTTTCAGAAGGACTTAACGCTGAAGGAAATAAAAGACTCTGTAGCCATTTTGTAACCACTTTTAGTTCCATGGAATGCAAGTTACTGATGCATTAAGAGAGAGAAAGGATTTCATGATAGGAAAGTTTAATAGATGCTGCACCAATCAAGATACAGATACATTCATAGATTTCCATATAACTGAAATATTTTGCCTGCCCCATTACAAGGGGAGAGAAGCATTTTTTAATAACCTCAAGTCAGTACTGACTCTTGGTGATTGTCAGGATTAGTCCCTGTGCTTCCTTGGCAAGTTTTTTCGAAAGTTGTTTGCCATTGACTCCTTACTAGGTGAGAGAGACAGTGACTGACCCAAGGTCATCCAACTCATTTCATGCCTAAAGCAGGATGAGAACTTGCAGTCCCTGTGCATTATATATACTATATATGCTATAGTACTACTATAAAATATGGTACGGTTAATAAATTCTAGTTTGTTATTAATTAATTCATAGCTACTTCAAAGCTGACTCTGCACTTCATAGTTAATTTAGAACTTCCATAGTATAAGCCAGGGATGTCAAACTCGCAACGTCACGTGACGTGTTGCGATGTATCGTGACTTTTTTGCCATTGCCGGCAATGGGGTGGGCGTGGTTTTGCCATGACACATCCGGCCCGCAGGCCGGCAGTTTGACACCCCTGGTATAAGCTATATATGGAGAAGAAAAGCAGTTATTCCTGACAGGTATTGAAGAATACAAAGCAGGAGAGCTTCATGGAGAAAAAAAAAATGATTTCATTCTTCAGCATAAATTGTATAAATTGTAATGTTTGCTTGCTGATGTGATTCCATATATATGTATCAGTTAGTGACAGAGCATAGTTTCTCATACTGTACAAAAGCCAAGACTGAAGCTGTATCTTTAAGAAATCCTAGGTAATTGGAAACCAGGAAGAGCTCCTATCAATCAAGGCAGACTATATGGACTAAATAAGGGGCAGGCAATATTTTGTTTACCAATAGACACATTTAAAACTTTAGGGTACAGATAACTGCAAGACTGGGTTATAGGGGATACTTTTTTAACAGCGTCTTGTTTTCCTTTTTTCTATATCTTAAAATGGCAGAAACCATCCTGCCAGTTTTTAGCAATTATAATCTGATTGGGCTTTAACAGTCATAAGAAATTTTAGTCAGATTCAATATGAGATTGTTTAGTGTCCTCTGATGAAGTGTTCAGAAGTCATGTCAAGATGCACAACTTGAGGCTTCAGGGCTAGTGACTCCCAAACACTTAGCTATGATTCCATGCAACCTCCAAATTATTAGGTTTTCATGATTAAAGGAAAAATGCTTCAATGGACAACTAGGAAAAATCATATTCACTATTTTTCATTTTTAATTCAATGTAAACAAAATCAAGTTTAGACTGAAAATCTGATCACATTTTGTCCACTGTTACTTTGTACTATAACATAATAACAGAGTTGGAAGGGACCTTGGAGGTCTTTTAGTCCAAGCCCCTGCTTAAGCAGGAAACCCTACATCATTTCAGACAAAGTGATGGTATGATCTCCAGCATGTCACTTCAAGGCTAATAGTGATCCTTTGCCAGAAAAAAGAGATGCATCCTTACTCTGTGTTAAAATCATGCTGTATGGACTCCATTGCTGACTGCATTAACTTGATCACTTATAAAGTGTTTCATCTACCCATTTCTGGTCTCACTTATATTGTTGAAGATGTTCTGCTTGAATTCACATAATAATGTGCTTATAATTAATACATCAGCTACTTCCATAAGACAGACCACCATGCAAAAGTCATTTTCAGCAGCCTTTACAGTCCTCTTCAGGATAAGCATATATGGGGTCCAGGAGAAATGTGCATAAGAAGAAGACTTCTGGGCTGGCTACATTTGCAATGTCCTCACCTGATTTGCTCCTGTGAGTCCATGACTTTCCTGCCTTGTGATAAGCTTTTCATTCTATTCCTGTTCTCTTGAAAATGACTCAGACCCATTGCTACTTTGTAGAAGGTAGCAAAAACAGCCTTCTCTGTCTTGAGAAAATGTTCGCTTGTGTTTCAAGAAAACACAATTAGAAGTCCCTGGGGAGATTGGGAAAGCAGAGGAGGGGAGCACCATCAACAGTTTTGTCCTACTTTCACATAGTCTCTACCTTATTCGGTAGCCAGCTATTTGCTTATTCCCCACTGCTGCCATTCAAACTAGCCAGCTTTGGAATAAGAACTGCTGAGTATGATGTTTGCCTTTAGCTGTAGTTAGGATAGCTATCAGATAGCAATGCAAGTCAAACTATATTTTATACCCAGCAATGGCTATGCCCAAACTGGCTAGCTAGAATGGTGGCAGAGAGGATCATAGCAAACTGGTCCAGCCTTGCTATGTGTTGCCCCTGGGTCCTCACAGAGCTGTTAACATTCCTCAGAGTCTTTTCTTCTCTTTTAAAAGCATCTTATAGTGAAAAGCTAAGGATAAGTAAGGGACACCCTTTTATTAGTTTTCCTTTAAAAATAGATTAATGTTTTCTACCACAAACACTACTGATTTGTACGTAACAATATTAAGCTGGACACTTCTTTACTGCTTGTAATAGGTAAAACAGCCTATAAGGGATGTTGAATAGTATCACAATAAAATAGGATTGAATTGTTCCAAAAAACAGCCATCCAGAGCTTATCCTTAAGCAAACTATAGTCATAACTGCAAATTGTATCCCCACCCCATCCCTTTTACCTCCATAACCTCCTGCATATTCTACAACTAGGAAGGAAGAGGAAGTAAAGCTCTTTTGAAATAACTTTCTTACACTGGGGATTAAGGAGCGCTAGGCTGATTTACACACTAATAGAAGGCTATTAGGAGACTAAACTAATTCTAATCCAAGAATAATTTAAGTTTATTAATGAGTCTCACTTGTTACAACAGAGCTAAATACATCTGGTATTTATTGTTTGTTAACATAATAATAATAACAACAACAACAACAACAACAATAACAATAACAATAACAATAACAATAACAATAACAATAACAATAACAATAACAATAACAACAACAACAACAACAACAACAACAACAATAACAATAACAATAACAATAATAATAATAGAACTGGTGGGATCATAAAATAGAGAAAGTCATAGAAAATGATGAAGTTAAACTGCTCTGGGACTTCAGAATTCAAACAGACAAGCACCTGCAACATAACACCCCGGACTTAACAATTGTTTATAAGAAAGACAAAAAAGTCTGGATAGTGGACGTGGCAGTGCCTGGAGACAGCAGAATAGACGAGAAAGAACTGGAGAAGATAACAAAATACAAAGACCTACAAATAGAAATAGAAAGATTGTGGCAAAAGCAAGCAAGGGTAGTACCAATAGTAATAGGTGCCTTGGGTGCAATCCCAAAACAATTGGAGCACCACTTGAACACCATTGGCATTGACAAATTCGCCATTAGTCAACTGCAAAAGGCGGCCTTACTAGGAACTGCTTCCATCCTGCGACGATATCTGTAATAACATCAAACATCCACATCTGTCTATCCCAGGTCCTTGGTAAGGACTCGATAGGTAGACAAAATGCCAAATCCAGTCTAAACATCTGGCTGACTGTGCGATGATCCATAATAATAATAATAATAATAATAATAATAATAATAATAATAATAATAATAATAATAATAATAATAATAATAATAATAATAATAATAATAATAATAATAATAATAATAATAATAATAATAATAATCTTCTATTTGATTCACAGTCTGGGTCTGGTAAAAACTTAATAGTTCAAGTCCTAACCAAGGACCTAAGAGCTGATTATGATTATGATTATGATTACGATTACAATTATTATTAATTGCAGAGTCAGACAGATGTTCAGACTGGATTTTTTTTCTACCTATCAAATTTACCTTTTCTACCCAGACCTTACCAAGGGCCTGGGATAGCAGATGTGGATGTTTGATGGTATTACATATATTGTCGCAGAATGGAAGCTGATCTAGTAAGGCTGCCTTTTGCAATTGACTGATGGTGAATTTGTCAATGCCAATGATGTTCAAGTGGGGCTCTGATTGTTTTGGGACTGCACTCAAGGTGCCTATTACACATATTACTAGTTCTAGGTTGCTTCTCTCCTTGATTAGTTTCCATCCGTTGCTCCTTGTCCTGCCTTCAGGCGCTTTGGAGAATAGCTTGACTCCCTCTTCTTTGTGGCAGCCCCTGAGATATTGGAACACTGCTATCATGTCCCCCCTCGTCCTTCTCTTCATTAAACTAGACATACCCAATTCCAGCAACCGTTCCTTATATGTTTTAGTCTCCAGTCCTCTAATAATCTTTGTTGTTCTTCTCTGTATTCTTTCTTGAGTCTCAACATCTTTTTTACATCATGGTGACCAAAACTGGATGCAGTATTCCAAGTGTGATCTTACCAAGGCATTGTAAAGTGGTATTAATACTTCGTGTGATCTTGATTCTATCCCTCTGTTAATGCAGCCTAGCACTGTGTTGGCTTTTTTGGCAGCTGCAGCACACTGCTAGCTCATATTTAAGTGATTGTCCACTAGGACTCTGAGATCCCTCTCACAGTTGCTACTATTGAGCAAGGTACCACCTATACTATACCTGTACATTTAGTTTTTCTTGCCTAAATGTAGAACCTTACTTTTTTCACCATTGAATTTCATTTTGTTAGATAGCGCCCAGTGTTTAAGTCTGTCCAGATCCTCCTGTATCTTAAGCCTATCTTCTGGAGTATTGGCTATTCCTGCCAGCTTGGTGTGCACATATGCACACTTTATCTGATTTACACATGTTTAAATTTTTCCAGTATATACATTTTTATGCAGCCTATCTATAATAATGTATGCTTTTATGTATGCACTTTTCTGAAATGTGTACAAAGTTTTAAAAGTTTTCTTTCTTGGTTTTTCTCTACAGAATTTTATCAAATTATGCTTCTTTTCCACAGTTCCATCCATGAGCTGGGAAAGATTTTGAGATGGATACTAGCAGACTGAAAATTATTCCATTGTGTTTTATCACACCATTTTACTCAAAAAGTACTTTGTTTTCTTTTACATTTCTCCTGTGTAGAGCCATCTTTGCATAGCTATTGCCACTCCACTACATGAAACTACCCTATTTACTGAGCCACTTAAGCTCATTTAAAGGTGTTTGTAAACCACAAGGAAGATAGGAAAAGCTGTTGGATACATAAACTTTTAGGTACTTGGCAATTGGTTGTAAGTGCAAACAGGTTGCCAAGCACCAAACTGGGTGAGAGGGGGAGAGTAGTGCAACATTTTTCAATGGTTGGAAGTGCTTTATAGGCTATAAAGCACTCTTTCCAATATCATCGGAAGTCAAGGACCATCTGTATACAATATGAGACTGACATTATCAGCCCAAATCATTCAACTGAGGGATGAAGCTCTCTCCTTCAAAGACTATGGACTATAATCTACCACATAATCCAATACAGATTGAAAAAAAAGGTGTTTTGTGGCTTCCCAGTCTAGGACTGGAGAGAATGATCAAATGAAGGTCATGGGGCAGTTTCTTATCTAAGGCAGGACTAGAATCTTATAATGAATCATTCAGTCAATTCCCTTCCACATGTATCTAAAGAGCAAATTAACAAAAAATAGCCATACTTTGATAGAAATAACTCTGTACGTACAAGCTGAATTTTCTGTGTACCACCTTAACATTTATTCTGTCTTTTTTAAAAAAAAAAAATGAAATTCATGATCTCTATGAAACACTCTATGCTTTGAATGTTGATGATTTTCCTCCATCTTCTTTGAAAATGGAAGAGCTGGCTCTAGCATAAGGAAGAACATGGGGTTTCTAGAGTACATCCATTTTAGTCTGTTCAGGATTGGCATCACTAAGAGAAAGTGGAAGCAGTTTACCTCAAGCCACAGTTAGGGTATAATATAATAGAGCATTCAACTGTCAATTGTTTACAATATTTATTTATTTTTATCATGAGGACAATACCACGTGGTCTTTCTACTTCAAACACCAGGCAGTTATTTCTGTTTCTAACTCACATACATTTTGTCTTTTTCAGAAGTCCTCTCTAAGATTTTGACACTAAAATGCCAAATGTTTGTCTTCTAGATTTTAGCTCTATTCTATATGGGCTTGTTATAGCCTGTCCAGTAAAAAACATCCCATTTTCCAATTCTTCTGGCAGCTTCCAAGCTATTTTTATGATAGCATTGAAATGCGGCACATTGAAATAGTTTACTGTGAAGTGTATAGAACTGTTTGAATGGCTAATATTAGCTAAGCAATTCATTCATGTTATCTGATCTATTACATCACATTGTGCAAGGTAAGATTGCATTACATAATTACAAACAAAAATGTAATCCTTACAATAAACTGTCACAGGTGTTCCTGGAGTATTTTTGCCAGAAGGAAGATGTGTGCACCATTAAACTTCCTCCAATTGTCAGTAGGAAAAAAAAATTGCATCACTGTCTGAAACAGTGTCTTCTCAGATATAAACCACCATATTACAAGTGTGTTGCCTTGTAGCATTTATCTTCTAAATCTGTCACCATATTTTTTAATTTTATAATGAGGAATGAACAAATAGGTTTCTGGCTTGCATTATTTTCACATGTTTCCATTCATAAATCCATTTTTTCCTATATAAAATTACTTTTTATTTTTGTTCTGTTAAAAAAACTGTATTTACACATTCATTTTAAACATGGCTTTTCTCAATACAAATATTAAGCATACTTTAATATATATTTTTTCAGCTGAATATTGTTCCTGAGAAAGATCCAATCTATTCCTAACTACAGTAGTGCCCAAAGGTTGGAATATGCATTGTGATATCACAACATACATTCTATCCTATTTTTCATTATTTCTTTCATAAATAATTTCTTGCAGCTATATTACTTTACTGCATTTTAATTATATTTTTACTAAGCAGTTTTAAGAAAAGAAGAAGAAGAAGAAAGACAAAAGACAAGCAAAGAAGAAGCAAAGAAAAATAAACCACATACTAGGCAATGAAGCATTGGAGAATAAGTAAAAAAAATACAGTAACTCATTATACTGTATTGTTAAAAAAAACCTACCATGTGTTGTCAAAAATCTAAGTAATATATTAATATCAGCATCAATAGTCAACTATCTATAAAGGAATTTAGAAATGACCTTGGTGAAGGTATAAGAGTGCCATTAAGGCAGTAAGGAAAGAGCAAACCCCTCAAGATGGACTTGGATAAGAGATTATACAATCTAGAGATGAAAGAAAACATGAGAAACTAGAAACTCAAAATAATTCCAACTTGATTTTGTTTAGCATAAGAAAGTACCAAGAGAAACTTGGACAGGATTCCAAGATTCCATTAATATACCCTACAACAACAAAATAGCATTCCTAGAATCTCTGCAGAGTTTATTTCTTGACCTAGCCTTCCTTTAAAGGTAAACAGCAAAGTATAAATAAAAAAATGAAATTAAGAATTACAGCAATTTCTATCTCAGTAATGAAGACTTTAAATTAAGAGAAACCACAATTTTGGATGTGGTACAGGTACATAGTGTCAATTCAAAACTGGTTTCCAAGTTGCATTTAAATTCTGTGTTGGATTTACTTCTGAAATTTAAGGCTATAACCATAAGTAACTAGACCTACAGATGTAAGATTCAAGGTCACTACTTTATTACATTCTACCTATTACACAGGTATCTCCCCCAGACTGCCAGCCTTAGCCGGGAATAGAATAGGAATAGATAGATAAGGTTCTATCGAGCTTAAGGAGGGGTTAGTTCTGGAGCTGCACAAAGATATAAGGCTAATTCTAAATTCTATGTCAACTTTTGAGTTTTATTATTATTGATCCAATATTCTGACAACAAATCATATTGTTCTGTGTATTCCATTATTAATTCTAAAGACTCCTTAGGATTCTGCCTGTTTGTACTTGCATCGCAACATTGCACATAAATATGTAAGAAGTTGAGTTTGCTGTGATATTGCAACATGCATTTAATCACTTATCCCTTGTTTACTTCCTGCAGGTGCCTAAGCAATCCAGATATTTCTCTGAAAATTACTACTAGTTAGCTTATTATAGAAATTCATCAATAATTCTAACTTTCTAATTTCATGTATCCTTTCTTAATTTCTGGAAATCACATTAATTTGATGGACTTCCAATTCTATTTTGCATATAAGATGGCATAAAATATAGTTGTAGACAGAGATAAATCCACATTGTTGAGAAGCCCATTTCATCACTGTGTTGTTTTTAGATCTCAGAACCATATCCCATCAGATCTTGAATGTTGCCTTCGCAAGTCTCATTTCAATCATCTTTCAATCATGGACTGACAAAGTAGCTTGGGAAAAGTTATCCCCAAGCTTTTGTTGAGGTTTTTTTAAAAACAGCAACAACAATATGTATCCAAGAAAGTAAATGAGATCAGGAAAAGTTAGTTCATGTTATCCTTTTTTGTATGGCAAAAGGTTAACTGTACTCCAGTTATACAATATTAATGATTCAACTCCATGTATAATTATATTTCAAGAAATTTAGAATATTTTAGTATTGATTTAAATAGTAGGAAAGGACTTTTATAGAACATTTGAATCACTGTGATTCAGTGGCCGGAAATTAAAGTTAGAGATTTCATTCAAAGGTTTCAGTCACATTTTGTGTGCCTTTGGGAAAATGATTTATTTAGCCTTAGTTGTCTACTTTTAAATGACTTTTGAAAGCTCAAATGCTTTGCAAACAAAACATTAAAAAAAACAAAAATTGGCATGTTTTATTTCAAAGTATAACAGGAGTAAAAATTCGTGCATTTTTCTCCATCCAATCAATAATACAAAAGTGGTGATGGAAAGAGATTTATAAGATCATATGTACTACTAAAACTGCCCAATAGGCGAGCTCCATTAAACTGTCATAAAGATGAGATCAAAGAATATTGCAGACAAGCAAGTTCTCCCAATGTTTATTCTTATAGCTCTTGGCATAGCCTACATTAAACCACTCTGATAATAACATAAGACAAATTTTAGCCCAAATGATTCAGTAGTGTACGTATACTGGCCACATGCTGAACGGTCATATGCTAGACTGCCTATTAGTTACTAAGAACAAACAAACCTCTGTTATTCAGTTCTGCATCTCGTAGCATTCAAAACAATAAAGTATTTGAGAAAGTTTTTCAAATGCCCAACTGATATGTTGAAAATAGTCAAGTTAGCTAATAGCACAGTTTTGTGTTTTTGCTAGAAAAATTTTGATTGCACTAGGATCTAGAGTTAAAAACTAATTAGAATGATAGAAAACATGGATTTGCAAATTTCTCAAATTTCCATGTTCTTTCATTTGGGAGTATCATCCATAAATTTCTTACTGAAATCTTCCTGGGTAGCTCAAAAATGCCATTCACACAAGTAAGCTATGAACTGAATGACTAGATTTAAGGACTGGTGATTCTTTCTACAATAGAGTCTAGACATGTTTTAAAGGTAGAAGAAATTACTGCTGGGTAATGATTGGGAATATAGTCTCAAATTTTATATTTCATTATGCTTCTCATTTGAGAATCTAGGAATGTTCAAACTATATTTAAATTGACCATTAGATTTTTTGTGACAAGGGTCACAAAAAAAAAATAACAACCCAGCTCTTAGTTTGAAACAGCTAGATCAATGTAATCAGTATTTTATAAGTATGTTCTACATTCTTAATCAAAGCATTTGGATGCAGATTATACTTCTTTACATCCTTATCAGTTTTTTTTAATGTTTCCGCTTTTGTGCCTCCATTTTTCTGTAGGTACTACCGCCCCACTTAAACAACAGAATTGTCACATTTTGTACTGTTTTCAGAACCAGCAAAAGTAACTGTATTATTCTTTGCTAACATTGTTGATACAATAGAGTTGTGGTTGCCAGCTGCAAAAATATAAAATTGAAAAAAGGGATTGCTAATCTTTAACTGTAGGGAATAATATTAACATTATAAGATACTAAGAGAATATATAAAATGCACTCAGCCAACATAGGGTTCGCATTTTTAAAGCTCAATATACTAAAGTATAAAGTACAAGCTCAACAAACAAAACGAACCAAAAAATACTAGTAGTCTTTCCATTTTTCAGCCCTAACAGCATTAGTAACCTTTGCACATCAAGTCTAGTAATGAAAACTCACACAAGAAAGCACATTTTATCTGCCTCAAAAATAATGCATAACATAACAACCACATGAACTTTTCCAAAGTCTGTTGCTGTTGTTGTTCTTAAAGTTATAAGTTAGGCAGCAGGCTGGCCTGAAATCACAAGAAGTTGTTTTCTCTCTGGTCATATTCTTATTATTGTTTTCTTTCTTGGAGTAGAATTCCCACTGTTCCAGCCTAAACCAAAAGCAGCAGAAATATAACCTTCTTTGTTAAGGTCAGAAGGTTTCAAGGTTGAAATGTATTATGCATCCCTAATTGATAGCTTTATTCCCATAGCCTCTTTCAGAAAATATAAACAGATGCAGAACTCACCATGAGTGACCAGCCTTTCTCCTCTGTAAGTCGTGCCATGATGACAGCAAACGGTCTACAATAGCAGTGAGACTATCTTAGGTGGGGAAGTGTTCTTGTAAAGTTATATATGCAAAGGCTTCCATGTGAGTTCAACTGTTTATAGGGCTTCTTATATGGTAAGTTATACCCTTTTTTATATATTACATGCTTTATGCATTTTCATCACCAACATTCATCATCATCATTATCTTTATCTACATTGGCTTATGCATCATTTAATTTTATTGATTGATTCTAGATGTTAATGCTATCTAGATTTTCCAAATGATGCCAAATGTTGGCAATATTCAGGTGTGTGAATTTCACTTCTCAGAATTCCCCAGCCAATGTGACTATTACTGAGAATTCTAGGAATTGAAATTCATACATTTGTAAGTTGCCAAATTTGACATTTTTATCTCTAAGATAAAGAATTCTAAATTTTAACCTTTCCTCAAAATATCAAACCTTCTTGAAAAGTTTAAAAGGTAGCTTTTCTCACAGGTGACTTGCTTCATTTCCTTGAACATTTTAATTTCTTACATTCCACTTTAAATATTAGCTTACTTTATCTTTTTCCATAAGATTTCCTTTGAAACAGGTAATGTAATAGTGTAGAAAAAATTGGATTTTGCCACAAGTGATTAATCACATCTGTATATACCAAAAATAATTCTGTTCTTCTCAATATGAAGAAAATATTTTTCACAGCAAGAATCAGGAAGGGATTTCAGATTAACTCTGATTCAAAAATAATAAAATGTACTATACTATATAATGTACTTTTTTTCTTTTTGTCCCCTCCTGGGTTGAAAGACAAAGATACAATTGTAGTTGATGCACAGCATTGTTTGGTAAACATTACAGCTATAAGCAATAAAAGAAACACTATAAATTCAAATAAAATCAAGGCATGGAAACAGTCTGAAATTTCCTTGGTTCTTTATGGATTTAGACTTTTTTAGACAGCAAACTGAACTGCCAAGATTTTAGACAGGAAACTCATTGCTGTATCCTATCACAGAAGAAAACAGATTATTGTAATAAGTAAATAAATTGTTTTTAATCTAAAGAAAAAAGTGATTGCCTAGTTTAACACTTTCTTTGTTAAGTTAATATTTAACCTGGGCCAAATATTGCCAAGAAGTTTAGGAAAGAATTACTTTCCCCCTTTCCTCCTTCTCTCTAGGCCAGGGATCCCTAAACCCCGGGCCATGGCTGCGGTACTGGGAACTGGGCCGGCCAAGCAGCAGGCAAGCGTGCATGCACAGCTCCATTTGTGTGAGCGGCAGGCATGCACACAAACGGAGCTGCACACGCACCTGCCACTTACACAGAACCATTTCCTTTCGCCCCTCCCCCCCCACTGGTCCACAAAGCCGGAGAGGTTGGGACCACTGCTGTAAGCTAAAAAGGCAGTGAAGTGAATATCCTGAAGTAGTCATATCAAAATAGGGATAAGTGAGACAGTTAAGAAATTGTAAATGAAAAATAAACCCCAAATATTTACTTGAAAAGTATTACAACGATAAGCATCATTGCTATTTAGAGAACTGTATGTATGTCTGTAAAGCTCTTGTCCCATTTCTCACCTTTCCCATTTTTTATCCTATGGGAAAATAAATGAATCAGAGTGCTATAGTGTTAGGAATAAATCTTGATTTAGATTATAAACTAGACTGTCTCAAGGAATGTTTCCTGCCATGTGTTACCTTCAAACACACAATTTCAGTGCCTCTACTAAGTGTAGCAAGATGGGTACACAAAAGAGGAAAGCTTTTCAGATGCTGGATTTTGAAAAAAATGCTTCTCCCAGGCATTTTTCTAGTTGGATTTAATATACTTTCTTTATGGTGGGCTGCATGTGTTTTCTATCTTTCCCATCTTTATCAATTGCACTGCGCTACTTTTATTTATTGTTTTTTCCCACTTTCTTCCCCCCCAAAAAAAATGTCTTAATGTTTTGGAAAACTTTATAATTGTCCCAAAATACTCTGATTATGAAGATTGGATTTTATATATGTATTATCGTACTATATTGGTTCATGCTTCCCTGATGAGCATGAAATCATGCTTAAAAATCAGAGAAATTTGATACAAATTCAGGTCATAGGATTAATAAATAAATACTAATGTGACCTTTGACAACTTGTGATGGAGGAGAACTTAGACATCATGATTTGCAACTTCAGATTGGAAGCATATTCTGTAGAACACAAAGTTTAAGACTATATATTGTGTAGGCTTCAGTGGTGGCCCCTGAAGATGCCAGCCACAGTTGCCTGCAAAACATCAGGAAATCTGTTGTCTAGACCAGGGGTCCCCAAACTGTGCGCACTCATGCTAGGGCTGTGGCCACAGGGCACAAAAACGGGATACTGCCATGCCATAGGGCACAAAAATGGGATGCTGCCATGCTGTGGGGCACAAAAATGGGACACCACCATGCCGCAGGGTGCAAAAATGGGATGCTGCCATGCCTCAGTGTGCAAAAAGAGGCCGACACCGTGCCTCGGGGCGCAGAAACAGGGCACTGTGCACAAGAATGGGGCAGGGCTAGCGAGTATCACGCAAGCATTAGCCCCACCCCATTTGCATCATACGCATGCTCATGGTCCTGTGTGTGCGCATGCATGCGCACACATGTAAAATACTTCCCCCTCCCTTTTCTTCCGGTCCGCCAACCAAGAAAGGTTGGTGACCTCTGGTCTAGACCATGGTCACTAAACCCCGAAACGCAACACTGTCCAATTCTGAAGCTATATCTAATTATATAGAAGCTAGTGGCCTTTCAGAATGGTTCAAAACATCTTATGTGACTAAAAAGATGGAAGATTTATTAGCAGCAATTCTTTTTTATTGTATTTAGTTAGTTGCTAACCACAATAGTCAGATATGAAGATGTGCAGTCTAGATAAAGTGAGGCTCCAGAATATAATTCTACATTGCCTGCTTATAAGTAAGTCTCCTTCTATCCACACATCACTTTTGGTGGACCAGAGCAATTATTATTAAGGAATTTGATATACTGAGTAGCAGATGAAAAACAGGTAGCTGGAATTATTGCTGGACTTAGAGAATAATTAACCAAATTGCTCTACATTCATTATATTAATTAAACAGTATTTACAGTCCAATTAATGTATCAGTCTTCCCCCCTTACACATACATCTCACAGTACAAAGCATACTTCAAATAAATTTATATGCATAAGTTACTTCTAAAACACCCAATTTGTTGTTTTTATAATTATTTCTAAGCTAAGTTGGGAAGATATATAAATTTGATATACAAACAAATACATAAATAACATCTCGGACTTTTATCATTTGTTTTTGCCCAAACAAAATATGAGAAGAATGAGGATTGTGTTTTGTTGTTCTTTTAACCATACGTTGTTACCTTTTAAAACCGAGTGCAGTATTATAGAAATTATGATTCATGTGCTACCCTTGATCTGTAAGAACTTCTCTTGATCTCAGTGAGAAATATGAGAACCAGCAGGAAACTAGACTAAAGGGGCTAACAGGCCTTTTCCATCTCTAATTTCCATGATTAAAGTGTAGGATCAAAGGCACTCTAAGACTCTAAGTATAACCACATTCATAGAATGAAGCAGGTTCAAGGACTAACATATTTTAGGAAGTGAGAAGGAAGTAACATTATAAATTTATTCAGGCGCTAGCTGCTTTCCCCCTGGCCCCTCCCCTCACCCCCCCTCCCAAGATTTAAAAAAATATTTTTATTCTTTCATCTCAGGTTTTCTTATGAAATGCAGAACTGGTAAAATAGCTTATAGGATATAGAAGAACAGCTGCTCGATTTTGCCATGTAGTTTTAGGATTATGAGTTTAAAATATACATGTGTGTGTGTGGCAGGTATATTCCTCTCTAAATAGTCCTAATAAGCGTATTGTTTTGTCCTGACAAATTAAGCAAAATTGAGATGCTTTGAGGGATAGCAGCAAGATTAGAGATAGTTCATCGTTGCAGAGCAATCCACTATACATGCCAGAAATAGTTTAAACTACAGGTATGTAAATAGATATAATTCCCACTGTTCTCAAGAGATCTTAACCCCAGTTTGGTCAAGATGGCAGGCTTGCTGAATATTACAACGGAATCTCATTTGTTCACCAACATTGAATAACACAACTATGTGTGATCCGGCATTCTTCTGATTATGTCATCACTTATCCTTCCCTTGTCCCTCATTATGCACTTGCTGTTATCTCCACAATATAAGGAAGTTAAGACATAGACAAATTAAATCAAGGAATTTATATCTAAACATTTGTTCATTTACAATTTCTGGATGATACTAGTGGAGTTATTATTATATCTCAGGTTGATTAATTTCCCAGAGTTGCTATTGGAATATAATTGCCAAAGTTTATGTACCTAAGTTAATAATACATTAATTATATGCTAAATTTGCTCACAGCCTCAGTTACATTCCCTTCTATATGCCCAGTCATGTACTTCAAATTTTAGATACAAAATGTTTGCATTATATCAAAGGACTAATTTAAATTTTCTGTGAAATATTCTTTTGTTCATTGATACTTTATCTTTTCTTTAAGTTAATGGTTATCAATTGTCTTATAAAAAGATATAATGAATTGTGGAAAAAACTGTAAATCCTTTTTTGCATTTAATGATGAGTTGCAATTTAAGCTACAAATTAAAGCTGCAGTCTCCACATTAAACAAATCAACAAAACAACCAAACAGGATTATTGCTTCCCTCAGACCCTAGGATCTCTGGAGGTGTTCCATCACCTCTAAATTTCTCTTGGTATTGCACCAGAAAACAATGTGTGAGGAGAAGTATGCTTTGCTGCCCTTCAATGTTTATTTTAACCAAACAAAAATCTCCCAAGGGTGCTTTCAAGTGAAGATAGACCTCCAAGTGGCCTTAACAGGTTAACAACCAGATGACTGCAAGGAATATCAATCCTTCCATTCTCCATCATTAGTCAAAACTGAAGAAGCTTCTTGGATGAGAAGTGAAACATTTTCAAACAAAACAAGAAAGCCCAGTTGCCTTTTGAAAGAAAGCACCTTTGGTACAACCATGACCTGGATGACTAAGAATCTCCATAGACATTTACCAAACAAAAACTTCCCCTTTGTACATACTTGAAAACTGCTCCAACTACAGAGAACATTTGGGGACATGGCAATAGACTAAGGACACTAAGGATTCTTCTGATCTTTAACCTTTACAGGACATCTATTTTTCAACCCAAGTTTGCCCTCTTTCAAAGCTTACTGAAGTGGGAGAAAGGAAGAGCAGCAGAAGTTGGCAGAAACTGGCAAGGAAAAGGAAGAGCTCTCCTTCTGCCTTAGAGAAAGTGAAAGGCTAAACAATCACCCATAATATGATTTTATTCCATTTTTCATACCTTTTTTTAGTGTGTTCAATTAAAGTGTGATTTGCCAAAGAAAACCTGATGTATTTATTCCATTTCCTAGATTAGAGATGAGCAAGAATGCTGAAGGTCAAATTTTGGCAAAGGGTGGTTTTCTTATTCAATAAAGTAAAATATCTGGCACTTAAGTATTTTTCAATGTTGTGCTATTTTAGAAGAATTTTCTAAATTTATATGTTATTAATATTTCACAGCTCTAAAATTAAAAGAATGGGTGGTTGGAACCACAGAAGGGAATGTGCAACTTTTCAAAAATGTTAGAAAATCATTCCAACACTTCATTGTTATTGAATCCATGCATTTTCCTTTTGGGTGGGTGGGAGGGTTTAGCAAGGACAGCCAACAATAAAGCAAAAACATAAACCTTTCATAACTCAGGAGAATTGTGAAAGATTTAGTAATAATAAGAATGTGAGCATTTGCTTTTAACAGGAATAAAGCACTGATCTTGTAGGTCAGGATGGGCAAATGTTTGTGATCAGGGACCAAAAGTAAATTTTGGGAGGCAGCAACATCCCCAAGAGTGTGAAGGTCAATGATGCACAGTAGCTGTGATAATGTCAGGTTAAGGGGGGAAAATGAACAAATTGAAATTAACAAATGATAGGAGAGCTGGAGTTTATCAACCTATACAGAGAAGGAATGAATTTGAGGGACTGCCTTTCCAAATTACATCAACCCATTCCATCAGGTCTAGTCGAGAAGACATGCTGTGGGTGCCATCTGGGTGGGTCCCAAGTGGGTCTTCTCTGCTATGGCACCTGCCTTGTGGAATCTTCTGTCCCTAGAAGTGAGATCAGTTCCACCCCTCTTAACATTCTGCAAGTCCCTCAAGACCTGGCTATGTTATCAGGCCTGGGAATCCCAGGGGACCCAGGAGATTTTGCAATGGCTCCCTTACTGTAGCATCACGCTACCTTGTTTTGTGAGCTTTTTAGTAGTTCTTATAGTTTTTAATAGTGATTGTTTTATATGTATTTATTTCTTTTCTTTTTTGTTGTAAGTCAGTCAGAGTCGCTCTCTTATGACATTGGTAGCGTATACAAATATTATAAAAACATAAATAAGGAATTGTCGCTAACTATGCTTTTTATTTAGGATGTATACATTCAAATATTTCTTTATACAGTATATTAATGTATTGCAATAGCAAGTTGAAATATTCTTTCAGAATGAATTATTAGACAGAAAGGAGACAAAGAATTCAGCCACAGTATGTAATAATAAGCTCCTGCATATACAGTAGTATACAATCAGCATACAAATTCAAAAAAAAAAATATTTCCAGCAGAGCTTAAATACATTTTTATAACATAAAAACATCAGTCAGTTAATGTGTGAAGGACTAATATCTGAAAAATTATGAATGGTGAAGATGGGTTCCTCTTGGTGTTCTACATGTTATTCAGGGATCTAATTAGATCAACACACATACTTTGTGTGGAAATATATTTTGCTTGATCTACACAACGATCAGAATCTGCAAATGATAGTCTTCGTAAGAGGTAATTGTAAAACAAGCAACATTTACAAGATTGCTGATGAGGAATGTGCCATCATATGCATCAAATCATTTAAAAGTGATGTGAGTATCCAGAAGTGAGATTTAGCTTGACAAACTGCAGACTTCACAGTACAGGTCAAGGGTCAGGATCTCAATCCAATTATTCGTGACTCACTGACAAGATCCCAGAGTTTTCATTGTCCCAGTATTTTTCCAATCTTTTCCCAGCATTGTACTTTCCTTCTAGACTGTGCAAATTGGCCAGGTCTTTTGCTTAAGGCAATGGAAATATACTGGTATAAAAGTGTAAGGGAGAAAGAAGAATCAACCCCTTCATCTTTAAAACTATGTCTATGAAACCATTTGTAAACACTGAAATATGCTATCTATGCCAGGACTTGTACAGCCAAAAAGACTCAGCTAGCCAGTGATACCACAAAGCTGTACAGAGCCATTCTGAGAAAAGGGAATTTCAATAATCAAAGGGGAGGAAATAAACATCCCCAATACTTACTTGCTGCTGGAAACATTGTATCATACAATACAATTTCTTATTTATAATTTTTTTTTAGACTAATTTCCTTGAGAGATGGAGAAGAAAAGAGAAAAACAACATCTTTGAACATTGGGTGAAAAAAGAAAGGATATTCTACTCAGATCAGCTGGAAGTGTGGAGCTGTGCTTCTTTCTGAATCGTTGTGCACAAGAAAAAAAAGTAATGAAAATATAAGTCCATCAACTGAATAAATGAGTTTGAAAAGCATAATCTAATTAGCTTTTGGAATGTCTAAAGTTATGAATGGTATTAACTGGTTTTTTAAAAGAGGCGAGATGAGAGTTACGAGCAATCTAACTCAAACAGTAAAATCTATGAAAAACAAACTAAATATAAATAGTAACAAACTTTAAGTGGCTTTTGTTAAGTCAGGAGATATGGGTTTATGCTGCAAAACCTCACTCCCATAAATAATAGGATTCTGTTCTTTCAAAAGAACCTTACTAGTCAAACTGCAGTAATGAAACAGCCAGAATTAATTCAAATTACAGTGAAGAGCCACATTAATAAGGACTGAGACATATATTTATTTCAGGGCAAGGTTTGAGGATTAGCAAAGGATTGCATATTGTTGATTACCTATATATGCATGCTTAAAGGGCCTCTGAAGAGATGAGCTTCTCCTGGTTCATCAGGTCCAAATAGATTTCAGTATATTTAGTAGTCATGTTATTAAATATTGCACACTTATTAAGCAACTCTACCCTTAAAACATCACCAAGGGTAACATCTTCTTATAGGCTCATCACCTATGTAGAGACACTGCAGCCTGCGATTCTGAAACAGAGAAATAATGTCTATACTGTATGATGCCTATATCACAGAGTGATGTTGGGGCGGTTTATGAATGGAGCTTTTCTTTTCTCTCCTCTTCTGGTTTTGAATGTATAGTTATCTGAATACAATAGTCCTGCCTGGTTCTTTCTGAGTAGAATCCCTAACTGATCATTCCCTCCCATTTTTGCACCATATGAATCAACTTTTTGCAAGATTTTTTTAAAAATCTCTACATATGTAAAAATTACATACTCTAATTCTCATATTTCAGAAGAAAGACTAATGCAGTCTTTGCTTATGAAACCCTTGCTTAGATGTAAATTGTGATAACCAACTTACCAAGAAGAGTTGTATTAAGGTAGTTGTAAGTCTGCTAGTCCATTTCAGGAGAAAGAGGATAAAATGCTTGTCATATTTTGCTGGAAAGGAGGTTATTAGTCTTCATGAGAGCTAACAAATTGATAAAACATGTTAAGATGGATTCTAGAAAATGGAAACACAAGGAGGTGCTAACAATTTATGCACTTTTATTTCTGGGAAAAGGGAAACGTGTTTGTTTTCAACAGAGACAGGGAGCAGGATAGAGGGCTCTTTACTGGCCAGCCAACCAGCTGTTGTCTGGCACTTCTTTGTGTACTATATAGACTTTAGATATTTTTAAATGTTCATGCTCACATAAGACTTTGTTAAATCTGAAAATAACTAAAGAATTTGGCTTACTCTAGTGTGCTTTTGAAACTGGATTAAAAGTCTGAGAAACAGGCTGATCATCTGGAATTGCTCTGGGTCTTTTCTGGAACTGCATTTTTTCTTTCAGTTATCTGGAGGCCAAGTTCAGCCCTACCACAAACACCTATTGCAACCTAGCTCACCTGACAATCAGTTAGCCTTTTGTTTCTATCTGTCTCATCCAGTTCATATGTGCCAATTATGGAATGGAAATCAAGAGACAAAAGGATAATCAGACTGTCCAATCAAAAAGTAAAGTAAAGGTGCAATGCATGTGCTTGTATGCTGCTCCCACAACAGAAACCGATATTAAAGCAGCTGGATATTTGGTGCTTGTAATATACTGCCTCCAAGAAATAGCTGACATCATGGAAGCTCTGGCAGTATCTACTATGTTAGATACAGTTTTCTGAATGTATGATCAGTCTCAGAAATACCATGTTACTTTGATTGTAAGAAGCTGAGGTAGAAAATAGGTAAATAGATAAGTAGATAGATGTTATGATCAGAAATAAAATAACAAATAGCTTCAAAAGGATTTCTGCAAACTGATAAAAATAGGCACCAACCTAAAACTGCAGCTCAATATAGGCAAAAATAAAGCAATTCATATTCAAGAAAAAAAATCCTAATTACAAATTAAGAGGTCTAAATTGCCATGGGTTGGCTGTTTGGATAGCTCAATAGAGTATTCCTCCTCAAAGGGCAACTGCTGTAAAAACAGGAATTCTTGTTAGGCATCATTAAGAAAGTAATTGAAAATAAATTGCCATTTCATAATGCTGTTATAGTAACATAATGCTGCTATATGTAACTGGACATGAAAGGAACCCCCAACCGGGCAGTGTTGATGTCACCGGCTAATCCGTTCAACCCGGAAGCACCTCAGTGCTTTTGACATGAGTGCAATGCAATCCTATAGAGCTGGAAAAGATACAGAAATGAATATTAAAATTGGTCAAGAGACTCAAGCAATTTTCCTAAGGTAAACACTACCATGGATGGAACTTCAGGAGAAAGGGATGTGTAAAGTCCTGATAGAGGTATATAACATTACATTATATGAGAAAAAATAGGATCACAATAAGTTGCTCTTTCTCATCCATAATATTAGAAGTCACAGGAGACCAGGAAGGAGGCAGTGGCAAACCACTTCTGAAAAACTGTGCCAAGAAAACTGCAGTGACTTATCCAGGCAGCCTCTGAGAATTGGACACAATGGATTGGGGGGGGGGGAAAGTTCATTGCTTGGATTCTAAAGATCCCAGCTTCATCCCATTTTTGCTTGTTTCTTCTTTCTTCTCTCTTTTTTTCTTTTTCTTTGCCAATGTAGAACATGTGGGATTCTTATTCAAGATCTAAGCCACTATAGACATGGAGTATTATATATTCTTTTGAGCCCAGACATTCCTGGAAAAAACAATATCAATTCTGGTTCCATTAACAATTGAAAAACTGTGCTATATAGAGATTACAGGGGTGAGTTTGGATTTCTGTACAAGTACAAGAGTTCAGTCCTAGGATATAAAAATCAAAGGGCATCTTGATTTTGGTCAGATGTGGGTAACATTTCAGAACTATGACACTTCCCATAGGACATTATGCAAAGGCAGCAAATGGGCATCAGTTTTCTCCCCACATTGAATGAGCATCTGCTACTATCACATAATACAAGCACAGAACCCATTAGAGTAATGTTGATCTCTATCAGACATCATCTGGCCTCCTATTTGTCTTCCATGCTGTGGCGGGGAATGTGATACAAAGCGAACAAGATACAGCCGTGAGCTCTGTGCTCGGAGGGATTCTTTGTTCCTCTTAATTTCCTCTGTTGGTTCTCTATCTCCCAAAACTGCCACTGCCACCACCCCTCTTCTGTCTCTTTGAACCTTTCAACCAAATGGCCTGGTCAAATCACAAGCCAGCAAATTTGCACCTCTCTAATCCAAACATTTCCTCTCTTTTTCAGAGTGGAAAATAGGAGAGATGGGACTTATCAGCTGGTTTAGGCTTTGAAGTTTGCCTGAGTTTTGTTTATCTAGTTCCTGCTTAGGACATATTTGCCTGGGTAAGGTAGGGACAGTGGAAAGCCTGTTGGTTAGGAGACTTTTCACTCAGAGCAATATGTTTATAAGGGTGGAAAGAATAACCTCACAGTGGAATTGCAATAATGATAAAGCTGAAAATAATTTGGGGAAAAAATCTTTGCACTCAGCTGGACTCACCTTTTTCCAATTATGTGAAGATGTTTTTCCATTGAGGATGCAAGGCTACAAAGTTACATCAGTCCTTTCAAGGTGGCCAACTTCCTCTTCAGTCAAAGACTCAACATTTTATATATATTCAGATGAGGCTTGGCCCAGCAGGGTGGGCAAATATCCAATATGGTTGCTTCAGCAGAAGAGAAGATAACTGGGAAACGACCTACAGGACTAGGTCCAAAATGCATAAAAACATGAAATCATGTAGAGCTGGACTGTCTAGAAAACTATACATTGTTTATTTACTTGATAAATAAATAAGATAAAGCAGGAGAGTCAACCCAAATCCTTTCTAAAATTACAAGATTTTCAACCAAGATTTGAGTTTGATACTTTTAAAAGCTTTATCCATGCCAAACTGAAATTGTTTATAGGAGCACAAGGTGCTAACCCGGAGTCCATGCTCTGCCTGCCAACTTTTTTGTGGCTTTTTTCTTATACCATTAACAGGAGTTTGACCCATGGAGATTAAGCACAGGAAGTTTTGTTCATTGTTTATCTCCTTGTGGGGAAAGCTTCCACTGCTGTGTTTCTATGTCATGCTGTTCTTAAAAAACCAATAAAAACATTGGCAACCCTGCATTTTGCTTGTCTGCTTAAGCTTTAATCATCAGCTATCTCTTCATTTTGTTGTATGAATTAGATGTGTGTAGTATCTCTCTCTCTCTCTCTCTCTCTCTCTCTCTCTCTCTCTCTCTCTCTCTCTCTCTCTCTCTCTCTCTGTATATGTGATGTATGCATATAACCATAATACAGTTTACTCACATACTTTTCTTTCTTTCTTTCTTTCTTTCTTTCTTTCTTTCTTTCTTTCTTTCTTTCTTTCTTTCTTTCTTTCTTATTCAAAGACATAGATCATAGCTAAATTATAATTGTAATGGTTATTGTTCAGAATCTGCTAGCATCTTTCATTTCTGTCTTTTAATTACCTTTATTTCAAGTAATATAAGGCATTTTTCTCTTTAATTATGATGTTCTTATAACATAGATAATTGAGTGTAGTTCATTTAACTCTATACAAAGCTGGATCTTTGGAGGGCTAAGTATCTAACCTCATGGATCAGCTAACTCCTTTTTAGTATTGGCATACTAGTTCCAACCCCATTGATCCAATTAAGTATGTCTTGCAATAAGGGCCCTATGTTGGTTAAATTGTATTACTTTCACTTTTCCATATTTGATAAAAGGCAGAGGCTGAGATAAGAATGCTAAGAGATTGACATGTATATTTTCCAGATGTTGAGAATAGTTTACTATATTTTGCCAATTACTGTACATAATGGACAAGTTATTGAGAGCACTATCATTGTACCTTAATGCTGATTTGAAGTTTACTTTGAGCTTTTGTCTGCTCTATCTCACCTTCAGAAAATGGGATGCTGGGAGAAATAGCATGTTAGCGGTGCCATTCAATAATGTGATTATTCTGAAAATAAAGGGAAGAACAGTATAAAAATAATTCATGGCCTCTGCTACATCAAATGTATTTGAGTCAAATAAGGCTGTTATACAAACTGAATCCAAACCCAAACTTCTTGTTATTTTCAGATATTTTGAACCATTGAACCCAATGGGATGAACTTCCTGATAAAAGTATCTCCATGGAACAGAGTTGAGTAAAAGTACTTTATTTATCATTTCTAATACCTCATTATGCAATGTTCATGTTACAAAAGGATTAAAGCTAAAGAGTAGGATATTGTGATTCATTCTGCTAAAACTAAATCAAAGAGGAAATGATGTGATTTCAGATGTCATTGCCTAGTAATACCTGTTGCGAGCGTGTCTGCTTGTCATGCCGTGCTCTGCCATGCCTTGAAATCAAACAAGTAAACATGCCAGGCACATTTCATCTATAAACCACTACAAAGGACCTAGAGTTATCCGATATGCCTGCTTAACTTTTGTCAGACTTATTGAGGAATGCCCACTACATCTACAAGATACTAAAAACAAATTAATTGCAACAGTGAATGAAGACTTATGGAGGAGAAATCATCAGGCTAGCTCAAATATAGAAAATCAAGCACTTTCCACAAATATATTTCTCCAACAGGCCTAGAATGATTGCCTAGAATGATTGATATCTTCTCCAGATATTTATTTCTTTAAATAGTAATGAGTCATATTCGACAAATTTGCTTTCTTTGATAGAAAGATACAGTATGCCGACTGGGGCAACCAGACCTGCTATACTTGTAACCCTAATTTCAGACAGGAAAAGGACTGGCCAGAAGGAATTTAGGCAATCCTGATTCTCATTCAGATGTGATTTTTTTTCCTTCTTATGTGTCCTTGTATCAGTTTCCTTACTTTTCATAGTCTAGGTATCTACTCTGATAAGCTACACTGCTAGCATCATTGAAATATTATAATTGCTAGACTCCAGCTGAAAAAAAATCTTTTCAAGAAATGACCAAGGATATTAGCTGGTTATCTGTGTGATATTGTTTGATTCACTCCTTGAACTTGGATAGAGATGTCCATATGTCTAATCCAGAATGGAGAATACCACAATGAGAAGAACATGAGAAAAAAAGAGTATGTATAATTTGCCAAGGATTAGGCAAATTACCCTACAAAAAGATATTTCACCCCCATAAAAACATAAAAACTTTGATATTTTGAGTATAGCTGTGGAGACATGCATGTTTCTTAGCTGAAATATTAATGGTTCCTAGCTCTTGTCTTTCTGAAGCAACTAATTTTGTCACCTCTATAGCTCCATTTCAGTGCAGACATTAGTTCAGCAAAGTCTTTAATATGAGTTTGAGGAATTCTAGACATTATGTAGACATCTCTTTTTATTTTCTGTTCTTGGTTAAGGCCAAAGCAAATAGCTTATATTTGGGGGAACACAAATGGCTGTCATATCCCTTTGTGAAAAGGTGAGCAATCTTTTGGCCCCTGGGAACTGCATGGAAGATTATACATGTTATGAGCACCACATATATAACATATACAGACACACACACATACACACAAAAGTTCTCCTAGATAGGATGGAAAAGGTAGAATACTTTTTCTCCCATGAAAAAGAGTCTAGCTATGTGTGTGTTTGAAAATAACATTGCAATCCAAGTTTTCAAAGAAGGGCAGAATGTCTCTATTGTGAGTTTCAGAGTACAATTTTATAACCGCTAAGTAGATATCTCACTGTCCTCAACAGGAATCAACAGGATCTAGTTCAAATGTTGAGCATGTAAATCCAGTTTCATATCACAGTGTTTCTGGGTATTTTGTATGAAGTGTCGTGGACTGATTAAAATTTGCCATCAAAACATATATGAATTTCTAGGAAAGAAAAGTGTATCTTTCTGTTCACAATACTTACACATGGAAAGCCTGTGATAGCAAGGTCTTGCATGACTTCTGGACATATTTTGGGAAACAGTTTACAAAACTCTTGAATGAATAATTATGAACATAAAAAGGTTAGCCTATCCCATGTTAAGTTCTTCATAGAATGCTGCATTTCAATATTTGTAGAACTCATATAATATGACATTTGGTTTTCTTATGGGATTTCAGTTTTCCAATGGTGGAAATACCACAGATGACATTTTATTTGGCATCACAAAGTGTTCCTTCGGGCTTTAAAGCAACAAGTAACAGAAGTCATAACAGAAGAACTGAAGCTTTACACTTAACTCCATTCTCCTTTTCTCTCTCTTTCTCCCAACTTTAATTGTAAATAGAGCCCCAATAGACATGATTATTTCCTGTTCCAACTCAAAAGAGCTGAACTTGTCCCTGCAACAAGGAATCAAATAGAGAGTATCCACTATTTGTTTCAATAGCTTAATATCCACAAGGATATATTGTTTTATAACTATTTCTCACATGACCTCTGAGCTTGGGGGATTTATGATGGTGCTATGCCCATCATCAGTTCAATCAACACTACAGTTAATCAGAGAGATGAATATTGAAATACTGAGCCTGCATTGTTTTAGAAAATTCATTCTGCTGCTAGCTGAAGAAATGATAGAAAACATTCAGAGAAAATTCTACCTAGCGGCATTCTTTTTCTGCTTAGACAGAAGAAAGTAAAAATAGGCATTCATGATTTTTGCTGGATTTCTTAACACTGTGGAGAAAACTCAGTTCTGAAAGAGGAAAAATCCAAAAAGTTATTCTACCTTCTTCCAGAAAAAGCATTCCATATATTGCTTCTGCCACCCCCCTTGTTAACTATGGATTTAGCCTTACAATATGTAATCTGATACCATGTAGGTATGGAACACTTTTTAGGCTGAAAGCTTGATTTGACTTTTAAGGGCTTAAGGTGAAAACTACACCTAAAAATGTAGGCAGGACAAAAATTGAACTTAACTACTGTCAGAAAGTTCTGGAACAAATAGTTCAATTCCAAGTTGAGTTGCAAATAAACGTGCTGGGAAGCTGCTTGAAGAGGAGGGTCATTTTATTTGACAGTGTTATGTGGAGTATAGCGATTGAAGGTAGAGAGTGGTAGTTTTTATAAGAACAATGGACTTTGATGTGAAGTATGTTACTTGCATAAATCAAGGAGTTCCTGCCTTGAGGAAGTGTGAAGTCCAGGAGAGGAAGATTTGTTCCTTGGTCTGCGGGATGCATGAGCTTAGATGTCTTAGTTTTTTCTTTGGTGTGGAGTTTTATGAGGGATCTGGTGTTGGGGTGCAGTCTTGGGATCAGAGATTTCCCTTATCTTGAGGAGTTTATGTTTTATATTTGTTTGCTGGTGTTTGTTGACTTCCTGGAGAGATGCACTTTAATCAATTGCAGCCCAATTGTCAAATGCAGGTGGAAAAAACTTAAGCAGTTTGTATCTTTATTTGAGATTGTCAGTAGATGAGAAGTTGTTGGAGTGGTTGTGTGTCCTGGGTAGAAAATGGGTTGTCATAAGAGCTTTATATCTTCCAACACTATAATTAAATAAATATCATTAATATAATTACCCCCCATTTCTTGAACAGTTCCTCCTTCTGTCACATTAACAATTACAAATAGTTGGCAATAGTTGTAGAGGCCGTGGAATACGCACTTCCCAAAGATCCAACTTAATATTACAACTAAAATATTTTATCTATTTAATCATACAATCTTCACATATTCATCTTGATAGGTAGCTAGGTAGCTAGGTAGCTAGGTAGCTAGGTAGACAGACAGACAGACAGACAGACAGACAGACAGACAGACAGACAGACAGACAGACAGACAGACAGACAGACAGACAGACAGACAGACAGACAGACAGACAGGCAGGCAGGCAGGCAGGCAGACAGACAGACAGACAGACAGACAGACAGACAGACAGACAGACAGACAGATAGACAGATAGTAGATAGATAGATAGATAGATAGATAGATAGATAGATAGATAGATAGATAACCTTTATTGTCATTTTTTACTGTGGGCACAATGGCACACATTAAAAATGAAATTTAGTTGCTTGCTCTCAAAGTGTACACATACATAACACACATTTAAACATATTATATACAACATATATATAGACCTACACCATTACATATAAGTAACATATAAATATTAATCACTATCCATCTTGAATACATAACAGAAGGAGGAAGCTTTAGAGTTCACAAGGTTAATACTGTATGGAACAAAACTGACTGAATCTGGATGTTCTGCTTCGCATACCACGGAACCTCCTCCCAGAAGGTAACAAAGAAAACAGGTCATGAAGAGGATATGTAGTGTCCCAGACAATCTTGCGGACCCTACTCAACAACGGTTATGTACTATGTCCTAGATGGAAGGCAGGGAACTGCCAATAATCTTTTCAGCCATCCTCACCACTCTCTGCACCGCCTTCTTGTCTGAAGCAGTGATGCTTCCAAACCAGAGTATGATGCTGTATGACAGGATGCTCTCAATCGTCCCTCTGTAGAAAGTGGTAAGGATAGGGAAGGAAGATGTGCTTTTCTCATGTGATGCAGAAAATGCAGGCACTGCTGTGCCCGCTTCACCAGTGTCTCGCTGTTGAGTGACCAAGCCAGTCTACTTGTTAACTGCACACCCAGGAATTTGATGCTGGTAACCATCTCCACAGGTGAATCATTAAGGCACAGAGTTGTGCCTGCCTTTTCTGAAATCGACAATGATCTCTTTGGTTTTTCCAATGTTTAAAACTAGGCTGTTTTCCTTACACCAGTTCACCAAACCCCCAACCTCCTTGCGGTAAGCATCCTCATTATCATCTTACTGTTGTATCATTCGCAAACTTCACAATATGGTTGGTGGCAAACCTAGCACAACAGTCATAGGTCAACAGAGTGAACAACAGTGGACTTAGGACGCAGCCCTGAAGAGAACCTGTGCTTAAAAAAATGTTTATTTGTTTCATGACTCCCTTTCAATAGCAATTTATACATTTTAGCAGTAAGATGCTCATTATTAATACATCTCTCTCTCTCTCTCTCTCTCTCTCTCTCTCTCTCTCTCTCTCTCTCTCTCTCTCTCTCTCTCTCTCTCTCTCTCTTTCTCTTTCTCTCTCTCTCTCTCTCAAGGTCCAGCTTTTTATCTGTAAAAACAAAATTCATTTTGTCTAACCTAAATCTTTCAAACATTTGTACATAGGTAAACCAATGACAAATACAACCCTCTTTTTCCAGTTTGTCTCTTGCTTTTAGTCTGAATTCTCCTTTAGCAAAACCCAGTAAATCTGCATAAACCAACCAAGATTGTTTAGCTATCATTTCTTTTCTAGAGAAGTCAATAGTATTGATAATATTCATGTTCACTCACACCAATAATTAATTCAAGAAAAAGAGAAAAATATAGCTTTACACTATGCAATAATGCACAATTTAGTTTTATATAGAAACCACTCTGGATTTTTTTCACAGAAGATAGGTCCATTGTTAAGGAAGAAATTCTGATACATATCTGAATGCACATCCTGTTTAAAGTAATGCAAAGCAGAAGGCTAGCATCTGCATTATCTGGATGTCAATCTGTAAGCACATCTGAAAATAAATACAGCTCATCTGTTGTGATTGAATTGTAAGTGGAAATGGGGCAAGAGTCATGCCACACAATTCTGTGCATGAAAAAAGAAGCAGCGTAGCATAGCAAGACAGATTATGGTTTGAGTTATTTATGTGGGCAATAGGTACTTTTGTTCTTCAGTGACAAACTGAAGTAAACTGAAGAACTATATCAAAGTTACAATGATTGGGTGCATAATGCCAATGATATACTGTATGCTGTGACTCTTGCCTGGTTGACATCATACCCTTCCTATTTTAGAAAACAGCAGCAGCAAATGAAAATAATGGTTGAAAACATACATATGTGAACACTGGGATATTTTTATAACAGGCCTAGGTATAGTAATGAAACAGCCCCGATTGCATGTGTGAATAATCTCTGGCAGGTTAGGATAAATGTAATACATTTAAGTCATTGGGAGTCAGGCAGCATATAAATGAAATAAATTATTATTATACGCACAACATTAAATTACAGCTGCCAGGTCCTTAGCTATGCATCAAGTTTTTATAAGAATCTAGGATGTTGTAATGTATTGGTATGTGCAGATTTTCTAAATGTCATCTAAGATTTTTGGTATAGCACCCAATATGCAGATAATCACTGGAACCACCACGACCATTTTTTTTTGCCATAATCTTTCAATTTCAATTAATATTATTATGGTTCATCACACAGTCAGCCAGATATGTAGATTTGGCATTTTTATCCTGCTATCAAGTCTTTCCCTAGGACCTGGGATAGGCAGATGTTCTGTTCTGATGGTTTTAATTGTATCATTGCAGAATATAAGTTGTTCCAAGTAAATCTGCCTTTTGCAATTGCCAAAAGGTGATTTTGTCAATGATGATGGTGTTCTAGTGGTGCTCCAAATATTTTGGGATTGCACCTAAGGCACCTATTACAGTTAGTATTATCTTTGCTTTCTTTTGCCACAGTTGTTCCACTTTTATTTGCAAGTCTTTACATTCTGTTATCTTCTCCAGTTCTTTCTCTTCTATTCTTCTGTCTCCAGGTACTACCACTATCCAGAACTTTTTGTCTTTCTTATTGACAGTTGTTCAAGTCTAGAATGTTATGTGGCAGGTGCCTGTCTGTTTGAATTCTAAAGTCCCAGAGCACTTAGCTTCCTCATTTTCTATAACTTTCTCTATTTTATAATCCCTCCAATTATTGCTTGTAGGCAAATGATATTTTTTGCAGATCTTCCAATCAACATTTTTGCTACTTTGTCATGCCGTTTCTTGTAGTCAGTCTTGCAGCAGCTAAGCAGGTGAACCACTGTTTCTTCAGCTTCTTTGCAGAGGCAGCATTTGCTATCTGCTGCTGTCTTCTCAATTCTGGCTTTATATGCATTTGTTCTTAATCTTCTTTTATTATTATTATTATCCTGGCCCTCCCTTGATCCCTCAAGACAAGGTTGCAAATGGGAAGCACATTTTTTCAGTGGTGGTTCCCCTGCTTCCTCTGAGGCCAGTTCCAAATAGTGTTGCTAGGGGGATAGAGAGGCTCCTACTTTATAGGGGTCTTAAAGCTGAATATTCTCCTTGCTTCTGTTTAACATCTACATGAGGGTGCTAGTTAGATCATTTGGGAGCCCAGACTGAAAATACCTACTCTACACTTCAACCCTGGGCTGGCCAAGTGATATTATCAAGTTAGGGGAGGCTTTGGGAATCTGGGTAGAGACAAACAAGCTAAGATTCAACCCTAGCAACACTGAGTGGCTGTGGATTTTGAGGCCACATAGTCCCAGTGAGCTTCCATTGTTAGTTGTGTATGAGGTCACACAACTTCATGCAAAACTAGTGTGAAATTTTGGACTTCCTGTTGGGAAATAAGTTGTAACCACAGCTAAAAATGCCTTCACACAAATCCACCTTGTTTGTCAATTACACCTGTTGGGAGGCCATGCTCACATTCACTTCTGCCCTAGTTACAAGTTTACAAGGCCACTGGGAGGTTACAGCTTGTCTAGGCTGTGGTATCATGACTAGCTATGATGAATCTTGGTATGCCCATGAATAACACTATTTTGTGAGCTGCACAGAATAGGCTTCTGGGTACAATTCAAGGTACTGGTGATCATCTCTAAAGCCCTTCATGATACTTGTGGGACATCAGCCTCTGTTTATCTCCGGCCATCCTATAAGATTAAATAGGGCAAGCATATTCCAGTACTCATCAACTAAACAGTAGCATCTTATGGGATTCAGGTAGTGTGCAGTCCCTGCTGTTGAAGTGTTTGCTCTGTAGAACATCCCCTTACCCAAATTCAAATGGACCCATCCTGTCAGCCTTTAAGAAGGCTCTAAAGACCCAATTTTCCTACAGGTGTGGCTAGGAATTTATACTATGAAATAGCATGAAGTGTGTATTTGATCAGGAGAAATTTCCTGACAGTTAGAACAATTAATCAGTGGAACAACCTGCCTCCAGAAGCTGTGAATGCTCCAACACTGGAAGTTTTTAAGAAGAGACTGGACAGCCATTTGTCTGAAATGGTATAGGGTTTCCTGCCTGAGCAGGGGTTGGACTAGATGACCACCAAGGTCCCTTCCAACATCATCATCATCATCATCATCATAATAATGATGATGATGATAATAATGATAATAATGATAATGATAATAATGATAATAATGATAATAATGATAATAATGATAATGATAATAATGATAATAATGATAATGATAATAACAACAGCAACTATAATAACAACAACAACAACAGCAACAGCAACAGCAACAACAACAGCAACAGCAACAGCAACAGCAACAGCAACAACAACAACAACAACAATAATAATAATAATAATAATAATAATAATAATAATAATAATAATAATAATAATAATAATAATAATAATAATAATAATAATAATAATAATAATAATAATAATAATAATAATAATAATAATAATAATAATAATAAATAAAAAATCATCTCGGGCTCTGTGTGTTTTATAAGGCTATATTTTATTTTTTATGATTTTTTCTGTATTGATATAAGCCACTCAAAGACAATCATGTAAATTAAATTAAAAAATACATAAGCTATATGTATAAATAAGATTTCCATTCAGAAAGGCTGCTGAAGTACCTAATAAATAAATAATCCAATCTCCTGAAAAAGTTATTTTTAAAATGAAAATGTGTACTTTATGAAAAATTAGTATAAACCCAATCTAGATTAGGACTTTTATTCAATTGTAAAGAATCTCAATTTTATTTGAACACCTATTTCCACTTCTCAAATGTAACTGCACATAGCAATAATACACTTTCTGCTTCAGCTACAAGCACCATATGGGAAAACAGTAACTCAGTAACTGTAATGAAGCTGTAAATTAAAATGGGCCCTGACATTATGAACAGGTAGGATAAATAAGATCTAACTTTTCAAAAATAATGAAGATAGCCATGTTCATTATAAAGTTCATGTTGTATGAATGCATCCACTGTATTTTATAAACTATGTTTTATGGCCTCATATGTGATGGGGGAAGGGAGAATGTTTAATGGGCAAATGATCACAGCCTTCAGAAAACATGCTGAGGCTGAACTCCAGAACAAAATCTAACTTTGACTTGATTTCATTTATAATTAAATTTAACAAATTAAACTTGTTTAATCATTTACTTTCATTACATTACAAACAGCAATGTGGCAAGAACTTAAAGGTCTTCAAGGGCTGCACTCAAGAACCTTATGTTTCAGATACAACAACTTTGGACTAAAGTACCCAGTTTGTTATGACTTGCTTAGTATGATGCTTAAGCCTATCTTGGTCATAATAAAGTGTAACCATGAAGATTTCCATTCAGAAAGGCTGCTGAAGTAGCTAAGCTATGTCTGGACAAGTTGCCATAGCTCTCCCTTCACCTCCCTCTCCATTCATCCCCCTGTTTTTCTCTTTCTTTTGCAGACACACAGATTCACAGAGAGAGATCCATACACACAGTTGATCAGCAAAATGTAATGATCTTTTTTTTTATCACTAGCCTGCTTTAGTTTTGTGGCTACAATCCAATAAAATATGGAGCAAAAAATTATTTTAAGACCAAGCCAAATGTTATTCCAGACCAAAGTACAGGCAAAATATTCCTGTAATTGTATCCTGTAATTGTGATGTAATCTTCTTCATGCCATGCCACAGTAAATTAATAGCAAGAAGAAATGTTCTATACGCAGCAGTATATATTAACATAGGTATTCTTGACTTAACCCTAAAGTTTTCTAATACTATATGCAACAGTCATATAGTGTTTTATGAACATGAGAGAGTTAATGTAAAAAAAATCCTGGATATCTTAAAATATGTTTTTTACATTATTGGAGTTACAAGGTCTCTTTGTCTGTAAACAGGTCATGTAAATGCTCATTGAGCCCTGTAAGAAAAGTATATTCTCAAATATAGTTAATTTATATTCTACAACATAGTTCCTGGCAGTATGGGAGGTGTATAGAGCAGGAGATATTTCTTTCATTGGAACTACTTTTTAAATAATTATGGGTAGATACTGCATTTACAACTTTAATGTTAGTATATATATATATTTTTAAAAAAACCTTAATTGTTAATGATGTATAAATTAATAGTTGCTGGATCAAAAATAACAAAGCAGGTAAACAGATATTCAAATTAAACGTACACATGAAACAAACCAGTTTAGCAATCAATATCCTAATTACATATGTGATATCTAATTAGCATAAGTACAATATCTGCATAACTTAGTTGAGATGGTGGAACTCTTTGATAAGTATAAAATATAATCGGTAATGTAATCTCTATCACAACTTGCATATTAAAATATACTGAACCAGCACTTGATATCTTTATTAATCAATTACCCATTTTATAAATACATATATTTCAGATAAGAATAATATTTGAACAAGTAGAGTTTTCAATGCTGTTCAACGATCGGTCCAGCTATTCTGTTTTTGAATTAATAAAATTTGATCTTTCGGGATAGCTCATTTCTGCCAGGCATTATTATTAGATTAAATATCAACCTTTGAAAATGTCTTGAAATTCTACTTTGAATGACTACACCAGCGAATCATAATTTCTCATTCTCTTAATTACATCTGTTTTGTACCATTCGTCGGCTCACATACAGTATGTAAGATGCATAATCTCTTTATATAATGAAACAGACACTTTCCATTGATTTTATGGCTCTTTCATGGTGTAAGATGCAGGAGAAAAAGTCATTGGCAAAAATATTTCAGTTCCTGCTTTCTCCAGTAGAGAAGCCATTCACAGATGGGTCATCTGCATCCAACCCACTGTCTGTTTGGATTTCTATAAGAAACCATTTGCAGGAAAATTAAGAGAACATTCAATTTATCCACCCAGGATTGCAACAAGTCTCAAGACAATTACAAAACATCCTTTCTTAGGTAAGGAGTTCAACTGGCTGATGGCTGATGGCTGTACAGCTGCAGATTTTCTTGATTGAGAGCAATCGTTTGTACTATTTAACTTATATATTTTTGTATTTAATCTATTTATATGACCAACCTATTTAGCATGCAACTTTTCTTCTGGATTTAGCCAATTTCATTGTGAAAAGAAAGTTACTGGATAGATAGTCCATATGACCTACAGCTGCAACTCTGAATTGCCCTCTTCTTAAAAGGTTAATTCTTACACAGATGTTTGCTGAAAGATTATTATCCAACACCAGGGTTTTTCATTGTCTGAAGTCACACAGGGCTCCATCTTTTCCTTCATGTACCTTAACATTCATGCAAATTTTGCTTCTTGATTTTGATTAGTGTCTTAGTTATGTCACAGACAAGAAGTAAAAATTGAAAAGAACAAGGTAGAAGCATTTCCAGTTGATAATCCATCTCATTATTCTGCCTGTTTGGAATAAATTTATAACTCACTAAGTTATCAGATTTTCAGTTGAGTGTACTGATTGATTCAGTTTCATCATGGGATACCTAAGCAGCCTTTATAATGTGAAAGCTATCTTCTGTTGGAAAAATTACTCTCTGATCTCTTCTGAATAAGACTTCTACTCTTTTTTAATATGGCTAGTAGCATATGTTCCCTGTGCAACTAGAGTGTCTGTATCTAGTGGACATATAATTGTAGATCACCGTAACAAGTGGATCTGATTTCAAAAACTTCCCCAAAACATCATTCATTCAAAATACTGTTACTAAAAAACTAATTTTACACTTTTATTTTATAATAATATAATGATAACATTTGACCATATCTTAAATAATATAGCTGGTCAGATTACTCAGAGGATACTTCCTTTTGATAAATGCTTGAGTGAAGTGCTTCTTTGGTGCAGCTTTGGAGCTGCTTTGTGAAGCCACAAGAAGTGCAACGCTGCTAATATAGGATATTATTGCTTTGACACAAAGAGCTATAGCATTTTGCCTCCTCTGGGATATTCAATAACTGAAAGAGGTATTTAATATGCAGAAACTGCACTTGATGCTCCCAGCCAGTCACAGAGATGCACAGAAATGCAAGTGCCAGTGAAGGCAGCAGAGCATCACAAAGCATCTCATTGAAGTACATAAGATTGTCTCTTCGTGTAAATAAGGAACACCACTTCGCTTTTGCAGCACAAAACACATGTGGACAAACCCAAAACATTGCTCTCAGTTAATAAATCCTTGGATTAAAATGGCTTTCTGGGATAGAGGGTTGCAATTTCTTTTTGTTTTGTTTATCATTATAATGTAGAATAAATGCAAAATCCTAAACAAAATAATGGGAAGAGATGTAAACTGAACCATTTGAATGTTATGTATACTATTTATATATTTATATTTTATATTCATGTAATATGTTTGAGAAAGACACTGGAAGTCATCTAAAGGGCTTCCTCAGGATATTTTGTTGCCTAAGAACAGGAGGTTGTATCCTACTTATCAATACAAGGTATATAACAGACAACTTACTCTGGCACATGAGGCAGAAAATTCCACAAGCATTTCTTCCTACTCTGATCAAAGCAACATAGCAAGTATAAAAGATGTAAGTAAATCTTTCATCCCTATCATAAAACCCACACTCAACCACCTGAACTAGATACTATACTTTGCATTTATATGATCTGCCAACATCTTCAATGACTTGACATTTTTCTAATGTATTCACTTAAACATATAATTCATTGATTTATAGTAGGAAACATATTGCATATTTATAAAGTGAAGAGAAATTCTTTACAAAACTTGCTAGAGGATAAATTTAGGGATTATACAACTAATTAATGTCAGTAAGAAAAAAAATGAACCGAAATGAAATATCTTTGCTTAATTGCAGCAGTGGGCTGCAATTGGGATTACCTTTGACAGTTTATTTCCAAGGTCATTTGATTAATCTGTAGGTTCAGCATTTGCTCCTGAGTTTAAATCATACTCCTCCTGAGCTAAAAAAGAATGTTGCTGCTCCAGCTACTAAATATATGAGAAATATAAAAATGGAACAATTACAATATTTGAAGGAAAATACATGTAGAATTGTACTTTGTATAATTAATCGGGTATTCAAATATATTTAATTGGGTATTCAAATATATCTTTTGTTCCAACATTTTTAATGGGGAATTAATGCAGAAAAGTTGGAATTTAATTAAGGATATACACATGAAGAGTTTAAATAGATCAGAAAAGGACCCATTAGACACCCTAGAAAGGAAGGGGGGCACATGAAGCATCCAGGAAGGGAAGCGCGTAGACCAATCTTCTTCATCCTAGCACCTTCCAGATTTTTCACAATTGAATGTCAGAACTTTTGTTCAGTATATTTGCATTTCCCTAAATATAATACCAGGCTTTCCAGATCTGGTTCCCTCCAGATGTGTTAAGACTACAGCTGGATGAGGCTTGCATAGAGAGGAATTAGTATGGCTAACACCATAATTAGATACTTGTGTTTGAAATGAATACCATGTTGTCAGTTCATAAATTAATGGATCTTAGAAACCACCTTAGGCTTTGTATACTGTATATGTCCACTGATATGCATAAAATATTTGTGTTTTTCCATCTCATTTTTCTCATTTTTTATGTTTAACAAGTATAAAAGATTGACATTGTGACAGCTCAATTATTCAGTTGTATATTTCATTCTCACTGGTTATTTTTTTAATTTCCCATTAAAATATTAAATAAAGTGATAAATAAAATTAAAATATCACCACAGAGCAGTAATGACCTAAGCTGAAAGTATGGCACCCTGTGTATATCACTTTCAAAACATTAAAGGCATTTTCAAGGTGGCCAGGCAGAGGCTCTGACAGAACTACATGCTTTAAGGTATTTCTCTTCAGTCAGGTATTTTCATGAACAAGCATTTTCTTGTCCCAGTATTTGCCAAAAGGGAATAAAGGAATCTGTGGGTACCATGTAAGCAAATTGTGGTGTTTATTTGAGCAAATGTTTATGAAAATCTTTTTTCTACTATTTGCTTAGTTTTAGGTGGGAACAGACAGTGAAGATAGCAGATGACATCAGAAACCAGACCAGAAAATTTAGGCTGATATCCAGAACACAGATGAGGGCAAGAAAATATAACTAAAATCATCTCTGATTTACTAAGCCAAGACTTCCTTGTGCGCCTATCAAATTAATCATCCCTTCTATCATAATATCTTCTAAAGAATTAACTGGATCAGAGGATAAAAGGAAATGACTGAGTTCTGAAAAATCAAAACTGGCTTCAGTGGTCAGCCAGTTTTGTTCAGGGCCCCAAAGAGTAAAGAATCACTGCTACAGGAGCATCATTACTATAAAGTATTGCAATTTCTGCCTGACAGCCATTTGTCTGACATGGTATAGGGTTTCCTGCTTGAGCAGGGGGTTGGACTAGATGACCTCCAAGGTTCCTTCCAACATTATTATTATTATTATTATTATTATTATTATTATTATTATTATTATTATTATTATTATTATTATTATTATTATTATTATTATTATTATTATTATTATTATTATTATTATTATTATTTCTTTGGAGCTAATTTGCAAAGACTGCATTTTTAACAGTTTTCTTTTCTTAAAATCATAGAAAACATAGGGTTAAAATACAACTACTCCAGGTTAACCCACTTCATCCTTGCAATTTAGTCTACATACTTCTCTAATTTCTCAGAATTATTGTTCAACTATTCTTATAAATAACAAGATAGTACTGTAGCATTAACTGGCAAGGTGGAATCTGCAACTGTCAGTCATAGCCCTGTAATAAGAATGCATATAAAACAATGATATAGCAATTAATTCCCCATCTCTTCCCAATGTCACTCCATACATTTGCAATCTCCATTTATCTTCAAGCTTCTCCCTGCATGGTGATTCTACTCCAGCAGAAGCAAACCAAGTAGGTCAGCATGGTTAATAATATTTCTGATTATTTAAAAGTAAGGAAGGAAGATGATGGATGGATAGATCAAAAGATTTCATACTCACTACCCATTTAAGTATTAACCAAGTTCAATTCTGCTTAACCTCAGGATCAGATAAAATTGACTAGGTACAGCAACCTGTTGAGTTTCATTAATACATATTCATTTAATCATATACACATTTTAAGTTATTTTATTAGGTATTATCACTGTCTTATTTTGGTCTTGAGAAGTAGCCATTTTAAGCCTTAGTCAGAATTTGTTCTTGCTATGTTAAGGTTATTGGGTAGAAGAGAAACGGTAACTCTTCCTTGTTCTACTCGCCTTAGTCACATAATTATCCTTATATACAAATGACAACCTCTGGACAGATTACACCAATAGCATATATTTATAATGTAACAATAACATAACATTATTGTGCTGTAAATATACAGGAGGAATAATTTTAAGTTTTTTTTCATTTTTCCTGAGGTAACCCAAAATTGCATGTCAACTTTAAAGTATAGCATCATAAAAAGATGTTACATTTTACTTGTGAATATAATGCATCATGAGAGTGTGGTCTTAATATTCCAATACAAGAAATGCTTTTATTATTTTAATTAATATTTATACAGAATAAATAACATTATGCATTTATTGTGTAAAAGTGTAATTTTGAAAAAATGGTATACTCACCATTGAAGTCCTAAAATTCAAAGATATATTGGATAAAAAATACACCAGATTTTATCAAATCCACATAAACCACAATAATCTATTCCACCTATAACAACAAATATTGATCCAAATATTTTTTAAAATAATTATATAATCTTCAAACCAATCCTGCTTTGACATTTGTTAATAATATAGCTGAACAGTCTTTTTTTACTTTAGAAAATCCATTCTTCTCATAAAACCTAGCTATAATAAAAGTAAGATTCAGCTAGGGCACAACCTCTGCTATTAACATGAGTTGGAGATGAAAACCATGACAATTCTAGAACTTGAGTGTTGCTGAGTCATCATTCTAATCAAACTATCTGGGATAGATTCTAAAATTGCTATTTCCAGTACCTGGCATTAAAAGCAGACTATTCAAAGAATATTATGATATCTAGTAAATACATTTGAATTCATTAACATCAATTAAGAATAACAATCTCAATCCAACTATGCCTGGTAGATAATCTGTGATTCTCTTCATGCTGCTAGACTTCAATTCATAGCAATTCTGTTTATTGGCTGTATTGCCAAAATTATCATGAACTAAGGTTTCATAGCTCCTAGAGGTGCATAGGTTGTCCATCTCTTTAGGATAAAATGCCATTTTACACAAATAACTCAATTCAAAGAAGTTTTCCTGGGATCAATGCAGTGTTTTTTACAAGATGGGGTAAAGCTATGCTTGACTATCCTGAATTTCATAATATAATCATCTGTGTAGAGGTTTGTGGCCTCTTTGACCTTCCATTGAATTAAATCCTGAAGGAAGAAGTCATAAGGACAATTCCTTCCATGAGACATTTTTAGTAATATTTCTATTAACACTAGTAAGAGGGAGTCCTGCTTCAGAAAAGGTGTTGGACCTTTTTTCCTTCTGCTGGAAAAATCCAAATCCATTTTGAAAAGTCATTTATGCCCAAATTCAGCCCATATGAAACCAGTTGTACATTAAATGGAAAAGAACTGTTTCACAATGCAAACAGAAATAACATCTGTGTACATATATTCCAAAACAATGTTTGAAGGATTGAACAGGAGCATGCCACTCTCCTCCTTCTGCTTTTGGCTAATAGGCCATGTAAATCTAATATATATTTTCTTTTTATTGGTAGACATAGGTATAATAGTTTTTGTGGCCAAATGATCATCAGTAATCAACAGAATGACACGTTATTTTGATCATAAGTTCTATCTGGGACTTACTACCATGCATCTCATATTGATGTTCCTTTTGCCTGTCACATTCTCAGTTTGAACTTATCTTATTATGACCATAATACATGTAGTTTAGATTTCTTGGTTTGTTTAGAACATAGGATTGGAGAACCACATCCAAACCAGATGCTGCTGCACTGCATTTCTGGTCAAAAGATGGCTAAACTGCAGTGCTGCAATTTATTTCTTTAAAACATGGGAGTGCAAGTCTGATAACATATTCTTGCTTTGCTACCCATGAACCTTCCAAACCCCTTTAATACTCCCAAATTCCACACTTTTCAGAAAATCACCATATTACCCACACACATGGAACAAACTCTAGGTGCCTATCTCATAGGAACTGCCCACTCCAGCAAAAAAAGAACATATATTGAGAGGTCATTTCAGTATCTCCTAGCATTGTACATCTATAGATATAATACCAACATTCTACAATGAGAAGTGTACACATTCTGTTCCTTGTTATGACTCTTGAGCTAAGAAACCATATGAGCTCTATGTTTCTGAAAAATTAGACATTTTATTACAATCATTTGACAAATCCTATACATGTGCAGCATTCCCACATGGGATCTCTCTGTATGAAAAGTAATTTCCGGAAGGACTACCTAGAGTGATTCATAATCATATATGTTTTAAATATTTGATTAGGATTTGTATGAAGCATACAAATGGAACTGTTACCTTATTTACAGATCACGTTCCTGTGGCTAGAATAACCAATCAGGATTGTAGAGAATGATTATTGTACTATGTGTCATTCCTACTACCATCAGTTTGAAAGTAGGTGAGGCATAGTAATTACTTGACATAGTATTACAGCCCTTTTTAGATCAAGGAAAATATAGGTGAGAAATTGTGATTCCTTAGAGGTATGTCTCTGACTCACAGTGATTTCTGAGTCAACTCCTACTAGTGGGTGACATTCATTAAATTCATCATTGATCATTGTTGAGCCCTTGAACCTCTTTACAAGCTAAAGTTCATGTTCATACACAACACACTTCTAAAAAAAGGAAGCAACATAGAGTAACATTCTTTGAATTTAAAATGTGTCTTGTGTACTTCATGAAATAGCTCTGTGAACATTAGATAACTAAGATCAAAGTATTGCGGATTGAAGCCAGACAGAAATCTTGACAGAATGAATTCTCACAAGACAACATTAGAGATTATCTGAGCTCAAGGTCAGGAAATGCAAATGTCAGCTCCAGCCCCCCAATCCTAGACTATTCAAAGATGCAGTCAAAATCATAAAACTTCAGCAAGATCAATTTATTCCAAGGATAATTAAAACAAAGAATATGATAAATTATTTGTGTGTATATGTATAGACATTGTATGTTGCAATGAGAAGCATTATTTTAAAATTGTAATAGCTAAGATAAGTAAATACATGTTTATGTGTTTTCCTGGAAAATAACTCTATGATGAATCCCATATGCAATGCAAGGAAAAGATAAAATGTGCTTATATCTTATTAATTAGAGCAAGGGGCTTTATTGCACTGTCTACTACACTAATAAATCTAAGCCTGTATTTTAGAAATCCCTTTAGAAAATAATACAACTGGGATATTAAAGATGCTAACTCAGAAGCCTAGATAAAAGGGACATAAGTTAACAATAATGATGACTCTGATCCAACATTCCTGGAATTTTTTATGCCAGCCTTCCCCAATTTGAGTTTCCTCATATGGTGTTAACTTCAGCTTATAGAATTCTCTAGGCAGGATGTTTACTGTTGAAAATTTTGGAAATTGACATCCACAGCAACTGAAGGTCACCCAGGTTGGACAAGCTTCTACGGAGTATGAAAAAGATGAAAATGTTTTAGGGAATTAGTCCAGTATTGGTTCTGGATTAGTTCCACTGGTCTATGAATACTGCAAGATAATTTACAAACTTCAGAGAGCAAGGTTAGGAAAGAACTGAACATTCTAAATTGCTATTGCTAGTTGCATAATGAGTTGGACCAGCTGTCTGACTTGGTGAAAGGCAATTCCCAATGTTCATCATGCAATACTGTTCTTCCCTTAGTGCAGGCCTAATCCCCAATCACTTTAAGAGCAAGTACAGTGAGCATATGTCAAATTAATAAAAAGATCAAGAATGAAACTTTGGTTCTATTGAAACTAATAGTTAAAAACTTTCAATTTTCAGAAATGAGAATCCCATCTAAAATTCCTCCCAAATACCTGCTTATCTTTCACTCGGTCATCTGAGTAATCATTACTCCAACTCATATCTCATACAGACTGTATTGTCTAGGAGAAATAGATGAGATTAATGTTCAGGTGAGGGTGCATACATTATTATGCAAAGAATGCTAAAGCACCACATACAGGAACTTGCTATCCTAAATACAAAAGCAGAAATCTCTATCCACATGCCCACACATAAACACATGCACATGCATTCTAATACAGGGCCTTCACCAAACCTGACTGAAATCAGTATTTTGCAGAATGATAGCTCTTCAACACTCTCTTACAGCAGAAGATACTCTTAAAGTCACATTAGAAAAGAACATAAAATACAAAACAATTCCCCCAGCTGCCCAAAGGGATAACTGGCACTTCATGAAGTGAAAGAAACACGTGGGCTAATTTTCCCAATTCTCTCCTCTGACTGCACCTTCCAAATTCTTCTTGGATAACATCTGTACCCTTTCCTTCATCATTTTCAACAGCATAAAAGAATGAAAAAAGTCATATGATAAACATTCAAATATTATCACATATTCTAAAAGACTTGTAAGTTCAAGTGCAGTGTTTAATCTCTTCTAACTAGAAGTGCAGTATTCCACAATCATTACATAGAAACACCAGCTTAGCCTTGAAAGGAACTGGAAGTAAAAAAGAAATTCAAGATTGCTCTCCCTTGGTACTCTTTGGTATAAGAAGAGGAAAACCTCTGTGAGGCTTTCAGCATTGATGTCAGTCCTTTGAGATAGGTCAAATCAGGAAACAGATTATACAAGTACTCCTAGAACTCTTCTTTATTATTGCAGGTACTTGAAAGCTAGGTTGCTCATTGCCAGTGCTGTTTCTTTTATACAATGGTTGCTGTTAGCTCCAAAAAAGACATACAAGTGTATGCACAGAATGCACACATGTATGCCTATTTAAAAAAAACAGTTAAAATATCTTTGCATTTTTAAATGCTCTCAATATCATCAAACTACAAGGAAATATATGGAAAAACTATCCACACTGAAACTCAACCGATTAACACACTTCTAACAGCCTTTGCAATTATATATCCACAAAGCATTAGCAATGCTTGTCTTAAAGCACTCAGATGCATACAATAACTTTTACAGTACCTGCTCAGAAAACACAGCACAGCATAATGATTGTTGAGCTTACCTATCACCCAAATAATAACTTTCCCACAGCAAAGAATAGCTTAAATATATTAGAAAGTATGCTTCTATAAGCCGTCTTCTTTTAACTTATCGTTTAACTATTACTTTCCCTCAATGCTCCACTACCACATCAGTCCAATAGAAGCAGAAACATGACTAGTCTTTCTTAAGCTAGGAAAAGATTGAATAAAAGCAATGTCTCAAATGTCAAAATAACAACTCACAGCACAGAAAATAGCCAAAACATTCAAAAATACATTTAATATGGGAAGTTTTGTTCCAACTTTTAAAACAAATCTTCTAGAAAAATGCATGTTTTCTTTCAACTCAGAACATTTCAAGATTGGGATGCTTTGTGGTCAAGACTTCTTACTCATCCCCCAGTATCTTGTCCATTGCTCATTACTTTTGTCATAGTTTGTCCTTGAAAGCAGCTGAACTAACATTTTAGTTAATATATGTGTTTATTGACATTTTTTTCAAATATTCCAATAAATGCTAAATTCCTTTTCTGTTAAATCTCTTCCAATGCTCATTGATATATGTAATACGTATTTTTGCCAGGTTATAATTAATTCCTATTGTTTTAAAACTGCTGATGGAGAAAGGAAGATATAAATTTCAAAGATTTGTTCAGATCTCTTGGTTTCTTCTTCCTTTTCCTTTCCTCATTTAATTTCATACTAATTCTGTTACTTCTTTTGCTTTGGGGAATGTAATCTACCTAGGAAGGGTAGTCAACAAATACAGTATGTTTAATACCAAAATGCCAGCAGTCTTTTCATATATTTAGAGAAGGGTTAAGAGAGAAAAAGAAGTTATATTTCCACCATATTACAATAGCCCTTATGTATAAAGGTGTATGGGTGTTTATATCTGGGGAATACGCATTCATACTTTGATTGTGGGCTTTAGCCATTGTGGGAGCAGAATGCTGGAAAATAAAACTAGTGTGGTGCAACTTGACTCTTCTTATTTTCTTATTACTAATACAGCTGTATATAAAATAAAAATCATTTGAAAAAAATATATTTATAACAGTGTTTAGTAGTTAGAAATAATAAGTGAGATAGGAAGAAAGATGGTTTTGAAATGAACTTTAATCATGCTTTTGTGTGAAATAAATTTTGTATTTAGAGAATAGATCAGATTCTGCTCTTTTTTGGACATTAATATCACTTCATTTATTCTTCTTGGATAATTTATTCTATATTAAAGTAAATAATATAACAAAATGCAGTTGTAGTTCTTTTTAAATTATGCAGAAATCTTAAAACCCTGAGTATTTTTTGCATGATTTGTCAAAGTATACATTAAGAACACATTATTCTTTGATGGAAACATTTTTGTTCCCTTATTAACGTAGGCTTGGATTATAAATTTTATGATTGAAATCTAGTTTTGACTCATAAGGTTTGACACGATCATACTCAGATCTGTGTATTTTTTTTATTTATTGAATAAAAGCAGCAAGTTCTTTTTTTCAGCCAAGTGTAGCTGGAAGTATGTGCTTACATATTTCCATGTGCACCTACAGACATACGTTTGTATATATGCTCCACCACTGTGCTTCTCCATAGCTTAGATCAGCTATCAACACAAGGAAACTTTGGGTATGTGAGATGCCTGACCTCATCCTTCAGTGCTGAAGGCCTGTGGGTTTGGTCCAGAAACAGGAATTCCCTGCACAGACACTGAGTCTGCTGAAGGAGACAGGAGAGCAACAGCTACAGAGGAGGACTTTGTTCACAGCTACCAAGGAGAATTTACACAACAGACACACATGAACACTCGACACCATGGAAAAGCAACATTTTCTAAAACACACTCTTTTTTCTTGGTCTGCACAAGGACTTTATTTCCTTTAAATGGAGAGATGGGATGTGTGTGCAATACAAATAAGCCAAGTCTTAAAGCACATTACGAAACAAAGCTTATATATTGTTGTTTTTGTTATTGTAATAATAACAATAACAATAACAACAACAACAACAATAATAATAATAATAATAATAATAATAATAATAATAATAATAACAATAACAATAATAATAACAACAATAATAATAACAATAATAATAATCTTCTATTTGATTCACACTCCGGGTCTGGTAAAAACTTAACAGTTCAAGTCCTAACCAAGGACCTAAGAACTGATTATGATTATGATTATGATTACAATTACAATTATTATTAATTGCAGAGTCAGACAGATGTTCAGACTGGATTTTTTTTCTACCTATCGAATTTACCTTTTCTACCCAGACCTTACCAAGGGCCTGGGATAGCAGATGTGGATGTTTGATGGTATTACATATATTGTCGCAGAATGGAAGCTGATCCTAGTAAGGCCGCCTTTTGCAATTGACTGATGGTGAATTTGTCAATGCCAATGATGTTCAAGTGGGGCTCTGGTTGTTTTGGGACTGCACCCAAGGTGCCTATTACACATATTACTATTGGTACTACCCTTGCTTGCCTTTCCCATAGTGGTTCTATTTCTATTTGTAGGTCTTTCTATTTTGTTATCTTCTCCAGTTCTTTCTCTTCTATTCTGCTGTCTCCAGGCACTGCCATGTCCACCATCTAGACATTTTTGTCTTTCTTATCGATAATTGTTAAGTCCAGAGTATACAGATTTATACAGATCATATTTTACATCAGAGAAAGTAGAATATCTGCAGTGCTGCTTATGATGCACATAGGATATAGGTTCATTTTTAAATATTGCTTTATTATAGCTATGGAAAATTAAAAATTAAGTGTAATACCCATCTCTTTATATCTATTAAGCCAAAGTACATTTAGCATATACTTAATATGCACATAACAGCAATTATTATGCTTTACATGACAAACCATTCTGTTCAATTCTCTTTCTTATTTAACTGTCAATAAAGTGTATTTTAGAAGCTGTGTTCAGATGTGGAACTAACCAGAGCTATTGGCAATACCATTCATTTCAGAGATAAATCATAAGCTCACATTGAACAGCTGTAGAAACATTATTTTAAAGTGCTTCCCTACAAATTCTTTGCCAAGTTTGTAGAAAAATCTGTTAGGAGCGCTGAACTATTCTCTCTATCACTGATATAGGTGGTCTTCTGGGTGTAGTTTCCTCTTATTTGAAATTTTCAGTGGCTCTTTATTTAAAACAAATGAGTTGAATTCAAAATGAGTTTTGAACTTCAAGGGTTCTTGGCAGACCCTTGATATCACATTTTGCGCTAATTTATTTACAGAGCTGGCTGCAATATAGGTGTATAATTTCTGTCATTTTTTTCAGTTCCTGAATGCTAGGATCCAATGTAGGATCAGGAACAAGAGGGGCAACCTTGCACTAAACCTGAGTCTTGGTGAAAATCAAATTATGCATCTTCTTTTTCCCCGTTATAAACTTTTGGAATCCTTCGCTTGCAAGTACCCATAACACATGTACATCCTTTTATTACAAATTCTGCTAGCTGTTTCCATACCTTGGAGTTAGGCAACATGAGCTCTATAGTCATCAGTGAGCTTTGAAACACCTTCCTGGTACATTTCAGGCTTCCTATTGGACGTGACAGTTTAGAAAAAATGTTTTAATGAAAATTAATAGGAAGTATACTTCATAGCAAATCAATAGATTTGAACTTTTTAAAATATTTATAATGCACATTATACAGCTTGTGATTGCCAGGTTTTTGATGCATACATGAACTCCTAAACATCTTGAATTTTTGATCAAACGTTTTTGATCTTTGCATGTATAGCTATTACATATAATAACCAATTTTATGAATGCAAAAATGTGTTATGTGATACAATCCAAGCCAGCCTTACTTTAAAAAAAACCTACTATTATCAAGATTCATTGAGAAAGGTTTCCATTGATGTGTGATATTCAAGCTGTTTTTGAATAAGATAATTCCATTCATTTTAACATAAGGATCAACTTTGGTGGCTCTGAAAAACAGATCCTGCACCTGCAGGAAAACACTAGTAAGAAAAAAAAAATGTAATGATATTTAAACTGACATAATGTAGCCTTTTTCCAATTTGAAGGAATTCTCAAATTCTGAAACAGAGGCATGTTTCATGAGGGAAATTATATCCTTGAGGTAAAAAAATATGTTCATATTAAAATAAAACAATCCATCACTACCAACAAAATATATTGAATGACAATTGCTTGTTTTTTGATATGAAAGCCTGCATCATATTTCCATTTTTTTAAATAGAAGTATCAACAGAAATCACAACTAGACTGGAATTAATATGTAAACGTGAGAGGGTATATGTGCATATATATCCTTTATGGAAAAATGTGGTTTAAATTTCCTTTTGGAGACTTTCTTCATTAAATAACAATGTTGAATATCTGTTAAAATAGCATGATCAAATGGTATATACTTTGGTATGTATTTTTGTCTAGCATGAAATATTTCTGGTGCCCCTTTTTGATATAATGGTAAGCCTGTTTTCCTACAATTGAGGTAAACAACAATTTCCATCACTCCCAGCCAACATGTGCAAGAAATGGGATTTCTATTACAATAGTATAGAGGACACCAAGTGGAAGAAGGTGGACATTAAATAATTCCTAAAAGAAGAACTAATACAGCTACAAATTGGTGCTCCCTACCCCAACTGAGTGATACACTTGTTTTAAAGAATTGTACTTTCTTTCTGAACTGAGTTTATCATTTCTCCATGCAATAATATGAAGTAGATAATTCCATCTTCTCAAGAAAGAATAAGATATGAACTGTTTTCATAATAAGTATAGGCAATTGACACTGACAAGTTCCAGCTTGCGCATTGAGTACCAAACAAATGACAAGCACCATAACAAAAAAATTTCATCAAAATGCATTGAATACCACATTCGATGAATTTCAAAGCAGTTGAGTACTGAGGTACCACTGTATCAATAAATCATATTATTCACATTGCACATTGTCATATCATTGTCATGTACCAGGATTCCAGAGAAAGGACTTTATACTCTGTCCAGTTACAAAACAATCATTTGTATATATAGTATTTCCTATATAGACCATTTATATTGTTCAGGCATTTATTGTGTGTATGAATGATTAAACATGATGCATTGCCTACATGGGCAACACATTTTATACAGTGACCACAAATAGTTGTTTTTATTCCACAACTATGGAGTGAAAAAATTCTATTGATTGTGGCTTCTTTAGTCACATGCAACTTTCAATTAATTGCAAAATATATCCATGAAAATACATTTTTCTACAACGAAATTGAAAATAAATTCCAACCAAAACTAAATTGATCTGATAATGAGATGCAGCATAATAATGTTTAAAAAATCATGGGTATTTATGTATACATAATATAAAAACAATATATGCAGTTCACCTTTTGGCTCTTTATTGACATTTTTTTTAGAAGAAAAAATAGCCAACAAATGGAAACGCTGTTGGTTTACTATAAAGAAACCTAAAGTAGTTACTAACTAAATGCAAAGGCAAATGATCATTGGCAGAATAGCAATTGAGCACATCATCCTCTGAAGAGGAGGTGCTAGGACCCTGGTTTGAACAGTATGTGTTCATATTTCAAATGTAATCAACCAGATACAATACACAAATAACACTGGACACAAATATTAGGGCCTCCACCTGAAATATCTGCATAAGTACTGACTACTGGGGTAAGAGCAGTCCAAATCTTTATGCCAGTGGCAATCAAGCATCTGATCCCAAAGTGAAAATATCCAGAATCCATGTGCCTAGATCTTTACCGCTTCACCAAAGAACCAGCTTTTTATTACCAGAGATTATTATCTCCATTTCATCCCAGGGACAGAGACAATTCACAGTACTAGGCTTTAAACCAGAGTCTTGTCCTTTTAAGCTATCCAATAGTATGATGGTTAAATGGCAGAACTCATTAAGTTTCCGCTTTTTTCTAGACTTCCCTGGAAAATGAACTGCTATCTGCTGGTGTTACTACCAGAAAAGAGGATGCTTGCATTCTATAACATGAGTATGAGTTAACTGGGGCAATTTGGGGATATAATAAGTCCAATCAAGGGTACATATAAATCACAACATGCCTAGAATCTCTTATAAAATATAAGGGTTTCACAGCATGGCTGCCACATATGGAATTCCCTGACTTAAATGCATAGAGTTTTAAATCACTGTTCTGAAATAGCATTCCATGCCCAATCAAAAGCTGTAAATGTGATTCAGGCAGCAGAGCTGCATGCTATCTATGAACCATTTCATACAGTGCAAGAAACAGCCAAGAAGTAAATGCATGGGACATCAGCCATGGTATTGCAAAAAGGTATTGTGCAATTCCCCCATGCTGAAATGCCAAATGTCCAAATGAGCATACGCCCTGCTATAGGAATGAAGTGCCCTGTGAGGACTGGAAGCTCAAAAGTCACAGTATGAATTATTCATACAACTAATGCAAAGCAATTCATAGTGTCACTGCATCAGAGAAATGCTTAGGATTCTTTGCCTGCCCTTCTATAGGATTTTGAGAGAACCTCCTTGCCCTTACTTGCCTCTTATACAAAGTTAAAACCCTTGAAACTCATCCTACCTTTCTATTTTATTTTGCCAAAATTAATTGGACCCACCTGTTAACATGATTCAGGAATAATTATACTGCATCCTAAATGAGGGGATTTAGTATCCAAATCAAGGGTGACTCAATAGAAAATCTCTGTTATTACCTCCATGTAATTCTATAACCAAGTTAAACAACTCCTGTTATCCTGCAGATAAATGTTTTAAAAGATCTGAATAGTGTTCTAATAGAGACTGCATTTCAGTGAATTAATCCCAAAAGTTGATGAATGGGAGAAAAATTCAAATGCAATTTCACTGCAACGTTTAGTGGAGAAAAGAAAAGAAAAGAAAAGAAAAGAAAAGAAAAGAAAGGAGACTCTTTAGAGTATTAAGCTGAATTCTTGCAAAAAAAAAAATCATCTCAATTTTGCATAATATTACAACACTATTATAAAGTGCCTGCTGTTATACAAATATGTAACTTCAGGAGATTCAGATTTATCTCTGCATCAGATTCTTAACTATAGCCATCTCTTGCCAGGAAGAAAGTGTCAGCATGCCAAGAATGAAACCTGCACTTTGTGAGCAATGCATCCTCTTATATTCATTAAGTTTTATATATTGTAAATGTAAGGGAATTTTCATAAAATATGTTTTTGTAATAAGTAACTCTTATCGACATCCATCCCACTGTGGCCACGCTTTTTTTTTTTTATTTCCTATGTGAAATACTTAGAGATCAGCAAAAAGGCAGAACGTGGAACCTGAGGTCAGATTCGCCTCCATGTTGTAGTCTGCTCCCTGTAGAGGGGAATGAAATAATCAGATGGTTCCTAAGACTCAATAAAATTTTGTACCCCAAAGTTACTTCTAGATTTTAAAGTTATGATGCAAAATTCCTGCCTCACCTTCCCCATTCATTTACTCAACTTTTGCTTAGACTAAGATAACTAATAATGTTCTTTGGTGCAAAAAAATGTGAATTGGAGCATCAAAACCACCACATTTACAATTAGTTTTTAAAAACCAAAGCAAGGGGGAAGTGCTGGAGTTCATACAATCGAACACCTAACACTGAATTGCTAGAATGAAGCTAAATTCTAATTGGAACATGAATTTCAATTATAATCGTAAACAGTAATTAGAAATAAAAAAGAGAAAACCAGTACTTCCCATTATGAAAGGGAAAATAATTAAATGCTATAATCAAAGTAGAAGCTTGCTTGTTGCAGAATATGTAACTTTAGTTTTTTTATTCAGATTTCTGTTTTATGTTGCTCAGCACTTAATCACTTCTGTTCTCCTGACAAGTTGCTCTGCTGAGTGAATTTGTCCAAAACTTGTATAACTGCTCGATATATCCCTTTTATATCATTCTTTCCATTTCTCTCAGGCCTTGTTGATTGGTCCTACATTTCAGCCAGTAAAATGAGAATACATATAAATCTGCTGTTAACCACTAGTGCAGGCTTGCAAATCTTTCTTCCTAATACTGGGGCTTGAACATAATGTGCACTCAGCATGTAAAATGATGGTACTTTAAAAAAATTGGCAGAACCAAGGCAGGTGTAGTCTATAAACATTTACCATCTGCAGCAGTGGCTGCCCAGATTTTTTGTTTGTTTATTTTGTAATTTTAGGAACTCATCTGACCCCAGCTAATGTCTAGAAAATAACTTAAATTGTAATTAAAATTTCCGATAAATTCATAATATTGTCTCCGGTTCATGCTTTTCTAAAGAACAGAGGATCTGCCCTGCCATATTTTCTATTGCTTGTATAAGTAAATATAATTCTTCATTAACCCAAATAAATATATAACTCCATATTATATAGTGCCAGTGTACAGTAGGAGATCCTATGCAATACATTTAGATTTTGAAACTGTTCCCTTATACAGAGCAATACAGTGGTTCATGCTTAAGCAGTATTCCTTTCAAGAGAGCTTGCCTAGAGTTGTTTGTGCCCGTAGGAATTAGGGATTATGGTGAAGAATTTAGTTTTAAAAATATACAGTACTGTATTTCCAAGAATTTGGCTTACATGTAATTGCAGAAACATGTGCCTTTTTACTAGCATAAAAGTTACTGGTTACATGTACCCTTACAAGGACTTTTCATTTTTGTTTCCTGTTTCTTTATTTTTCTGTATTTATTTATTTATTCATTTTTTTATTTTTATACATCACATTTAGAAATCGCTCATCTCATTACAGAGTGACTTACTCTTTCATATTTATTGACCCTTTATTGCAACTGTTGAGAAAACCATCAGCAGATTAGCAAAAGGGGTACACTGCTAAATTTTTATTGTACATCTCGAATAAATAGTCATTCAATAAACTCATGGCTTTTTCTCCTTACTAGAGAGCAGTAGATATTTTCCTTTGACCATCCATGTAAGTATATAAATACTGGTGAGGATATACTTGTGGTATAAATACATTTTATTTTATCTGTATTTTTATTACATGCAAGAAAAGTTAACTTTTAGCCATAAAGAGCAAGAAAATATGAAGCTTCCTTATACAATAAGGCCAAAAGTCTCTTCTAATCTTGCTACATTAGGAAGATATGTGAAGAAACAAATGTATGCTTAATATGTGAAGTATTCTGTAAGTAAAACTGAGCTCTGCTTTTGTCCTATGGAATCTCTTCTATACATAAGATAAATTAGCTTCTCTTGATTTGTTTGCTTGCTTGCTTGCTTTATATTCAACTTTTTCCCCAGAAGCTCAAGTATACCCAGTATGCTGTCTTCCTATTTTTCTCCATAACAAAAATCCTGTGTCATAGATTTTGCTGAAAGAAGTGACTGGCCTAAAGTCACCCGTGACCTTCTATAGCTGATGATAAACTAAAACCTAGCTCTCTCTGGTATCAGTCCTAATACCATCATTACAGTGCTATGTTGTTTCTCATTATGTTCAAAGTTCTAAAATATGTAAACATTTAAACTTGTTATCTCATTGTTTTGGAATCTAATGCTTTTAAATGCTAGCTGAATATAGCAGGAGCCACATTGCTCTAAAACAGTAAGGAACATAATTGTTAATAAGGTCACAAGAGGAACAAGCACTGTTTAAAGCATCTCAGAAGTTCCCATTTGTTTTTTTAAAAATGTGATTTTCAATGAATCATGTTTATGATTAATAATCCTACATTACACTGGACAACAAAGATTTTGCTTCCTGAACAATTTTGGGTGTATCTGATAGATTTTTGGCTGCTAAAATAACCTGTAATTTAACCTATTCATACCATTTTATAGAAATTATCTGTTTTACCCAATGGCTATATATACCCTTCAGTACCTGTTGGCTTTGCTGCACACATCAAAGAAACATAAAAACATGGAATTGTGGTTGAAGCACATCCAGTCCACCAAGTGCAACTAGAATACCTGTGGAGATCTAAAAGTAGTGACTCTGTTACTTGGAATGCATATATCAAGAACTGTTGTTACATATGCAAATGAGACAGCTGTGCAAGAGAGTTGCATTACATTAAAAAGAAATGGCCACTCCAAAAAGAATTAACTGATGCCAAGATTAAAGAAGGCATTTTTGTTGTTCCACCGACCAGATACGTCATCCATGAGAAGACATTTGAAGCATTCAAGGGATGTCATTGAGAATTTTCTTGGCTACTGCAGATCACCAAACTGAATTCAGCTGGTTGACAAACTTCTTACAGCATACAAGACCATGAAGTGCAACATGTTACTGAAGGTTCATTTTCTGCACTGACACTTGGACTTCTTTCCCGAAAATCTAGGTGCAATCAGTGATGAACATGGTGAAAGCTTTCACCAGAACATTGCTACTATGGAAAAACAATATCAGGGCAACAGGAATCTAACAATGCTGACTATTATTGGACACTGCAGTGAGATGCATAAGATACTGACTACAAACAAAAATCAGCAGCAAAACACTTTTGCCCCTGTGGAACTCATGCAGCATGTTGGAAACATTATGTGATTAAATACATAGTCATTAAAATTTAATTTCATATTTTTCAAGATTCCTACATGATATAGTCATTCTGGAATTATATTTGTGTTCAGTTCGGAGGGGTCTACCATAATCACCAAAAGTTTTTCAGGAAGCAAAACTTTTGGAAAAAAATTGTCCAGTTTTGGGTGACCAAAGTGGTACCCCAAATAATTTCTACAATTGTTTCCTCTTTTGTATAAGAACTACATTTTCCAGTATTTCTTTATATCTGATACATACATGAACTGCTTCTCTAACTAATGAACCGTACAAGTATTTGCAATGGTACTGTACTTTCATTATTCCCTAATTGCTGCATTTGAAAATGGTTATCATGAGCTTATACAGTGCATGAGTCAGAGACCTCTCCCTGTCTCCAAAGAAGCCGTCCTGAAGCAGGCTGCCACGCGCCTGCTGCACCTGATTGTCTCATCGGCACATTCCAGCTAACAAAAGCGGACGAGCTGAGGCAAAGCCCAAGACACTGATACACTTGTTCTATCCCCACAGGTGTAGCAGCCTCCTGTTTTGAAAGCTTCTGGGTGTAGGCGTTAAGAGCTGCATTCTTTTTTAATTTGTACTCCCTCCTTTTCCAGGCGGATGGAAAGGCAGCCAACAGCAACACTTAGAGTAGAAACACAGCCTTATGTGTGAAAGGCATAAAATCATTGCCCAAAATCAGGGTTCTCACAGAGCAATAGCTAGTCCATGTATAGCTCTCAGCCTGACAAATGGTCAGCTAAGGTCCCAATTAGCCCAAGGGCATTCTTCAGAAGAAAAAGACTAACGTCATGAACACAGTCAGTTTTGGGATTGGATGAATCTGAATTTCCTTATTTACCAATTTTAAATATAACCCAGTCAGATCCAGTGGTGAATACTAGAGTCCTTTTGCTGTAATATTTACTGTATTTATTAAATTCATTGCTCAAGCTGAATCCAATACATATTTACAAGCATGTCTTGCAATTTAGGTACAGGGAGCAGAATATGCTTGAATCCTTAATCATTTAACTCTTGATCACTAGAATTTCATTACAATTGAATTACTTGTCTGATAGATTAACATATCAAACTCAGAAGGTTCAGCAATACAGTACAACTCCAGGACTATTTTCCTGATAATTTACAGGTAAATACAGTAGATATCAGACCAGATATCTAAAGTCAGCTTGTTGCAGATGCATCTGTAGAAATGCTTAAAGTTATTTCCTCTCAAGCAAAATTTGCTTGAGAAATATCAGCTATTTAAACTATACATTCAACTGTCCTAGAGGCATATGGTCAGAAGTCCAGTGATTGCTTTTGAATTTACATGGGCATTCTTCCTGACCAAGCAGTCTTGCTTTAATGAAAATGTTTTTTTTTTCCTGGATCAACTACTTTCCTTTATTTCTTGGCGCAAAACATCATGTGATTGTTATGGTTCCCCATTCAGAATGATTATCATAAATTGTGCTGTAAAATGATATAGACTGGGTGAAAATGAATAGGAATTACTGTGGCACCATGATGCAAAAACATGTTAACACTCAAGCACAAATACAAGCTGTAAAGTTCTCTAAAGAAATGGATAATATTTACTAAAACCTACTAAGTCATTTGGAAATTAAGTTGATAGGAATTTGATTATCACCACCTCTAAGTTCTTGCTTCAGATTCTTGCATCTCTCTGTCTTTTAAACAACTTCTTAATTCTTAATTGATTCTTAATTGATTCAGAATGTGTTATAAAGCAATATCTATTAAGTGTGTAGATATGTTACTTAGAAGGTTTGTGGAATTTTGTGTCATTTCACAATTAATCCAGTACTTTGGTGCATGTTGGTAAGACTAGAATGAGGAGAAATGGAAAAGACTGACATCATAAACCAAATCAATTATGCCCACAATGCCTTTCAAAAGTTTGGTATGATATGTTCTACACTTTGGTATTAAAGACCAAACCACACCAGAAGATATGTGTGCTCTGGTTTAAGTAAGCTTCTATCTCTCAAGATTTTTTCTTCTACCAGGGAAATAGGAGTAAGATAATTCTCTGCTTAGGAATGTTTGCTTTAAAGCAATTGTTTTTAAACATCCATAACAACAGCTAGATTTTTGGAGATTAAAAAAAATCAATTTCACTCTTTCTGGATATATTACTTAAAATCATATTAAAAATCTATAGACATAGTTGGTTGGCAGCATATTTATTACATTTCACTATACCACAGTATTTAAATATAGGTAGACATGCATCAAACTACTTAATGTGCTTCTAGTTGTGAAGATAGACAAAACAGGGCAATAATTACACCTGCCTGAAAATTAACTTTAAAGTAGACCTTTGACAATTTGGGAAAATACATCATAAATACCTTCTAATTTTCTACAGTCATACCTCTCTTATCTTGTACTCCCTTTGATAAGTAACCTTCAGCTCATTTTTGCCTACTCTTGAAAAGAAACAAATCCAGCTTTGCTTCCAATTCAAGTTTAGACAACATGGTTAAATTAACAGCTTGAACGTTACCAAAAAAAAAAAAAAAAGATTAAAATAATTAATGCCAAGGTTATAGAACTGGGAGTGTTTTATATTGTAGGTTGGGCCACTATTTGGGAGGCCAAATGAAACTTTTACCACCAACTCTAAACAGGTTCTGACAGTGAGCTATGAAAAAGAAATGTCCTTAAAGGGCTTCTGCCAAGGTTCTGGGTGTTTTTTTAAGGAAGCCTACAGCTACCCAAGACAGCAGTTCTATCCATATTTGTTTGGGAATACAGACCCCTGGAAGCAGAAGAATAATTTAATATGGTTCTACAATAAGGGCCAGTAATCTTTACTTATTATGAGCTGACATTATTGTAGGTATATTTTTTAATTACAGTGCTAAATGCAAAACAATAAGAGCCTCAATGTGTTAACATGGTCAAAAATAGGGTCAGAATTATGCAATCTGATTTGACTCCCAAACATAAACTTGAAATTTGTCATTGATTTGGAAAATTAGCCACCTAGATTCAGGTAATAGTAAGGTGGGTAACTATATCAATCAAATAAATAAAAAGAAGCAGAATAACATTAGAAATGATGTATATACTGTAATTTATCCTGATCATTTGGAAAGTGGGAATTAGTTCATTCCTTGGCAGGTCCATTAAAGATACTCTTTTTATCTACAAAAGAAATACTAAATAAAATGTATTTTTATTACATTTATTACATTTTACATATTATTTTTGTGCATCCATGACTCTAATGCTTTTGACATGTGGCTTCAGAGTGCAGAGACAAAGTTTATATCTTCCTTAGGGATTCTGAAAGTTCTGATAAATGCTACCTAAGTGAAACTTTTCATCTATTCTAAAGATTAGTGGCTTGCTGCAAAAATAAGCTTATATAGCGACTATGGCAATGAGCTTTCCAAGCCAAAATAATTACGTTTTACAGAAATCCAGCATCAAAGAAAAAGGAGCAAAACTCCCCCTCCATGTCTTTGATTTTGGAAAAATACTGGATAGATTTGGATTAGGTGTTGCCTAATGTGTTCTTTTCTTTTATTTGTTGCTCGTGTAACTGCCTCTGTTTTAGGCTGCTCCTTGACTGAAATAAAGATTGACTGAATCTGACCCAGGTTTAAGAATAAGGGTTATTCAAGTAAGGAGGTGGGCTTTCTTTTCAGCTTCACCTAATAGGATTGCCAAATATCGAATAGCAGATATTGGAATGACAGTTTCTCTTTTAGAAGGCTATTCAGAAGTAAAGAAGATATAATCATTTGGGTAAAGCAGGATATGGAGCAGGCCAGGGCCTGCTGTGAAACATATTCACCCAGTGATTTCACTGACAGACAGAGACACTTGCCTATGGCAGGTGCAAAATTCAGGCAGTGCTCCGATTGCCTCAAGAAAAGAAAAAACCTGCGGTGAATGTTGGGACACGTTCTAAGCTTCTCAACAATTATGCCTTGCTTTGTCTCTCTTCTCCCTGCACCTACCTCTCCCAGAAATGCTTTCAGGTTTGTCTTATTTTTTTTGGCCTGGAAGTACAGTTGTGGTTTACAAGGATGTGAGTAGTGGTGGTAGTGGTAAAGAACAAAGTGAAGTTAGAATTTTAGAAAAACTTAAATGTTGGTCAATATTCTGTTTTCATAAAGTAGCTTCTATAACCTTGGAGATATACTTGCATCTGTTAACTTTGGGCAGAGATGTTTGGAGGAGGCCAGGAAGTCTTGACTATTTAATATCCTTATTTTCTTAAGCATTTCTGATTATCCGAGTATTGTTTTCTCTAACTTCTTAAAGGTTGGTCTACACATTCCATAAGTGATGTCCTAGAAAAAATGGCATTGTACAATTGCACAGTGTACTATGAAAGCAGAAAAATAATAGGCACAGCTCAGCCTTTCCTTAATAACCACTTCCAAGTGCAATTTCAGTTTGCACATTAGTATTCTAGAAATTCATTTAGAAATCAAATAAGCATTTTGTGTTCCATGTTGTCAAACTATTGCTTGTCTTTGCTCTGAAGGATAATCTTACAGTTACTTGGATATTTCAGAGCAATCTCTTATTCAGTCCTAGTAACAGAATGAGAAAATGTCCAATCTAAAAGGACAACTAATAAGAGTGCCCAATCATTTTATTGAGGTATTAAATCAATGACATTCAGTGGTGAACAGTGTGTGGTTTGCACTGATGATGATGTCCAAATATGCCCTTCCAAAGAACGCTTAGACATGGATTTTATTTCTTCAGAAGCATCGTATCCAGAGATAATGCCAATAATTACCCTGGGCCAACCTTGTCATAGTAATCTATGTTGAACTGAACAACATCCAAGCATATTTAGGGGGATTGCAGGATTCTAACAATGGCCATGCTGGCTGGGGAAAACTGGGAGTCAATATATCTGAAGATCATCCAAATGGAGAAAAGCTGCTCTAATTCTAGCCCAGCCTTCCCTCTGTGCTGCTAATGCTTCTTACTTTTGGGCTGAGTCTCCTCTCAATTCTTCAACAGACTTTGTCCATCATATTTCTTTCTTGCCTATATACTTGGGCTGCTGCTTTTATCCACCTCTTCCTCCATGCCTACCACAATAGGCTGTCTGAAATTCTTCTGCCTGAGATAAATAATGAAATGGCTGGCTCTCCTGTTCTGTATATGCTATCTGGTTGGACTAATACTTGAATGTTGTATCAACACTGAGTAGGGGATAGTATCCACATCCATCAAAAAAAGCGAATGAGTCAGAGAGGCTGAGGAGCCTCCATGGCTTTGCCCTCCAGCACCTGCCACTTGGCACATTTGCCTCACCCTAACAATAGAGCCAATTCTTCCTATTACCAATCCTTTTCTGTCATCTAAGACATAGCAACACTTACTGTTTAAGCTGCTCCTCTCATATCAGCTTACTATTTGCTGGTTTAAGAAAAATCTGTCCAGACTGAAATATGGTGGCAATAGCTAGCAAGATATTCTTGCAGACAGAAGACTCCCATGTCTTCCTACTGAATAGGTTCCTCAGCTGCTTTTGTTCTAGAAAAGCAATTACCAACCTCTCTTATTCCTTGAGAGGTTCTTCCTAGACATGTAATTTTATATGTGTGTATTTATGAGAACTTGTGTTCGTATATGTGTGTGTACTTAGTTACAGTACCTAGTCTACTTTGGGGGGGGGGCAGGAGAGATGATGTTGGTATAATAAGCTGAACAGAGCACTGTTTCATATTTTTTTCTGGAAAAAATAGGAAAATTAAAACAAAAATAGTCAATAAAGAACATTTTTGCTGTGTGCAACAGCAACCTTCTCTTTACAAAGAAAGTGTTATTGTTATCATGGTAAAGTAAACTCTAAAAGGAGTAAGAGATCATATTAAGTGTTGACTCAGTTGAAGGGGAATTCTTGTAAAATGGCCTTTGGGAAATAGTCAATGAACTGCTAGGTTAGCTTGCAACAAAGTAAAGTGTGTCTGTGGAGATTCTCAGTCATCCTGATCATGGTTGTCCCAAGGGTGCCTTTTCAAAAGGCAAGTGGACTTTCTTTGTTTTGAAGACATTTAAGCTTCTCATTCAAGAAGCTTCTTCAGTTCTGACTGAAAGGTGGAGAATGGAAGGATTGTGCTATCCCAAATGGAATGGAACACTTAGGGAACATAATATGCAAATGTCCATATCTGAAATATAACAGAAAAATGTGCCTTGCAGTAGTTTTGATAGTGAGTGGGGGATTCGTTGAGGGTGATATCATCTGTCTGGGGGTGATTTGTTTTGGTTTTGGTTTCGGTTTGGTTTGGTTTGTGTTCTGTCTTAATGGCGGTAGACATTGAAGAGACTGCTTTAACAATAACAAGGTTTTTTCGTTACTATTAGACACAGAACAGAACAGAAAATGAAACTAGCTCCCTCCTTTTTATACACGGAGCTCTGGTTAATCTTAACCAATGAATGCAGGGTTTTCTCCCATGCTAAAATAACAAGTCTGCCCGGGCCCCAGACATTCTGTCTCTGCAGTCGTCACGTGGCCGCCCTGCACCTGCTGTTTCATACAACTGAATACATTACACCCCTCCCCCCTTAGTGAGGAGCATACTGTACCCCCTTTTATTACTTAATAAGCCGCCCCCGGATGGAGACTACCCATTCACCTTTTTTGTAAGCCGTTCCCGGAAGGAGGCTACCCATTTACTCTTTAGTAAACCGCTCCCGGAAGGAGGCTACCCATTTACTCCCATAACCTTGGCCAGCCTGCGACCTTGTAGGATGAGGCGCCTTTCCTTTGTTCATTACAGCTTTTGATACCGCAAGCAATTAATGGAAGCTTTTGAAAACACTACGGGCAGTGCCAGCTTGTGTACAGTATTTTTGTACCTCTGAGCATGCCTCAAATGCTAGCAAGAACTCCAAATGCTAAGCTAGCGCAGACAGAGCCCTTACGTACTCCTTGAGGAATTTGGGAGGTCCTTGGATTCGCTCCGATCTCCGCGGAAGTGCCGTGGTTGCCTGATCTGCAAGCTTGCCCACCGGGCTCGGCAGACCAGGACTTGGGGACCCGTTTGAAATGGTCAGAGTTGGGACCTGCAGGCTGACCTGTTGGTCCAGCTCTGCATGCTGGTTTGGGGTAGAGTTCCCCGAATGGGTGGTATTCCCGGCAGGGGTGGTATTCCCCTGAAGAGGGGTGGTGTTTCCCTGATCTGCAGAAGCAGATGGTTGGGGATCGTGTCCCGGATGGGCAACCCCCTCCCTGTAGAGAAGCGTGAATGGGGGTCGTGTCCTGGATGGGCAACCCCCCCGCCCCGTGGAGAGGCTTGAACATTCGATCTCGCGCAATATCCCATGTGTGTGGTGCCCGAGTCAGGAGCCGCCTCGAAGGCAAACCCCTCCATCGCTGTTTGTGATGAGCCATATTCAGGGTCTTGTTGACTGTCCTGATCACTCTCGGGAGCTTTCTCCCCCCCCCCCCCAGAGCAGAGCCAGGAGTGGAAGAGGGGCTTGGCAAACTCCAGCAAAGCTGGTCGATATGGCGCTGCAGCACCTGACCGTCATCCAACACCACTTCGTAGGAAAGAGGGCCGGTGACCTTACAAACAACAGCCACCACCCACAGGTTACCAGGGCCATAATTTCTAGCCCAAACCAGATCGCCCAAGTTCAGTCGCCGCGGCACCTGTGGTTGGGACACCTGCGATGCAACGCGGTCCGGATGTAACCTATGCAGCTTAGTGATAAGCCGGCGACCCCAATGGAGCTCGGTGGGGCTTTTGCCCATAGCAGTGCATGGAGTGGTGCGGTGGCATAGGAGAAAGTCAGCCAGCCGGTAGTGCCAGTTGCCGTGTGTGATTCTTCTCAAAGAATCTTTCATAGTTCGCACCATGCATTCTGCTTGACCATTTGATGCCGGATGAAATGGCGCCGACATAGCGTGGTGGATTAGGTTTGCCTGCAGGAAAGACTGGAACTCCGAGGAAGTAAATTGAGTTCCGTTGTCGGAGGCAATTACGTCTGGCAGTCCATGAGTGGCAAAAATGCTGCGCAGAACCCTGATGGTGATAGTGGAAGTGGCAGCGGATACTGGAACCACCTCCAGCCACTTAGAGTGACTGTCTACCACAATAAGAAAGAGTTGCCCCTGAAAGGGGCCAGCGTAGTCGATATGGATCCTTGACCAAGGATCCTGTGTTGTTTCCCACCTATGGATGGGAGCTTGGGGCATTTCTGGCCTGGACTGTTGGCAAACATGACACCCTTGTACCTGGGCTTCGATCTCCTTATCGAGCCCTGGCCATCACAAGTGACTGTGCACAAGCGCCTTCATTCGGACTATCCCCGGATGTCCCTCATGCAGAGATACCAAAACTCTAGTCCTCAGTGAGGTCCGGATGACTACTCGACTGCCCCACAGTAAACACCCTTTGAACGTGGAGAGTTCCGATTTTCTCCTCCAAAACCCCTGAAATTCTGTGCCCGGACACATGTCCGGCCATCCCGATAACACCCAGTTTAACACACGTGTTAACATGTTGTCAGCAGCTGCCTCTGCTGCTACATCCCCTGCGTGGAGAGGGGATTCAGGCAAATCCTGAATGGAAAGGATATGGGTTGCCGGGGCAGGATCAGGCTCTATATCCCTTAAAGGCAACCTACTTAGGCCGTCTGCATGGCCCATCTCTTTGCCCGGCTTGTGAATCATGCAAAAATCATATGCAGAGAGGAATATGGACCATCTCAACATCCTAGGAGATATTATGTGGGGTGTCTGCTTGTCAGTTGTAAATAGCCCCAACAGTGGCTTGTGGTCGGTGAAGACTGTGAAACGGTGACCATACAAGAAGTCATGGAACTTCTTGATGCCCGCTACGATTGCTAATGCTTCTCGATCTATCTGCGCATAATTATGCTCTGCAGCAGACAGGGTTCTGGAGTAATAGGCTATCGGGACCTGAGTCCCATCTGTTTTAAGATGACTTAAAACAGCTCCAATTCTGTACGGGGAAGCATCGCACGCTATGCAAACAGGGAGCCGCTCATTAAAATGAGTCAACACTGCGTTTGAGGAAAGCAATGCTTGGACTGCAGCAAAGCTTTTTTCGTGGACCCTCGTCCATGCCCAAGGAGCCTGTTTGTCAAGGAGCCAGTGTAACGGCTCCGCCACGGCTGCCTTGTGGGGAAGGAATGCGTGATAGAAATTCAACAGTCCCAAGAACGCTTGGAGTTCTGTTTTTGTTTTGGGACTGGGTGCTTGCTGGATCGCCTCCGCTTAGACTAAGCAGGGTGTATGCCTTCTGCATCTATGCGAAACCCCCAAAACTCAGTGGATGTGACTCCAATCTTGCACTTATCTTTCCTGAGTTTCAGGTCCGCTTTGAGAAACCGCAACAACATGGCCTTGAGTCTCTCAGCTAGATTCTCTACTGATTCCCCTGCGATGAGGACATCATCGAAGTACGGGCATATGCCTGGGAGGTCTCTGAGCATTCGCTCCATGACACTCTGGAAGATACCTGGTGCTACGTTAATGCCGAATTGTAGCCTGCGCACCTTGAAAGCCCCCCGATGGGTCACAATGGTTTGTGCCTCTGCTGTGGCTTCATCCACCAGCAGCTGTTGGTAGGCCTGGGCCAAATCAAGTTTAGCAAAAATGCAACCCCCTTGTAGAGATGCCAGAATATGGCTGACTACTGGTACGGGATAGGAGTGATGCTGCAGCGCTTTATTCAGTGTGCACTTATAGTCAGCGCAGATTCTGACCTCTCCGTTGGCTTTAAGCAGCGTCACTAAGGGGGTTTCCCATGGACTGCTGTCCACAGGCTCTAAAATGCCCTGCTGCAAAAGTTTATCCAATTCAGCATTGATTTTGTGCTTTAGAGCGAACAGCACCCGACGAGGCTTGATCCTAATCAGTGCGACAGAAGGATCTAACCTTAATGCAATTGGTGGCCCCTTATACTCTCCCAGTTCGGTGGTGAACACGTCTGTGAACTCTTTGCAGACTTGTTCCAAACAGGCCGTTTTTACGCTGTTCAGCCCCGTTACCTGGATTCCCAGAGCCTCGAACCAATCAAGCCCGATTAGGCTTGTCCTGTCCCCATTTACCACAACTACAGTCAGCATTCCTTTGAATTTCTGAAATTCCACCCTTATAGTGACCTCCCCCTTTACTCTGACCGGGGAATTCTGGAAATCAGTCAGAATTAGATTTGATGGCCTCATTTTCAGCCGTTGACCACTTCGACCACAAATTCTATTAAGGGTGCTCTGGGATATGATGGACACGGCAGACCCCGTGTCCAGTTCCATCCTCAATGGGACCCCTTTACTTCGAGTTGCAGCTTTTTCTTTAAGGGCCTCTGTCCCCCGTGGGGTTCTATGGACGTTGTGCCTGCTGGCACAGAACCCCACCCTGTTTTGGCTGGGTACCCTGGTACCTTTCTGAGGCAACTCTTTCTTGGGACTCTCTTTTCCGTGCCCTAAGCACACAACAGCAATATGGCCTTGCTTGCCACATGCTCGGCAATGAGCAGTCTGGAACCGGCAGTCAGCTTGCTTGTGCTGACCCCTGCACCCCATGCACCTAGGGATGGGATCTGCCCTGTCAAGGGGTCTCGGCAGTCCTTTTGCCGGTGGTTGTCACACCAGGTCAACTTCCTGGTCCAACTCGGCCTCTTCGTCAATTTTGACATCGTTGTGGTGAACGGTTTGCGATGGGGAAGTGTTCTTTGAGAGCCACAAGGCCCTTACAGCTCCACCGGCTGCTTCCTCTGCGGTGACCTCTCGCAACGCCTCTTGGAATGATACCGTCTCCTTTGCAAAGATCTTTTGCTGCAGCTCTCTGCTCCGGTCCGCAAACCAAACGGTCCCGTAACCATTCCTCTAAGTCTTTGAACTCACACAGCCTCGCTACCTGTCAGAGGGCTGCAATAAATTCGGTTACGGAGTCTCCTGGATGCTGGTCCCTCTGCCCAAAGGTGTGCCGCCATGCGATGACCAACAGCTTCGGCTCGAAGTGCTCCTTGAGCATCTTTTTTAGCTCTCCGTAGGGCACTGTCTCCAATGGCACTGGAGACACGAGGTTTTCTGCGATGTTGAAGACAGCTTGGCCACAAACACAGAGCAGTGTGGCGGCCTTCAGCTCATCTTCCGCGATTCGGTTAACGCGGAAGTAGTTCTCGGCCCGGGCAACATACGAGCTCCACTGCTCCGGGTGAGCTATGTCAAACTCCGCTAGCCGACCCAGTTTGGCCATGACGAGTCTCTCCTCTACCACGTGCTGCCACTCATTAGAGGGTTTTCTGGGCAGTTCCTTGCAGCACTCTCCCCCAGCGTTTGCGTACTGGCGGGTGAGTGAGCCGAAATAGGAACGCCATTCCTCAGCGTGGTCTGGCCCTCTTTAGGGTGATTCAGGGCCTTCTTTAAGGTGACAGCAGTATCCCACCTTCATCGCCAATTGTTCTGTCTTAACGGCGGTAGACATTGAAGAGACTGCTTTAACAATAATAAGGTTTATTCATTACTATTAGACACAGAACAGAACAGAAAATGAAACTAGCTCCCTCCTTTTTATACAGGGAGCTCTGGTTAATCTTAACCAATGAATGCAGGGTTTTCTCCCGCGCTAAAATAACAAGTCTGCCCGGGCCCCAGACATTCTGTCTCTGCAGTCATCACGTGGCCGCCCTGCACCTGCTGTTTCATACAACTGAATACATTACAGTTTGGTTGCTCATTTTCATGATTAAGCAACCAGGCAGTATATATAAGTCCTAAATCTGATCAGTAGTTCCAACTTTGTCTCACAATAAAGGAGTGAGGAAGCAGAAGCAGGAAAAGAGACAGCACTGGTTGCATATCATATTAATACTTCAGAGCACACAAGAAAGACAACTGTAGATCTGGAATAAGTGCTTTGGGCCTTCCACAAGCACAGCACTTTTCTACTATTCCTTAAAACAGCCGCACCCTTTTAAGCAAGTTTGGAAAAAAAAATACTGCCGCTTCAGTGAATAGCAGAGAGATGCTTTGTTTGCCCAGGTCAAAAGCACTTCTTCCCAATCATATTAAAATAGCCACCATTCTAACAAAAAAAAAATACCTATTCACATTTGCATTTAATACACATTTTGTTTTTTTAGAATACAAATAGCATTAAGTAGAAAGTTGTTAAGTACCAGGGCTCCACTAGTGTCAAAACAGATATCTTTCTTTCCACCCAGAGGTGTTACCTAAATCACTCAATACACTTTTATTCTGAAATATTATTAGGCAACAACCCATTTACTACTCTGTTTCCCCCCACTTCCAAGCACTGGCTACAGTCTTCCCCCAGTTTCAGTTCCTTACTGATCTATGAGGTAAGTTTGTTTACTCATAATGGCACCATATACTGACCTCCCACTATAAGTGTTGTCTTTCCTCCAAGAAACTGAAGAGTTATAAGGCTTGAGCTGTCTGGAGTAGGCATGAGGGCTTAGTGCCAGGTCTCACTGTGGTGACTCTCAAGAAGATTTGCCAGTTTGCCTACACAGCTAGATAATATGCCTGTGCCTACCCTCACTGAGATACTATGAAAACTGTTCTGCTGAAATCATTGTTAGTAGTGGGGCTTTCCCCCATGACACCAGTGGGGCTTTTCTTTCAGAATAAGAAGACTTCAACAGAGGGATTTTCCTCAATTCAGTAGCAAGGAAAAAAGAACTTTTCCATACTAGCTGTAACTCTAACAATTATCAGCCTTTTCAGTTGATGCTATTTGCATTTTTAAATATATAGCTGCAGTGAATATGTTCGGTAATTTGTTCCTTACAAATTAGATGTTAGTTATCTAATGATTATATAATGCAGCATTTCTGTGAGGTAGGGGACACATAGAAAAGAGGGAAAAGAAATCCCCAGATTATTTTTACTTAACAATGAAATGTACCCAGAAACATGTTTTCTACGATCTCACAAAAAGAAAAAACAATGTAAGTAAATTTGAGATATGTATTATTGCTCAAGCTCAGCAGCACCTTGAGGCAGGCACTGACCTGCACACATATTTTCAGTCACTGCCCTTGCCAGCATGAGCAACAGACAGGAAAACAGATCTTTTCAGTAAAGCAAAAAGTTGAAGGTTCAGTGATTCGAAATGTGGCTGAATCATTATTGTTTGAAAACTGATAAATGTTTAGAATTCTATTCCCCATTAAAAGTCTCAGCAAATTGGAAAACTTAATTACAGAATCTTACAATATTTCCTTGCAATAAAATGCCCTCAAGGTGTTAGCATTTTTTTTGCTAGCAGTTTCAGATATTCTTATTAATGCACCTGTCTTCTTTTCTTCTCTCTCTCTCTCTCTCTCTCTCTCTCTCTCTCTCTCTCTCTCCCTCTCTCTCTCTCACACACACACACACACACACACACACACACACACACTCACACACACACATACACAAATACACTGAGCCTATGATGCAAGCACTGAGCAGAGAGTCTTTAGTAAAATACTGGTTCTGCCTAAAAACATCTTTCATGTCTACATTCACTCATTATTTCCTAGAATAATTTTAGATCATTCCAACAGCTGTTTATAATTGATTGAAAACACACATTCACATACATATCCTCCCTGGTGGGATATGATTTTCATCCAGGAAGATTATGCCTCAGAAACAAACACATCTTTGTTAGAGGCTCTTGAATAGAGGCTAGATTGCTACCTAACAGGGATGCTGGAACAGTTAATTTCTTGCATCAGTAGTAATTTGGATTTGTGACGACCTCTGAGATCCCATCTAATTCTATGATTCTATGAAAAAATGAATATCAAGCTATGGAACTATAAATGAACTGAAGAGAGAAGGTAGGACCTCACATACTTATCTGCCTTTGTTACTTATTACTGTTTTTTTCTGCCCTTAGATATACAAGTGGTCCTTGGTTTACTCATTTAGCAACTTTTAAAACTTGTGAAGGTGCTGAACTAGGGGGAGTTATGACTGCTCCTTGGAGTTCCAGCCATTGCAAAATCCCCGTGATCATTTAATCGCAATCCAGTCTCTTGGTGCTTCGGTCACAATTACAACATTGCAGCAAGTCACAGTCACATTATTGCAATTTGCAACCTTCCCTGCCAGCTTCCCACAAACATAGTCAATGTAGAAGCTGGCAGGAAGCCACAGTCATTTGAGGTTCTTGCTTAATGATCCATGCAGTCCTCGCTTAATGGCAGCAATCAGGACTGCTAGAACTGCTGACACTAAGCAACATGGTCATGTGACAAAAGGAGGGAAAGGTTCATCTGCAACATTTATTTATTTAATGTATATTCTACTTTCTTTTCAGAGGCTCAAGTCGGTGAACATAGAACTTCCTCCTCCAAGGTTTCTATGCAAGCCCATTGTGGGACAGGTTGGACTGGGAATAAAGATTGACCCTAAGTAAACCTTCAGTGACTCTCCACTGCTAGTAATCTTGAATCTTGAATGTGGGTCCCTCTGGGCCTAGTTCATCACCTTAACCACTACAGCACACTGGATGTCTGGATCATTCTAGCTTCTGGAATGATCTTTCCCTACTTTTCTCTTCTGAGCTACTAGTGTTTGACTGCAAAAATGCAGGCACCAAATAGATGGCAGCAAACTGATATCTTCATGCTGCCATCAAATAGATTTTAGCATATAGAATCTGATAGCCCTATTCTCCATTATAAAACAAAAGCATGACCATTACAAAAGATACTATTGAGTCCATTAGGCTGGGGAAGTGTGAGAAAGAGATTCAGGCTTAACTGAAGATAATTACTTTGGTAGGTTTTCATGATTCTGTTACAATCAATAAAGGTGTTTCTAGAAAACTAAATGGTCCCTGTTTGCTGAGCTTCTTAGCTTGCGTTGCTTATCACTGAGCAATTTTGTAGTGCCAGAAGACTGGATATAAAATGAAATCTCTGAGGGATGCTTGGTGTTCTCTGAGCTTGGTTGTTTTCTTGCAGATGTTTCATTACCCAAACTAGGTAACATCATCAGTGCTGGTCAATGAAATGAAATCTGACAATGAAAACTGTGTTCTGCAGATTGTGTATGTGTTTAGCACAAATAAGTCTGTATGTTCATGATTATTTAAGTAAAGCAGTGTCATACCACTACTGTTGTTCCTACAAAATGTTCAATAGGGTACATTTGCTATTGTCATCTGATATCCAAAAGAGGAATGACTGATCCCATTAGGTATAATGCAGTACTGCAGGCCAACTCACTGCTCACTCCAGGAGTTCAATTCTGAGCGGCTCAAGGTTGATTCAGCCTTCCATCCTTCCGAGGCTGGTAAAATGAGGACCCAGATTGTTGGGGGCAATAGGCTGACTCTGTAAACTGCTTAGAGAGAGCTGTAAAGCACTGTGAAGCAGTATAATATAAGCCTAGGTGCTATTACTATAAGTAGAAGTTCCTTTTTTGTTTTCTTTTTTCTATTTTTCTCCACTATTTTTTTTTAACATCCAAACATTTGGTCCCATTGACAATACATTTGGAATTTGCATCATTTTTGTAAACAGTATTAGAATATAGGCCTGTAATCTATTCTAAATGTGAACAATACCTTCCAGACCATCCCCTGATGCTTCAAGGATGGGCTGAAATGCCCTTGAATGGGCCAAAGCATAACAAAAGTGTTTTGCAATAGTCTTGGACTTGGCAGCACATCTGCTGCAATTATGAGGAAATTGCACTTAACCACATGTTTTATGAGATTTTTTTTTTAATTAACACAACTGTTTTGCATTTGTTTTTTAAATGCTTTAAAATACTTCAATTGAAAGAGACAAAAGAAGCTACACAGATTATTTTTTGAAGCATATTGAACACTTAGGAATTCTTTAATAAACTGTCCATTTTGGTGATCATAATTGGATCCTGCATCAGTTCATGGCACCTGTACATTCTGATATGTTGTCATAACCCTCAGAGCTATGTAAACAAGCAAGTCCTGTCGTGTTGCTGGCTGACTGTAGTAATCAGACACAGACAAAGTGATTTCTGAGGGAGTCAGGAATATGTACATGAATTTGCGGGTGGTGGTAATAAAGCTGAGAAAACAATATTTTAAAAGAAAACTTGAAGAGAACCTTAAACTTCAGCCTATGTTGTTACTTTAGCAATGATAATACAAAGGTGTTATTTTCAGAATTGTCTTGATTCAGAATTAATGCATCACAGCAAAACATGATAGGCTTTTTCAAAACATGCATGTAAGAAACAAATACAAAATAACAGAGTTGGAAGGGACCTTGCAAGTCATCTAGTTCAATCCCCTGCTCAAATAGGAGACCCTATACCATTCCTGACAAGTGGTTGTCCAGTCTCTTCTTGAAAGCCTCCAATGATAAAGCAGCCACAACATCTGATGGCAAACTGTTCCATTGGTTGATTATTCTCACTGTCAGAAAATTTCTCCTTATTTCTCAGTTGAATCTCTCCTCATCCATTATTCATTGTCTGGCCTTCAGGTGCTTTGGAAAATAGGTTGTCCCCCTCCTCTCTGTGACAGCCTCTCAAATATTGGAACACTGCTATCATGTCACCCCTGGTCCTTCTCTTCACTAGACTAGTCATGCTCAGTTCTTGTAACCATTCTTCATATGTTTTAGCCTCCAGGCCCCTAATCATCTTTGTTGCTCTTCTCTGCACTCTTTCTAAAGTCTCAACATCTTTTTTATAGTGTAGTGATCAAAACTGGATGCAATATTCCAAGTGTGGCCTTACCAAGGCGTTATAAAGTGGTATTAACACTTCACGTGATCTTGATTCAATCCCTCTTTTAATGCAATTTAGAATTGCATTGGCTTTTTTTGGCTGCTGCTGCACACTGCTGGCTCATATTTAATTGATTGTTCACCAGGACTCCAAGATGCTGGTGAGTAATCTGACTTTGCCACACTACACTGTTGCTATCTATGCAGGAAGCTACTCCACATCTGTCTGTTAAGAGAATATTGCATTAAAGTTTATAGCATGAGATGATGAGGATGCTTCAGAACTTCTCTTACTATGTTTTCTTCTACAACTTTCCAAGGTTGCTACTTTTCCAGGCTGAAAACAGATGGCTAAATATAATGTAATAGGAAAAGCAGGGACAGATAATCATGATTTACAATCATATGTGGTATGCAAGTACTTTTTGTTTCATTCAGACCCATAGGTGGCTCTTCCATTAAACAGCAAATTACCAAAAATTTGCAGCATGTCATCTGACTTTTTGATGAAAAAGTCAAATACAATAGGTTTGGTAAGCCTCCAATAGATATTTGGCACACTAATAAAAGTTCTTAAAAACTCAAAAGCACAAAAAACAAAGGGGGGATGGCAAAAATTTGTTGATGTCATGGCATCACTATTCTCTGAAGTCTTTGGCCATAATTCTTTTTTTGAAGAATAATAAAATAAAGTTGCTACAGCTCATTTTAAAGATATTGTGTTTATCACAATCGTGCTGAGATGTCAGCAATGATGTTTAATCATTGGGCAAGCCTTGTAGACCATGGTGATTGGGCATAACAAATAAGGCCTTTTCAGTGATCAAGGCAAAATATAATAATAATAATAATAATAATAATAATAATAATAATAATAATAATAATAATAATAATAATAATAATAATAATAATAATAATAATAATAATAATAATAATAATAATAATAATAATAATAATAATAATAATAATAATAATAATAAAGTTGGAAGGGACCTTGGAGTTCATCTAGTCCAACTCCATGCTCAGGCAGGAAACCCTATACCATTTCAGACAAATGGCTGTCCAGTCTCTTCTTAAAAACTTCCAGTGTTGAAGCATTCACCGCTTCTGGAGGCAGGTTGTTCCACTGGTTAATTGTTCTAACTGTCAGGAAGTTTCTCCTTAGTTCTAGGTTACTTCTCTCCTTGATTAGTTTCCATCCATTGCTTCTTGTCCTGCCTTCAGGCGCCTTGGAAAATAGCTTCACTCCCTCTTCTTTGTGGCCCCTGAGATATTGGAACACTGCTATCATGTCCCCCCTCGTCCTTCTCTTCATTAAACTAGACATACCCAATTCCAGCAGCCATTCCTTATATGCTTTAGCCTCCAGTCCCATAATCATCTTTGTTGCTCTTCTCTGTACTCTTTCTAGAGTCTCAACATCTTGTTTACATCGTGGTGACCAAAACTGGATGCAGTATTCCAAGTGTGGCCTTACCAAGGCATTGTAAAGTGGTATTAATACTTCACGTGATCTTGATTCTATCCCTCTGTTAATGCAGCTTAGCACTGTGTTGGCCTTTTTGGCAGCTGCAGCAAACTGCTGGCTCATATTTAAGTGATTGTCCACTAGGACTCCAAGCTCCCTCTCACTGTTACTACTATTGAGCAAGGTATCCCCTATGTAGAACAACATTCTGGTTGAGATTCACCTGGCACTTTCATTACATATTGTAAACATTTATTCAAACCAAGTTTATTTTAACAAGTTTTGAATAGTGTCCTTTCAGTACTCTTTTTAATATAATTCTAAAATTTTGAATAAGCATCTTTTAATGAATACTGACTTTTAATTGTACCGTTGTTACTAATGTAAGCCATTAAAAATCTTCTGTAAGCCAATATTTCTCAGCCTTGGAAATTTTAAGATGTGCAACAAGATTTTTACATGCTCAAAGGTAGAAAGACTTACAAACACCTATAAGAATGGATGGTGAAGCTAATGGAATGGGTGGAGATGGTGAAATTGACAGCTTTTATGAAAGAAGGACTTTGACAAATTTTATTTCTATATGGAAACCATTTTTGGACATTTTACAACAAAATGAAAAAAAATGAAAATTGATTTGGGAATATGATGATTAAAATTATATTGGATTATGGAAATAATGTAGACAAATAGTAACAGTACAGTAAGAGTTTGATGTAATTTTTTATTTATATCTGTACCAAAGAAAGTTAGAAATCATTTTTTTCCTATTTTTTTTCCCTCTCTTTTGTTCTTGCATTTTCACTTTTTCCTCTTTCTTTTTTATTTTTTTTTTCTTTTCCTTCTTTTCTTTTATCTTTTAACTCTGTATTTTTTTTTTTAAATATCAATAAAGTCATATTAAAAAAATGTGTGGATTTCAACTCCCAGAATTCCTCAATCAGCATTGAAGTCCAACATCTTAATGTTGTCAAGATTGAGAAACAATGCTATAAGCAGAAGAACAACTCTAAATGTAATCTATGAAAAAAAATTCACATCAATATGGTAACTAATATTTAAGTTCATTATTGAATATATACAATCATTGACAATGGAGAATTATGAGACACACTGAATTATGGATTTATAATATTTTAAACAAGGCACGTGTTTGAAATTTTTGGTAGCTTTTTTCCATTTCATTCATTTTAGCAGTGCCAGAGAGTCTTAGATATTCTTCAGCATACCACAACATGTCAAAGGTACCAATAGATGATTTATCACAATTCTGCATCTTCTATCAAACATAGACGATCTAAATCTTCCTTTTTAATAAAAAAGGAAGAGAGAGTATGATTGCTTTCCAGATCTAATTTATGTATTAGATTAATAATGGGCTTTCCACTGAATCACAACAGCATCACTCATCGTTAAGGTTCCTTTGTTAATGTGGAAATATATAGCATAGGACATATAAGATTTGTTTTCCTAGCATTGGCGTGACCATCCTATACCTCAGTTTCTTAACCACAGCTACATTAAATATGCTGGTCGGAGAATTCCAGCAATTGAGGTCCATCCATGTTAATGTGGTTGAGGTTGACCAAAACTGCTATACCTGACTGAGCTGGTCTCTATAAGCAAATCTGACTAAATCTAAAAAGACATAGCCAACTTATAGCCATAAGCAACCATGCTACTCCCTGTATCCTCTCCTGAATTCCTTTCAACATTCTGCAAAAGGCTTCCAGTCAATTTAGTTTTGTAATTGAAAGCATTTCACTTAGCTATGTTTAATGTTAAAATATTCCAGCTTTTAAATTATTTAATTATTCAAAACAAATTTAAATGTAACCGTTTAAATATTTTTTTTGCCCCCCACTCCACCCTTTTTGGCATAAGGCCACAGGTATCACGTTTGGTCATGAAAAACAAGGGGTTGGCCAATTTACAAAACAGAACCATTTTCTGGAAGGCCTATTACAGTACTTAACAATTATTCAAGAAACACCCTCCAACAATTACATTGCTATCACAATCTGAAGCCCTAGGACAGAATAAGCCTCCCACAAACCTTTAGAAATGGCCCATGAGCCTTCCCAAAATTTGCTGCTGAACTACCCCTTTAAAAAAAAAGAAATCAGCAAGAGGAAAACATACAATGCCTAGGGATTAACAGTACTAGCTATGCACAATTAGTTTGATTTCATTTAACTTAGTTTTATGCCAGCCTCAATACTACTTTAGTCTATCTAGCTCATATATTTTTTTGGAGTGTAGCCAGCAGCACAGCATTCAAAAGCTAAGTGCAGCTCCTAGTTGAACGAAACATCACACCTTTGACAAAATTAGACATCTGTGTTTGGCCCATGACTATTTGCTAAATGGGTCCAAAACGTCTCATGGATTTGCATCAATAAGATATAATTCAAAAGCTAATGTCTGCATAGGTCATTGCCTTTATCTATCTAGCCCAGTATTGACTTCATGGTCTCAGGTACAAGTCTTACCAAACCCTAACTGGCAATCAGAGATAAAACTTAGCACAAACAAAGCAGATGCCCTCCACTGGGCTATGCTAACAAAGATGGCTGCAGTTTAATTTTAAAGAAATTGAAATGCTCTTTATGTAGTGTACAGTTGCCAATTCCTAAAGAAAGAAGATCCTAGCCTCAGCATGGCATCAGGGCAGATCACCAGTCCTTGAAGGATGACATTGTTTATGTATTACCCACATTATAAGAGTGAATACATAAATTATTTGTATAAAGGAAGTGACTTTACTCTAAAAAAGCTGATGAATATCTAAAGAAACAAAATGTACTGAGGATTACAGAGGAACAGAGACATATTATGAACAGACCAATTAAAATAGGGAAACTTTCTGAAGCCATAAAAAAAAGTTTAAGAAAGGTTCATGGATGGATTATAAGATTCTTATTATAAATGTTTTGAGGATGAACTTTTACAAATTTACCGAACATGATGAACTCTATCCTACAGAGAGGAAGGATGCCAGAGTTGGAAAGAGCATTAATACCCAAAGAGGGTCAAGATTTGACTTTAACAAGAAACTCTAGGGTAATTGTGAACAACTTATTCAGTAATGATATCAGCCTAGAGTTTCTTGTTAAAGTCAAATCTTGACCCTCTTTGGGTATTAATGCTCTTTCCAACTCTGGCATCCTTCCTCTCTGTAGGAGAGAGTTCATCATGTTTGCTAAATTTGTAAAAGTTCATCCTCAAAACATTTATAATAAGAATCTTATAATCCATCCATGCACCTTTCTTAGTTTAAACTTTTTTTTATGGCTTCAGAAAGTTTCCCTATTGTTATTGGTCTGTTCATAATATGTCTCTGTTCCTCTGTAATCCTCAGTACATTTTGTTTCTTTAGATATTCATCAGCTTTTTTAGAGTAAAGTCACTTCCTTTAGGGTAATTGTGAACACCTTATTCAGTAATGATATCAGCCTAGTCTAGCTAATAGACTGGAAATAATTTTGCAATAATTTATTCTTGAGTATTAATGTGGGTTTTTACTTAAGAAAGAAAATCAAAGGACAGCACTATGTGTTGGACATTTTAGAATATTTGGAGCAAATAATGAAAAACAAGCCACATTAATCTTTTTAGATGCAGAGAAGGTCTTTGACAAGTTGAACTGGACTTTTTTGTTCAAGGGTTTGGAAGATAAGAATTTTCATGAGAATCTTAGTTCACAGCAGCACAAATAACTGTTAGTGGAGATCTAACAAAACTGTGTGAGATACAAAAAGGAATAAGTCAGGAATGCCCACTATCCCATTCCTGTTTATTTTGTTTCTTGAAAAATTGAATAGACGTATAAAAATTGAATAGACAAGATGGGTAGAAAATAAACTTATAAATTAAGGGCTTTCGCACATGGCTTAGTGTTGCTTCTGAAAGATCCATTAAATATTGAATTGAAATATTAATGAACAAATTAAAAATGTGTTGCATTAGCAGGTCCCAAAATTAATCAACAGAAGAAAAATATGTTAACAAAAATGTGAAAATAGAAGATCAAAGAGAATTGATGAATAAAATGTCTTTTAAGATTGAGGTATACATAGATATCACTATGCAAATATGAATTGCATGGTATTTCAAAACAACTATGTTAAGACATGGAGTGAAGCTAAAAATATGTTAAGATGGGAGAAATTACAACTATCATTGCTGGTGAGATTTTCTGTGCTAAAAGTTAATGTGATATTTTTGATTCAGACAACGCTTGATTTGACTGATGCACCATTTAAACATTGACAGAAGAATATATCTTTATGTATTTATGGTATTACCTACTTATCTCATTTACTTATGGTAATAGAACACAAAGGAGAGAATAACTGAAGGGAAATATCTAAGTCTCTGATTACTTGAAAATTCAGTGGTTTGTATCTCATTTCCACATCCCACATTCTCTCCATTAGCCTTCACAACTGGAGACTTCTTTGGAATCACAAGTCAGATAAGCTTTTGCAAAATATTGTCACTGAGCCTTGATGCAGTTATCAGATTTTCACAGTAGCTAGGAACTCATGACAGTTCAGCCATTGCTGTTTGGGATGAATGATTGAAAAAGCAATTCTCTGCAGGATGGGCATTCCAGCAACACATCTTCTGCAGATTTATCAAATGATAAAGCCATCTTTTGATGACTTTCTTTTTAACTAAGTACTGCTTCCTCTTCTGATCAAATATTTTAAAAATGACAAATAGTTCTGATTGTTTAAATTTCCTGGAGAGCCTATGATTGGGTGTGCCATCAAAAGCATACTTGGAAAAGATATGCTATTGGCAGTATCTGTTAATACGAGTGCCCCCCTGTGGCCCTGCTCATTTTTTTTCTGGAGAAAAGTGCATGAATCTGCAAAAGGTATCAGGTTTCACAGCAAGGTAGCTTTACTGTACAATATTTGCAAAGTAATTAAAGTAAGCTGTTGGAATCACCCTTGATAAAGTAAAGCTGGAAATCCTACTAAAAGCATGGGAACGAAGCAGCAAAGCTCTTCACAGTGACTGTGACTAAAAAGTTAACAATGCTATTGTAAGGATGGATTTAGGATCTGCAATGAATTCATGATGGTTTATTTACTGTTAGTATTGTCTTGCAAGAGCTTTGAGGTGTATGAGCTTCATGTATAAAATGACAATGCCTGAATTAATGTGGCTTTTCCTGCTTAATTCAAGTTCAGCTGAGGTTGCATCTTGTGCAAAGCTCTGTGTTCAACAAATGCATTGATGTCTACGGTTGCCAACCCCTTAAAGTGATTGCCTTCTTTAAGAATCATAGTTCCAGACAAAGTTCAGCTAGCTGCAATGATTGTGTATCTAATAATATGAAAGTCTAGTTCCTGGCTTCTGCCAAATTCATTAAGTTTCCACATTTGCCTTGATTGGAGGTATAATGTTAGTAATACTATATGTATCCGCAGTCCTGTCAGCAGCAAAGTCGTGAAAGAAAACATCTTAAGAGAAATCAGTTCCTAACTTTGGCTTTGCTTTATTTATCAGACGTAGAAAGCCATCAAACTCTATAAAGACACTGGGTGGCATACAGCATTAAAATCAGCAATAATAATAAAAGAATAAGAATGATGCACCTGCTGAAGAAAAACATTAAAACTAACATGTAGAATCTTATAAAGAGCTCACCAGCAACGTAAGCAAAACAGAGACTTTTAAATACCGTCAAGGCCTGAGCCTTGTGGATCTCTAGGGGATGCTGTTCCAGAGGGCAGCACTGTGACACTTCCTAATAGGTGATATGTTTTGATATATGGAGCTTGGAGGGTGCTCACTCTGTCTGATCATATAGGGCATGCAGAAATATCAGACATAAATAGTCCTCAGATTGTACTGGAATTCCCATGATTTTCAGATAGCAAAATCAATACTGCAGCATGCTAGGAGCAGCAGCTGAACTATATTTGCAATACCACATCTATTTGACAGGAAAAAGTATAGAAACATTCTCCTACAACTATTGTATATTGGGGGAGGGAATCAAGTAAGACCTACACCAGGCCCTACACTGATACTACTACTATTCAGTAATAGTAACTGTGAGAGGGATCTCGGAGTCCTAGTGGACAATCACTTAAATATGAGCCTGCAGTGTGCTGCAGCTGCCAAAAAAGCCAACACAGTGCTAGGCTGCATTAACAGAGGGATAGAATCAAGATCACGTGAAGTGTTCATACCACTTTATAACGCCTTGGTAAGGCCACACTTGGAATATTGCATCCAGTTTTGGTCACCACGATGTAAAAAAGATGCTGAGACTCTAGAAAGAGTACAGAGAAGAGCAACAAAGATGATTATGGGACTGGAGGCTGAAACATATAAAGAACAGTTGCTGGAATTGGGTATGTCTAGTTTAATAAAGAGAAGGACTAGGGGTGACATGATAGCAGTGTTCCAATATCTCAGGGGCTGCCACAAAAAAGAGGGAGTCAAGCTATTTTCCAAAGCACCTGAAGGCAGGACAAGAAGCAATGTTGTGAATGCTCCAACACTGGAAGTTTTTAAGAAGAGACTGGACAACCATGTGTCTGAAATGGTATAGGGTTTCCTGCCTGAGCAGGGGATTGGACTAGAAGACCTCCAAGGTCCCTTCCAACTCTATTATTATTATTACTGACAACTGATCAAATGTCCTCTGTCATTCAGCAAGATTTCCTGTAAAGCAAGAAATTTAGAGGGTGAGATTTCCTTTTTCAAGTAATTTTATTTTCAAAGACCCACATGAAGTGTATTGTAGTGGTTTAAAATACTAAAGTAGACCATGGAGACTCAGGTTCAAGTCTCTATTTGACCAAGGATTTCATGGATGATTTGGGGCTAGCCGCTTTCTCATAGCCCAACCTATCCCATAGGGTTGTTCTGGATGTTTAAAATTAGGAGAGACTCTTATGAACTTGGTCTTAAATTCACAAACAAAAATAAGATATAAATCTAGTGACTCAGTAAAGAAAAATTATTCACATGCAAATGAAATAAATTGATAATATGTATCTTTATCTTTAAAAATGGTCATTAACTTCCACAACAGAAGCTAATGCATGTGAGTGGAAGAATTCACATACAGGCTGACTTCCTTGAAGGGTTAACTGTTTGACTTGGACATCTTCCTTCACCGAAAGTGGATTACATGGTTTTGGGGGTTTTTTTTAAAGAAAAAAGATGAAGTCCTTTATGCCTTTTTTAATTTTCCTCATTAAGGATGCAGATGGAAGATATCAAAATAAAACAATTGTTTTTGTTTTGCTTTTCCTCTAAGATTTTTTTAAAATAATCTCTGCATTCTCCTAAATCATCAGGAATGAAGATCAAGTGACTAGGACATGAATTATTATCTGGATTATTTTGGCAAAGGATGGAGAGGTTAAAAAAATAGTTTAGCATAGCTCATGTAAAAGAAACAAAGAAGGTTTATACCTAAGACACTAAAGAAATTGTTCAAGGACAGTTAATAAATCTAAAATATGACTCTTGCAACTATGCCAAGGTCAACGAGAACTAGAATGACCTGCCACAAAAATGGTGTTTTCATATGTTCGTTTAAGCCAGCATCTCCCCCAACCCCAATTTCTCCACTATATTTCAGAGATACAGTCATCCTCAACTCCAGGATATAATCAACTCCTCCACTTCCGAAATATTTGGAATTTCCTCAAAGATGTTCACAAAGGTCTAAAAGTAAAGATACAGGCATTACATAGAGGACAAAGTGTTCCTTAACTCGCAGAGTTGTGGAATTGGTTTTGTTTAACAGCATTCTGTATTTTAAGAAGAAATGCAGCTTGGTTTTATATGCTCATTTCCAGAACCAAACTATGCTGATAGAAGGTTTCTTTTATTTTTTCCCCTTTTCATCAGCTGAAATATTGTTAGCTAATGAAGTTCAGACTGTTAAAATGATCCTTTTCCAATTCAGTTTTATGTTTTGAAACCCAACTATGCTCCTTTCAAACATTTATCTTATATAGCACTTCCAGGTAACCTTATTAATCAAATAAGGCCACTGTCACTTACTATGGTAGTTCTCACAGTCCAATACCACCCTATCTATAAAACAATGTATGTTTTCCTTCTGTCATTTCAGAAATAAGAAAAGCATTCTTTTAACTTTAAATTTTGCTATATTGCAGACCTTCGTTCTTAAGGAATATACAGCTGTTATTTTATAGCCAATGAAAGAATCCATTTTGCGCTGGATGGAATTTTTGACCCATCCCCCCCCCTTTATATATTAAATTTATTAGACTGCTACCTTCCTGAAGTCTTAGTGGTTTATAAAAGGCATTTCATAGGCCTCTGAAAATAGTATGGCTTTGCTTCAATAAAATGGCAGTTTGAAGGAACATTGTACCCCTTGAGGTGAGATCTGCATCCACCATCTTGGCCTTTTGTGGAGCCTTAAAACCTGACTCTGCCAATTGGCCTAGGGCCCCAATGGGGACGTTCATACACAAAGTGGTTAATGCATTGAGAGAAGATTTTGCCTCTCCATTTTTACCTTTCTCCCTTCCTTACTATCTTTGTTAATTTTAATTTTAATTTTTATGATCTTTTGTTTTTACTCCGTTGTAAAAAAAACTAGAATCATATCTAGGTGAGGTGAACAGCATATAAGGTCTCCTCCAGCTACTGCAAGTGCTGGTCAAGAGACATGGAATAAAAATACATGGCCACTTCATGGTCCTCAGAAGGAAAAGGGCTATATTGTTTGTGAAGCAGCTATGAAGAACTATTGCACATCCCTACCTTTTCGTGGTTAATCCGAGAATATAAAGGACCCACAATTTGCTTCCAGCGCCCTGTTGAGGTATTTTGTTTAGGACTGATCTTCCCCTGTTACTAAACATCTTAGTAACATGTTTAAAAACATGGTTCTTATCAATTTAGAAAACTTTATAGAAGCAGCTGAAGTGCCATAACAATATGCTACCATTATGCTGGGACAGCAAATCAGTGCTAATAAACAAACATAGGAGCCGTGGTGGCGCAGTGGTTAGAATGCAGTTTTGCAGCAAACTCTGCCCATAGCCAGGAGTTTGATCCAGACTGGCTCAAGGTTGACTCAATCTTCCATCCTTCCGAGGTTAGTAAAATGAGGACCCAAATTGTTGGGGGCAATATGCTGACTCTGTAAACTACTTTGAGAGTGCTGTAAAGCACTATGAAGCGGTACATAACTCTAAGTGCTATTGCTATTGCTACATACATACATACTCAAAGATTTTGTACCACAACTTGGTCAAATCAAATTGTATTAAATTTTTTATTAGGGCCACTGATCCAAATAGTATATATTTAAACAGCAACAGTTACACAACACAAGAAAAAAAAACTTAAGCTAAATATAGAAAGCAACAAAGGGAGAGGGCATTTTCTGAACTTGGAATAACACTATAAAGTAGCCTTTAGATGCTCATGTTATAGTTATGTTAGGAAATATTGCTTGTCTATATAAACTGACCTCTTTTATGCTTGCCCAGAAAAGATCATTTTTTACTAACAAGGGCGGTTTGTTTAGACAGCTATTTTATTTTATTGTTTTTTTTATTGCAACTTTTGGCTATTTGCTTTTATTACTTTAAAATGTGTGTATTATAGAATAGAATAGAATAGAATAGAATAGAATAGAATAGAATAGAATAGAATAGAATAGAATAGAATAGAATAGAATAGAATAGAATAGAATAGAATAGAATAGAATAGAATAGAATAGAATAGAATAGAGCTGGAAGGGACCTTGGAGGTCTTCTAGTCTAGCCCCCCGCTTAAGTAGGAGAACCTATACTATCTCAGAAAAGTGACTGTCTAACCTCTTCTTAAAAATCTCCAGTGACGGAGCGTCCACAATTTCTGGAGGCAAGCTGTTCCACTGCTTAATTGTCCTCACTATCAGGAAGTTTCTCCTTAATTCTAGGTTGCTTCTCTCTTTGTTCAGTTTCCAACCATTGTTTCTTGTCCTGCCCTCTGGTGCTTTGGAGAATAACGTGACCCCCTTATCTTTGTGGCAGCCCCTCAAATACTGGAATACTGCTATTATGTCTCCCCTATTTCTTATTTTCTTTAGACTAGCCAAACCCAAGTCCTGCAGCTGTTCTTCGTATGTTTTAGTCTCCAGGCCTTTGATCATCTTAGTTGCTCTTCTCTGAATTTTTTCCAAACTCTCAACATCTTTTTTGTGATATGGTGACCAAAATTGGCTACAGTATTCCAGGTGTGGTCTTACTAGGGTTTTATAAAGGGTACTACCTTAATACTTCACGTGATCTTGATTCAATGCCTCTGTTTATACAACCCAGGATTGTATTAGCTTTTTGGCTGCTGCTGCACACTGCTGGCTCATGGTTAAGTGATCATCCACTAGGACTCCAAGTTCCCTCTCACAGTTACTGTTTTTAAGCCAGGTCTCACCCAGTCTGTACTTGTACCTTTGATTTTTCCTGCCTAAATGTAAAACTTTGCTTTTCTCCACATTGAAACTCATTTTGTTGGACAGGGCCCATTGTTCAAGTTTGTCAAGATCTTTTTGGATCCTGAGTGTGTCTTCTGGGGTGTTGGCTACTCCTGCCAGTTTGGTGTCATCTGCAAATTTGATGAGTTCCCCTTCAATTCCCTCATCTAAGTCATTATTGAAGATATTGAAGAGTACTGGGCCTAAGACGGAACCTTGTGGTACCCCATTGCTTACTTCTCTCCATGTGGATGTAGCGCCATTGAGGACTACTCGTTGAATACGGTTTGCCAGCCAGCTACAGATCCATCTGGTGGTGATGTTGTCTATTCCACCTTTTTCTAGCTTACCAAGGAGTAGGTTGTGGTCTACCTTATCAAATGCCTTACTGAAGTTTAAGTATGCTATGTCCACAGTATTTCACTGGTCTATTAGTTTAGTCACTTTATCGAAGAATGAAATAAGATTGGTTTGTATGGTCTGTTTTTGACAAACCTGTGCTGGCTACTAGTTATAACTTTGTTTGCTTCTAGTTGTTCGCAGATCTGTTTTTTGATTATTTTTTCCAGGATCTTCCCAGGTATTGATGTTAGACTGATTGGTCTGTAGTTTCCTGGGTCCGTTTTTTTCCCTTTCTTGAAGATGGGACCACGTCAGCCCTTTTCCAATGCTCAGGTACTTTCTCGGTGCTCCAGGATTTATGAAAGATATGGTGCAATGGTTCTGAGATAACATCTGCCAGCTCCTTCAGAACGCTGGGATGTAATCTGTCGGGTCCTGGTGATTTATGTTCATCAATATGTAAATATGTAATTGTAATATGTAAAAATGTAAAAATGTAAAAATGTAATTGTAAATATATTGCAACATACTCTCTTTATATTCACTCTATAAAAATAGCATAGAGGTTTGATGAAAACATTAGAAAATATCAATGTCTTACCACTCTTCAAAGAAATTATTCAATGTTTAAGCTCAATATGGAACTGCAATAAAAATGATCAGTAGAGATATATGCTTCTGAGATTAGGATCTTGCAAAAATCTGTCCAATGCTTGTGCAGGGGCTTGGACTTGGAGAACTCTAAATTCCCTTCCATCTCTGTTATTCTGTTATTCCACAAATAGGAATTACTAATAAATAAAAGCAGGAAAGCAGGAACAGAGAAACTTGCAGTATTGCATGTTGAATACTCATAAATACAGCAAGTAGAGATAATTTCAGCATCTTGGCTTCTTGTAATTTGTGTCCTGCCCTTCTCTTAAAAATAAACATATAGGTACTGAGATTATGCAGTACTGTTGGGATTAATCATTCATTTTTTCTCAACTTTTGAAAGACAGTACAGATTTCTTCAAATCTGATTTAGCAGTACAAACAAGTAGAGAATCTAAACAAGCCCAAAGCCCTATCTTCTATAACCATTTACTGGCAAGCAATAAAAGAATTTTTATACATAGGGTACATCAGATCCATTTTTGTACAAAGTAGTGCCCATGGAAGAATACAAGCTTTGAATTATCTTTGCTTTATATCCTTTTAATTAGCAGTAGGAGACATATGGAATTTTGAAGCTTGGAGCAAAGGATCAAGTTTCTCCCTTCTTATCCTGAGATACTTACTCATGTCTTATGGTCGCAGCATCATAAATATATCCTAGTATTATCTTGTAACATGAACCCTTGTAATAGCTTTTCCTATGTAAGGTGAAAATCCTTTTGTTCTGAACAGATTTCAGGGTGTAGTGTTTGTGCTTTATTTCTTGGACACTCTTTTGGTGAATTTTTCTGTTGGTTATTAATTACTGATTCTTTTGCTTTACTTGAAATTACTATTAGAACATAGAATAATAGGGTTGGAAGGGACCTTGGAGGTCTTCTAAGCCTAACCCCCTACTCAGGCAGAAGACTCTATACCATTCCAGACAAATGGCTGTCCAGTCTCTTCTTGAAAACCTCCCCCCACAACTTTTAGAGTGATTCTTCTCACTATCAGGAAACTTCTTAATATCTCTTTAATAATCTTCCACTCATTACTTCGTATCCTACTTTTGGTTGCTTTGGAGACTAGGTCAAAACCTTTTTCCCTGTTACAGCCACTGATAGTCCTTCTCTTTATTACATTAGACAAACCTTTGCCATAGTTCCCTTAATCATTCATCATATGGTTTAGCCTCCAGACCCCTTATCATCTTTGTTGCTCTTCTCTGCACTTTTTCTAGGGTCTCAACAACTTTTTTGTATCATGGTGACCAGAACTCAATACAGTATTCCAAGTATGGTCTCACCAGTGCAGTATAAAGTGATATTATCGTTTCATGTGATCTTAAACTATCTCTTTGTTGATGCAGTCTAGGACTGCTTTAGCTTTTTTTGGCAGATGCAGCACACTGCTAGCTCATACTTAAGTGGTGTTGCAGTCCATATCATTTTAATTAATTTAATTCTAACCTGTGACTTCTTTTATTTTAAATATTTAGTTTTTCAAATAAAGCTATACATAGTATGAAACAACTATATGAAAAGGGTTCTAAAACATATCCCAAGAAATTCTCAGAGGAGGTAACATTTTGAACTTCTCTTTGTCCCATATTGGCTCCCTGGTTCTTTTAAATTTATTGGATGGCAAATACCATTGCAGCTTTCTGGTGCAATGGATTAAAGGAGACTGACCGTGAGAGAATTTCTTTTCTGTTTTCATTGCTAATTGCCATAAAGCAAATATTTGGACATCAGCCATTCATCTGGAAATACTTGTGTGTCAGAAACATGCTACGATACAAACCATAAACACAGAGAAAACCAACTCATGAAACCAAAGTGTTGCCTGTCATCTAAGACACAATCTAAGAGGCAAAAATCTTATCTGATTGTTCCAATGCCTCTTGCCTACAGTACTGCTTTGGAAGGCGCAGGAACTGTGCCAAACAATATTTCAGGCAATATGTGAGGCTACAGATATTTTCCATTCCCAGAATGGCCAAGATAAAGATATCTTAGAATCTACTATAGCTTAAATGTACAGAACTATCTATGACATATCAGAAAAGATGGCGAAGTATCACTGTCCATTCCATGCATCTATTTTTTCCCCCTGAAATATAACTGGAGATATGTTTGTGCACATATATATGAGTGATAAAAAGTTGCCAATACATAAATGTTTGGGAATAATCCAACACATCAGGAAGGCTCCAGGCTGGAGAACTGGTTTAGGATTTCTCACAACTCATGCTGAGAGCTTTCCAGCTATGTTTTAGTTCGTATGTCTCTTAGGTCTACCGACTGACTCACAATCTGTTTAAGTCAAAATACTTGGAACCAAATGCAATGGCACAAAATACAGTCATTTATGGATCAAAACTAAATTTCAACACTTCTCTTTGAGAGGCAGGCTATAATTCTAAATATAGTACATTAGGATTAGCCTTTTCCTGTATGTCTGTTAATAAAGAAGTTAGATTAATTTACGCAGATTAAAGTTTTTATATGCCCTCCTTCCCATCAATAAGTCATGCAAGTACAATCCAGAGAAGCTAGTATACTGTCAGAACCCATTTCTTTGGTGGGGGCCCTTTTCCTTTTCTTTTCCTCTTTCTGGGTTTTGCCAAACTCCTGGGGGGAGGGGGGAGGCTTTTGGGGGATTGTGTGTGTATTGGCCTTTCGCTTAACTGCTACAATGTAACCTCTCCACTTCCTCTATCTGCTTGCTCTTTGAACTATTGTATACTGGGCCCATTTCCCAGGCTTCAATCATTACCCTGGCTATTCCGGTACCTGCTCAGCCAAAATCTTAGTAATGCAATATTGAACATATGTCCTTGTTCATTGCAATATGAGGCTACCAATGAGTTTAGGTCTCCTTGTCTGACTACTCGCTTGTGTTCTTGCAGTCTGGTGATTAGCTTTGCCCCTGTCTGTCCTACATAGTTACAGGGCTAATCCATGCAGGGGATCTGGTAAATACTGGTCCCAATTGTGGTTGTAAGTTGAGGACTACCTGCATATCTGAATGCTTCCAAAGATGGCAGTGGATGACCCTTATTCGGCATGAGCAAATCACATCCTTTATTTACAGCAGGGCTTTTCAACCTGTGGTACGCGTACCACTTGTGGTACATTAATGAGTGGCAGGTGGTACGCAGCCCTGCCTAGCCAAGTGTAGTGGGGAAGGGAAAGAGCCAGCACAGGCAAAGACTTACAGTGAGAGAGTCCTCTGGAGCTGCAGATTTTACTTATGAATGGAGCCATTTGGGGAGGCTGCCTTAGCCGAGTGCCGGCTGGGCTCCTTACTTTCCTTTCTAGCCAGTAGCTAATTCTTAAAGGGGAAGTGCTTTTTTAAGCTAGTTCACTCAGCAGCTTGTCTTTTCTGTCTCTGGAGGCCTTTCCTTGTTTGATCAATATATGGAAGAGGGAAAATATGGGGGGGGGTTCAAATTCTTCCTTCAGAAGGAGATGGGAATGAGAAAAAGGGAGGCAGGGAAGGGAGGCAGGGAATGAAGTCCCGCCTTAGCACTTGGCCACCAGCAGCTCTGCCATTGACTTTGCTTGTCAAAAGGTTGCAGAAGGGGATCACATGACCCTGGGATACTGTGACCATCATAAATATGAATCAGTTGCCAAGCATCCAAATATAAATCACATGACCCTGTTGCTGCCATGGTCATAAGTGTGAAAAATGGTCATAAGTCATTTCAGTGCAATTGCAACTTTGAACAGGTTTTTTTTGTTGTCACCAAGTTTTTGACACCTTGCTAGGTGGTACTCGAATATTGCCATATCTTAAAAGTGGTACAATCGGTAAAAAGATTGAAAAGCCCTGATTTACAGGACTGAGACAGAATCCAGCCTTTTTGGTTCTCCAACCTCTAACTTGATCTGAGGCCTTGGAATCTTTAGCCCCATAATAGCAACACCCATTCCAAGTCAGAGGTTATCACCTATCTTCTTCCTCAAACTTTAAATTTAGGCAAATGCTGATAAAAAGATTTTACAAGAAAGATATTAAGAAGGATAGATAAATAAACTGGGTGTTGGACTGCAAAGGGCTCCAAAAAGGGCCCTCCTTAAATAAATGAAATAAATACTTAAATAAACTGGGAGCAGATTAGATTGTAACCATATGCTCTCAGACCCATCTACCAATTTTACTTTTCTAGAAAACCATTTGGCTTTCTCAGTAGTTCCCATCTATTATACCAGATATCTACTTTACTTTTAGCTCTGCGATAGTGGGATATTATTATTATGTTGGAAGGGACCTTGGAGGTCATCTAGTCCAACCCCCTGCTCAAGCAGGAGACCCTATACCATTTCAGACAAATGGTTGTCCAGTCTCTTCTTAAAAGCCTCCACTGATGGAGCACCAACTACTTCTGCAGGCACTCTTCCACTGATTAATTGCTCTCACTGTTAGGAAATTTCTCCTTAGTTCTAGGTTGCTTCTCTCCTTGTTTAATTTCCATCCATTGTTTCTTGTCTTGCCCTCATTCACAGATGCCCATGCCAGTTCAGTAAGCATTTTGGATATATCTTGATTTTAATAAAAAAAATACCTGGATGGGAATGCTGGTACCATCTCTGACTAAAATGTACTATGACTAGAGTGCTGGAAGTTAGGGGAACAGCTGTTCCTAAAATCAGTGTTCTTATGTTTGCCAAATTGCAGCAAGAGGGTTTTTTTTGCAATTAAAGATTAAATTAAATTAAATAAAGACCATAAAGATTCTCAGTGAAATGTTGACAAGATTCTGAATGCAAGTGATGCCCTTTTAAGTATATGCTATTCATTCTAAACTTTCATGAATATTAGGTAGTTTTGTTTCTTTTCTTTCTAACAGACATTCTGTATTCACAAAGAGTGGTTTTCTTATGCTAGCAAATCTTTTCTACTTAATTTTACTACCTGTGAAAGTAGCCCCTAGCTTTTAGAAAAATAAATAACTTTTTATAAAGAGCAAATTTGACAGCCCCGCAATAGCTTAAGGGCTACTTGCGAGAGCTGCCTTATACAGGATGTGACAAATTATTCTCCGTAAACAAAAGAAAGAAGGCTTGCATGTTTAAAAAGAACAGTTGTGTCAACCTGCTAATGAAGGTTCCCAAGGAAAGTGATTGCTTAATTGTGATGAGTAATGACAGGGATTTCCTTGTCTTACATGGAAGTCTTAGAGCAAGGATATGTATGGTCACAAATACGCCTGATAGCATAATAATGGTCTACTGGGGAGGATGCTAAATTGTTTTGTGTATGTGCATGTTCAGTTACAGTAAATCTGTTGTTTTTGTGATAGGATGCATTGTTCACAGTGACGTAGCTGGTTAAAATATTAATCATAATGAATGGAACTCTTGAGAGCTGCAGTAGAATCTGAAAATCAAAGCAACCAGGCATAGAAAACTCCACCAAGGCAGCTTGAGATGCAGGAATTGTTACATGCTGGCACGTCAAGAGATGAATGCTCACTATTTCAAATAGTCAGCAGGTGATAACTGGGATTAGGTAGAGGTAAATAATTAAAATATTTACCAATCAGATATTTGTTTTCATCTGTGATCAGAATGTTTAAATGTATTATTATTTGTACTGATCAATGACTGAATAAACTCTGTCCAAAGATGTGGCTAGCATGCACTATGATAGCTCATGTAAGGCTGAGTTCTCCTTTTTTGCAAAATGTGGATCTATTCAAATCAAATATCTTTCTCTCTACCCTGAGAAAAGGCTTGTGAGAAATAACCAATCACCATCCTTACCAACAACCCTTAAAGAGACAAAAAAATATATTAGCCGGAAAGGTTGGGGATCGCTGCTGTAAAGGACTGTCTAACACAGGGGTGTCAAACTGCCGGCTGGTTGCATCATGCGGAGGCTGCGCCCACCCCAGCTCCGGCAATGCAAAAAAAGTCGCAATATGTCACGGCATGTCACATGATGCGGCAAATTTGACACCCGTGGTCTAACAGAAATCTGGATTAAAGGTAATGAGCCATCAAAAAAGGAGAAAAAGTTTGAACCTGCCCAAACTACTGTTTGTGCCAGTGTAAAAGATTGTGTATTCATCTAACCCATAACCTTCTGTACAATGAGATGTATTTCTGTTTTAAGGAAGCATAGATATAGTATAGTTTAATAACTATTTCTAATTAGACACTAAACATATATTTTAGAAATGTAAATTATCCCCCGAACTGGAACCCCCAAAACTGAATGTCCAAATCTATGAAATAAATTTAGTTAGTTTGGGAATTTGTTTATGCCGATTGGACAAAAGATAGCAGTAATTGGAAACAATCTGGGTCAGCCAAAGCCCATTTATTCAAATCAAAAAATAAACAATAAGGGGGGAAGCCACGTTACTATACATGTTGCATTTATCCAAGACTCCATCTTCTCCTAAATATGGTCCTGCCAAGCCACAGAAAAAGTTAAGTATTCTGTGAGGTCAGAATAGGTCTTATATAGATAGGATGACAAAATAAAATCATACTTATGGAATCTATGCCTTTTTTTATATAGCTGACTCACAAATGCATGAATCCTTATCAAAAAGCCCCCATTTGAAATGAATTAACTGCCTCTTGTTTTGTTCAACATATGAGCCAGTGTGTAATCATTATGACACCTGCACTATGACAAAACAGATCTAATATTGGCATATTTTGTTAGTCTGTTAGATGTCTGAATATGGACTGTCACTGAAAACAGGAAGCAAATGCTGTAATTTGAAGAAAGTTGGCAACCAATCCATTAAAAAAAGACTGATTCAAGCTTTTAAAAACAATTTAGAAAGCTATATTTGGAAGCATCCAAATAAGGTTTCCCAGCTGACTCTTGACTGTGATTTGCGTTACTTTGGAAAAAGGGATGGACCTAATTAAAACAATCCAGTGCATAAAGCAGCAGAGGAAAGAATCTATTATCTGGAGAATACTGGTATGAACAAAATCAATTTATTTCATTTACAACTATTTTGCAGTGAAGGAAAGTAGATTAATTCTTTCTAACTGATGACTTAATGGCAGTCCACTCTAATATAAAGTTCAATTCATAAACATAAATGAATGAGGAAAGCTCAAAATCAAATTCCTCTAGCTCAACCCTTGTTTTTAATAAACCTAGTTCTATTTGATCTGGGACTAACTCATAATGGTGCTCAGACCTGTAACTGGGATTGGATTTGTCAGCATTTCTGTGACATACTATCTATGTTTATTTTTGGGAGAACAAACCAGAGGTACCCAAACACCAGCATGGCTGCACAAAGAACTCTCTGATAAATTGAAAGATAAAAAGGACAAGTATAGAAAGTGGAAAGAGGGACACATAACTAAGTCAGAATATCAGCAAATAGCCCGAGCCTGCAAAGATGAAGTGAGGAAAGCTAAGGCTCAAAATGAACTAAGGCTTGCGACCAAAGTCAAAAATAACAAAAAAAGCTTCTTTCAACATGTAAAAAACAAGAAAAAAGTGAAGGACATGACTGGTCCATTAGTGGGTGAAAGTGGCAAGAAGGTGACAAGCAACAGGGAGAAAGCAGAACTATTTAACTCGTTTTTCGCATCTGTCTTTACACAAAGGGAAAAAGCAGACCAACCTATCAAAAATAGTGCCATAAAAAACAGAATAGAAACACAAGTTAAGATAGGCAAGAAAATGGTAAGTGAGCACCTGTCCAGCCTAGACGAGTTCAAATCACCAGGACCAGATGGATTACACCCCAAGGTTCTCAAGGAACTGGCAGATGTGATCTCAGAACCACTGAACTATATTTTTCAAAGATCCTGGAGCACTGGGGAACTACCAGAGGACTGGAAAAGAGCTGATGTAGTTCCCATCTTCAAAAAAGGGGAAAAAATGGATCCAGGAAATTACAGACCTATCAGCCTGACCTCAATACCTGGGAAGATTCTGGAAAAGATAATCAAACAACGAATCAGCGAACACCTAGAGGCAAACAAAGTCATTACTAAAAGCCAACATGGGTTTGTCAAAAACAGATCATGCCAGACAAACCTTATTGCATTCTTTGACCAAGTGACAAAATTAGTGGATCAGAGGAATGCTGTGGATATAATTTACTTGGACTTCAGTAAGGCATTTGATAAAGTAGATCACAACCTACTACTTGATAAGATAGAAAAATGTGGGTTAGACAGCATCACCACCAGATGGATCGTAGCTGGCTGACCGGCCGTACTCAGCGTGTGGTCCTCAATGGAACCGCATCTACATGGAGGGAAGTGTGTAGTGGGGCCCCAGGGCTCTGTTCTGGGCCAGTGCTCTTCAACATCTTCATCAACGATTTGGACGAGGGGATAGATGGGGAACTCATCAAATTTGCAGATGACACCAAGCTGGCAGGAATAGCCAACACTCCAGAAGACAGGCTTAAGATACAGGAGGATCTGGACAGACTTGAACACTGGGCGCTCTAACAAAATGAAATTCAATGGTGAAAAAAGTAAGGTTCTACATTTAGGCAAGAAAAACCAAATGTACAGGTATAGTATAGGGGTACCTTGCTCAATAGTAGTAACTGTGAGAGGGATCTCGGAGTCCTAGTGGACAATCACTTAAATATGAGCCAGCAGTGTGCTGCAGCTGCCAAAAAAGCCAACACAGTGCTAGGCTGCATTAACAGAGGGATAGAATCAAGATCACGTGAAGTATTAATACCACTTTACAATGCCTTGGTAAGCCACACTTGGAATACTGCATCCAGTTTTGGTCACCACGATGTAAAAAAGATGTTGAGACTCTAGAAAGAGTACAGAAGAGCAACAAAGATGATTAGGACTGGAGGCTAAAACATATAAGGAACGGTTGCTGGAATTGGGTATGTCTAGTTTAATGAAGAGAAGGACTAGGGGGGACATGATAGCAGTGTTCCAATATCTCAGGGGCACAAAGAAGAGGGAGTCAAGCTATTCTCCAAAGCGCCTGAAGGCAGGACAAGAAGCAACGGATGGAAACTAATCAAGGAGAGAAGCAACCTAGAACTAAGGAGAAACTTCCTGACAGTTAGAACAATTAACCAGTGGAACAACCTGCCTCCAGAAGCGGTGAATGCTCCAACACTGGAAGTTTTTAAGAAGAGACTGGACAGCCATTTGTCCGAAATGGTATAGGGTTTCCTGCCTGAGCAGGGGGTTGGACTCGATGACCTCCAAGGTCCCTTCCAACTTTATTATTATTATTATTATTATTATTATTATTATTATTATTATTATTATTATTATTATTATTATTATTATTATTATTATTATTATTACACTCCTTTTTCTTTTCAATGGTGGGAGAATTATCACATATTTTACAAATAGGCAATATTCTTATACAAGATGGACCTATTAGCAAGCAGAAAGAAACAACAATGTTTGCAGGAGGAATGGCAAACACATACATATAGTAGCTCTTTATACATAAAAACTCAAAAGGAAAGTGGGAAACTCTAAAAGACCCAGCGAAGATGTTATCAACAACCCTGTAATGCCTCTTCGGAGAGAAAAGTAATGAAGACATAGGCAGTTAGAAGAAGATAAAGGAGTATCTAGGATAAGGGCAACATTTTAAATAAGTACACAGAGATCACTAGCCAGAAAAAACATTGTCTCTCTGCAAGTGTGAGCACTAGCCATTTATTGCCTCAATGGAAAGAAGAAACACTGATTTTGTTAAGGTTGCCATTGTATTCAGCTGCAAGTAATTATTATCTCTTATTAGGAGAAAATCAACTTTTACTCCTTTATAACAAAACAAAACTACTTGCTTTTGTGTAAATCTTGTGGTATCTATCTTTTTTCACCAATCTTTCACAGTCTGGTAACTAGGAATTCTGGGAGTTCCAGTTGCAACTGGATAATTGATTACTACAGTCTTTGTAACATTGAAGATGCTCTTTTATAGTCTTTTTTAATAATATTGATACTTTATATTATAATATGTTTGAATGACTTTTATGGCTGTTTTACTGTACAGTGTCCAAAGTCACATTTGTGAGATAGGTGGATATATAAATGTAAGGAATAAAATAAACACACATGGAAGTTGCCAAATCTCTTTGGGGCCAGGTTATTTTTCATCCCCTCACTACTAGACTTTATCTGTCTATATCTATCTATCTACTTCGTAAAGCTTATAGAATAGAAAGTATAGTCGTATCTCACATGGAAAATGTTGAAAATATAAGGAAGATCTTCTTCACTTTTATAAAATTCCTTAAAGTATAGGTTCTTCTGGGGCTTCAAACTAATTCTTCTAACCCAGACAAATATCTATCAAAATACATTTCTCAATAAATCCAAGATTATGAGAATAGTTTAACTATATGTGAAATTATTTATATTATTTATATTTTGATGAGTTTATACTGTCATTTATAAGCATTTTCTTATCTAAACAATAGTGATGGTACCATTATATTTCAGGATGAGTATGTAGCTCAAACAGCAGAGAGAAACCCTGAAAACAACTCTCTTATACAAATAAACTGTGCTGCTTTTGAACTTCAGGCTCCTAATCTTTGTCCTTATTACTCAGATTCAGTATTTGATTTAGAAATCTCATACAAACAATGTGAAGAAAGACAGAGAGAAAATGTATATTTTGAGCTCAGGATGAATACTTTTGATTAAAAAAATTATGAAATATTAATTTTTTATTTTTCTATTCAAATGCATGAAAAAGGGCATTTCTTGTGTAATATAGGTAGTTTGCTCTAATATTGAACTACCAGCTATCATCACTTCTGCCAAATTTCTCAAAACAGTTATATTGTAGAAAAGGTAATCCATTATGAATGAATGCCAATGACTTCTGTATTCACTCAAGATTTCATTCTTGTGTCTGTTTCTTCAGCCCATGCAGTGTAAATTCTTTTGGGACAGAAAGGAAATTTTCCATCTATCCCTTGGTTATGTAATTTAGTAGTCTGATTTCAGGCTGTTGTCTACTGAACCTATGAAAACTGTATCCTACAACTTTCTACACCTTGAGCTTGAAATCTGAATTTAGACAAAAAGAAGATGACAATTTCCCTCTGGTCCAAGGCTGTACCTTTATTGTTACGGCCCTTCTAGAAAAGTTGATAGTAACTCACAAAATTACTGAAAGATTGGGGTGAAATTGTATGGCAAGAAAAAATATGACAAACTTTAAGTCTCAAAATAAAGTTTCTATACTTACTAGGATTTAAAAAACAGTAAAAAGTTATACCATGCAAAATCATGTTTATCCATGAATCAAAATTGAATTGAGACCATATTTTTTCATAAACAAAATAACTTGGCGGCTCTGTGAATGGCAGACATCTATGGCCAGTGCATGGAAGATATTAGGCAAGGAATCAAGCCATATCAGAAAAAAATAATAATGCATTCCTGTGTCCCTTCATGCGATCAATATTTTCAAAAGCAAGAGACATTTCACAGACAATTCATACAACTGCATGGAAAAGTTTAGGCACTTTAGTCAAACTGCACATTTCAGTTAATCCCTAAGTGAACAGATGTTGACATATCACCTCTGCAGAGTACAAAGTTAAGCACAATTTCCTTCTGCTTAATATTTATGTGTAGTTCTTCACAGATTCAATATAAGAAAACTATGACTATGGCAGGTGCAAAACTTTGGATAACCTCACAGTGCTGTATGCTGTAATATTTCTTTTTCAGAAATAATAGCTTCCAAACATTTTACGTAGCTGAGTCTATTCTTGCTTTAGAATTTTTCTCTACACTTCAAAAAAAATATTCTTAGGTCTCATTGAAACCTGTGCTTATTGAGATCACCTGATAGATTTTAAGTAATATTCAGTTCTGGGTACTGTGAAATCCATTACAAAATTTTTAACTATCTCTCTGGTAAATACTTTGGTTGATTTAAATCTATGTTTCAAGTTGTTTACTTGCTGAAATATTCAAGCTCCTTTCACTTCTGGTTTCCCCACTGACTATGGGACATTCATTCCATGTATTGTATCTTTCATCTCTTAAAAAGATTTCTTACAGGTGAAATTGCTCATTAGAAGTGTTTATATTCTTTTTATGGCTTCATTGATTTTGAATTATTTTCAATATATGCACAGAAATACATATGCATTCATACTCAAAGGTATTGTCTTTAGCTTTTACCATGCAAAGGTTATGTCAGTTGTTGTCCATTTAGGGATTCATTAAATAACTTCAGTTAACCTGAACTTTTGCATGCAACTTTGTGATCTCAAAAGCAATGCATGTTTTATTAGCCGTTACTGGCTGTTCATCTAAGTAATCAAACAATTGCACAATAGATGTTTGGGTCTTCTAATGTTTAATAGCACAGGGAAAGTTCCAACAGGGAATCCCCTTTCTGAGCTTCTAAGGGCTAATGTGATAGGTTATAACTTTATTTCATTCATCTTTATTCATTCATATATTACTTATTTGATTTGCCTATTGTTAATGGGTGGATTATGGGATGAAGAGTTTTATGTTTGTTAGCTAAAAGCAGGTGAAGAGATTATGGAATTGTCTTATACTTGCCATGATGAGTATGGAAAGTTGATTTTGGGGGTGGATGATTTATACTGTTTTGTTTTTCTCTTTTTGCATGTTTTATTTTTCCTCTTTTACCTGTACTACCTTTTATTGCTCTATTCAAAACGTTTAATAAAAAAAAGTTTTTTTAAAAAAAGGTGCAGTGTTAGTTCATGTTTGTATTGGAAATTAGCTTTGGAACAGTCACTTTCCTTTAATTTGCCTTCATGATCTGAAAGCAAGCACCGAGTTTCTAGGAAAAGGTTTCTCAGTTCGACAACAAAAGGGCATGCTCAACATAAATGGTCCTCCAGAGTAGTAAAAAAGCAGATAAATTCATGAATTTTCTTGGGTTTGTCCATTTTTGAAGTATAAATAAATCATTTATGGGGCAGAAAATGGACTTGATATGTCTGCATGTTTAATGGACGGATCAAATCTGGCAGTGCAAGAACCAGCAGATCTACAAAAGTTATGTTATTCAGCTGGCTCCCAAGCCTATCAGGAAAACAGCCAATTCAGAAAGCAGGAGGAAAAAGCATAGAGTTTAAACTCTAGGTCATAGACCTATATCAAGGATTTAATTTTGCACTATAGAAAACAAATGTAGTTGAGTTTTCTCTAACTCTTCTGCCAAGTTAAACCAATTGTTAAATAAGGGGTTAGGTGTATGAGATTTACTGCTGAGCCCTGGTTTGAAGCCTAACATATAAATGTGTGTCATTTTATTTCTGTTGAAGCAATATGGATAGTAAGGCCAAGAGCCAGTGGTCCTCATTGCATCTAAAGAATAGTCTCATTATTTGGATTGCATCACAGTTTCTGCTGTGAAAGCATGGAGTTATAATTCTTATAAGTAAAAAGCAGGCTGAGATTTCATCAGATTTTATCATTAATATGTAGATTTTATGCACAGAACTATGATCAGTTATTTTTATAACCGACAATTCAATAATAATGAAGCACAATCAACATTGAATTTTCTTCCTCTTCCTCCTTTAAGAGTCAGCCAAAACTCAAAAAAGTTTACCATCTTTGCCAACAGCCAAATCTACTCACTCAGCTAAGGTGGAGTAACTTTAACCACCCAAGAAGTATAATTATCACCCTGAAATTCTCTGTCTGGAATGTATTATTTCTGTCATGAAATGGAATTTCTACATAATCATGAAAAGAGTTAGATATATGGATTTACCAGGCTTTGTTGGCACTAAGAATAACCAGTGAGAAAGTTTCAGCAAAAGTTTAGCTTCTCCAAACAAATCCTAGTCCTGTAGAATTCCTACTCAGATAAATGTCTGGGGAGAGACTGGGAGCCAGTCCTTTACTCCTACTTCTAGCAGTTCCTAATGTGACAAATACTCATTTACTCCATGGAGTTTTGGTACAGTCTGAGATGTTGTTATGGGTGGTTATTAATCTGTCTTTTCTCCGGCTTATGAGTTGAAAATTGTAGTGATGGCTCAATACTGTAGCTTTGTGGCCAAATATAATCATTCCAATCATTGTTGCTGGCTCAGTGAAGAGTGTCTATGAATGTTGGGGGGGAAATTAATGGTGCTTAGCACATAGTCTGGAAAGTAGATGGAGGCAATGGTTTGCTGTATGATATTTATAATAAACAGAAAATATTGAGCTCGACAGTTCCTTTTTTTAATAGAATCATGGAAATAAACTGGAAGGACTAAAATCAGACTCATTGATAAGGTTGCCTATGAAGTCTTACTGGAAAGCTCTGATTTCAAACAGCTGGATGCAAGGTGAGGCAAATGGAAAATTCCCAGGCTCCATGGAATGCAAGTCCTGCAAACTATAAAAAAGGAATATTGCAACTTAAGCTATGCTGAAGTTGAATCAGAAAACAAAATTAGCTTGTCTGCCCAAGCAAAACAAAATCATGGGGGCTTGGGATGTCCACAGGGAATGATAAAATAAAAGTTAACATGGTGGCCACAATGATGCAATCAAAGCTGTGCTTGTGTTTATGTGTATTGCACACATAATGCACATAAACGCAGGTGGATGTCAGGATACCCCTGATGTGAATGTAATAGAATACAGTCAATTTTGGAGCAGCACTAAAATCACAGATGGATGTTCTTCATTCAGAAGAATGATCTCCCTCAGGCACATTGTTCTCCAGTTTTTCATTTTTTCTCTCTCTCTCTAACCTTGAACTTCATTTCTATATTTCAAACTTGACCTCTGATGTAGGATTAAATAGCCTGAATCTTGGTTCCCCTTCTTATTACTGCTTCCTATCATGGATACTGCTGAGATTTGTCATGTGTAACAAAAACCTACAACAAATTAACCAACCAAAATGAAAGACAATGTTACTTTATTATCTGAATCTACACCAGTACTTTGCTGGTGAAAAATGTCAACATTTGAGTGATTTATGAAAGAAACACAGATATACATTGTGTGACAGTTGGGTTGCTTTTTAGTAGTTCTCTGCTTTTAGATGTTGTTAATTCAATATTTATCCTCAAATAGCTGCCTTATTTATTACATTTGCATTATGAATTCTATTCGCTAATATAAGACTTGTATTGATCTGAGATAATGGACAGTAGTTTTAAAAACTTGAAAACTTGTCAGGAGATAGTTATGATAATGTTTTGTAGTAAAATGGAAAATGCTAAGAATAAGTTGCAATTATCAAGAATTTCTGGTAATTATTAGCCCTAAATGATGTGACTTTTTTTTTCCTCTTGATCTCTGGCTGGCAGCTGCTCTATTTCCTTTCTCTAGTTCTAAGGAAAGGTGAGAGGCCATTTTGCATTGTCTGGCAAGAAACACTTGTCCCATGAGATAGGCAATGCCTTCCTACAGACAGGAAGAAAGTTTCACCAGACAGGATGCATTGCTCTCTCCCAACTCAAAAGTACATTTCGTTGTCATCAGATAAGATTAAGAGAGTCCATACCTGAAGACATTATTGAACTTGACAAAATACACACTAATGAGGACATATCCCAACATAGGGAAGGATGACTAATGGAAAACTTCACATAGATAACGCCTTCTAACACAAGATATTTAGCTCCCTTCTTACATGGAGTCTCAGCAGCTGGCTACACCTTGCTGATTATCTGGCCTTGATTGGTTGAATTTCTAGGAAATACAAGGACTCCGTCTAACCTAGATGGAAAGTAAAAAAAACTGTATTAATAATCTTGGAAAAAGGCAATGGCAGACTGCTTCTGAACTGCTGCCAAGAAAATTAACAGATATATTCATGAAGTCCACAGAAATCACTTGGAGATGACCTTATTTCACAAAAATGGAACTCTGTAACTCTGTGTCACATACACTGGTAACCTAAATGTGCACAATTTTGTCATGAGGTATCCTGAATCTTCAGAGTGGATATAAATGCTGGAAATCATTTATTAAAGGCTGTGTTTAAAAAATCTCACTAATAACAATTGTTTTTAATTTTAAAGGTAAACCTATCTCCAGGTGGGAAACTGAAAGTTACATTTGAAAGTCTAACACTTCTTGGGATTTGGAGATTACTTAGTATGGGATTATTATTCTTACTTTTAATTATGATTTGGAAGAATTAGTGACAAAGTGGTATCTCTTTTTCATATCTCTTATGTAAATTTTGGAGTTAATTCTAGAAAAGCTCCCATGAATACATAAAAAAAGAAGTGAAATTCACTTCAGATTCAGTTATTTTAAGAAGTGACCAGAAAGATCTCATTTTTGCAATAAGGATTCTTTAAAGCTTAATGACAGGAATGATTGCTCAAAGCCTGAAAGAGATAAGTCTGATTTCGTACATAGCACAATTGAAAGAATAATATAAATTCAATCCTGACCAAGTTTTGTTTCATGTATTTAAACATGTCTACTTAGAATAGTGCCCTAGCCTAGACTCCTATTACTGGATCTTTTATTTGTGAATAGCATTTGATTTCATCTGCTAATTGCTAAAAGGAGTGTTGCCCTTTTCAGAAGAAAAATAACAGTGTTTACATTGCAAATGAAGTTTACAGTTGCCTTTTAGTCATTGCAGAAACAAGAATTCAGAACAAAAACTTGGATGTTAGAAAAGAATCCATAGTTTGGCAATCTAACTGAGCCTTCAGGCTAGACCTATATTTGCATAACCCTAAACTTCCCTTATCTGTTTCAGGAGATAGATTTTGCTAAGAACTGTAATTTGATGCCGACAGTAGCTGGAAGCACTAGGCTGATTTTGCTGATCTTAATAATAGCTAAGAAGAGTCAGGTCTGTGTAACACTTGAAGAGATTTCCAGGGAAACACAGGTCCATAGGCAAGATTGGGGCATTGTAAAGCCACTTCAAAAGGAGGTTATGGCAATTGATTTCTGTACTGCTGTCAAGAAAATGACAGGATGTGTCCACATGCTCATCAGGATTCTAGCTCAACTTGAGAAATATTTACCTAGCATTATTTAAAACTTCCCATCTCTATATAGTTAGACTGAACAAATTGCATTGCTTCATCTCCAGTGTGGGTAGATTGGACAAGGATAATATAGTTGTTCCTTATCAAGGCAAATTGCTTTACTAGTGCTAATATTGAAAGATATTGTCTAGATGTCCTGGGGATTTTTTTCTAAAGTGAGAATAATTCAGAGAGGGCAACACAATATAAATAATGTAAAAATAAAAGTCCACCAATTAAATAACTGCTATAATAACAACTAAAAATCCATACTTAAAGCTGGAAAAAATGTTCCTGTGGAAAATAAAAAGTAGAGTGGTTTGAATTCAGGAAAAGATGCCAACTGTAGCTCTTAATTTCCAGGCTCTGTGTCAGATTCTGTCAATGTTAGCATTATCTACACAGAGCTTTATGTCTATGAGTCTAGTCATCTTTAATATAACTATTTTAAGAGCAACAGTAAAAAAGATGGCATGGGTAAAACATGCATGTATTGACCTGAAATAAGAAAATGGGAAATCATGGAAAAAGACAAATTGTTGGATCCACATTTCTGCCTGATCAACATACACAGGTTTCAAAGACATATCTGGTCTAGAATGTTTTAATAAGTGCAATTTATTAGTGCAATCTGTTTAATCTGATCATTCGGAAGTGAGTTCTAAGGTATTACCTTCGAGTAACCATATGGACTCCAAAGCAATTCATCAATGCAACTTCACAATAATCTGTGTAACTGTTGTCTCTTTTATATGCAGTGAATACATTCAGAATAGTTTTTTTTTTCTTGCCAGTAGAGGAAATATAGTGAAGGCAGGGAAGGGAGCTGCCTTAGAGGGCACCCATCAGACTCAAACTTGATATCCCTCTCCATTCAGGAAGCTTTTCTCAAAGTCACTCAAAGATCACTTTCTGAATGCTACTGCAATGCACTCTACACGGGGTTAGTTTGAAGAGCATCCAGAAGCTACAACTGGTGCAGAATATAGCTGCATGGGCAATTATGAGTGCTCTGTATATAGGTATATGTTAGACCTCTGATCCATGAGCTGCATTGCTTGCTAGTATGCTTCCAGGTTCGATTCAAGATGCTGGTAATTATCTATAAAGTCTTTCATGGCACTAGACTATTTGTTGGACCACCTATCCTCGGTTACACCTATCTACCCCATTAGATGTAGCAGGAGAGACATGTTCTGGGTCCCATCAGCTAGAGAATGTTATCTGGCAGGGCTCAGGAAGAATGCCTTTTCTGTCATGGCACCCACCCTGTAGAACACCATCCCCCAGAGATCAGATTGGCCCCAATCTTACTGGCATTTTATTTAGGGACATGGGTACATGACCAAGCATGGAAATCTAGAGGTGCAGTAGAACCTATACAATAGCTTAGAATTAGAGTAACAGTTGAAAGGGACCTTGGAGATCTTCTAGCCCAACCTCTTGCTCAAGCAGGAGACCCTACACCAATCTGGACAAATGACTGTCCAATCTCTTTTTGAAATCTTCCAGTAATGGAGCACCTACAATTTCTGGAGGCAAGCCATTCCGCTGATTAATTGTTCTGTCAGGAAATTTCTCTTTAATTTTAGGTTGGATCTCTCTTTGATAATCTTCCATCTATTGTTGTTGTTAGTTGCGAAGTCGTGTCCGACCCATCGCGACCCCATGGACAACGTTCCTCCAGGCCTTCCTGTCCTCTACCATCTTCTGGAGTCCATTTAAGCTCACGCCTACTGCTTCAGTGACTCCATCCAGCCACCTCATTCTCTGTCGTCCCCTTCTTCTATTGCCCTCAATCTTTCCCAGCATTAGGCTCTTCTTCAGTGAGTCCTTCCTTCTCATTAGGTGGCCAAAGTACTTGAGTTTCAACTTCAGTATCTGGCCTTCTAAGGAGCAGTCAGGGTTGATCTCCTCTAGGACTGACCGTTTGATCGCCTTGCAGTCCAAGGGACTCGCAGGAGTCTTCTCCAGCACCATAGTTCAAAGGCCTCAATTCTTTTGCGTTCAGCCTTTCTTATGGTCCAACTTTCACAGCCATACATTGCAACTGGGAAAACCATGGCCTTGACTATACGTACTTTTGTTGGCAGGGTGATGTCTCTGCTTTTTAGTATGCTGTCTAAATTTGCCATAGCTTTCCTCCCCAGGAGCAAGCGTCTTTTAATTTCTTAGCTGCAGTCCCCATCTGTGGTGATCTTAGAGCCCAGGAAGATAAAATCTGTCACTACCTCCATTTCTTCCCCATCTATTTGCCAGGAATTGAGAGGGCCGGATGCCATGATTTTGGTTTTCTTAATGTTGAGTTCAAGCCAACTTTGCACTCTCCTTCTTCACCCGCATCAAGAGGCTCTTTAGTTCCTCTTCACTTTCTGCCATTAGAGTGGTATCATCTGCATATCTTAGGTTGTTGATATTCTCCGGCAATCTTAATTCCAACTTTTATTCATCTAGCCTGCCTTCTCATGATGTGCTCTGCATATAAGTTAAATAGGCAGGGCGACAGAATACAGCCTTGCCGGACTCCTTTCCCAATTTGAACCATCAGTGTTCCGTGTCCAGTTCTCACTGTTGCTTCTTGACCCGCATATAGGTTTCTCAAGAGACAAATAAGATGGTCTGGTACTCCCATCTCTTTAAGAACTTGCCACAATTTGTTGTGATCCACACAATCAAAGGCTTTAGCATAGTCAATGAAGCAGAAGTAGATGTTTTTCTGGAACTCCCTAGCTTTCTCCATGATCCAGCGTATGTTGGCAATTTGATCTCTAGTTCCTCTGCCTCTTCGAAATCCTGCCTGTACTTCTGGAAGTTCTCGATCCACATACTGCTGGAGTCTAGCTTGTAGGATTTTAAGCATAACTTTACTTGCATGTGAAATGAGTGCAATGGTGCGATAGTTTGAACATTCTTTGGCATTGCCTTTCTTTGGAATTGGAATGTAAACTGACCTTTTCCAATCCTGTGGCCACTGTTGAGTTTTCCAAATTTGCTGGCAAATTGAGTGTAGCACTTTTACTGCATCGTCTTTTAAGATTTTGAATAGCTCAGCTGGAATACTATCACCTCCACTAGCTTTGTTGTTGCTCAGCTTTCCTAAGGCCCATTTCACTTCACATTCTAGGATGTCTGGCTCGAGGTCAGTGACCACCCCATCGTGGTTATCAGGGATGCTAAGCTCGTTCTTGTATAGTTCTTCTGTGTAATTTTGCCACCTCTTCTTAATCTCTTCTGCCTCTGTTAGGTCCCTGCCATTTTGGTCCTTTATCATGCCCATCTTTGCATGAAACGTTCCCTTCATATCTCCAATTTTCTTGAAGAGATCTCTGGTTCTCCCTATTCTATTGTTCTCTTCTATTTCTTTGCACTGTTCATTTAAGAAGGCATTCTTATCTCTTCTAGCTATTCTCTGGAATTCTGCATTCAATTGGGTGTATCTTTCTCTTTCTCCCTTGCCTTTCACTTCCCTTCTTTCCTCAGCTATTTGCAAAGCTTCCTCAGACAGCCATTTTGCTTTCTTGAATTTCTTTTTCTTTGGGATGGTTTTAGTTGCTATCTCTTGTACAATGTTGCGAACCTCCATCCATAGTTCTTCAGGCACTCTGTCTATCAGATCTAATTCCTTAAATCTGTTTGTCACCTCTACTGTATATTCATCAGGGATATGATTTAGTTCATACTTGAGTGGCCTAGTGTTTTTCCCTACTTTCTTCAATTTAAGCCTAAATTTTGCAACAAGAAGCTCATGATCTGAGCCACAATCAGCTCCTTGTCTTGTTTTTACTGACTGTATAGAGCTTCTCCATCTTTGGCTGCAGAGCACATAGTCAATCTGATTTCTGTGTTGACCGTCTGGTGATGTCCATGTGTAGAGACGTCTCTTGGGTTGTTGGAAAAGAGTGTTTGCTATGACCATCGTATTCTCTTGACAAAATTCTATCAGCCTGTGCCCTGCTTCATTTTGTACTCCAAGACCAAACTTACCTGTTATTCCGTTTATCTTTTGGCTTCCTACTTTAGCAGTCCAATCCCCCATGATGATAAGGACATCATTTTTTGGTGTTGATTCTATAAGGTGCTGTAGGGCTTCATAGAACCAGTCAATTTCATCCTCTTCAGCACCAGTGGTTGGGGCATAGACCTGGATTACTGTGATATTGAATGGTTTGCCTTGGATTCGCACTGAGATCATTCTGTCATTTTGGAGATTGTATCCCAGTATTGCTTTTCCTACTCTTTTATTGACTATGAAGGCTACTCCATTTCTTCTGAGGGATTCTTGCCCGCAGTAGTATACCTGATGGTCCTCTGAATTAATTTCACCCATTCCTGTCCATTTTAGTTCGCTGATTCCTAAGATGTCGATGTTCAGTCTTGTCATCTCTTGTTTGACCACGTCCAGTTTGCCTTGATTCATGGATCTTACGTTCCAGGTTCCTATGGAGAAAAAATCTTTACAGCATCGGACTTTCCTTTCACCACCAGATGCATCCACAGCTGAGCGTCCTTTCGGCTTTGGCCCAGTCGCTTCACTCTTTCTGGTGCTACTAGTACTAGCCCTCTGCTCTTCCCCAGTAGCATATTGGACACCTTCCGACCTGAGGGGCTCATCTTCCAGCGTCATATCTTTTTGCCTTTTAGTACTGTCCATGGGTTTTCATGGCAAAGATACTGGAGTGGGTTGCCATTTCCTTCTCCAGTGGATCACATTTTGTCAGAACTCTCTGCTATGACCTGTCCGTCTTGGGTGGCCCTGCACGGCATAGCTCATAACTTCATTGAGTTACGCAAGCCCCTTCGCCACGACAAGGCAGTAATCCATGAAGGATAGGTATCCATTAGTGGATAGGTATTTTCTTACCATTTTCTTGGCTATTTTGACTTGTATCCCTAAAATAAGTTGATAAGTTGCACTATTTTTTCCTTTTGTGTAAAGACAGATGCAAAGAATGAATTAAGCAGTTCCATTTTCTCCCAGCTGCCTGTCACTTCCTTGCCATTTTCTCTGATTAGTGGACTGATTGTTATATTGAATGTATATTATTTTTATGGAATGTTGAATGTAGACTATTTTTTAGAAGAGAATAGATGTAGCTCAGGATTGAACTGTGGGATCCTTGGTGCTTTCTGCGCTTGGTTGTTTGCTTGCAGATGTTTCATTAAATATCTGGAAGAAAACAACGAAGCTCAGAGACCACCAATGAATCCAAAGATTGTTTTTTAGATTTGGCTGCTGATTTATTATTTAGTTTGTGTTTGGTTTTATAATGCTTTTTATATGTTTTAAGATTGTACTTTCTTCTTTTTTGTTCTTTTTGTAGTTTTTAATTGTTATAAGCCACCCAGAGTCATGCATCTGAGATGAGCGATATAAATTGAATGAATAAATACATAAATATCTTGCCCCCAACTTCAACAAACTTGATTAGTGGAATAAACCTACTACCTCTGAGCTGCAAAAGTCAGACCACCACTAAATGCCGGTGAAGAATTTTATTTGCTACTGTGTCAAGTGGTTGTCCAGATGTTTGCAACCGATACATGAGAGCTGAAGTGGAATACAAGAGCAGCATGAAAAGAAAGAGAGAGCAAATGAAGGAAGAACCCCTGCCACACTGCTGCACACATCTCCTCATCAGACAGGTTCCCCTGCTGGCCACTTTCTTTGATTTCTCACTACTGTCTTCCTTGTGAACAAAAGAGGGAAAACAGAAATGCTATGTATGGGCTACAAACATTCAGATGAATACCAGGTGACAGCAGTGTCATCTTTTCTACCATCTAATGGTTGTCCAGAATTTTTCTAGCCACCTTAGTGAAATACAGAACGGATTTGGCATTTATGTAAAATAAGGAGCTTCAAGATCTACTGGTATAGCAAATTTTCAATTCAGGTAAGCTGTCATGGCAGTTTTCCCAACCCTGATGCCCTCCAGAGCTGCTGGATTACAATCCCATGCTGCAGGATAATTTGAGGATTATATTCCCAAATTTCAACATTCAGGAGGACTTGTTGCTTTACATAAACAGTGGAAAAGATATTTTTCTAAAGAAAGAGATAGTGACACTTTTGAAACCTTGGTATAGCATAAGGAGTATGCACATGGCAGAACAGCCCACAAATATCTATGTATATAAAAAGGTTGAATGAAAGGTAATGCCTCCAATGTTATAAGTCACCAAAAGATGGCTGTACTTACACACTAGAAGCTATGACATGTTCTTTAGAATCACTTCTTTTATTTCAGTTGGTGAGAAATCACTGTGGGACTATGTCTTGCTCTTTGCAAAATGGAAGCTTGCAATGAGTATTTATCGGTGTGCTTTAAGCAACATAGCATGACAGAATTTTCACTGCCAAAGAAATCCTTCCAATTAAAATTCATCACCAAATGCAGGTTGTTCATGGCATTGATGTGAGTTCTGTGTGTTGCTAGGCCAAAAGAGACAAAGATGGTGAACCAAGAAGAGTTGATTTGTGTGATCAAACATTAATTAAACAATTGTGACAGCAAGCAACAAGTTTCCAATGAGAAAAGTTGATAAACTGATCAAGAACAATCAGTAGATTACTCAAAGGAATGTTGCCATCAAAGTAGATTTTTCCCTGAAACGTGCAAGTCGCATTCAATGTTATATAGTATCAGAGGCTTATGCAACACCAGTTATTTGCAAACTGACATCAGAGATGAAAGCTTCAAGACTGAATTAGATAACAATTGCTGTGCTACAAAAACTAAAGCAAGAAATTTCTTTAAAGCATTGTGACAGCTGACAACATGGATTCATCATCATGAGCCAGAAATGAAGCATCACTCCATGAAATATCATCACAAAGCTTCACATTCAAAAAATTAATAAATTCAATTTTTGTGCTTCAACTGGAAAGCTCATGGTTACAATTTTGGGAAATGAAGGTAGTGTTCTTCACATGGATTTCATTGAATCTAGCACAACTATCAACTCAAATCAGTATATCACAACCATTAAAACTATGATCATTTAAGAAGAGTTCAGAAGCACAAAAGAAATTTTGCTGCAACATGATAACACTAGCGCTCAAAACTCATAAACTACCTGTGAGATAATTGTGAAGTTGAATCTTACCCCATCTGCCATGCAACCTAGACTTGGCACCATGCAACTTCCACCTTTTCCCAAAATTGAAGAAGCTCCTTTGGGGCATCCATGTGATTTAAATAAGGAAGTGGAAAGGATTGACAAGATCTGACTAAAGAGAAAAAGTTTGGAGTTCTTTCATGGCAGCTTAAAGAAGCTGGTCCATCATTAGCAGAAATGTGTAGTAAATGAAAGTAATTATAGGGAAAGGGAAAGGTTTCTCCTGTTCAGTCTTGTTTGACTCTAGGTGGTGGTGCTCATCTCCGTTTCTTAGCCAAGGGAGACAATGTTGTCCAAAGACACTTCCATGGTCATGTGGCCAGCAAGATTATACACTGGGCGAATGGAACACCGTCACCTTCCCACCAAAGTGGTACCTATTTATCTACTCACGTTTGCATGCTTTCGAACTGCTAGATTGGCAGGAGCTGGGCAAGTAATGGGATTTCATCCTGTCTCGTGGTGCTCAGATCTCAAATTCAGGCTGTCATCCCTCCAGCTGACAAGCTCAGCATCTTTAACTGTTGAGCTATCACACCTCCTGTCAGTAATTATACAAAGAAGTAAATACAGGTAACAAAAAATATTTCAAGGCTAATTTTCCTTCTTCATTTATTAAAATATTCCATTTAAACTAAATATATGGAGGACAAAGCGTTGTTTTTCATTCAGCCCACATAGAACTACGAGAGTTTAGGATACGTTAACCTCATATAGGACCATGCTGAATTTTTTTCATGACAACAATTTCTAGGAAATTGACACACAGGAATTTTCCTGGCACATTTTAGGCTTTATTTAGAACCCATGCTTCCACATATAAAATGCTAAAAGAATCTAAAAACATTTTAAACATATAAAGAGAGAAGAAAACCAAAGTTAATGCATTTGCTGTTTTTTTCTACAGTGTGGCCATTCATATTACTCTATGTTTGCAAAACATGAGAGAAAGAAAATTTCATGCTAAGCTGAGCTGAGCAACCCAAAATCTCATCAATGAATCCAAATAAGACAATTAAGAAATCAGTACATATTACCCTGAATTTATGATAGGACAACAGGATATTAAACAAGTAAAAATACCAAGCATCTAAATTCAAAGGGATAATGATTGGCAGAGAAAACCTTTGCTTCAAGCTTCTGATTGGTAAAAAATCTCTTAATAATACATTGATACAAATTGTGTATAGATGGTTATCCAAATTATTTGATGGAACAACCCTATGATCTACAGTCATCCTTAGCTGCCACCATATATTCATATGTTTCATTGCTACACAAACAATCAGAATATAACATTATGCTATATATTATTTACTTGAACTCTAATTGATATTTAGTATAATTATGCCCATGTTACAATATGTATTTTGAAATATTTTATTTTATATTGGGCAATTTTTATTATTTTCACATATTTCCAGCATTGTTATATAATGTTGGGAAATTGTCCCCCGAGGAAAGTTCAAGATAATATCTTTGAATCTGTCAGCCATTTGAAAAGACAAAGGCAGCTAGGAATTACTTACACAGTATATTATATCTGAAAGAGGAAATGGAGAGCCCTATTTAATTTGTATAATTCAAAAGTATGACATGTTTCTCAATGTAAAAATCAGCATATATATGGCACATTTTCAATTTGTTTGGGAAACTACAGCACGGCAAACTCTTCTCTGTATAATTTTACATGAATGAAATTATATTTAAAAAAAAAATAAGAAATCTTTGACCCACATACATAGAGAAAGTGAACTCAAAACAGTGAAACTGTTGAAGACAGAATGTTGGAACAGTTGGAGCCATTGGTCCTATTTCACAGTGGCTGATTTCTAGAACCAAGAATCATAATTAGTCCAAAATTTAATTTACATAGAATATATAGCAATTTTATCTGCTTTGTGACCTAGATAAAAAATGCATTATTGTGCAAATCGGCCAACACATTTTCAAATCCTTCCAACTAACGAATTAATAATTATGTCTTACTTGTTTACACCTAGTAAGAACCGAGTTGATTTGGATATCTTTTCATGTTTGTGTTTTTATTAACATGGCTGAAAATATATCACTTCACATCAAATGTTACTGATTGTGGTGACCATTGTTCAAGACTAATACCAGAATTTATTGATGTGGTTGCATGGTAAGAAAACTTTGTAGCACAGTTGTTTAAATACATCTTCTGGCTCCTAATTCTATGTTGCCCTTTATCAATAAAAGTGCATCTATTTTAATCCTTAGTTATTTTCTTAAAAGCACCTTATACACAACGGGAAATTTAGAGATGCTGACAAATATCCCAGTATTGAGTGCTTTTCTCTTCTCTAATATGTAGAAACAATTCCTTCATTTGTGGCATCATATCCTGAACCTTTCCCTGCTCCTATCTATGGTCAATGAAGAGAAAGGGATACCAGGGCAATGATAGATTTAGTTTTGCTTTATTTCTTCTTAAGAGAGGAATGTGATGTCAACCAAGATAGCCGTGATATTTCCCTGGTAACAAGCAATGAAGAAAAAGTTTAGCAGCCAATAAAGAGCAGTAGAAGAATGGATCAAGAAAATACAAGACAGCAGCTTTTACAAATGTTCTTATATAATAGTGTTACCCATCCATATTATATAAACAAACATTAAAAAAATGAACTGCATTTAATGGCCCATCTCCTTTTTCCAGAAAGCACAGTATACATTTATAATTTATTATACTTCTTTTTTCAAAGCTCTTTCCAATTCTGCCAAGGTTATTTTAACAACATACTTTAATAACAACCTCATAAATATCACATAGATGCAAATTTTCCACATGTGTTTGCATTGTGACTCCAACTGATAAATGTTTGAACTTAAACTCCCTATTGGTACAAACATTTGGACTTTTGAGCAAGCAAATGCAAGGAAGCCAAAACAAATCTAATTAGTCCACAAGTAGGATGTGAGCTGCCATCTAACAAATTAGAAAGAAGAAATAATGTCATTACAGACATACTGAGCATCCAATGAGACCAAGAAGGAGACAGAAACACACTTGTTTGGCTTTAGAATGTTGTTTCCAGACAAGAAATTTCACTTCTAGAATCAGTGCAAGAGGTAGAAAACCAGCTGTCCTTGACACAAGAACTAGCAACACCTGTCAATACAATTCAAACCACCTGTTTGGTCTTCCTTGGGGGATTTGGTCTGCAGCTGGCGTTATGTGCTCCCGTCTTTTACCTATATCATTTTTACAACTGCAAAGAAGAATATGCTGAATATCTAACAATAGTTAGATATTTTATGTAGAACAAGAGAGACTACAATCATTTTAGGCCAATGTTTGATACTGATTTTAAGATATGAATTATTATTTCCATTTGATTTACAGGTTTGTGCTAATTTAATGAAAGTGTAAAAAAGCTAACACCATGTAGTACGAGAATTTTGTTGTAAATTCTGTTGGAAGCATATCTGGGCATTCTGTTCCCACTGATTTTGTAATGGAGTGAACATTAGTATCAAATTCTAGTAACCTTTGAATTTTTCTTATCAAAAATCAGCCCTTACTCCCCTCACCCCTCAAAGAAAAAGGCTAAAAAAAAACTACTAACAGCTGATTCAAATCAATGCTAATTTTTACTTTGGGAGAAATATCATCTTAAAAGGTTGCATTATATATGTCATATTTTGGAATCTTAGATTTCCTTCCATCCTAAAAGTGAGAGCAAAAGTCACAGTTTTAAATCATTTGCCTATATGTAGTGCAAGCTGAAACAAATTGTTCCTGACTTCTTACTAATTCAACCCTTACAAATTAACTATGCTTTTCCCATTCCGCCTCAGAATAATTATAAAATACATAATCAGCAGCTTTAAAACTGTTCCAGTGTTTCAGTTTCCTTAAGATTTAACCTTCTTACACTCAGTTGTAGAGCTTATGCTGCATAATAATAATAATAATAATAATAATAATAATAATAATAATAATAATAATAATAATAATAATAATAATAATAATAATAATAATAATAATAATAATAATAATAATAATAATAATAATAATAATTTATATTATCCCTCATACCAGGAATAAAGAAACAGTTATTAAATACGGAGGGAGATTTGGAGGTGAAGGAAAACAGATATCACTATGGCATTTCTTGAGGTAATACAATGAAACTAACTGATCAAATAAAGACCTCCGTCAGACCATTAAATTTAGGGTTTAAAGTTACCTAGTTGTATCATGCCTGGGAGCAGCACACTGGGTGAATATTTAGCTCAGTGACATATCTATTAAACGATCAGAGGTAGTTGTAGACAAAGAAAGGTCATTCTCCATGAATTACAATGATGGAAGCCCTCAGAATGTGGTAGAACAATAAATCACATTTAATGAAGAAGACTGACAGAAGTAGTTTATAGCAGGAAAATCAACAGAAAAGGAGAAAAGGTTGGGGAGTATATTCTGAGGTATATGAGTAATTCAGATATCCCACCATTTGGATGAAATGGTAATATAGATTATTCTCATGTGAGGTTCTCTTATGCAGCTATTTCCCAATACTCAGGAACCTCAGGGAAGCTATGGGTTTGTTAGACAGCAATAATAGGTAATAGTCATAGCTTAACAACTCTGTTGAAAAGAACTATCATTTTCCTAACTGTGCAAAGGGGAAACTTTGGGAGTGCACAATTATGATATATTGATTAGCATTGTGGATTATGACCAAATATTAGGCATATGTTACAAGTTTTCTCTTATAAATACTTCCTTTAAATTTCACATACATTAGAAATTGATAACAATAGAAAAGACTGAGTATACATAATCCTTTCTGGTATCAAAACTACAAGATGAAATAATGTGATGTGTTTATTTACTCTATGACTTTAGCTTCAGTAACCAAGAATAATTTATACATGAAAGAAGAAATCACACCTGCTATAACTAAAACTGATTACTATCTTCTAGCCATAGAATATGAAGGAAAAGGAAGATATGTTTTTATTTATTAACAGAGAATTGGGATTGGTTTTTAGCAGAGAATTTGGAAGCTGGAAGACAGTGATGTTTTGTGTTATTAGCCTCCTTGGCTGTTCTGAATAATTTGGGAGGTCTGAGAGATAATGTTGAGAAGATTTCAGACTGACATACTGGAATATTTAATGAGATCCTGGGATAGCAATATTCCCCTGATAAAATAATGTGTGACAACATTTATAACAATGCTTTTAAAGCATTTACATCTAGGAAAAAATGCATGCTCTTGAATTCTGTGTACTACTTATTGCTCTATGCACTTTTCACCAGACCCTCAAGAATATCAGTTATAAATATCTATTGTCTTTAAGTGGAGATTGATTCAGTATTAAAGGAAGGTTAGTAAAATGCAGAGCAAATGAAACTGGAAGTAGCACAACTAAAGTATATTAACATGGTTGCCCCTGGGACTTCTAAAAATGGTATACAATGTTTGTTTAGCAAAATCCCCCCTTAAATTTGAACCTGAACCTGGAGTGGATTGCAACTGGAGAATATTTCACAATACATCTGGTTCTCAGTAAATACATTCCTAGTTGTTAGCATTTGGTAAATTTCCAGTTAAAAATTATTCTGGCTGAGTTCCTCCACAATTCTGATCCATTTCAAGGCACTGTCTAATTTGGTAGAGAGGAGCTGACAATGAACTATTAGTGCAGTCCTATGTATGTATACTTAAATTATATTTCCACAGGCTTTATTTCCAGTGTACATTGGATTAAAAATTATAAGTAGGCTCAAACTAAACCACAAATTATAAAAATTGTTTTTGCTAAAACTGTGGTTAGATTGCATTTAGCAGGTCTCAGAAGAATCCCAAATCCCTCAAGTTTTACTATTCTGTACCTGTAAATGGGAAATTGTTAAGACAGCTTTCATTCTTCATGTCAAATAGTTCTGAAAACTTACAGTTTTCTTAAATAAAGTTTGTATCTTTACTATAAAAACAAAATACATTTTGTTTGACATTTTAACTCATTATTTTCTACCTAATAACATAAGTATTCTTCTATATAAAATAATATAGATCTTTTGGATTTCTTCTATGAAATCTCTATATTTTTTCTCTACAGATCACAGAATGCAACTACTTCTGTGTAGGCTTACAACACATTGTTTTTCCCAATTATGTCTATACTTACATCTTTGTTAAATCTTTTGTTGCCCAGCACCCTCAACCATCTTTCCTTCCTTATGTACACCCATAGATCTCTCAGTATTAAAGATACAAATATGTTTTACATACTATAAAACAATAAAAGTATCCAGGCCTTTCTTCATGTACCTTAAAGTTGTTGCTTCTTTAACAGACGCATGATGAGTCAATTCCTTGCTGCTGGGTGGGGGGGGTGGAGCAAGGGATTGCAAGACTGGCTGGGAAACTGTCATAGAACATTGAAAATGAAGATCACCTGACTGCAGCAATACAGCAACAGCTGGTAGCACTGATGCAGTGAAAACTTCCTCAAATTTCATTCCCTTGGGAATCATTGATCCCAGATAGTATTTACAATTTTTTTTGCTGTTATAATAGTCTGTCTACATCATGGTGGCATATGTCATATATTTATACTACTATGGTTTGTCTTGTTGATCTACATAACTATACCCATAGAAGAATTGCTTCAAATAGCACATCTTGGAAAATAGCATTCTTTACAGAAAATAGCATTCTTTATGCCAGAAGTCAATATGTTCACTGTGACATACATATAAATCAGACTCAGGAATAAAATGAGTTTTCATTTCAAGCCAGAAGTTAAGGAGGTTCCTTTTGAATGGTTTCTCAGTTTTAAAAATTTTTTTCTTCAAAGATAAAGAGAATTATAGCATAGGGAATGATTGTAGCCCAATTGTTTTCTTCTTGTGGACATTTTCTATTTTCAGGGAACACAAAAGAGAGCATTTCAGAAACTAAGTCCCAAATATGAAGTAAGATATGTAGATTTGATGACCCATGAATCTTCCCTAATTTTAACATCTTATTTTGTACTGTCCTCTGCCCTCACAGAGTGGAGCTATATGTAAAAAGGTCCCTTCAAGTTATCATAAAGCCCACAGCATATAGAATGAAACAATCCTAAAAATAAGAACAATCATCACGCTGACATGATCCAGAAACAAATTGGGAGTAATGCAACTAATATAATTCTTGGAAAATATAGTTAGATAATTAAGTTTCAGTCAATAAGTTATGATGCTGCATTACTCAAGCATGAAAGCCTTTTGTGATCAAAGTAACTATCATGCCAAATAAATATTATAGACCTTTGTATAGCAATAAAGTATTATTTATTAAAGTAGCACAGTAAAGTGCTTATAACCAAAACACATATAATATTTTACAAAATTAGCCCATATTAGTCTACTAGAATTGCTGGGTAAACAGCTCTGTCCAGTCTCCTCTACATCATCAGAAATAAAGCTTGGTATTTCTTCTTTTAGTAGGTGTATCCAGAAGATACTGAACTGATTTCTCCTACCTATTATCAATACTTCTATCTCATCTGAATTAAGCTTCAACATGACCCCCTTTACTAATTTCAGACACTGATTTCTACTCTTGTCCCTAGAAATCCACTGGCTAGACCAAGAGTTATGGACCCTGCTATCCAAGGTATCTAGAGGGTATCTAGCTGAAGAAAGCCGAAAAATGCATATAACAAGGCCGAAAAACCCCAGAAATTGTATTGTGATTAAATACTGGAAGCCACAACAACAAAACCAAAATAATCAGCTGGGAACTACAATAAATGGAAATATTAATCTTAATGTAATCAACAATATTTTTATTAATCACTCCTTTATAGTTATTAGCAATTTTCTTTATACTGTTTATCTCATTTACTTTAAAAAGTTATTTCCATTCTGCAATATATGTAGCAACACTTGGAAATTTCACAAGAACTATCATGTTCCAAAACTGGAATAAGGCATGATTTATTTAATACAAGACTCAGCTACAGTTTCAAATAAGGTCTCCACATTTTGAATCTAAAACTGACATCTTTGGGATATACTAATTTTAATACAGATGTTTAACAAAAAATACAAGCAAATTAATCAGGGAATATTGATCAGCATGAGAGATCATATGATCTTTTTTACTGAAATAATATTTTGAGTTCCTCTTGGTAAATATTCATATAATTCCATGAAAAGAAATATGCTCTTGGAAACAAAATTATACATTTTAATCCCTAAAGCATATATATGTTGCAACAAATTACAAAATGTTTCCAAATAAAAAAAACCTTCTTGAACATCCAAATGTCCTGAGCAAGACAGAGGTGAAGAACATATATTTTTTCCCAAATCTGAAACCCTAGAGACAAGATGTGAAAAGAAAATTGTGAAGAAGGCCAGGGAAGAAAAGTATTATTGGTTCTCATCCAAACAATGTGGAAGTAATTGAAACTTACACTTTTTATAGTAATAGCAGATATAAAAGAGCAGAATAGAGGCAAGCCATAGAGTTCTAAACACTAGGATCCATGGACACATTTCATTCATAAAGCTGAAAAAGTTCTCGTTTTCCAGTGTTCTTTTGATGTTCTTATAGCTGTTTCTTATAGATGTAATTGATCTGTAGTGAATTTCCTATTGGCCTTGGATCATCTGTGTTACATTTTTGTTACATTTCTACCTTATCTATTTTAGAAAAGATGACTCAGATTCAGCATATAGCTATTCAATTTTCTTTGGACAAATAACATTCATTAGTAAAATCATCCAACTCTTTATAATATCTATTCCTTATGCTAAACAAAACTGATTCTTAGCATTAGCTTCCTATGCCAGAAGAACTAAAATAAATTAAAACCATGGTAATTATAGAATGCAAAATACATCTTATTTGCAATACATCTTATTTGCTTTCTCTCAGTCCCCAAACCTCCAAGATCAGCAGCTACATCTCATGAGCCAGATGAAGGATGAACATATTCACTTTTGCCAAGTAACCTCTTTGGATGACCCCTCTTTCTTGATAAAGAGCCATGGAACATGGTGATATTGTTCCCCATTCTCCCAATACATACAAATTGAAGGTGGGCTGAAGGAAACTAGAAGGTATTACCATAACTAAGCTGTATCTAGCTCAATATTGATTGATGATATCAATGAACCAAACTTATTATGAAGGGATACTAGACCACTTCCCTCATATGTCAATGAGTTTTGTGGGAGAAGAGGATTAAAAGATTGTTGTACTGGCACAATGCAATACAAAACAGTATGTGTTTAGGTCAAAGCATTATCTTTACATGTGACACCAACATGTTCTATTAAATATGTTCGAATAGAATAGAATAGAATAGAATAGAATAGAATAGAATAGAATAGAATAGAATAGAATAGAATAGAATAGAATAGAATAGAATAGAATAGAATAGAATAGGAGCTGGAAGGGACCTTGGAGGTCTTCTAGTCCAGCCCCCCGCTTAAGCAGGAGAACCTATACCATTTCAGACAAGTGACTGTCCAGTCTCTTCTTAAAAATCTCCAGTGATGGTGCGCCCACGATTTCGGAAGGCAAGCTGTTCCACTGGTTAATTGTCCTCAGTGTTAGGAAGTTTCTCCTTAATTCTAGGTTGCTTCTCTCTTTGATCAGTTTCCAACCATTGTTTCTTGCCCTGCTCTCTGGTGCTTTGAAGAATAATTTGACCCCCTTTTCTTTGTGGCAGCCCCTCAAGTACTGGAATACTGCTATCATGTCACCCCTATTTCTTCTTTTCTTTAGACTAGCCAAATCCAAGTCCTGTAGCCGTTCTTCATATGTTTTAGTCTCCAGGCCTTTGATCATTTTAGTTGCCCTTCTCTGAACTTTTCCCAAGGTCTCAACATCTTTTTTGTAGTATGGTGACCAAGATTGGTTGCAGTATTCCAGGTGTGGTCTTACTAGGGTTTTATAAAGCGATACTAATACTTCGCGTGATCTTGATTCAATGCCTCTGTTTATACAACCCAGGATTGTATTAGCTTTTTTGGCTGCTGCTGCACACTGCTGGCTCATAGTCAAGTGATTGTCCACTAGGACTCCAAAGTCCCTCTCACAGTTGCTGTTTCTGAGCCAGGTCTCGCCTAATCTATACTTAAAGCTTTGGTTTTTCCTGCCTAAATGTAAAATTTTGTTTTTCTCCACATTATTTTGTTGGATAGGGCCCATTGTTCAAATTTGTCAAGATCTTTTTGGATCCTGAGCTTGTCTTCTGGGGTGTTGGCTATTCCTGCCAGTTTGGTGTCATCTGCAAAATTGATGAGTTCCCCTTCTATTCCCTCATCTAAGTCATTAATGAAGTTATTGAAGAGTACTGGGCCTAAGACGGAGCCTTGTGGTACCCCACTGCTTATTTCTCTCCATGTGGATGTAGTACCATTGAGGACTACTTACTGAGTACGGTTTGTCAGCCAGCTACAGATCCATCTGATGGACAAGAAATAACGGATGGAAGCTTGTTAAAGAGAGATCCAACCTAGAAATAAGGAGAAATTTTCTGACAGTGAGAACAATTAATCAATGCAATAGCTTGCTTCCCAGAGTTGTGGATGCCTCATCACTGGAGGTTTTCAAAAATAGACTGGAAACCCATTTGACTGAGATATATAATGATCCTACCCTCATAGCCCTATGATTCTATGTTCTGTGTATTTATTTATTAAATGTATGTAGCCACCCATCTCATGAATATAATTCTGAGAAGCATACAATAAAAACAGAACAATTAAACACATCTTCAATAATCATTAAAACTATAATCATTTCAAAAATAAAACATACATATAAGACTATGGGAGAGTGTTTTAAAAATTCAGAATAGAAATATCTTGCAGACTTCCTGTTTCCAAGGGATCTCCAGGCTTGCTGAAAAATACATTTCTTGAGAGATTTCCAAAAAGTCAATAGGATTGGGGCTAGTATTGTGTGAGAGAGCTATTGTTTCTGGTATGGACTTTCAGGCACATATTTGTATGGCAGGCTTTTACCATGTATAGAACTTGGCCGTCTTCTCCATAAGATATTGCTGTTTATAGAACCATATGTCATGCTAAGATCTATGAAAGATATAAATGGGGGTTACTATCTATTGCATATTTAGCAATAAGCTAGTGTAGAACAAAACAATTATCTACCATAGAGTGCTCTGGTCTGAACTTGGCCTGTTCTTCTATAATATATTCTTTTCAATCACACAATGTTCTATTTTGCATTTAACTTTACATCAATAAGGGTTATGGATCTGTAATTTTTAGGATCTTCCTTCTCTCCTTTTTTGTATAAGGGAATGATAATAGAGAGTTCATATCCTGCTGGGATATGGCCAGCATTGTCTATACAAGTAAAGAGTCCTGCCAGCAGTACAGCCTACTAGACAACTATATGTTCTGAACAGTTCTGGGGACAGTAAGTCTTCCAATGTTCCAAAGTATGACTGAGTTGGGCCCTGACTTTTCTAATTCACACTAAATTAGTACTATTGGACTTTCTTATTGGCTGTTAGTTTCTATGTTCCATGTCTGAACTTTAACATCTTCATGTGATTTTTAGTGTTGGGGTTTTTTGAACCAAATGTGTGGTTGTTCTTAGGGTCTTTCATGGGCAAGAGCAATCAGGTTTGAGCCAATTATATCTTGTACTGCATTTAATAGTTGGCAATTTATCTATTATAAAGTGTCAACATGGAAGATTAGCATACCCAGTGAAAATTCCAGTTGGATCTTGTGTAGAAGTGACAACCATTTTTGCCAAGAACTGGGTCCTCTTAGAGTTCATAAAGCTAGAAGCTGTCTTGGTGTCCTTCTTAAACTAGTTGATCCTCTTGGTGTGCCTCACTTGGAGATTAGCAAGCAGTCTCTTTTATGATATGGGTGGTTCTAAATTGGAACTACCATAAAAGTTGATCATGCAAATAAGTCCCATCGTAGCACTGAAGTCACCCAATAATGTCACAAAGCTTTGGGATATTTTATATTTAGGTCTATCTTTTCTAGTTGAAATGCAATGAAAATGGGAAAAAATTGTATACCTTCCGAGCAATTTCCAAGAAAACAAAAAGTGGGTTTAGGAGGCAGGGGGTATGCTATTAAAGTCAGGACATATGATTTAATTATGGAGATACGCTCCATCAACAAAAGTGAATAAGCTATTTAAAAAAGTAAACATACAAATTGTTTCTGCTTTAGATAAATAAAATGGGAATTATTTGTGTTCAAGCCAGGTAGGCTTGCTTTGGAAATGATCCAGTTTCTAGTGACTTCAAGGGTATAGAATGTATCAAGAATATGCTAGATGCAGACCTGCTCTTTTCAGAAATCTCATCACAAACTTTAGGTTCTATTCTTAATCCCTCTATTCAGATATCAACTTTTGGTAGCTCACAAATAGAAAAATATTTGTGGTTATATAGAATATATTAGAAGTATGGTAGCAACTAAATAAGGTGGAGGGGATAAAACCCTACAGAGGTTGCTTACTGCAAGTTCCAGTATCTCTTCCTTTTGGTTAACTTGGTAGACAGTGCTGAAGCTATAATTGTCCAGAATCAACCATTTAAGCCCAGTATATCTGTCAGCATCAGTCACAAGGGTTAACTCATATCTCTAGTATTTGGCCCAATTGTAACTATGACCCAGTTCATGTATCATAGTTTTTAAAATAAAAACCAAAGTTGTCAACTATATTGCAAAATTTGCTTTAAATATTGGTTTTTTTCCCCTGAAGAAACATATTCTAAAATGGAGAACCAGGAAATGAACTGTTAGCCAAGAAACACATTTTTAAAAGCTTACTTTAATCTCACTGAGTTGTGAGGATTATTGTGAGGTACAAATGCCTACCTTTGTAACTATATTCTGAAATTGATCATTATTTGTACTTGTTACATTCTCTTATTGTTTTAAAATTATTCCCATGTGTGGATTTTTCCAAATTTGTAAAAACTCCCTAAGAACTTGAGTGATATTTCTAGCAACAAGTCAACTAAGACAATAGGCTCCTGAGCTTTAAACAAATGGACTAAATAAAAAATAACGACTTGTAGACTGTAAATTGCTGAATATTAGTTAAACTGTGTTTGCTGTAGCATTATTAAGTAGATGAATTAAGTGTGTCATTCTCCTGATTTCTGGTTAACAATTTACATCAAGGTTTAGCTTTTCCTTTGCCACTGTAAATTTATGTAGTAGTCAGAAAGTAGAGAGGATGCATCTTCAGAGAAAAATTGAAAATATCAGAGTCATCCAATTATGAGAGAATAAGTATGAATTGTAACTGGCTGGTTGACTAATATTTCATCAAGAAAGCATACAGGAAGTCAGGCAAAGTCAGGAAGGACACTGCCCTGGTGCTTCCTTTCTATCACTTCAAAAATATTAACTCAAAGACCTATTCAAGGAGCCCTTTGGCCAGACCACGACATTAGCCTTGGCCTTTGCCTTGTATTATGTTGCTGAAAAACAGAAAGAAAGAACAAGTGTAGTCTAATAATAATCATAGTAAGCCATCAGTCTGGGTGGAAAGCATTTCATGAATGGTTGTATCTGGGGAATTCAAAGCTGGAGTGTTTTGAATTTGAATTTTCAATATTGATGGGACCAAGCACAAACCATTCCAAGGTCTCATACACATTTTTTTTAGTCAAATCTTCCTAGCAGGTCAACTATTTCTACAGAGATGAAATGGAACCACTGATCGATCACAGCCATATGTGGCCCATTTGATTGACAGCAGGGAGGCTTGTATCAGCTTCTTCCCTAAATACCTCGTATTCAAAACAAAAGATTAAATTGCAAGAGTAGCCTGCAACATTTGTTAACCCTATGTAAACTAGTATGAACTCCTGAGCTACTCCAGACAATATAGCCTCAAAACAAATATTATAGCCATCCAGCTTGGAGGTTCCCAACATTACCAATAGTTCCTATACCAGATTAATCAGCCAAGTTTGTTTCCTCATATATTACCAAATTGGGATGATCAATTTGTTTTAAGCCAAACTGGTATTACAAAGGAGCTTCTTTGAGAGATTAGAAACATTCTCATAATTTGACCAAATTATATCTTAATAACCATGGCTACCATTTCACAAAGAGGGTAAGTTGGGTTTAGATCCCCTCTCCCAGATGCTCTTAGATTTAAAAAAGTAGTAACAACATCTGTGTTGAGAGTTTTCAATTCATTTAAGAACTTTGGAAATGTTGTATGCATGTATTGTCACTGTATCTATATCACAGGCGTGGGTAGAAGAATCATTTAATATTCAATCCTTTTAATGTATAGCTTCCTACAGCCTTTTTTTACTGCACTATTCTAATTGGTCTGATCCAGCAAGCCTCTCTTTACATTCTTTTGTACTTAATTTAAGAAGTAAAACAGCTTTTCCTGTTTCTCACATCAGGCCATCTGGAAATATCTCTGGCTCCATGGTTCAGTTTCAACTTTTCCTAGGAAGTTTGTCTCAATAGCATTGTGATTGCTTATCTGTACAGCATAGTAAACTCAAGGAGAGGCAATAATTCTAAATGTAATGCAATAGATAATTGCTAAAGGTAATTTCCCTTTAATCATGAAAATGAGAACTACTTTAAAATCTGACTTTTTAAAAAATAATTGGGTTCTACTAAACTGACAAGTTGCAAAAAAAATGTAGTAACATGTTGGCATCTGTACTTGCTGTGGCAAACTTATTCAGATTTAGGAAAAACAAAGATCCTTTTACAATTTACTCTAGAAAAAGAATTGTTTGATTTGTTCTTTTAGGGGCTCTCTCCTCCTTCTCTTCCTGCCTTCCAAATCTCTACTGAATCAGAATCATAGTTAGCAAGCAGCCTACATGGCTAATGATTCTTCATCAGCCAGAGTTTAAAACTGAGTTAAATTTAAAAAATTAGGTTGGAGAAGTCATTCCCCCATGGAAAGAACAATAATAGGAGCTTCCCGGGTGGCAGATTTTACTGCTGGTAAAAATGAATAGGAACAATATCATATGTTCTGGGGGAGGAGGGTGTTTGTCTCCCAGAAAGATTGCTTTGAGTTGTGGTTGTGGTCTGTTCCTCCTTTCCATTTATTTCTTGTATAAGTGAAAAAATCTCAGAACTAATAAAAAGGGTCCCACTGAAAAATCGAGATTGAAATGGTCTGTAGACCACCATTATCTGGAAATCTTGGGATAATCTTTTGGCAAAAGCGTTATGTATAAATATGTCTGTCAGAAACATCCATCGTCCTCTCATGCTCTAAAACCAAGGAACTTTCTGTTCTCTCCCCTGCAGCCTCCTCTCAATCGGCTCCTGCTCTCCCTGCCTGCCTGCCTATCATCTTGCTGTAATTGTTTCCAGATTTGTGTGGGAGGTCAGGGCCTGGGAGTGCTGCTTCATGCCAAGTTTATAAACAGAGCAGTGTTTCCAGATGGCCACTGGCTCCAGCCTGGCGAGCAGGTTGATTGGGACCAGAATAACAACAGGTGGAGGACAGACAATGAATTCCTTAACACTTATTTTATTCTTTCGGGTCTCCTTCCTCTCCCCCCTACTCACAGACACAATTCAACAGTCACCACAGTTATTACCAGCTTTACCAACAAGCTCAAATATATATTAGCCAGGAGAGGGAATGGAACATTTAAGGAAAACAAGCAACTTCATATGTAAAAATAAAATAAAGGAACATGGAGATGAAGTCTTACTTATTTTACTGCCACAAATCACTTCTTGCTGCTTTTTACTAAAACTGACAGAACAGCTTTGCCAAAGGTGTGAAGAAGGAGCCTAACTTCAAATATGTGAAACATATCATACACACATACAACTCTGATGACATACTCAGATACATGGATGTTTCTTTAGCAAACACCTTCCATTCATTAATATATTCTACCAAGAGATATCTTTATGTATGGGAATCTAGTATTTTCTTAACACTATTATTTCTTCAATATAAATAAATTGGGGCTTTAAGTAATGTGCACATAAGTTTTCTTGCATACTCCTATAGTCTCCTCTGAATGTTGAGTCAGAGGCAGAACAGACAGACCATCAGCCTGAGGAGCCAGCAGGCAATCAGACACCTGCAGCAGCTCCAGGAGACGATGGGCAGATCTGCACTTTTTGCTGGGCCCATTGCCAGTATGGGCCCCTCACCACTTCCTGAGTGCAAGAATGGATGACATCATCCTCCTACTCCCAACCCATTACAAATGTAGTCTGCACCATGTTTTCCAGCTTAAATTCAAAACTGCTGTTTTCTGGCCAAAGCCATCTTAAGCCCTTTAGAGCGGATGATGTCTAATGCTTTGTCCATTCTTATGACAGCCTCATACCCTCTTCCTCCAGCAGCTGGTGTCTGCCCTAGACAACCATTTGATCCTGGGCTACCAGGCTGCTAAGTTCTCTGCTCATCAGTAGTTGCTGAAGTGTGTGTGTGTGTTTATAATATTTCCCCTGTCAGTTAATTATCCTTAGTATTAGAAGCTCATGCTGCTTTCCACCTTAACGTCTCCCAATAGGAAACCTTTCATTTCTGCCAAGGCTGGAGGAAGCACGGTCCCCAGGCTTTCTTACTTCTGCCCATAATAATGCAAAGCTTCCTTCTTTTCACTTTTATTTTATAAAACATATCTACATTGCAAGGTAAGAGTATTGCTATTTTGCTTCCATGAAATCGACCAGTTTTTCCTTATTATAAAATTTTTATGGACTACAGAGGAAGTTTGATAGCAAAGAACCTGTTACTTTATAGCTTTGTTTATTGTATAAGCTCAACAGTGCCACAATACAGAGGGTCTGTTTTAGTGTAAACAGAAATAATGTGGAAAAGTGGTTGCAGTTATTCATCTGTGCAAACATCTAGCGGAAAAAAAGAAAGAAACAGGGACTAATGAGTGACAATCTGCAAAGGGGCAAAGCTGATACTGGCAGACAATCTGGCCAGTGCTGCTTGCTTTTCCTGTTAGGGTGGGAAGGGTAAGAAGCAAGAATCAACCACTCAAGTCTTGTGATGGCCACAGTCTAAAGTGATCACCAGCTCAGCCCTCTCACCAACCCATTGCAATCCAGAGTGGAAGTTTTTGAATTGGCTTAAGAAGCATTTGGGAGCAGAAGGGAAGGCAAACAATGTAAGCTGCAGTACAGAATTGCCCAATGAGCTCATGCAGGTAAGACTGATTCAGGTAGTGAAAAGCCAGTTTCTAACAGGGTAGCTCAAGGACACAGCAATTACGAAGGGCAGAGCAGAAGGGATCAATATGTCTAATTTATTTAGAAAACCTATACGGACATCTATCTTATACACGGTAAAAGGACATTGAGGGAATTATACAGCAATACAGGTAGTCCTCATTTAGCAATTGTCTGGGATAGCAACCAGTGATTAATGCTAACTTTGCAACCAATCCTCTAGGACAGGGGTGTCAAACTGCCGGCCTGCGGGCCAGATGCGTCATGGTGAAACCGCACCCACCCCATTGCCGGCAATAGAATAAAAGTCACAATACATCACGACACGTTACCTGACGTTGCGAGTTTGACACCCCTGCTCTAGGACAACAAAAGCCTTCAATGTGAAACTGATTAAGATCTGGTCAATTTCAAGCAGGAGTTGCAAGCCCCTAGAGGGTTCTAATCAACTAATTAAGGTCACAGAGCTCAGCTTGCACTTTTTAGGGAAGCTGCTGTGCTGGGGAGAAACAGCTCAGAAAAAGATGATTTGTTTAAGCCATCTTTTCACACTGTGGGTGGGGAGGGGGAAATGGGTCAGGTACAGGACAATATAGCAGAGAATTTTATCTGAATGAGTTAGTAGCAACCAGCAATATTTGTAATGTCTCTCTGTCACGAGGTTTGCATTGTGACCATATCACATAGCTATTTCACCTAAACCAATTTCAGTCACTAAACAAGGACTACATGTTGGCTAATCAAGCCACGCTAGTAGTTGAGGCTATGTAATAGCAACCTCAAGGACCTTATCCTTCCATTGGGACCAGTTTTCCTAATGCAGACGTATGTTTCTTTCATTCTTCTTTCTTGCCCTGCATGCAGGTTAACATTTGGACTGACATATGCAATTCTCTACTGTCAAAATCCTGGAGTGGCATTGAACTTTTCAGGTTGGGAATATAACTTATGCCAACAAGCAAGAAATCCAAGGCAATGGGTCTATTGAAACTTGATTACTGTGGGAAAAAGAAGCAATGGGTTTAAATTTCTGTTGTTATAAAAGGGGAACTACACTCTGACACTGAAAGAGGACAACCTTCCTTTTAATGTGGTTTCATTCTAGCTCACCATAAATACTTTTAGTAGTATTGTGCTTGTGTCTGTAAGACTTCAACTGAATCCAAGCCTAGCAGCCAAGTTAAGCTGTGTGAAGTTAGGGAATCAAAATTTTCTGTTAGGGTCTGGAAAACCTGACAGCAAGTGCTGTCAGAATGTTATATCACTTTGTCTTAAGCTGAGAGGGAAAACATAGATTTTAAGGTGGGTTTCTGCCTTCAGGTCACATGCATTTTGTTGTTGGTCCACACAAACAGAAATCAGAATCTGTGTGGTTCTTTGAAGTTGCAGATTGACATGCATTGAGAGGGAGGGCAAAACAAAAAGCATTTTTTACAGTTTTGTCATCCTGATCCAACATTATGATATAAATTGTAAAAACCAATGGAAAGTAGTGAGGAATGAGGAAGCCAGTCCCTCCATTTTTCTGATTCTCATCTTTTTATATCAAGGGTGTCAAACCCGATCTTATCGGGGGCCATATCATGATGTATTGGGACTTTTTTTTGCCTTTGTGGGGCTGGGCTGGGCTGGGAGTGGGCCGTGGGCCGCATGTTTGACATGCCTGTTTTATATGAACAGAGAACATCATTAAGGAACTTATTATCTAGTTAACTTTAGTTCAGGTGGAAACAATGTACAATAAATGGTCCATTGTTGATGCACAAACAATTTTAAGTAGATGACGCCACCAAAAGGAGGCCATTAAGAACACAATAACTTTAAAAATTGTCTGTTTTTTTGCCACATTGGAGGCATTATATGGAAATACATTTTAAATATATCTGAATGTAGAGGTATATGTGCCATAAATCAGATCTGAGATAAGACAAAGAAAATGTTAGATTACAACAGAGGGTTTCCAGACAAGGCTTTTATCATACATTAACCATGCCTCCTCTGGAATTTTATAGGACTCCAGGTATAATCTTCTTTGTAAATATTCATTCCATGTTTCCCCAGCATAGTTTTTACTCTTTTTTTGAATCAGAAAAAATGTTATAGAGCAAAATGCAAAATGCAAAATAACACTAGGAGAAACAGACTCCATATAAGAGGTATGAATGGAAGATAAGGAAGAGCTACTGTGAAAGCATCCCAGTTTTTGCCTGGCAAAATAGATTTCCATTTATAGCCCCATGTGCCCCTACCACCACCAGGACCACTTTGGCCTTTACTTTCCACATTCTTTCTAGTTCCTCCTTTAGGTCCTGGTATCTCTTCAGCTTCTAATACTCCTTCTTCCTGATGTTGCTGCCACTTGACACTGCAGCATCTACCACCACTGCTGACTCCTGGCCCTTGTCTACTCCCAGTCTAAATTATTGATTATGACTAAACAAATTTGAGCTGAATGGATTCCTTTAAATTTATATCCAAAAGTGAGGACGTACTTGAAGTTTATTCTTATAATTCTCAATGGTCCACTCAGAACCATTTATTTTTTTCTCACTAAATGTATCAGCTTTGCACTTGGCTCCTATTTTTAGTTGGCATTCAACTTTTCCTAGTTGCATAGCTGCCACTTCATAGTGATACCTCCTTTTACTTCTATTTGGCCAAATGCTTTATTCCCATTCTCTATCTTTCTCTAAAATAATGTTGTTACATTGAATACAGGAGATGTTTACATTAACACAGTATCACTATTGTCCAACATAATATGTGTTTGTGTTTAAAATAAACATAACACTTGAATGTTATAATTTGAATTATTATCTCCATGAATAATTCTTTATACTAATACTTTTCTATTTATAAGTAGCTATTTCCCAGATTAATGAACATGTATATAAATCTAATATAGGTGTGCCATACTCTGTGAAAAGATTCCTTGTTGAAGAATCTGGCCATATAGATGAAAACATGCAGCACTATAAACAGAACACACCCAGTAATAGTTGTGGAGTTTTTTCTATTAATTTCCAGGAATCATAGGCTTATTCCACCACAAAATCATTATTATTCCAAGTCTGATTTAGTTCATAAGAAAATAGAATATGACTCATATAAGAAGGATTATTATATCTGACATTGGACAGTTAACTTGTGGTATTTTTATTCTTTCTTTTCATCTATTTGTACTTTGTAGCCTACTATGCTTACTCAGCAGATTATTAAATCTTTGCCATTTTCCCCATTTTTGTGGTTTCCTTTCCTAGTGTTTCTGTCTTTTTTCTAGTGGATCTCTCAATTTCTTTTAGTTTGTGCTTATTTCTAAACTATACTGTGGTTTATTTTGGGATAATTTTATACTTAGAATGGAATTATACTCTGAAAATTTATGCAATAAGTATATATTTTGTTGGGAAAATATTACTTGTCTGGTTTGTTTTGTTTTAAGATGCTATTTACAAATGACATATGTATTCTATTTTTTTTTCTGCTAACCAAGCTGATTAGTATGGGGCAATCACTTCAAATAGGGTGAAGTGTTGGTCAATAAAACTCTGTACACTATTGGGCCTGTTTTATATCTAGCTTGCTGTTCTGAATGATAGATAACACACTGTCCCATCTTCAGTGGAATAGTTATCACTCCAGTTGATGAGTATGAATTGAGGAAGCTCACCAACCTGGTGCAACATTTCATTAGGACAGCAAATAATATATCTGTATTACTCTTAATCTTTTGGATATGTTTACATGTGATTTTCTTTTTAGAATCTCTTCCTATAGATAGCTGCATTTACATAATTCCTTGAAATAAAAATTTTGAAAACTTTTTCAGTCCAGAATAAACCTGCTCACTTCAATATTGGACATGTGTTTCACAAAGTAACTATTTCCTTGGCTTTAAGCCTAGAACTAATGTGAATACATATAATTTTTGTACACTTGCTGAGTTAAAACTAAAACATTTCATAGATTGGAAGTCTTACACTAAATTCAGATAGCGGTTTCATGCATTTCTAAAGCAATGGCTCCATAGTGTCTGTGATGTTACAGTACTTCCCTATCATGTGTCTGGAAGAAAAATTAAGTATCTGTTCCTGAATGGCTGACACAACTTTTCAGAACTGTTCTGTATTCATCCATGTGGAATAATCATGATTGCTATTTCTACTATTTTTATCTTACAGTTTTCCTGTTCAACCTTTTATGTTACATGCATTATAAATATCAGTTCTGAACTGCCTACTCAAAGAAAAGGAGTATAAATGGCTGTTCTCCAGATTGTTCACAAATATTATCCACATAGGGAGGAAATCCTCTGGCCAAAATAAAAAAAGGAGGCCTGCAGCAGACTAAACCTATGGTTTGAGTTTAAAGATAGGTAATTAATCTAATTATATATAAAATAAATGAACTGTAATTTATGGACAAAAAATATTTCTCCTCAATGTAGAATCCCTAGAATGTCTGGGCTTTAGGGGGAAGTCCAAACTGACTTTTTCAGAGTATAAACTAAAGGAAGAGAAAATTACATCAGCTTATCGATCAGTGCTATACTTCAGCTGGGCAAAGTTCATATAACCCTCTAAATTAGGAGCCATATAATTTATTTCCTTTTTAGAGCTAAAAAAAAAAGTATTTATAGGGAGCAAGTACATAAAATCATTACAAAGGAGTACTCAGAGAAATATTTGTCTAATAAATGTTTGTTTATTAATGCATCCTATGTTTCATTTCCAAGAATCTTGCCATATAAACATTTAATACACATTTTTCCAAATTAAATATTAAATTTACCTAAGCATAAGCCCAACATAACATGACATAAATATAAATAATAAACATAAGTGTGTTCTCCCAGCTGTTTCTATGCCTCCAATTGGGTCAGGCAGATTAAGCTTGTTATGGATCCTAGTGCCAAGGAGTAGTGGCTGTAGGGACTAGGAAATATGCCTTCTCTGCCATACTCCCTGCCCTCTGGAACATTCTTCCTTCATGGATCAGAATGACCTCAATTCTGCTGTCTTTCCTATGACTGTGCTGACCTGGTTATATGCTTGGGACCCCAAGGCCGTTTCTTGGCTGTATTAACATATTTGGCAATAGTTTTACATAGCAACCATATATATTCTGCCTTGTTTTAATTGTTTCATGTTTCTTTGATGTACACCATCCACAGTCACTCGTTGAGAGGGGTGGCTATAGAAATTAAATAAATTTGAGAATGGCAATAAACTCACTGGTATAATATAAAGTATTTCTTAATTTTTCCAACTCATAACTATTCCTATCTATCAGTGGTTGTTTTCTGGCATTTTAGTGTTTTTTCTTAGCAGGGAAGAAAGTAAAGTAAGTAAACATTAATGTTATTTATTTTGCCTCATTGTTCTAAATGTCATAGTTTCATATTTGGAGAGAAAACTAAATATATACATTAACTGGGATGATGTTATTTAGCAAGTGTACAAACTCAGAGTATGCTGTTTTTTCAAACATGTGAACATCTCTGAGTTTGATCTTTCTACACATTCTTGTGGGAATCTGAATTAACTACACACTTTTTCCTTTCAATGTAGGACAATACTGGCAACTGGCCCATAAAGAAAATACATTCTTAAATGCTGGTGAAGATATTCATGTGCTTTGTAGGCCTTCTTAATACAGTCAATGTAATGTATCCTCCAGATGTTTTAGACTACAATTCTATAATTACCTGCCATAAACTAATAAGTGCTAAAATCCAAAAATCTGGAGTGCATATTCTGACTATGCATGTTTTAATATTATCTTTGGTGGGTTAGCATTGAAACTGAAAAATGCAATATTTCAAAAATTCCAGCCAGGTAATTATAGTAATTCTGAAATATGAAACCCTATTATAATTGCTTTTTTCTGTTCATAGCTCCCATATTTTAACTAACTTCACCTATAAAACAAGACCTAATTCCTCATTCTACATTAAATCTAGTTTAAAAAAAACATAATTTGTTGGCAAATAGCATATTTCTGGAAAAATAAATCAGCTCCTTTTGCCACAAGGATATACAAGCTGTTAATTGGTAAAACAAACCATTTATCCCTTTTTCTTTCTTTTGTAATCTATGTTACCTTTTAGGAGAAAACCCTGTAGTTTTATATTCTGTGGTGGATCTGTGCATGTATTTAGCCACCCCATTAACACAATAAGAGCTATAATGGGGGGAAAATGCATGCTGTTTGTGGTTTAAAGTATTTCCTGTATATTAAAAAGCACAAAAAGTTTGTTTCTAATTTAACTCCAGATGACGAAATTAGCCATTAAATAATAATAAAAGAGAACAAATAAACACTAAAGTGTCATTCTTTTCCATTTTATTTGATATTTTTAAAGAAAAAATCTACAGTAATATGTAGGCTTTTAGTTATTTAGATGAAAAGCAGTGCTTCTGTTTTTCTAAGGCTCAATTCTGACCTCAAGTAGATAAAGAACATTAAACAACAAACATTCTGCAAAGAGTTACTGTGTTCTTCCCCCCTTTCAGCTCTGTTTACATTAGGAAATCTACCCGGGGATGAGGGGAAGGAGAAGGCGGGAAAGCTGCTTTTCATCGGCAGCTCTCAGTTCCACTGGCTCCAGTTAAAGCTGGCCCCTGTTTCTCGGTAAGTTTACTCCACTCCAGATGTGCCTCGGCTCCAGAGTGGCTGCCATGTACAGTAAATCGGCATCTGAGGGCTCGTCAATCTGTGAAGTAGAGCAATTGCGGTCTCGCCAGGCCACCCCACTGGCACAAACAGAAATTTGTGCTGCTAACTGGCGGAGGAGGAAGGAATGGGAAAGAGCCAGTAAGAGAAAAATCGGAGGCTGGGGCGGGGGGGGAGAGAAAGGGGGCCAGAAGAAGCGGTGCAGAAAATGGAGGGATGCGGAGCTTCTTAATACTTTTGCAAACTTGCTTGAAAATGTTTTGCGCGTTAAAGGAATGCTCTGCGGCGGTTGTAAAAGTGGGCTGTCTATAGGTTCCCGGAGAGGCACACATTTAGTACAACTTGTAATCAAAGTGAGAATAATACAAAGTAGATTGGAAAACTAAGCTAATTATTACATCTATAATATAAAATCATGAGAGGGTAATGGCTTTAGGCTGCTCATATATTGGTGGCTCATTCCCCACCTCGACCAAAATACTGTAGAAACTCGTCACTGAAGTAAGTGGCAGATTCAATATTTAAGGAATATTTTGATTTTTCTACCCTTTCAACATTTATATGTTACTTAGCATAAATGGATGAAGTATTCAGCTTGCTTTCTTGGAGACCACTTCAGAACTACATACATTGCCATTTCTGTCCATCTTGCTACAAATACAGTAAAGTAAAAATAAATTATTTACCATTTTTCAGTTTTGTTATATTCTGGAGACTGTAATACCCACTGTAAGAAATTTCTAAAAGAAAGACAGACAGACAGATAGATGGCTTTTTTTGTCATAGAACGGCCAGAATGGAGTTCCGGCACCTTTTTTGGATGGAACCTTGTAGGATAGGCAAGGCGGGTTGTTTGAGGTATGTGAATTCCGGCACCTTTTTTTTTTTTACAAAAAAAGCACTGGCATAGATAGATAGACAGACAGACAGAGGATGGGTGACATCCTGTTGTCATATTCAGTTTTCAGTTAAATAAAGAATTTAAATAGAAAAAAGTCTTCAGGTCCTATGAAAATGTGATCATAATATTATTTCATGTGTCAGACCACAGAACTAAAAAGTACTACAAGTTGACGTACAATTCATCCTCTCATCTATCTGGGGGGGGGGGAATCAATATGTACATAACTGAGGATTACCTGTCATAAAAAGCAGAGGAGACAATAAACTTGTATGTAGACCAATTTATTGATTGCAGTATTGTGCTTAAATTTTCAAACTAGGCCATAAAAGTTCACTGGTCATTCTATCTCAGCCCATTCTACCCTTCAGGTTGTGATTATGGAAAAAAAACTAAAGATAGAAGTGCTAGTTATGCCCCTTTAGGGTCTTGGAGAAAAGGAGGCCTAGGCCAGATAGGTCTAATCTGGTTACAAAAGTAGAGCCATGTAGATAGAAAAACGATCCAAATTATGCAATCAGATAACATCCACTTTTGATTGATAGTGTGCCTTCAAGTAATTGTCAGTTCAAGATGATACAGGTAGTCCTCGCAGGGGGCTGGACTAGAAGACCTCCAAGGTCCCTTCCAGCTCTATGCTATTCTATTCTATTCTATTTAGTGATGGTTCAAAGTTACAACGACACTGAAAAATGTGACTTATGAATATTTTTCATAGTTACGAACTTTGCAACATCCCCATGATCATGTGACCAAAATTCAGATGCTTGGCAACTGATTCATATTTATGACCGTAGCTGTGTCTCAGGGTCATGTGATCACCTTTTGCGACCTTCTAACAAGCAAAGTCAATGAGAAGCCAGATTCACTTAACCAAGTTACCAACTTATCAACTGCAGTGATTCACTTAACAACTGTGGCAAGAAAAGTTGTGAAATGGGGCAAAACTCACTTAACAAATGTCTCACTTAACAACAGATATTTTGGGCTCAATTGTGGTCGTAAGTCGAGAACTATCTGTAGATCATATGTGGAGTTGCATAGAGATTAACTGGGGAAGAGATTAAAAAATATTGAGATCAAATACATACTTTAATTCAGAGAATTCTTAAAATAAATGTACTACTGAAACCGGACGTTTTTCTTTTATGTTTAATGGATAACCAGTTGGAGAAAAATATAGGATTTTGCTTTTACATAAAATAACTGCAACAAGACTTTTATATGCAAAGAGATGGAAAGACTTATAGATCCCCACAATGGACGAATGGATGGTAAAATTAATGGAACTCATCAAGATGGCAAAACTAACTACCTTGATTAAAGAAAAGACTTTGCCTAGCTTTGTATCTACATGGAAACCACTTTTGGACTTTTTGCTAGAAACCGAAGGAAATGCTATCTTAATTTTGGGATTTGATTTTTAGAATTGTCTATAACTATAAACATACTTTTTATTACTGAATTTAAGATCAAAAAAGTGAATGTATTTTATATTTGTAATTGTATTGAAAAAAGTTATCCATTTTCTATTTATTTTTTATTCCTTTGCACCTTCCCTATTCTTTTTTCCTTTTTAATTCCCTTTTTCTGCTACTTCCTTTTAAGACTAGCAGAACGCATCCATGAACACCAACTAGCAGTCAGAAGACATGATGAAAACTCTTTAACTTCACAACATATGGACATATCAACTGGGAAACTCTGACATCCTAGATCAAGCCAAGTCCAAAAATGCTAGAGAATTTCTAGAAGCCTAGCACCCTGACAAATTAACCATCAATAGACACATAGACATAAACAATATCTACATACTGTGCAAAAGAGACAATCAACAAGCCAAGAGGGGAACAAAAAGACCAAAATACCTGCCCACCAGCAATCAATACCCAGATGAGCATAGATTAACTCCAAGATTAACATCAGACCAATAATCAAGTGGTAAACAATACCCCAATCAAGGAACTGCCAAACAAACTAATAGTAAACAACCCAACCAAATAACCTTCAAGACCACTCCCACCAACACTGATGGGGCAAGCTACTATAAACTCCATTCCTTTCTAGCATGGTGATGTTACCTAGTTTTGGTTATTGAGATGTCTGCAAGAAAACAACCAAGCTCAGAAATCACCAAGGACTCCTCATTTTAACTCTGAACTACAAATATTCTCCTTTATTAATTCCTTTTTTATTGCTTTTTATACAGTAGTCCACTTAACAACAGTTCATTTAGTGACCATTCAAGGTTACAATAGCATTGAAATAGTGACTTATGACTATTTTTTATACTTACGACCGTTGCAGCATCCCCATGGCCACGTGATCAAAATTCAGATGCTTGGCAATTGACTCATGTTTATGATAGTTGCAATGTCCGGGGATCATGTGATCATCTTTTCCAAGCTTCTGACAAGCAAAGTCAATGAGGAAGCCAGTTTTACTTAACAACCATGTTACTAACTTAACTGCAGTGATTCACTTAACAGCTGTGGCAAGAAAGGTTGTAAAATGAGGCAAAACTCTAACTGTCTCACTTAGCAACATAAATTTTGGACTCAATTTTAGTCGTAAGTCGAGTATTACCTGTATTTTCCTTTGTAGAAATTTAATAAAGTATATTTTTAAAAAAGAGATTGCCTAGGAGAATATAAGTGAACATGTTTAACAAAACATGAGCTCAGTTCAGGAAAATTAGAAAGTGTGAGAATGAAACTTAAGGTTGCCTTGCCATGACCTTCTTTGATATAAAATGGAAAGAAAGTGAAAGACTGTCAGGCTTTCAAGATTCTGTTAGTACAGCTTACATAAATACAGTTCTAGTATTTCTTATGGGGTTTGTTTCCTGACCTGGCCTATCTCAAAGGTTTGACATCTTTTCCAAGATGATCTATCCCCAGCCAGGCCTTTAAGGTCATCCAACAGTTTGGATACCCTCCTTGAGAAATCTTGTTCCATTAAAAAAAAGTTCCTACAGAAAAGAAACTGTCAAAAATTATTCTAGCATAGTGATCCCCTTAAAATGCTTAAATTTGTACGTATATGTAGGCTTCTATCATATGAGTTCCTTCCATAAATGTTTAAAAGATAGGGAAAATGTGTATGGTATGGTTTCTAGAAATCTTTCCACCTCATTTACTTCCAGCGGCTATGCAGACATCTGTATTTTGTTATGTGTAATGAAGAAACGTGGTGTGTTTCTGCTCTCCCCTCATGTTTCATCTGTATCTCTTTGTATGTATGAATGGACTGGACAACTTAGGACAGGTTGCATTTGCTTGTATCCATTTAGCCTGCAGGTTGCAGCAGGTTCAGAGCTGAATAATCAATGATATTCTAATTTTTGAGGTAAATTGAGGGGCTTTTTTTCTGGAATATTTTTTCTCCCCAACTTTTACTGATCTGTCATATTTCCAAACTCATTCTTTCTTTTGCCAGCTTTTCCTTTCACACCAAAAATTGTCCATTTCAGTTTAGTTTTCAAAGTACCATCCTGCTGCTAAACAGGCATAGTCCCAAACTTCTTCACATAATTTCTTTTCAAACTTTCATCGGGCTCGGAGAAGGCTAAGGTTGACATCACCCACATGAGTAATATTTATGCAAATTAGTCACAATGGCATCGTCGCTAAATAGTCACCTGCGGTCTCTGGATCTCTGGGGAGGCCACAGTGTCGTCACAAGGGATCTATGAAGGCTTGAAGAAATGTTATTATTTAAATCTTCAGTTAAGTCCTGGTGGTCTGTGGCCACAAAAGGTATTTAAAGGGGGTCCATAGTGAAGAAAAAGTTGAGAACCACTGGTGTATACCATTTCAGAATGAAGGGAATGTATTATAATTCTGATTATTGACTTATATTTAAGATGATTCTCCAAGTTGAAAACCAACATAAGACAAGACTGGGGAAAAACCTTTCTCTTTAATGTGTTACTTTTCTATTTACAACCACAGTAGTTTTCTTACAAGTGGGTATTTAAATGGCAGTTCCCAGCATTAGACTGAATTGATAAAATGCTTTTTATTACAGCATGTTTTGCAGCACTTTGCATGTATTTTCAGTCTGAACACTGACTGAATTATCTTTATACTAGGAATACAAAATATAGCATAACATAAATATTTGATTTTGTATGCAATTCTGCTCTCTATTCCTCTTTTCCTCATTTGTAGAGCTGAAAAAGGCCTCTAAAATAATCTACAATTAGGAACAACTCACCTACAATGTAACTATATATATGTATAAAATTACACCATCATTGAGAGGAATAAATATTGTTTTTCTTTACTGTAGCAATAATAATGCTACAGTATGAGAATCATACAAAGAAGCTTTCAATAAAACCGAATGGTGTTATATTCAGAACAATTTTTTCCCATAAATTACAGTTAAATCCTTACTATAATGTATGAATCACTAAAATGGACTGGTTAAAATGGTATTAATTAAATTTATGGAGTATAATATTATTAAATCCCACTTTTAATATCAAGAGCATAGGGGTCATTAACAGTGGTAGATGGAAAAGAAAAGATGAAGAAAAGGGGTATTGCACTGTTTATCATCTTTAAAGGATAATCAGGCAATGTTTTGACAAAACAAAGTCAGCCTGACCAATTTAATCATTTAGAGATGGCCCACTGCAATTCCCTTTCCTCATTTGACCAGTAACAGACCCTCATTGTAGTAACCCCTACTTGCCCTTGAGTGTGTGGATGACCCTTACTCTACAACCCTATTACTCAAAAATAGGCTATAGCAGCACTGCTCCAGCAGGTTAACTGAATGGCACCTTTGAAATATCTTTTGTTGTTGTTGGTTTTTTTGTGTTGATAGATATATCTGTTTTAATGGGATTTTTTCTGAATTTTGTTGTACCCTGCCTAGAGTCTATCAGAAGTGGGTTGGCTATAAATATTGTTAACCTAAATAATAAATAGACATCTTGCTTATTGGCTTCCTATGAAGTTTTAAAATTATTTTCCTTACCATTCTAGATACATAGACACAAAATTCCTCTATCTTTTAAAAGTAGACAGATATTAGATAGATAGTGGGGACTAAAAAAAGCTTAAAATTGGTAACTTTTAAGAAATAAGGCAAATGTTTCTGAGAACTGGCAATGCTATGCAATTACATGTACAATACAGTATTTCAAAATTTAGGAGATGGCCAAAAGTGTGTGAACTACAATAAATAAGAAGTGTTGAAAAAATGCCATATAAGTGATGAGCCTAGAACTAGGCTTGCATTGTGAACTGCTTCATGTCACTGTCTTTAGGAAATTTTACAGCTTTAACCCACTTGGAAAACAGATGTGAATTTACATGATATCCCATCAATGTTACCACCATTTCACATTCAATCTTCTCTATCAACCTTATAATATTTCCCCTTAAAAATCCAGTTTCATTACATATCTTTCAGGCAAACATGCTTCCATATGTTCCCAAAATATAATGTGTCTCAAAGCTATGGTCCGACAAGTTGTATTTATAGAGAACTGATAAGAAAAGATGCATTACTTAGATGAGAAAAATCTGAGCTGCAATCTTACTGGAAACTGACTATATACTGAGCTCCCTAGTAAGGTTGTGAAACTGGTTAAGGTATGGTTATACAAATTCTCTCTCTCTCTCTCTCTCTCTCTCTCTCTCTCTCTCTCTCTCTCTCTCTCTCTCTCTCTCTCTCTCCCTCCCTCCCTCCCTCACCCCCTCTCTCTCTTTCTGTGCAAGTGAGAGAGAGATCAACAGCAATATTTGGCCTCGGAATAGCTTACTGGAAGCTACATTCCAAAACTAGGGAGAAGTTGCCAGAACAAAACCCAAATCTAATTTGACTTCATTTATCTTTAAATTTAATTAAAATTAAATCTAGTGAACATAATCATTCTCCAGGCAATCAATCATGCAATAAGTTTCCCCTTCTGTTAAATTGAATTTTTAATTTAGTAATTAAAACAAATCAATATTAGAGAATGAACAAAGGTACCAAAAAGACAGTGGAAAAGAACAGGAATAATCTAGTTTCTGCTTCTCCCAAAATACAGAGCAGAACTGATTTTTCTCTCTTTGCCCCTCAGTAATCAAAATAAGAAAATAAAGTTTCATGCCTGCACGTTTTCTGAGACAGAAAATTGCAGTTAAGGAAGAAAGACAATTAGAGAGTTTATTGGTCACTAAAAAAAGGTATCCTGTCTTGCATCTTCTACTTTTCTTACAATAAGATGGCGTTTATTTTTATGCTGTGTATTTATTTTCTAAACACTATGTTGTACTATATTGTTGTCACATGCCTACTGTGTAGAGATTTCATTGGGAAAACTGTTCTTGCAACATTTCACAAACAAAAGAGGCTTCAATGTAGAAGCTATCCATGTCTTTTCAAAAATAATCTTCAAAATTTATAATACATCTCAACAATTTAAAAAAAACTTTACAAACATCATTTAGAACAGGGGTCCCCAACCTAGGCCACTTTATGACTTGTGGACTTCAACTCCCAGAATTCCTCATCCAGCCATGCTGGCTGAGGAATTCTGGGAGTTGAAGTCCACAAGTCATAAAGTGGCCAAGGTTGGGGACCCCTGATTTAGAATACATGTTACCAATCTTTCTTCCATGTGCAATGAGCATGTTGTGATTGCACTATGTACACATCCCTGCAAGTGAATTCTATTCAGCTCAGTGGACCTGAATTCTGAGTTAGTATGAAAAAAAAATACAGCATACTGGGGAATGCATTTGAAAATGAATTGAAAAATAGAAGAGGCAGATGCATTAAGTGAGTATTTCAGGGACCAGGGCCTCCAAGAGACAAATGGTAAATAAAAATGAAAAAAATTGGTATGTTCACATAAGCCTCAATGTATTTAGATATATTTGAAAGTGCCTGTACAGGTAGTTCTTGACTTACCACCACAGTTGAGCCCAAAATTTCCATTGCTAAACAAGGCAGTTGTTAAGTAAGTTTTTCCCATTTAGGACCTTTATTGCCACAGCTGTTAAGTCAATCGCTGTACTTATTAAGTTAGTAACATGGTTGTTAAGTGATTCTAGCTTCCTCATTGACTTTGCTTGTCAGAAGATCATTAATGGTGATCACTTGGTGCTGGCACACTGCAGCCATCATAAATATGAGTCAGTTGCCAAGCCTCCAAATTTTGATCACCTGACCATGGGGATGCTGTAATGGTTGTAAGTGTGAAAAACAGTCATAAAACATTTTTTCCAGTGCCATTGTAACTTTGAATGGTCACTAAATGAATGGTTGTAAGTCGACTTCAAATTTTAAAGTTCATCATTCAAATTACAAGTAGAAATTTGAAAAGAAAGAAGTATAATGATTTTTAATTAACTGGAGCCAAGGCATTTTCATTGATAATTTTCAGTAGACTTGGCTATTCATCAGAATTGTGGATAATATAACAGGTTTTGAGATTTGCACTGTGCAGTTCAATCTGAACTAGAGTTTAGTATTTAGATTATTAGGATTATTGTCACTATATCAACATACTGTATACTGTTGATCCTTTTTAATGTATACATATTGGCTTACTAAGCAGAAATTCATATACCTAATCAATGGTGATTTAAATGACTGATAAGAGTATCTTCAGGATAGTCATAAATAATAATGAGTGCATATTATGGTCCTGGAAAATAATTATGGAGACCAGATTTAAAGCTGTGAGTAATTTATTCAGCTCTCTGGACTTACCATTTTCTCTAATGTATCTCACAAAGTTATTGTGACCATTAAATGAGTTTATAACTAGTATGTACAGTATATAATGCGAAGTCCCCGGAGAAAAGCAGAAGTATAAACAGACAGGACAAAATCCTTTCTATTAAGTAGATCATCCTTCATATTTCAGATAACACAATTGCAATTTCATCATTAAAATTTTTAATGCATAGTCAAGAAAGGGGGATGAGGGTGAGGAATGGTAATGTAAAACCAGTTTTGGAAATATGAAGATTGAGCCTTCTGCTTTGGTGACTCTTATCTAATATTTATGTTCCTTAGCCATAGTCTTTGAACTCATTTCCTAGGTATTTGGCAAGCTGTGTTACTTTTCATATTATCTTATTCAGTCATTATTTTATACTTGTTATAAATGCTTCAGAAAATCAGACCATTAATTCTTTACAATATATGGGGACTTTGGAAACTAGCTTTAAACCCTTTATTTTGACAAGCCTGCCAATCACAGACTTTTCCTTTTCAGTAAGTCTTGATAGATACAGCTTTTTTTTTTTGATTGCTCAAGAGTGATGACTCTGTGCACTTGTTTTTTGATTAACTTAATCCTCAGGATGCTTAATTAAGGAAAGAATTACACTGTGCAAAACACTGTTTACATAGAACCATGAAAGCCCTCTCAATCAATTAGATATGCCTTCTGGACTGCATTCTCCAAACCAATATCTCTCTTTTGCACTCGCTAACCCCTGCTCTCTCCAGCACACACATACACCCTTTTTTCCAGCCTGAGGGCTAAAAATCTATTTTCTGGTCACCTTTCTCTCTCTCTCTGAAAACACAGGAGATCTTGTAAATACCATGACCCCTCACACTGGGTCCCAATATATCATGTGAGTACTGTTGAGAGAATCTGTAAAGGAATTTCTTCAGCACAGAGGGAGGCTAACCAACAAAGTGACCTCCTGCAATGACAATATGAATCCATTGTCTTTGACAGACTTCTTCCTTTAAAAGATATCAATAGCTTCAATCTGCTCTGTAAAACATTAAGAGAGATGCTCTTAAATCTACATTACTAACTAAATCAAAGCACCCTGGTGCCATTCATTGTTTTATATAGGGAATTGAGCGACCAAGGAAAGCTAGTTAAACATAGGTAGTTGCACACTCCAAAACCTGTTGAGAATATCTTAGCCATACTTTATCAACCCTGGTGCTAGTTGCTGTGACCTCATGATAGTTCCAATAAACTATAGAGAGATAGAGAAGAAATTAATTTTCATTCTGAATCTTTTATGTCTCTAATAACAAAAGAGGAAAGGAAGTATAGTCATGATGGTCTTGCCTAATCTTCCCACTTTTGTAAAAGCAAGCAGGAACCATCACTATTACACAAGCAATTCTGTAGTTTAATCTAAGCAAAATATAATAAACTTGTGATTCACCCACCCTCCTCCTCCACCTGTCCTGTTTCCCTGCTCAGGAATAGATCCAGATTTTGAATAAATAGACCTGAGGTGATTTTCCAACTTGTATAGTCAGTGCTTCCCTACATTACTGTATGTTTATTTTTCTCAATGAAATTACTACCGTAGTACTTTAATAAAGGCATACTATCATAATTCTTAAATTCAATTTTTCTTTCACAAGATTGTGCTGAAAAGTGTTCACTATCTAAATCATATTTTGCTATGTTATATAACATTTATTTTCATGCATTGAAACAGTCATTAAAATCCTGAATAAAAATATTTAACACATTGTGTTCTATAAACGCTTATAGAGGCCATAGTTCCTTCACTTTTACATACATAGAAGTTTATTATCATTTATATTTCTTTACCCTACTGTTCATGGCTGTTTATTGGCAAGGTTTTGAGAATTTGGTAGGATCCAGAATAGACAAAACAATTAAATGCAAAATATAGCCAGATTAACACTTCGATTATATACGAAGCACAGTAAAAACACAATGTAATTCTTGAGAAATATGTTGTCTTCCCACTTCAATTACTAAGTGGACATTTTAGTAATAGAATTTCAACCAAGGTTACATCTTGGTGGCCTAGATTCAAACATTTCTATTTCCTAAAAGTGACAGAGTAGCATCATATTACATTTAAAGCTGTATTTAAAATTATATTGCAATATACTTCTTAACTAATTTTATTAAATTCTTTATATTTTGTTACAAGAAAAATTTGGGTTTTTAAATTTATTGAACTATTCATATAGTCCGCTCCTGGTTTTACTCATGGGATCCCTTGAATTTGAAGACCAAAAGTTGATTTCTGCAGGAAAAGAATGAGAAGCAGCTCAGATCTTTTAAAAAATATAATATGCAGCTTAGCTGTTCCTCTGATGCAAAGAAGTCAAAGCATTGTGTTTTTTAAGAAGGAGATTATAGAAGTGAATACTTTCAGCATTTGTTGTAATACAAATGAGTAAAGCCACCCCTATGGGAAGATGTACCTAGGAAACAGATGTAATCTATCTACATAAAAGGAATGGAACAAATGAAACTACCTTATTCTGAGTCAGACCAATGGCAGACAAAGCACAGAGCTGTCTGCTGACAGGCAAAAAAATCTCCTGGGTTATTCCTGGCCTTGCTACCTAATACAGTCTCCTCTTAAATAAAAATGCCAGAATTGAATTAGGAAGATCTACATGAGAATAATATGCTCTAGCAAAAGATATAACCCTAAACATTTTTATTAAAGAAATACAGAGTCAAATAAAAGCTATTATTTCAATGCTTTAAAAACTGGCTGTCGCCTATATGCCTTTATATAGAAACCTACTATGATGTCATAACATGTTCACTTTCCACTCATTGGCCAAAGAAAGAAGTATAGATCTTGGAAGTTTTTGAATGAAGACTAAATATACTATGAACAGAAAGGTTCAATATTGCTGTTTATATCCTACTTTTCTTATAGACCCAAATCTGCTGACCTATAGCTAGCACATAGCATCATGTGGTCAGGAACATCTTGTGGCAAAAGAAAGTAGTAAAGTAGGGAAAAACTGAAGACTAAATTAGAGTGTGACAGGAACCTAGGAAAAACAACCAAGAAAAGATTAAGAAGGCAAGGAAATTTGTATTTTTTTTTTTTAATTTTGACTGATGTGTATCCTATCTTTTTCCTGAAAGGGTACTTCAAAAAAGTACACACATGTAAAGGAAGGTATTTTTGAAATGGGTCAAAGGGAAAATTGTTCCTAAAGAGGTTCTGGAAAAATCTTACAGAAAACTTATGGAACAGCATTGGACAAGGTGTAACAGTCCAAAGATTTTGGGAGAAGCAAATGACTGACAAAAGTACGGGAACTCTTGGCCAGTAGCAGTAGTGGTGGTCTGACTTAGAAAGAAGAGCCCTCTGAGGATTTCAGATCCCCCAAATCCTGGAGACTGCATTACAGAAAGAAAGATGCAATTTCATATGTGAATCTGAAGTATCTGCTTTTATTGGCTGATATTCTCAACTGCTTTGACAGATTTTAGATCTTTTATCTTTAGAGTGACAAATTAAAAGAACAGATGAAAGATTTCAGTGGCACAATGGATCTGGAATCTATTTTTCTGAGTATTATTTCAAATACTAACTCTTTGCTAGGTGGTGAAGTGCATGGCAATTCATTCGAGAAAAGCATTACTTTCCTTTAATTGGGACTAATACTAGTAAGATTCCCAATGTGTTGTGGCCAAGGTTTGCTCATTTTCAACTAGTAACTTCTTTCAGTCAGGGTATTCTTTTAAAAAAATAGTGAATTTTGAGATAGGAATTCTTGATGGTGCCAGAGACCTGCACCTTTCATGAATTAATCCTGTGTTCTTAAGATGCATGGTTTTGTTTAATGTGGAACATCTGACAATAGAGTCTGCATATCTCTTTGTTCAAATGTAGCATATTAAAAGGAAATGCTGTGTAATCATTTTAATCAGGTCACAGGGGGAGAAATCAGTACATTCATTTATTAGCAAAATCCTAGGCTCAGTGGATACAGTCCAACAAAGCCAATTTGGATATCCTATAGATGCATTTTGTTTCATATTGAATGACTTAATTCTATTTGGCTGACTATACTGGGACTAAAAGAATAGGCATGGCTTTACACAAAATCTCATTCTTCACCTGTTCTTCGTACTTTGATCTTTCTTCCTCACAATTCATAAAGTTCAAAAGACAATTGAAGAATGTTAGTAATCATCACCTATGCTGCTGTTTAAACCAAATAATTTATTAATTGATAATAATGCATTTGTAAACTCAATGTCTAATGATGTAGGTTGAAAAACAAGCTATATGCATGAAATTAATAAGATATATATCAAAAGACAACATGCAGAATTGCAGCTTATTCCCTATTTTTAAACATGAAACTGAGTTTTAAAAAATTGAGTTTTTAATCTCTCTACAACATGGAGTGGAGAAGAATTAAGGAAATGTAAGCTGATGAATGATGGTCAGCCTTCCCTATGACCTGTCAGGTGCACTGCTTCTAAAATGCTACTTCTGAAACTTGCATGTGGCTGACAGGTAATAGATGTGAAGGACAGTTGTAGGGTAGAGCACCAACAAATGACTGATAACAAGTGAGTTCCAGCCTCAGAGCAGCAAGAGAACCATAGAGCTGGCAGCAAATGACCAAAGAGTTCATTTCAGCCAGAACTAATTCATGGATGGTCATGCATAATAATGAAAATCACCACCATGTGCTGCCAAATCCAGAAAGAAGTAAGCCAAATGACTTTCTTCCAGCCCCAAGTAAAAAATACAAGTGGTAGAAAATACAGTCACATGTAACCCCTTGTTGACAGAAGCAACATAAAGCCTATAATGTTCCCAATGGTGACAATACCAGCCATACACAGCTATAGGTCCCAGAAGAGGGTATACTTGGCAGCTCTAAATTCTATAACCCACTACAACACCCTCTTTCACTACCATCACAGAATTGTACAAGAAATACCAAAAGATTCCAACTAAATCAACAGATATTTATCATTCAAAGGGGAAAATGTGCTTTAACTATGAAATGCTTCTTTAAATAGAGTTTAGAACTAAACGGTAAAGCTAAATGCATTAGTATTAATTATATGTGTTTTTAAGTACAGTTTATAATGAAGTGTAAAAAGGGCTAAAAGATTTTTTATTTTATTTTTTGCCCTTCAGCTTAGTTTTTTGTTCCCATTACTTCTTTCTGTTGAAGACATCTGACTTTTACTCCAAAAGGGAAAAGCTCAGACTGCTGGATGGGGAGAAGAAAGGGAATGTGGTTTCCTGAAACATTTCCAGAAATGACATGGAAAATAACTCTTGAAAGAGATGCAGCGGTAGAAACACTTCCTTTTGGAGCAACATTTCCACAGTATTCTTGGTTGAGCCAAATGTAATAACAGTTCAGCTATTATTGTTGCAAGGAGGGTGGGCATCAAGGAGGAGAAGTAATTCATGCAAACAGCAGTTTGTAATTTCTGGGATTACAAACCATGTCTACAGAGACTTGGTATTCATGTGGTTTTAACATGCATTTAAAAAGAGAGAGAGAGGCAAGAAAGAAAGGTGGAATTTTTTTTTTCTAATCTTAACCAAAAGCTATAAAAATTAGCATTTCCAAGAATGTTTTAGGCAGCAATTTAAAACATGCTTCTATTGTTTGCCTTTTAGTTCCCTCATCTTCAGTTTTTCTACATTCCTTTTCAGAGAACTGCAGTTGATTGTGAGTCAGTTATAGTATAATTCTTTACATATCTATTCAAAGTAAGCTGTACTACATTTAGTGTGGCTTGCTCCTAGTAATTAGGTATAGCACTGGAACCTTAATTAAATCACCATGGGCATGAATTTCCATCCAACAGAGCATTCTGGCTTTCAGTACAGAGTCTATGTACTGGGAAAGGATATGTCCCTTTTTTAAACAAAATAAAAATAAAAGACCAACATCTTACAACTATCATGTTTGAAGAGTGGTGGGAAATGCTGGTATATTTTTAGAAAGCAGAGAAGGCTCAGGGGAACCTTGGGAAGACAGGAAAGAACCCTCAGTATATTTCTCACTCCTTCATATTCGAAACTTTCTTTATATACTTAGCGACATGAAAATAATAATTATAACAGTAACAATGAAAACAACCACATGTTTTAAATTTCTGTATTGGTGGAAAGCAGTCCAATAAACCTCCCAGTGTTTCAGTCATTTTTATCATTCTACATATGCCAAAACAGAGAAAGAATTTTAAAAAATGAATTAATAAATAAAAGTGTAAGAAAGTAATAGAAAGCCAGAGTGATCCATAGGCCAGAGTAATTCATTGAATGGATGGATGGATGGATGGATGGATGGATGGATGGATGGATGGATGGATGGATGGATGGATGGATGGATGGATGGATGGATGGATGGATGGATGGATGGATGGATGAATGAAAAATAATAGTAAAAAAAGTGGAGCTTCATATTTGAACTGCAAAAGTATGGATGACCACTAGATGGCAGAAAAGAGTTTACTGTCATCTTATAGTTGTCTGGAATTTTACAGCCTAGTAAAGTAAAATGATTTTATTTTGACATTTAATAATGGTTTAATTATTTGAAGAGGCAAGTCATTTCAGAAGACAAACAGTGAACAGTGTTCTATATCTTGTATCAAGTTTCACTTTCAAAAGTAGTTTTACATATCTCTTCTATCAAGAAAAACTTTTAGCTTACTGGCTAGTTCTTAAAAGAAATCTCACAACTCCACTGGCCTTTTTCTAATTAAAAAAACACAAATTCAATTACGAATTGAAAAGCTTATTAAATTATGAAGGTTATTTTCTTTTCCAAATGGAAGTACAACTAATGTTCCCATGCTCTGTGTTCTTTGTTGGTTTGGCTTTTCTCCCAGTAATTTATATCACGAGAAATTACCTCATTCTAGAAGTCCACCAAAGAATTTAAGAGATAAGGATAGAATTTAAAATACCATCTAATATCCTCTGTGCTACTGGCACAGAATTCATAAAGTTTAATTTTTTTAAAAAATGTTAAATTTGGTGTTTAATTTTCAGGAGTTATTTTTGTAATAGGACTAGAGTGTGATTTTTGCCTTGCTACTATACTGAGAAATTCTGACCTCTCCTGAGGTAACTGACTAAACTTTGACAAAGTTTAAAGAGATAAGACGCCCACCCAAAAATCACTATAAATCCCACCCAAAAATCACTATAAATCTTAAATATGTACTATTTTTTATGTTTCAGCAGTGTTTTGTCTGCAATGCTAATATGGAAGACAGTCTGATTTACATTATAGGTTGCCAACTTTAAAAAACTGAGATAATTAAATCTTTCTGTGGAGGCAGCAAAATCAACCCAACCCTTTCTTGATGGATGTATAGATAGATATCACAGGCTGTTTGTAGCAAAAGATCATATTGTTGTTTCCTTCCATCCATTCCCAACCCATCAATTGACGACAACTTTTTATTTTGTATGATCATTTTTAGGAACTAGGTCGTTTTGATACAGTATTCCACATCATGAGAAATACAGTCTTTTTATTTTAATATATATTTTCTTTGAAAAAAGGATTGCAAACATTAGCAGACTGCCTCCTGCTTAGCATCATTGTCCTAATTCAGATCAGGGTTCATACTTGAAGAACCATACACAGAGGAAAGAAACAAGACACCAGCCTATCCTTTTCATTCTCTCCATAGCAAGGAAACATTATTAACTTGTACTTGACCTTTTTTAAAGTTAACGCTTTAAAATAAATAGTGTTTTGCTTTTATCATTTGGAAAAGAGCTTAGACACTAATCATAACACTCTCTACATATTTTTATTTTCTTTAGCTTGATAGTTCTTTGGCATTACTTCAGCTTCTCATCTATGCATTCCAATTTGCAGTGGTCTTCTGAACATTTCTATCCCTCACACAATGATGTACAGAAATTCCTACATGTAACCCTCTCTCGTGACATTTTTGCTACATTTTTAACTGATATCCTCAAACGCTTTAGTTTTTCTTCCTAGGCAAGGTATACTGAATCCAATCCTCCTTTGCCCCTTTTTCTCTGAACAAGGAACGTTAGATACAACCTGAAGTCTATATAAATACACATCACACTGTTTTTCCTGTGATTCACCTGCTAAAGGTAATCACATCATCCAAGATTTTGACAGAAATTCCCATGCTGTTGAAAAGGCATCCTTTAGCCCACCTCCTCTCCTGCCACTGCTCATTGTAAGCTAATGTGAAGATAATGAAATATGTTTCACTTTTAAATGCAACTGACCATTTCTGACTCAATTCTATCTGTTAATTAATATACTGAAGCTAGAATTTATATAATCCTGAGGCTATTCCCATGATTCAAGCTCTATGTGTATACCAAGTTTTTAGGAAGAGCAAAGAAAAGCTTTGGAAATGAACTTTTCAATAGATGCAGATTTAAATCTGCATGGGTTTAACTAAAGGTTTAAATTGGTATTAAACATATGAATAGTAAAATGGTAAAATCCCATTTATGAAATGACAGAGGGGATTCCCCATATTGAACTCTCTTATTTAAAGATCTCTTAACTTCATTGCTGATTTTACAGTATGAGATTCAGCAATCAAGAAAATAACTAAGAAAATAAATTTAAGTGGTTATCCATTTTTAATAACAATCATGCAGTATGGGGGAAATGAGTCTGATAGAAAACTATTTCATATAGTAACATTTTCAGAGTAATTATTTTTACAATGCTCATGAACATTTCCTTTCTGGAAAGCCTTTATACTAGAATACAATCAAATGAAAAATTATTGGCATTCCAGTAATCGACCTTGGAATTATGGGGTCTGCAATCCAACCCATCTGGAGGATACCATGTTTAGGAAGACTGGCTTAGATTATTAGCTAATAAGTTATCCTTACATGTAGGAGTAAAAGCAGTAATGAAAGATTTATATGACAGATCAACATGGCATTAACATTTTAAATGTGCAGTCACTTTTATAAAACTGGTCTGCTTCCTTCAATATCATATAAAATTAGTATGGGTGCTCATCAGTAGCAAAGTACCATTGGTCACAAATAGTCATATCTCCTCCCTAGATACCCACAAAACAGGTCTAGCTTGATCTTAATTTTGCATAGCTACATATATTTTTAATAGTGCCCTGCTTTAAAAATAATCAGAGAATTCAGCACATGAACAAAATAGAAGAAACCTTCAGAAACGTATACTTTAGTATTTTTTTAAAAATACTATTAAATTAGTTAAATGGCAACTATACTGTAGTTTATAAAAATAACACTGAATTTTTTTCATATACACTACTCTAAGAGTATCTATAACACACATAAAACTATGACAAATCAGAAAAAAAGTAAAATCATGAATAGAATAGAATAGAATAGAATAGAATAGAATAGAATAGAATAGAATAGAATAGAATAGAATAGAATAGAATAGAATAGAATAGAATAGAATTTGAAGGGACCTTGGAAGTCTTCTAGTTCAGCCCCCTGCTCAAGCAGGAGAACCTATACCATTTCAGACAATTGACTGTCAAGTCTCTTCTTAAAAACCTCAAGTGATGGAGTGCCCATGATTTCTGAAGGCAAGCTGTAGGAAATAGTAGGAAATAGCTTTCACCATCAAATAACTGGCACAATGACAAACATTTAGAGAAATGTACCATTCATTATTTTCAAGTGAATAATTTTTATTCAAAGCTGCAATCTTTCAATTAATTTTTCTTTGGTAAGCTCATTACTTATATCTCATTTCATAGAGGAAAACAGAGTCAAAATATGTTGAAATATGTTCTTCCTACTTAGATTTAAGGGTTGCTTCAAGGAAGAGATCCAAAATGTGTCATCATATTTATACAATGGGGTATGGATGGATACCATCAGGGACTATAAGCCCATTTATTGAATAGACTTAGTGTTTGAACTGAAGCCTTTGAGGTTTGTGATCTCCTCAAAAGATGGCATCCTGTTCATATGGTCAGTCTCCATATTTGAGATAGCTGCAACATGCCTACACATGGCTTCATGGTTCCCTAAAATCAGGAAATTAGAGGGTTCCCTTTCATGGATAAATGCCAATGGTTATAGGCATGTTTCATACCTTTCTGAATAAAAAAAACGATTTCATCATTTTTTCACTGAGCAGTTCTAGGCATTTGGTTTTCCACCAAATTCAGAGGGGCAAATGCATTAATGTCAAGTCCAGTGTGTTTTGGTAAAATTGGTAATAAAGAAGCCTGACTCTGAGGAAATTATGTTTTGAAAAATGATAGCAGAATAATTCATTTTTTAAAAAAGTTATTGAACAATTACAAACATCTGTAAAAAATAAAGATAGTATTTGTTACAAATATCAAGTTTAAGAATGTTTGTAACATGTTTTATTCTTTTTAACCCAACAGAATAAATGTAAAGAAATCATAAAGCGTTTGATACTCTGTCCATCATCAAGAGAACTCTCTGAAAACAGAATAGAACCAAACTTGGTCTAGAAGGAGTTGCCAAAGAAAGACTGAGTCTGAAAATAGGCCAAATCCAGGGGGGGGATCAATCTAGGGTGAAAATATCCCCAAAGTATCTGTAAGAGAAAGACCACTCAGCAGTATATTTGACAACTGTTAACTATTGTTAAACTTCCTTTATCTTCCTTAGCAATTATATGACTAGAGCAGAGTTATTTTGAAGGGGTTGAAAAGAATTAAAGAAGCATTTCCTGCATGCTTTACCTAATTATTTTTATTGCCACTATAGATTAATGCCTTTCTAACATGGACACCGGTTATGTAAATGGACCTGACCTTTATTGACTCACAAATAGTTAAATGCTATTAAATTCATGTGCAGCTATGAAATTCACCAATTCTGGTAAATGCGTGTTGTAAAATTCAGAACATACACTCTGGAACAATAGTTTAAAAATCTGGGGGGGGAAGCCTATAAAAAATGTCTATTTTTTTCCAGCTGAAGTTTTGACTTTTAGATGATATCTCCCAGATTTATGTGTTTGGACTCAGTTGCTCTTCAGTCTCTTTGGAAGTCCCCACCTTTGTTTTCTCTACTATTACAGCTTATGAAAACCAAGTTGATTAAGCTATTCTTAATTCCCTGGGGCACTCATCCCAGGTATGAGATCTGCCTGCGTATTCACCTGTTATGCTTCAGACAACAAAATGCCACAGAGACTAAATACAGTGAGTCAATCTGTGCAAGCAGATGAACTTAAAAGAGAAACAGCCAATAACAGTTTGCAATTTTGTATTATTATACAAAAGGACACAGAAAAAAATGTGGTTGGAATCAGTTCAATACAGGATCAGCATGAATGACAATTAGCTTGCAAATCATGCCAAAAATGATGCCAGGTTTACCTGTTGGGAAACAAATACAGACTTGATGGAAATCAACTTGTTTTTGCATGTTATGTATAAGAGAGTGAGCAGGTGTTTTCACAGCATGTTTATATCCTTTCTTCTAATGATGCTTTTCTTAAATTTAAATATAAAATACCTGGGTCACAAGCTACAGGTTATTGACATATTTTAAAACTATGGCTTCGCTAAAAAGCAAAAAAAAAAAGTACTGCTAGTTATGTTTACACTGGATTTTTCTTAGATCAAACAATATTATACTTTATACACACAGTCCCACCCCAAATTTGATGTGGGGAATAGTATAGCTTCACTGATTATTAGTAAAATTAAATTGTACTAGGTAAAGTGAAGCAACAAAAGATCTCAGAATTAAATAAATAGGAAGTAAGTTTAGGCATTACATCAGATCACAATACTGCTGGATGTAAGGGTTGTTTTATAACAGGGGTCCTCAAACTTTTTAAACAGGGGGCCAGTTCATTGTCCCTCAGACTGTTGGGGGGCCGGACTATAGTTTGAAAAAAAATGATATAATGTTAATAAGTTTTTATTAATAAAAAAATTATTTGAGTTAATTATTTGTCTATATTTGAATATTTACTTCTGTGTCTGTTTTTTTTTTTTACTTGCACCGAACGAATTCCTATGCACACCGCTCATATCTTATTTGTAGTGCAAAAAAACAGGGGGGGAAACAATACAATATTTAAAATGAAGAATAATTTTAATTAACATATGCTTATTAGTATTTCAATGGGAAGTATGGGCCTGCTTTTGGCTTATGAGATAGTCAATGTCCGGTTCCATATTTGTCACTGCTAGTCATAACAAGTGATGCAAGTGAGCATCAGTTAGTCTGGATCTGGTTGGAGATTTCAGATGTTTTATTCGAAAAAAGTCTGTTCACAGACATAGGTGCTGCCAAAGATGGTTGCCATTTTAAGTGCATGGTTCCTGAGGTTAAGATATGTCTCAGAGGAGAGAGATGCATAGAAATTAGTAAAGCTTCTTGACTTGAATGCGTCTTTCAGAGAATCACAATTCTGTAGTTGGGCCAGTTCCATTTGGTAAATCAGATCAACAATTTCAATGTCAATAGAAAATGGGTTCCGGAAAAGCTGTATGTCCTATTCATGGAGACGAAGCTCTTTAAATCTACTTTGAAACTGCTTTTGCAACATAGAGGAAATAGGTTTCTGTGGAGCAAGCCTGAAGGAGAGAAGGAGATAGAAGAGGAAGAGTTTCTGTCTGGTTCTCTCCCTTGCGCTTGTTTTACTTCTTTCCATTAAAGTGTTTTTTTATGAAATACTTTTTATTAAAGCTTTTTATTAAAGCTTTCCATTATAGCATTTTTTCTAGCTACAACAGCCACTGAAAGAAAGCCCACCGCCTCTCAATAACTGGTTTCACTGTCCAACTATTCTGTTTGGGAAGGATGGATGGTGACTTTTGCTTATGCTTAACATCTTAACATCTCTCACTAGGCTTTTGCAGCTTAAGCAACTAAAAAGGTGTTTTATGTGTTTCTTTTCAAACTATCATAGCCTGATCAACTGAATTAGTGATACCCATCATCTTCTAGAAATGTCAATTGTATTTGTTGTCTCAAAAATACTCCTTTGGAATAAGAAATGCATTCAGTATCAATACCAATAGTTTGCTTCACATAGTAGTGCATTGTTTATTTAACTAAATAAATACATTAATGTGGTATACTAAAAGTGGAAATCCACCAAAATATGTAGGAAAACAAACAAACCTGAAATCATATTAAGGATCAATCATTGTCAAATCAGTCATGCTATTTACCCTGACAGCCAATTATACAAATTTAAATATAGGCAATTATTTTACATCATTTAAAAAAAACACTTCCTGGGTCCATCTCCTTATGTTGTGTTCCAAGTATTTACATGAATTTTAAACTAAGATTTTAATGCTGATTATTTGCAGAGATGACTTGTGGGATTAGTGATGGTTTGTTGAACAATCCTTCCTTAGGCACTCATAAATTTTTATTTTTTCTTTCCCTATTTCAAGCACAGGAGAAATTCATCATGTCTGCATGGGTTTCAGAGGGTGAAGAAGAGAAAAGAAAGATGCAGGAGAAAATATCTTGAAACGACTATTGGGAAGAAAATGAAAACAGATGCATGGAATGGGAAGATCCTGCTGGGAACAATATGAAAGTAAAGCACATTTTTCCGAAGAGATGACAGCCTTGTGCAATCCCTCAAGGCTTCCTTCCCACACAGACATCTCCACTGCAGAGGTTCTCAGGAGGAGGCACAACATAACCTCTGGGAAGAGGCATAAATGGGGAAATGTTGTCACAACCCTGCAAGAAATATTTCACATCAATTTGGTGCTGTCCTGCCTAGGTTTTAAGGAGGGGGGGGAGGAATACTTTCAACGCCTCCAGGAGAAAAGCAGCCTCTGCAATTTAGAAAACAGAAAGAAACGCCTTGTCTTAACGCTGTTTATTTGAAGAGGCTCAGCCAACAGCGGCCTGGCTTTCCAGCAGGGTGATCCCAGCCTGCTCTAAACTGACACACTGACATGATGACTAGGCTTTGAAGATAGAGTAGCAGTGTTTATGTGGAGAGCAGTCATGGTGCAGAGGGGAAGAAGTGAGGGGGAGGTGCAGGGAGGGAGACTGGGAAACTGTAAGTCATTGTGGATGGGATGGGCTGGCCTGGGCTGGCCTGGCCTGGGTGGCAAGCTCTTAAAGCTCAGCACATTCATCAACCTGCCTAGTGGGCCCGACATGCTGGAGCCACAAACTGCTCTCTCCCTCTCTCGCTGTGTCAAGCGTGATCTAGTCCAACTGTGTGGAGACAGCACAGCCCCAGCCAGACAAGCTCTGGTCAGTGCAAATAATCACAGTTCTGACTTCTTGCTCTGTTACTCAGCAAAGCCTGGCCATCGAACACAGAATTCTCACAGGAAGTTTACGTCAATTCTCTTGCAGGCACACACATACACACACACATATGCACACAGTTCAATTCATCTTAAAAAGCATTCAAATCTCTCAGATTACACCCAAAGCTCCATTTCACCTCCCACCTTAACTCTTCAGCATACTTCACCAATTAAAAAAAGGTTTCTTTCAAATCTTAAATACTCCTAACATACAGTAAGCCTCTTCAATTCTATGGAAATGTTCTCCAACACAGTGCCCTCTAGATCTCTCGGACTATAAATTCTCATTGTCTCCACTAGAGCATATCTGGAGGGCACTGGGTTCTCAGAGATTTTTCTATAGTGTAGTTTTGCCCTTTTAAAAAGAGATATCTTTCTATACTGTAGTTTTGCCCTTTGAAAAAAGAGAACTAAAAACAAACTTGTCATTATTTACAATTAATTTTTGCATAAAGTTAATAAAAAGATAAGTAAATTAACTGCTTAGATTCATATCAAGAGATCTGAAAATTCAAATCAACCATGGCATTAAGCTGAATGAAACATATCAGCCATCAAATGTTTGTAACAGTGTTTCTCTTCCAAAAAAAAACCAGCAGTCTAATGTTGTGCTTAAGGTATCTTTGAGGGAGATGGGTGGTATAGAAATGTGAAAAATAAATAAAAATTAAACTGGGTGTATGGGAACCAGTTCTAGTTTATCTTTAGCCACAGAAGCAAACTGGGTGACTCTCGGTCCAAGCTAGCCCACAGCATTTAAACCACATCTTGGATGGCTGCTGAATGGTCAAATATTACTGATATATACCTTCTGTTTCTATATCCCACCCTCCTTATGTTGGTCTATGACCATAATAAAGATTTATTCAGATTTGTTTTTAATAATGTAACTCACTTTTATCATGGTTTCTGGAGATAATTTAATAACTGGTGAAAAATCATTTACTTAGTACTTGTATTATAATATATTACATTATTTCTCAGAGCAGTGAATACAAAAGAATCAACAAAAATCACCCACAGTGATAGAAGGACCATCCTCTGGGATACTGATGTTGAACCTATGAAACAGGTGTCAGTGTGACATGCCACAATTTTTTGGATGACATGCCAGCATTTATCAATGACAACTATTTTTTAAGGCATGCCATATTCTCTTGTGATTTTTGGAGTGTGTGGAAGCCACAGAAGACTATGCTCCAGAGCCCCTTTAAAAATGAAAGCCTTGTGTGACCCAGAGCATCCTTGGGTAGGCCACAGGGCCTTGTCAACCAAAAGAGAAGACCACTTGAAGGTAAGCAGCATATCCTGAGGAATGCTGAGCTGTGAGGGCAATTGCACCATTTCCCAAGACTTTCACACCTTGAACAGCACAAGGCAGCCTTTTTGGGTGGCAGTGGTGATACTAAGGCTGAAGTCAAGGCCTGGTCTTGGCCACTGGGCCAAGTGCCATTGTTTAGGGTAGCTTAAATATAAGGGAGATACAGAATTGCTTCTCTTTCGTTTGTGTGGGGGTGACACAAGCAGAGTCAAGTAAGGTCTTTTCTGAATTTTTGACATGCCAAGCCCAAAAGGTTCACTCCCACTCATTTTAGTGTATTTATCTTAGTTGCTTTTATGCTGCTTCAGTTATTTAATTCCAAGCAGTGTAGAATTCTACATCAAACAATGTACAGTATTGGCAACACATTCAGTAAAACATGAAAATGTAAAACCATTATCCTAATTCATCACTCCATTCCATATTCATCCTAACGATGCCACCATTCATTACTGGTGCTACCTCTCAGTCCACCATCTCAAATCCTCTTTGGAACAACCAAGTTTTCAACAACTTCCTAAATGTCAGGAATAAAAGCATTGATTTTATATCTGATTGGTAGTATGTACAAAGGATTACAGGCCATCTTTGCTTAATGACCACTTTACTTCTAGTCCCAAGTGTGGCCATTAAGCAAGGATTACCTGTATATCTAAGCAATATTTTCAAATTTTAGAGAAGTGCCTACAGTGCAACATAGTGGATTTCTAAACTTTCTAGCTATAATTCTGTCAAAAGAGCTATTTCCCAGCTGCCTAAATCAATTGAGTTGCTTTATTTCTTGTTTCTATTCATTAGATGTACATACTGTGTTTCCTAGAACATCCTGATCCAGTTTCTTCCAACTGCAACCTTATGCTCTAGGACAGTGGTGGCGAACCTATGGCACGGGGGCCAGAGGCGGCACTCAGAGCCCTCTCTGTGGGCATACGCGCCGTCGCCCCAGTCCTAGGCCTTCAGCTGAGTTTTATAAAACCTTTTCGCTTTAGGCCTCCACCGCCATGTGGAGAAAAAAAAAAAGGTTCAATCAGTCAATTTCAACTTCTCATGGGAAAAAAAAGATCTTGCAAAGTTGGAATTGATTGATTGAACTTTTTAGTCCCACTCAGTCTGCCGTTACCACTGCAGCCACGCCCACCCAATGGGCTACCCCCACCCAATGGGCCACGCCCACCCGACACTCGACGATGCATAAGTGGGTTTTGGGTTGCAGTTTCGGCACTCAGTCTCTAAAAGGTTCGCTATCACTGCTCTCGGAGCATATTGACTTTGAGGGAGGGAATGCCATCTCTCCCAGACTCAAAAGATGAAAACTCTCCAGTGATAGGATCCAGGGAACACAAATCCATACCTAATAAGTCTAGAGATAAAAATTATATATTAAATATAAATACAACAAAATATAATACTGAGCATATGGGCACCCTATGTGGAAAATTAAAATAATTTATCTTTCTTGGGTACAAAATGCAATGTCTTGTTTTGATCATTTACCATAAAAAAAATAGCAATGCAATGCTCACTAGAAAGACTGGATCCCTTGTGATAGAGTAAATTAAAATAAATAAAAGGATGAGTATTTTACTCTTATTAATATGCTGCCCAGATAATGCTTGTTGATCATGGTTAATCAGAAGTGAAAGAGCAAGGAGTGCATAGTAAGTATATATGAAACCTTGGGCTATTAGTTTGCTTCTAAACAGAGTTGGGCCGGGATCAGCATCACTGGGATATGCTAGCTAATTCCAGCCAAATACTGTGCTAGCTAACCCTGGTTTCTTCCTCCACTTTTCTATATTACCTCTTCAACTATTTTGTAATCAAGACAGAGGAGAAACAAAAAGTTATAAGTCTTCATGTTTCTCTTTGGACTAAGCATGGAAGTGGGTAGCATCAGGTGAAGCAAAGCAGCCCACTGATAATAACTAGCTATGCAGATATGGGATTTGCATTTCTCACAGTGAAAAATGCCTTTTTTATCTTAGGTAACAGTTCTGATTTTCCAGCCAGGAGGATCTGGCTGTTTCTTCATCTTGCTTTACTGTGCTTCCTAGTAATCATTATCTGTTTCCAACTTTCAAAGACGCTCTTGAGAAAGAGCAACATTCAAATATGGATTTTGGCATAGGTCACTTACTAATTTAAAATTGGCAGCAGGGTCTTGAAGTTTCCCACTCTTGCAGCAATAGCTAATAAGAACCAATAATACATCACAAAGGGAGTTTGAAAGTCCCAGCCCCCAAAATAATATGTACAATATGTTCAACAGTTTCTCACATAATCAACATGGGAATCCCATAGATTTGATCCCAAATTTAGTTGCTTTTTTAAAAATGATTCATGTTTACTATATCACAGTTTTGCCAATCCATTCCAAGTTCATAATGTCTGTCTAAGAAACTAAAGCACTTTTGCAGCTCTCTAAAATGTTCATAAGCATCAGAAACAGCAGAATGCCACTGAACAGAGAAAACTTAAAGCAGCCTTGTAATAGGACAGTTATATTCGATAAAAAGAACATGCTATTTACTCTGTGTAGATAAAACTGTATCTTTAAAAGCTGCATTTTTCATGCACGTTATATTAGGAAAAAGTAATAACTTGATTCCAAGTATGCTTACTCAGAGTAAGGTCCACTGATTACAATGGAATTTATTGTCTTGTATATACAGTAAAGCTTATAATCTTAGCCGCTGACGATACATGTTACTTGATTTATGCATTCCAAAAAGAGATGTGTTTCCTTGCTGTAATGAATTTAAGAGAATTCAAAATGTATTCATTTTTTATCTCTGCTGAGGTAGCAATTTATTCTCTCCATTATACAACAAATTATAATACTATCTGTTTTGCAAATAATAGCTTTAGGTTGGTCTCTCAAAGAATAATGTTTCCTGATTTATGCCACTGAACAAAGGAGGAACTAAGAAGGGCATCTAAATTAATCCAGCTGTATTCTGAATCAAATCCTTTTTCTGCTTTCTAGAATAACATTTGTCTGCAACTTGTTCCATATGATGAACCTTTCTAAAATCTTATTCCTGGACCCTGTCATACCAATATTTATTTGATTCTCAAATCACTCTCAATGTCATTTAAAGACTCTCTCTTATAAACATAGGAAACTGGTGGCAGAAAAAAGATCTGGTGGTCTAGCGAGTCTGCCTTTGAATTTATTTTTTGTTTTCTTTTTAATTTATTTATTATTTTTTATTATTATTTTTATAGTTTATTAATTTTATTTTAATTTTGTATTTTAAATTTTTATTGGATGATAGACATGCTTTTATTCCAAGCACGTTTAAACTCAGTTACTGATGACTGACCCACTACTTCCACTGGAAGTTTGTTCCAAGCTTCCACTGCTCTTTCTGTGAAGTAATACTTTCTAATATTCCTTTTGAACTTACCTCCCATCAGTTGGAAATTATGCTCCCGTGTTCCTGACTTTTGCTTAATATTGAAAATGCTGCCTTCTAGAACCTTATTCACACCCTTAATAGAGGGAACTTTGGATCATGAACTCTGGCAAAGGCCAGGCGAAAGTAGCACCGCCCAGATCAACCAGATGTTTAGGAGGGGTTTCCTAGATGGGGAGCATCTGTCGGGGATTGGGCAATTAAGTCCTTGTACTCCTCCGGCTGCATATATTCAGTTCTTCCAATCTCTCCTGAAATGTTTTGTCCCTCAGATCTTGCACCATTTTTGTTGCCCATCTCTGGACTCGCTCAATCTTATCACTATCTTTTTTTGAATGAGGTCTCTAGACCAAGACACAATATTACAAATTGGTTCTGGCTAAAACCCCATATAGCAAGATTAGGGTCTTCTTTTTCCTGCTGGTGATACCTCTAGTGATGCATCTCAGAATTTTGTTTGCATTCAGTTGCCTAACAACACTGTTTGCTCATTTTGCTGTCATCTGCTCTAAGCACACCTAAACCTTTTTCTTCTTTTGTTCTGTCTAACATTGTACCTCCAATACTAAAATATGGAGAAAGCTTAATCTGTGGTAAGCTCACTAGGATATCTGGGTCCTTTCTTATTTTGAGGGGCATTTCATTAAATTCAGCTTTGTAACATACATTATTGTCTTCACAAATCTACATTTGTGAACCAGCATTGCTTCCAAGATCTCTTTAATTGCCCTCTGTGCCAATTAAATAGCAACAAATGCAATTTATATTTTTAGATACAAAGAATAGATTTAAACTGATTGGATTTTTAAAGTACCTTAAGATGATATAATGTTCTTCCATATTTAAGAGCAAAAAAATATAGGGCATTTTTTTTACCGTGATTTACTGTAATTTTCTAAACTTCATGGTTCTGCTCAATTATAAAGGAAGGAGAAGTGTAAGAATAAAGATGAATAAGAAATTCAACCCATCATATATTGATAAAAGTTCTCATCCATCCTTATTCCAAGGAGAAACAACACTTATGCCAACAATGACAGGGCAAGCAATTGCACATAGAGAGCAAACCCCACTCCCTTCTAGCACTGAAGATGTTACCTAGCCAGGTAATGAAACACCTTCAACCAAGCCCAGAGAGCAGCAGGGACTCCACAATTCAATCCTGAGCTACTAACAGGTAGTCCTCGACTTATGGCCACAACTGAGCCCAAAATTTATGTTGCTAAGTGAAACATTTGTTAAGTGAATTTTGCCCCATTTTATGACCTTTCTTGCCACAGTAGTTAAGTAAATCACTGCAGTTGTTCAGTTAGTAACGTCGTTGTTAAGTGAATCTGGCTTCCCCAGTGACTTTGCTTGTCAGAAGGTTGCAAAAGGTTATCACAGGACCCGGAACCCTGCAACTGTCATAAATATGAGTCAGTTGCCAAGTGTTTGAATTTTGATCACAAGGCCATGGGGAGGCTGCAATGTCATAAGTGTGAAAAATAGTCATAAGTCACTTTTTTCAGTGCCGTTGTAACTTTGAACGGTCACTAAATGAACTGTTGTAAGTTGAGAACTACCTGTATATTCTCTTCTATTGGTATCCTATGATCCCTATACATAGGATGGTTTCTAATCCTTTTACCAACTGCATTGTCCGCCTTTTCAAATATTTTATATGAAATACATTGCAGAAGATGTATCAAAATGTAGATAACTTTTGCCAAGGCTAACCAAATTAAGAAGTATGGCAGTTGGTACAGTATCCATAATTGTGCTAATATATTCCTTGTCAAAGCTGCTACTTATCAACCTGGTGACAGCTGGAGATCAGGAGCACACCCAAACATGCAAGCCTGCTGTTTATTAGTGAGCATAATTCCATTCAGAACAAGCTTTATCTCAATCCCAGAGTCCAATTTTATCCTTACCAACACTACCTCCAATCTTGTCTGGATTAAATTTTAGCTAATCCATTATTAACGTTGGTCAACAATCAAGACTATCAATGCTTATCTCCTTGGAAGTACAAAGCAGTAGATGGCATCACTAATGGCATCCCACACCAAAATTCTGAATGATGCCCCATTTGAAATGGCTCTATAAAAACTGTTTTATCCTAATACACTACTGCTAAGTTGCCACCTGTCTTATCAACTTGCCCAAGAATACAATATTTGAGATTGTAACTATAACTTGAAAGATCTACAAAGTAAAGAGAAGGCTTTTTAGTTAAAAGGGCTTGTACATAACTAATTTGTCCATAATTTTGTTAGATTGCACTCAAAAATATAGATTGAAATAACACAAACGTGCTAAGATTATATGAAGAAACATTTGAATCTTTTACCATTTAGATAAGAAACTGGCAATGTATTTATTAGTCATTATGCCTTCTCAGAAAAATATGTTCCACTGAACAGTGAGACTTAATACCTCACTAAAATTCTATGGAATTTTCATAGAAAAAATTAATATATCTGAGTTCATTTCAGTTCTCACCAGCAAAAATCAAAATTCAAACAGCTAGTAGCCGTTTTCTCCAGAAATCTAGTGATATTTTTCAATTATATGCAATACATTTTCTAGTCTTAAAACTATTCTAAAACAGAACTCATGGATACAGGCAGCTATTTTCATTACTAAAAAAGAGAAAAATCCCACTATAGAGATTTTTAAAATTTGGGAGTACTAGCCTTCCATACAATACCGCTTTGTTTATATTTATGTTTTTTTTTCTTTTGCAGTTTCTAGGAATTTTAATCTAATAGAATTTTTAACCCAATAGAAAAAATATTAATCACCTGATGGAAATGACACAGCTTGCAACAGCTTGCTGAGAACTACAGTATATTTCTGAATCACTTCATACTAGCCAGCAATTCACGTATTTGTGATTCATTATCTCTGGCAACTTTCTTATTACTGCTGAGAACTAAACTAGTTCAGCTGTTCTGGCTGATGAGAAGCAAAGGAAATTACAAGCTGACAACAACGTTTAGAAGCCCAAACTGGAGAGAAAAACAACATCCTTCTAGAGTGGACTGAGAAATCTTGCATTAAGGACCAAAAAGGATATACATCTGAGCCCCAGAGCATGGCCTAATGTATTATCTCTGGGACAAAATTATGAGCTTTTCCCCTCTTCAGCTTCATTCAGATAAACAGCTAATGGTAATTTCATAATTTCATAATTTCATTTTCTAATACATATCTGGTTCTACAAATAGCCATCATGTCATACCATTGTGCTACTAGAGACACTTCCCTGGGGGACAAACCTAGACCAGCAGAATCTCAGAATTTTAGCAAATGCTTAAATATCTTTAAGTTTCAAAGCAATGTTTAAATATCTTTAAGTGTCGAAGCATTGCATATTAATTCTATTAAAATACCTGGCAAAGTTAAAACATATTCTATTTTTAATTGAAAATTGAAATGAAACATAAACTTCTAAATCATTTCAAGTATTGGCTTTATGACATATTTTGAATGGTTTGCTTTTAAAAGCATCTAGTAAATTCTTCTTCCAACTTAAATACTTTCTGGCATGTGAACCAAAAACAGCTCTTTCCATCAAATTTCCTCAATCACATCCAGTTGCCTTTCGAAAAAGCACCTTTGAGACAACTATGACCTGAATGACTCAGAATCTCCACAGACATTCCCCAATCACACTTTTACCCTGACTGTAAAAAGCCTATCTTTCTTTACACATTTCCAGGACAAATTAATACTAAACATTTATTTTTCCTGTTTTGTATCCATTAACTCAGTACAACAGCTTTGTAAGGGAGACCATTATTTTTCCCCTGCATTATTAGCGAGTAGGTTTGTAACTTAGAGATCAGATTGTTGCTTGTCTTCATAACAATCAGGCTATATTAGAAATGGCTGTGTTTCAGTGTATTTGTTTTCAAAAATATAAAAAGTTAGCAGAATTATATTTTGACATTGATATTTTATAAACGAAAGGAATTAAACATTGTGTTGCTTATGAGACTCAGAACGTCTCACCAAGAATTTATCAAGAATTAATTTAATTGATTAAATTAAATTTCTTAAATTTGTAAGACCATCCAATTCAAAACCTCTCTGGGCAATGTGTAATATTAAAATAGATCAAAAACAGCAATTGACCAACAATGAAGTGAACCAGAAGACTTGGCATACTGCCAAAATGATGTCTTATTTCATCCTGATGCTTGTTTTATCACATTTTTAGACAAAATGTTCTTCCAAAGAGGTGATGAAATTGAATCCTCTTCCATGAAATATATGATTGGTCTTCTAGTTTATTTTTAAATTAGTTCATTGTTTATTTATAGCTCCAAAATAGTGCTACAGCAAAATAGCAAAATAGTGCTGCAGCAACTCCATCCACCTTTATCATTAGCACTGCCCTAGGCAAAATTGATGCACAATTTAGGGTATCTCTTGGACTTGAGCTTCTCTTTGTGGTTGTGGAACAAATTCACCTTGTCCATCAATTACACCGTTTCCTGGACTGAGAAGCATTGGACACAGTCACTCATGATTTGGTCTCTGTTCAAATAGACTGTATATGGAGTTGCCCTTGAATATCACTTGGAAGCTGCAACTGATCCAGAATATAGTAGCCCAGACAATTATAACTGCACCTTGGTATGCCCACGTTACATGACTGCTCCATGAGCTGCAGTGATTTCCAGTATGCTTTCAAATGTAAGGTGTTGGTTGTTACCTATAAAGTCTTTTATCACATGGGACCCAGTTATCATCTCTCTCCCATTGTTTCTGCCCATCCCATTAGATCCAACAGATCATGTTTATTAAACAGTGCCATCTAGAGGGACCTCGGAAAGCGTGACTTCTGGAACACTATATCCCGTGAGATCTGTCTATCCTGAACCTGCTAGCATTTTGTAAGAACCTGAATACAGAATGTTCCTTCAGACATGGGGTCTGGAAGTTGGATAAACTGTTGATGTGGATGTGGTTCCATATCTTTTTATGGTTTGAGGTAGGTTCATGCTTGGGTGATATTATTTAAGTATTGTATTTTAATAGTTTCTTGTTTGGGCTTTTAATCCAGTCTACACTGCACATAGCACTGTCTTACTGGGCGGCAGCAGTAGCAACACCTACAAAGTACAGGTAGTCCTCGACTTACGACAGTTGAGCCCAAAATCTATGTCGTTAAGCGAGACAGTTGTTAAGTGAATTTTGCCCCATTTTACGATCTTTCTTGCCATAGTTGTTAAGTGAATCGCTGCAGTTGATAAGTTAGTGACCTGGTTGTTAAGTGAATCTAGTTCCCCCATTGACTTTGCTTGTCAGAAGGTCGCAAAAGGTGATCACATGACCTTGAGACACAGCAATGGTCATAAGTTGCCAAGCATCTGAATTTTGATCACATGATCATGAGGATGCTGCAAAGGTCATAACTTTGAAAAACGTCCATAAGTCATATTTTTCAGTATCGTTGTAACTTTGAGCGGTCACTAAAGAAACTGTTATAAGTTGAGGACTAACTGTATTGGGGTAGGTCATAGGAAATGACTTGGAGGCTACAAAGTGGGATCAAACTAAGCTATTTCTGTTAAATAAGTAGCAGCTCACACAGTTCACACAACATGCAAAATCATAAATAATGGTGTGAAAATTACAGTGCTGGACTCACCCATTACAGTAAACCATATTCCAATGTGAATTGTTTGTGTTGGCTTAATATGATGTAAAAATCCATTGTCCCAAACAACTCAAGATCTGATTTAGCTCTAATTTTGATAAGAAATCTAAAACTCAGCCTAAACCTCAGCCCCTCCATTCCTATGTAATCTAACCCATCATTTTGGTGCCTAAATGTCTATGGAGATTCTTCAGAGATTCTCAATCATCCAGGTCATGGTTGTCCCAAAGATGCTTTTCAAAAGGCAATTGGACATCCCAAGAAGTTTCCATACCCATTTGCACTCTGATTCTGATTTACAGATAAATCCTCAAGTGGCCTCATCAGCTCTCAGGGAGCTAAGGACCGACCTTCAGAGTGCTAAAAACCAGATGACTGAAAAGAATATAAATCCTTCTATTCTCCACCATATGGTCAGAACTGAAGAAGCTTCTTGGATGAGAAGTGAAATGTTTTCAAGGAAAAAAACAAGAAAATCCAATTGCCTTTTGAAAAGCACTTTTGTGACATTTTGGTGACTACTTGTTGCTTTTACTGTCATACCTATATGTATTTGTATATATGTAATCATCATTTTAGCCATTGTCTGTCCAGGATGAAGTCCTCTTCCACATGTTTCCAAGCTATACGGTCCTGAGCTTTCTTTTGCCAATTACCGTAAAGATTTAGTTCTAAAATGTCATCAAATGGCCTTGTTTGGATTAAAGAAATCACTTTAATATTCTGTTATATTTGCAGCCCAGTGTTTTAATATATTACTAGTACACGCAACCAAGCAAGAAATAAACTTCACACAGAAAATCTAAAAGCAAATTAAACATTTTCAGCATATAGGAGGATCTGGACAGACTTGAACACTGGGCACTATCTAACAAAATGAAATTCAATGGTGAAAAAAGTAAGGTTCTACATTTAGGCAAGAAAAACCAAATGTACAGGTATAGTATAGGGGATACCTTGCTCAATAGTAGTAACTGTGAGAGGGACCTCGGAGTCCTAGCGGACAATCACTTAAATATGAGCCAGCAGTGTGCTGCAGCTGCCAAAAAGGCCAACACAGTGCTAGGCTGCATTAACAGAATCAAGATCACATGAAGTATTAATACCACTTTACAATGCCTTGGTAAGGCCACACTTGGAATACTGCATCCAGTTTTGGTCACCACGATGTAAAAAAGACGTTGAGACTCTAGAAAGAGTACAGAGAAGAGCAACAAAGATAATTAGGGGACTGGAGGCTAAAGCATATAAGGAACGGTTGCTGGAATTAGGTATGTCTAGTTTAATGAAAGAGAAGGATGAGGGGGGACATGATAGCAGTCTTCCAATATCTCAGGGGCTGCCACAAAGAAGAGGGAGTCAAGCTATTTTCCAAAGCGCCTGAAGGCAGGACAAGAAGCAACGGATGGAAACTAATCAAGGAGAGAAGCAACCTAGAACTAAGGAGAAACTTCTGACAGTTAGAACAATTAACCAGTGGAACACTTGCCTCCAGAAGCAGTGAATGCTCCAACACTGGAAGATTTTAAGAAGAGATGGACAGCCATTTGTCTGAAATGGTATAGGGTTTCCTGCCTGAGCAGAGGGTGGACTAGATGACCTCCAGGTCCCTTCCCAACTTTATTATATTATTATTATTATTATTATTATTATTATTATTATTATTATTATTATTTATTATTATTATTATTATTATTATTATTATTATTATTATTATTAATTAATATTCAGATAAAGTGCTGGGTTGGGCATATTCTGAATACTATGATCAGCTGTTTGGCAAGAACCAAAGCCTTAGGAGACTTATCCAGCTCCCTGCTCTTACCAAACAGCTGATCAACAATGTACATCTGTATCTTAAATCAAATTAAGTTATCTCTGATTAATGCTAAATTCCTAGCCTGTGCCCCCATCTAATCAAGGATGCAGGCTCAGAATCCTGCTTCCACGTGTACTTAACTTGCAACTGGGAAAAATAGTGAGAGAATTACATTTTGTAAAAAAAAAATTGTAGCAGAATATTTAGAACAACACTGGAGGAAAAAAAATGCTTTTAAAAACTAGTGTACAAGCTTTTATATGTTAGAAAATTATGAATGAAACCAAATGTAGATCTTATGAATCGTTTTAAGGACACATTTTTTTAAAAAAAAATAATGGACTAGAAAATGTTTAGGGAGTAAAATGGGGACAATTGAACTGATCCACACATCCACTTGATGAAACAAGTACTGATATCATTTTACTTGGCATGACAAGTTTCAAATAGACCTGCTTAGCGTCATTGAAATACGTAAAGGCTGCCTAGCCACAGGAACTGGCCTGGGCTCTCAGCATGCTTATGCATGCAGTCTTCATCTATTTACATCATATAGATTTAGACACCATATTTAGACAGCATCAAAATCTAAATATATATAGTATTTCATTGTATAGGCATGATGAAAATAGCACCAAAAAGTTAAAATTAGATTAAAGATACTTGCATTCCTCATCAAATCTCTATGGGATGATACCTGTTCACATGGAGAATTCTACACTTATTCAAATAGTCTAAGTAGCAGGGCCATCATTCCACTCATCAGATTTTACCATTCAATTATAAAGGAGAGTTAGTGTAGATCTAGGTATCTGGGGTATATGATTAGCATGTGCATTGAACCTTATAAACTTTAGATGTATTTAACATCCTGTTCAGATACAACGCCTGAGTGAAGCTGATGTAAATGGGAAATCCGTGCTTTCTTTAAAGTCAAAGTTTCTGCAAGAGTAGATAGGGTTTTTTTCTAATGATAATGATATAAAAAAGTAACAACCACATGGAAGGAAACTCTTTTTTTGATACATAACAAAGTTCCTAGTGTGGAAGTCTATCCACAAGACATTACTTATATTATGTGTGTTGAAGGAAGTCAGCCTTAATCTTCTATTTAGGAAGTTACTTAAATCGTCAGTTGTTCAAATATGCTAGTTTGAATTAGTGCAGACACTATCTCTCTAAAAACAAATAGAAAAATTCCATCCATATTTTCTTTGCCTGAAATGGGACATACTCAGTCTCAGGCAGTCTCAGGTTAACTGCTTAATTTAAAGATAAGTGTGTCTGGAGTAACCAGCAGCCTTGCAGCATGACACCCAGGCAAAAGCTCCTCACGCTTTTTTATATATTGATGTTAGCCAATATAGGTTTTAAACTAAAATTAGAGGTATGAGAAATGCTCATATGGACATAATTCACACCAAAGAAATAGCTGTAGAAACAAATTGCAGCCAGAAAAACTGTTTCACAATATATGTACAGAAAAGAAAGTAGCCACAACATTTCTCAGCTATAAGAATTATACCTGGTAGCAACAACAGACAATTACACAGTGACAATAAATATTGGGAACCCTACTGCTACCAACACAGTAGTGTTCTTCCGAAATGTTAGTTACTTTCTTTGAAACACTGAGGGCCTGCAGTGGGGCGGCTCCGCCAACCAGTTGGAGATTTTGCTTAGAAGTCTTCTTCATGCTGTTTATGTTGCTGACCAACCCAGTTTGCCACAAACCAAATGCTGCCACTTTTTTGTTTACATATCTCATTTCCAGAACATTACTGCCCTCCACTAGTAATCCAGCTCAGTGTGTAAGGAAAGAGCTCCCTTTTTCTGTGAAGTTTGTTAATTATCTTCCTAGGAGGTGTTCGCTCAAATACCACCTGAAGAGACTCTTGCTGCCCATGTTTAATTAAGGCTCATATCCCTGAATAAGGAGAGAATTCATCCCAACAAAGCTCTCTTTTTCACAGACAACAAGGGCAGGATCATCACTCTGAAGAAAAAGAGGCTTTCAGAACAGTTAGACCAAGACTGTCTCAGAACAATGGGCACTGTAAGTTCAGCAACTGTGGAAATTAAAAGTAGCATCTGGGCATAAATGATCTCTAAAGGATATCAGCCCACAATAGGCTGTATGACTTATAGATTATATCCTTTCACAAAATTTCTCAAATTCTTTATGCTTATCAAAAATGCTCATCCCACTGTTTGGTGTATACATGAACAGTAACGTTTCTATAAGAAAATATGTTTATTTTGCATGGAAAAAACATTTCTCATTTTGAAAACATTTTGTGAACTTGAGCTGGGAGCTTGTATATTGTCAGATATTTCTTGATCCAGAGGTACTTCTTCCTTAATGGAGATTTATGATACAAGGATGTATACAGTGGTGGGATTCAGCCGGTTCGCACCACTTCGGCAGAACCGGTAGCTAACTTTTTGTTGCCCAGGCCCAGAATGGACTTCTGGAAGCGGCATCCACACAGAGACCAGTTGTTCACATATTTGAATCCCACCACTGGATGTATATGTCCATTAAAAACTGGATTTAAAGAAGTATTCAATTCTGGACTGGGTAGATATACATTTTTATTTGGAAAATGGAATTGTCTCTGCTTCAAGTGTTTAGTTTGATCAGCAATTCTTTTTCCTCTTAATATAGGTAGGCCAATTATTTTTTATTTAGCTCCATGTATTATTCTTATAAACTAACAGAACAAGTAAAGGAAAAGTTATATATATACAAGATTGGTGGAATTGTTAGCAAGCATGAAGAAGGTCACAGAAGTAATTTCCAACTGTGATCTCCCTTTTTGTTTCCTTGATTATGGGATCAAGTACTCTGTTAATAAAATCTTTTTTTAAGGGGAGCGATGATCACATTTTAACTGAAACTAACAACTGCAGTTCTTGGTTGTTCAGAATTTCATCTCAAATGAACAGTAATAAGAATTCTCTAAATGCATTTTTTTCAGGCGTTAAATACTGATCGTGAACTAGTGAGTACTTTGTTATTCTACATATTAATCAGCATTTCCACTCACCCTTCAGCCAGAGCTGGAGTGATAAAATGCAAAGTGGCTCACATTAGTGAACTTAGTCCCTTTATGTCTGAAACACATGCCATGGGAATGGAAATGCCCTTGTAAACATCTCAAGCTCCTAGGTTCACAGAAATGGCAGCAATGTAGGAAAACTATTCCACATCATGCAGAGAGGAAATTAAAGGTATCAGAGAAAAAAAGAATGTGCTGCATAGTACAAAAAAACCAAACCTTGCCTCCTGATGCTAAACATCTGCCACTTTTTTGCACTGACTCACCCAACAGTGAGAGAATATAAGCATCCTTCAGCTCACATGAAGCCTATTCCAGACGCAAACTGTCTATGCTGGCAGCTATGGGAAGACCCACAGGAAGCAGGGACCCTGGAAAAAAGAGTGTGGGAGTATATCCTGTAAAGATAGATAACAAGTCATAACACGACTATGGGAACATATTCAGCAACAGTACGTGAATAAAATTTCACAAGTCAAGGCCCCTCTTATTTGATCAGGGATTTGGGTTTAAAAGAAATGTTTTATGTTTAAACGACTTAAGAGTGAATGGCAGTTATATCAACAGTCAAGTAGATCAGTTTCCCTGAGAATGAGAGCTGAAGGGCAACATACTCCAGCCAGTGGACCCAAAACCATTCAGAGGCCTCATGTATAATTCCCAGGAACACTGAAGAAAGCAAAGATCAACCTGGCTCCTCCATCAGCAGAGGAGGAACAGCTGTAGAGAGCTGTTCTTTCCTCTCTCTTGGCCAGATAAAACACTCCACTCCAGTACAGAGAGTTGTTTGGAAATGAAGAGCTGAATGAAGGACAGATCATCTATCATACAGATCTATCATACAGGAGACTAAGAACCACGGGGAGACCATACTTGTTGCCTCTTAAGAAGAGCTGAATAGAAAGTGGAAGGCCAAATTGCTCCTGGTCCAACAGCCAGACAAATTCTAAAGTGTCCTATTTCCAAATATGTTTTACACTGTTTATAAATTTGCAGAGAAGTTTGTGCTCTCTATAATAAACCTTCAACAGAAATACAATTCAAATGTTTTCATGAACAATTAAAGAAATATTGTTTTGCCCAGGCCTTCCTTTGCTTTCCCTTTCAGTCAGCACATTACTTTAAAAAAAATGCTTAATACAAAGAGGAGGGGCCAAGAGAAATAGAGCAGAGGCTTTTGTCTGGATAGTAAAGATAGTAAAATGCAGAATGGAAGGAGACCAATATTTGTGCCTTTCTCTCCTTGATCTTGTTTATAGCGTGTGGAAGACTAAGGTGGGCACATACAGTATTTGCCCCTTTAACATATAGTGTTATTCAAAATACTAGAACTATCAGAAATGAAAAAAAGTAGAAAGGAAAATACCAGATGAGAGATCTCCTGTCTAGTAGGTTTTCTGCCGATTATAAAAAGAAGGACAAATGTAAAGGATGTCGGTTTTAGAGTAAAAATTCTCCAGGGAAAGCAAAACAACTCATATTTTAGCAAACATTTTTAGAACAGTAGACACATAGAGACAAAAGGGAGAATTATTTTTGACTCCACATATATTACTAATTGAGAATATTAAAAAGTCTTTTAAATTTTTTTGCTTTAAAATCTCAGACAATTTAATAGCATATCAATACAATACAAATTAGCTGATGTGGCAAATAATGTTTTACATTACTTTATTTCATCCAATCTGGATGATATGTTAGTATTCTATCCAATGAGAGTTCACAGTGTAACTTTGTTTTCCCAAAGTTTCTTCCTGCTCTAGGCCCCAAGCCAAATTGTCATCACACTCCCCAGGAGCTCTCTGCTGTAGAAAGGAAGATATATGACCATAAAAATGGCGTTCCTCTGATGCATACTGATGGTTCATAGCTGCTTAGATCTGCTTTTTTTGGTACCATGGTCTTGCTCCAAATTATGTCCTCTCTCTAAAAGGAAAGCCATTTGAAAAATAAATTTTTCTGAGAGTTCTGACCACAGAATTCTAAATTAAACATTATTGCTCTTTACTTCCAACAATGAATGAAGCTTAATGTTTCACTCACTTCTTCAGTGCTCTGAACAGATAAATTAGTTCATTCACCTTTTTAAGATTATTTGAAAGATTAATCAGAAAAACAGGTCAAGAAACGCATAATGCTTGCTAGAAAATCCATACATACATAGGCTTAGTCTAAAAGATGCACACCATAAATAAACTATCTCTCTTGCAAACAATAGTGAAGTACAAAGAATCAGTGAGCATCTTTCAAAGCATCTTATGATTCCCTAAAGACAGTGGGAAGGACTCTGGAGGCATAAATAGAAATGCAGATGTTTCGAAAATGCATCTTAGTGTTCTGTTTAACATATTATCCTACCGGGAGGCTATGTCTCCTCTCTGGAGACATTCCAAAGAGAGACCAGCTGATTGCTCATATTGAAACAACATGTCGAAGAAAAATTCCAATAGAAAGAAAATAATACTGGCTTATTCTCGAACTGCATATTAATCATGAACTTCTCTCTTTCTTTCTATCCATCCCCTCTCATCCTACCTCTTCTTTTTTTTCTTTTTCTTATAGTCTACTACAAAGCTTTCCAAGGGAAATAGAGTACTGAGTAAAGAGCTGCTAAGGACGTAAATTCAGGCACTGACAACTGTTCCCAGTTACACCCAGATCACTGCTGGATGGGAAAACTATAGCTTTTTGCACTTGAGGCGGTTTCTTTTCTGGACAAGAACAAAGGGGGAGGGGGAATTCTACTAACGTTACTTCAAATTCCCTATCAAGCTGTTTATAATGCCAATATTCCTGAAATCTAAGAGAAGTAAAATAATTATGCTAGAAGAGAGCTGAAGAATTTACAGCCCTCAAAAAGATGCTGAACTGGAACTCAGCATCACAGCATGGTAATTCAGCAATGCCCGGAAGGCAAACATTTTACCATTGTGCTGTGGGAAAAGGGGTTGACTCTGAAGTGCCCGAGCTGCAGGCAACTGCACCCAAGGACATTCCTAGGAAATAAATGGACAAAGACTGCTATAGCTACTTCTGGAGTGGACTATATTATTGATAGAGCCTGAAGTACAAAATACTCTAAGAACCTTCATGAGGAAAAAAGTTTTTAAAAAATGAAATGAAAATGAAAGCCTGACTCAAATATGACTAAGAATTGAAAATTAGTTTTAGCAAATGATAGGTGGAACGTAATTGCTTCAGGCAGTATATATACCCTAGGTGAGATGGGTGGCATATAAATTAATAATAAATATAAATAAAATATACAAGTAGCAAGTGACCTGTTCCCACCAGATATTCATGAATTATATTTTCCTAAGATCCCAGTTGCTCAAACCAGTATGGGAGTTATTGCTCAGTAACATCTGGAGAGCCACAGTTTCCCCATGTTTCTTGTTTATTACAAATTTTAATTAATGTTTGCCTATATGTTTCCAAATCTACCTGATTCTATCCACAGAGAATAAGAAAATTAATGAAAAACAACTTGTTAAAAATCATAACTTAAATACTATAATAAACACACAGCTGGTATCCAAAAGGCAGATTTTCATCTAATTCCTCAGTTTTTTCATTACATCTTGCTGATTCCTGATATCATTGTTGTTTTTGGTGAGTACAAGCAGTACTGCAATTGCTACTGAACATCAGATACAGATGTGAACACCCATAAATATAAATCAATATAAATACTGTCCCTTTTATGGTCCATAGTAGTAATGCATAACCTAGTCTGGTGTCTTTTTTTTTTATGTGTTTGATCACAGTTTTCCATGTGTGATGCCAAGAATCAATTTAATTGTAGCAACATAAAATTTGTATAATAAATAAATGAATTTTATTTATTTATTTTCTTTAATCTTCAAAAAATTCCCTAAGGTATATAACTGATACAAATCTCCTCCACCTGTCTCTTTGGTGCAAATTTAGTGAATAGTATTTAAACCCAACTTTCTCCATATGAAATGTCTTCTTTCTCAGATGTAATTAATCCAAATATACACTTTAAAAATACAACTATTCCAATATAATAAATGTTTATATATTATTTTCAAGAATTATCTTTGTTTGGGATGATACATCTTCCACAAGCAGAGGCAAACTCCATCATATGCTACTGGGTATGTAACTGGAAATGAGACTCTTTTTGGAAATCTTGCAAACTAATCTTATTTCTGACAGCATTATTTTTATTCCCACATTCACATACCTAAAAAAGATAGAAATATTAATCCCCATTACGAGTTAAAGATAGGTTTCTTTTCTGTTTTTTAAATGATTACAATAATCGTGAAGTTAACAGAACAATTATGCAGAAATTCACTATCTTTACCTTCTAGGTACTTAAATTTGCATCTTTACAGAGCTGTGGAATGTAGGATGATAAAGAAAGATTTCTCCAAGAACACCAACAGAGATTATGTTTTCCAGTGAGTTCCAGAGCCATCATGCCAATTATCTACCAAACCATACTATTTCTTTTACTGATCCAAGTTCTGTTAATATTCCCAGAAGCCTGATCATTGTTGAGATCTACATGGGCACATGAAGCAGCTTGGGTGGGAAGAATGCATGCTGTTTACTTGCCTAACACTGTCTGTTTACATTTCACACTGGGAAAGGCCACTGCAGAAAAAGCACACAATATTTCACACACTTGCACACAGAAACTAAGGCTTAGGGAAAGCTCTGTGGGGAACTACAGATCATACACTATAAATCAAGACATTGTAACTGTAAACATATATACTACGAGAAATGGGAACTAACTTTTGCTTACAAATACCCAGGCAAAGTCCTAGCTGTGGGGGATAATAATGGAATAAATCACCAACTAATAGTCAGGATCTAATCGCTCTTTCTACTGAGAACTGTCAGCTGTAGTGTACAAAATGACTATACCCTGTATGATTCTATATTGTAACTTTCATATAACTGCAAAGGTGACGTGGAATACTAATTCATGAGGCTTATAGCTTTCTATAACAGTATTCTTCTAATGCTGAAAAGTCTTATTTTCCTGGGCTAATATATTGAATATATTATGGGGACCTTGGTACTCTCTGAGCTTGGTTGTTTTCTTGCAGACATTTCATTACCAAACTAGATGACATCATCAATGCTATTAGGGAGTGGTGTTTGCTCTCATTTATATACTAAAGTATACTTTATATACCAATGCCTGTCCTGTCAATGTTGGTGGGAGTGGTCCCTTGATTATACTATTGTTTACTGTTAGCTTGTTTGGCAGTTCCTTGATGGGGTATTGTTTGCTTCTTTGACTGTTGGTATGTTGTTAATCTTAGTATTAATCTCTGTTCATCTGGATGTTGATTGCTGGTGAGGTGTTTTGATCTTTTTGTTTTCATTTTGGCTTTTTGATTGTCTCTTTTGAATGGTTTGTAGAAGTTTATGTCTGTGTGAGTGCTAGGCTTTCAGGAATTCTTTAGCATTCTAACTAGACAGTTGTGACATGATGGATCATTCTTTTTTCCACATATAGGTAATCTTCGACTTATGATTGTTCCTTCAGTGACCCATTCAAGATTATGACATTGCTGAAGGGAGTTGCCACCCCTTTCTGAAGTTATGGCCTTTGCAGCACCCCCACGGTCACATGATAAAAGTTCAAGCTCTCACAGTGTGCCAGCCTTATGACCATGGGGGCATTGCAACTCACCCCCACCCACCCACCCACCCACCTATCTTTCTGCCCACTCAGTGCCGCTGCTGACAGGCATGCCAAGCCGATGTAAGGTGCATCCTGATAACTAGCGAACATGGTGCTTCTAAGACTAGAAAGGCTGGAAAGATTAAATATAAATTTGAAAATATAATTAAATATATGAAAACTAAACTTTCTTTTATTTATTTTCCTGGTTATCTTCATTTTTTAAAGTGTGACTTTTCTAATACTCCAGCCAAGTGCAATCCTTAGTTTGAAAAAAGATAGCTCCTAAGAAATTATTTCCTGAAGTATATTTACATCTTTCTATTGTTTTTCAGACTGTCAACAAATTCACTTATTAACCTGAAATGTTTCTTAGTAAAGGACTGGATAGAGCTGACTTTGTGAATGATTTAATTAGATCTGAAGTCTTTTTCAAGAAATTTGTAGATGTGTATTCAATAGTTAGAATATATGTACTCATATTTGACTGTTGGCTAAGAAGAACCATGAGTTGTCAAAAACAAGGAAATATTGCATGCTTGTAAATGTACCCTCCCTTTTAGAGCTTTTCTGTACAAATACTATTAAAGGATCTGAAGTCATGCTACTGACACAGTTTGGCATGTGCTCAGCAGCTGATACCATAGCAGCAAGAGTGTGACTGGTGCCAGTCCTTATTGTCACAGGAGCCCCAGGACCACATGAAGAAGGGCCCTCCAGGATGCAAAACAATACTGGGAAGGAAAAGGAGGGAACCTCGACCTTGGGGCAGGGGTGGTGGCAGACTATTGAACCCTGTGTCTCGACAAGCTACTAAGAGTAAAACATTCTTGGAAGCTGCAGAGATTGCAGATGAAAACAAAGGATTCTATCATGTAGGAAATAGAGCAAAACACAGCAGAATATGTTTTGTTTTCTGAGATAAAATAAGCACAGCCGGGTCAGGAGACTCTAGCTCTTTCAGAGGAATTGACGAGCACAAGGGTAAAGCAAAAAGCAGACATGCATTTAAAGACAGGTAGCAACTTAAAGACAATGGACTATTAAAAAAAAACCTTGACAATCTCATTTAGGAGGAAGAAAATTGGAGGGCAATAACCAAAGCATAGTATTGTATTTACTCTGAGAAGCTTAAAATATCTTGAGACACACACTTAATATCAGTCTTGTTCACTGCTGCCTTTCAACTTAATATTTTTATATAAACTACCACATAGTATTTTTAAAATGTTTATGTAAGTTTAAATTCTTTTATTTTCTTTCTTTTAATGAGGGAGGCGTGTCACTTCATGGTGATGCTTCAAGTTTTCCAAAATATCCAACACATTTCTTATAATATCCTGTAACTGTTTTTTAGGTTAAAAAATACATTGATCCTCATAAATAAATTCTTAGGAAATTATTTTCAACCTCTCAGCCAAAATTGTTGTAAACAACTAATAGTCATTATTCAATAATGATATTGGCCAATAGTTTCTTGATAAAATCAAATCTTGTTTTTCTGTAAGGCATTATTGTTTTATTAATCTCTTTCCAGCTCTCCTTCATCTTTTCTCTCTGTAAAATAGAATTCATTGTATCTTGTAAAGGTTGTAAAAGTTCATCCTCAAACCATTTACAGTAAGAAGTTGGTAACATATCTAGCCCAGGCAGTTTTCTTGCTTTAATCTTTTTTTTTATAGTTTCGCAAACTCCCCTTATTGTTATACTTCCATTCATAATCTGTTTCTGTTTTGCATAAAATTTGTCACCATCATGGCAGAATCCCTTTTTGCTCAGTAATGAGGCCAATGAGTTGTGCTTTCATGCATGGAAAGTTAAGAAAAGTGAAAGGTAGATTCCTTTGCTTTCATTTCCCATCCAACCAAACTTAATCAGTTGATAGGGAAACATTCCCCAGTCTCTCTTATTGGAAGGAGGCAAGTTTTGAGAGATGGCTAGGTCCATGGGCTTAACCATCTGTCAAAACCCAATGTTAAGACAGTATATCTGTAAGGTGGACGTGGCTTCCCAGTAAAGCAGGAGAGGCTATTTAACTGGCCAGTACTGATTTTATTTCTGCCACCAGCATCAGCCTTAGCTTACATAAACAAATACAAGAATTTATCTACCTGCCTGGACAAAGGTTCACTCAGAGAATTAATTACAGATATCTTAGATAAAGAAATCTGTTTCTTATTAATATAAGAATGTGGAGCCACTTAAATGAACTAATAATGAAATGTAGTATTATGAAATAGCTCCTAAAACAAAAAACCTCCATGATTTTGAAATGTTAAATAATTTATGAAGGCTCCATTATGATTTTTATTGTGCTCAGAATACTAAATTATCATTGTCATCTAAACTGACTCCTGGCTTTGCCTTTGCAAATTCACTAATCAACTCCTATAAAGTTGGCTATGAGTTTCTATGCTCTCCTGCCACAAAACCAGAAAGATGGTGGAAGAGAATTCTGAGGGAAAGGATATGCCCATAGCAGCTTAACAGCCAGTTCACTTCAGCAACCACATCCTCAAAAGCAAAACAGATTCTATCCATGGCAAAACTGGAAAAGAGGGGAAAAAATCAGGAAAAAAAATGGAACAGTCAAAAGCAACCTTAGGCTGCTTCTTTTGGGGGCTAGGGGTCAGATAAAGGCAACTACCGGTATGTATGATATAAAAATATTTTAGATATGTTTGTAGTATGATTATAGAGATGTATGGATGAGCTCTGGAACTGTAGAAATGGATACCCTCTGCAGCTCCGTGGGCTGGCCTTGTTTAAACTTGATAAGAGCTTGGTATCAAATAGATGCAATCCAAATTTAAACATTAGAAGTCTGTGTGTGGCCTTTCTTTTTCCACTCATGCCTGCAGCAGACATTCTATGACCATATAACACAGTCTCCTGTTTCCCCTCACATCCTGTTCAGTCCCATTTTTACACCTACACCAAACTCCATTACCTTATTCCTTGACCTCCTTAATAAGGCAATAGAAATCATTTAATTTCTTGAATGTGCATCCAATTTACATTGCACTTATTCAAATAGGTTTGTCTAGGGGGGAGTGGAAATGGATGTGGCATTGACTTTTTAGCTGTGGTTTATATTTCCATTAGCCTTACAGCACAAAAATCCATGAGATATTTACACAAATCTTTCCACAATTCCTGTGGCTTTGAGGGACATTGCATTTGCATGATCTCACCACTGTGGCTGATTTGTGCTTTCTCAGCATCATTGCCTGAGACAAGGAGCCACCAAACCCATTCCTAATATTTCTCCCTTATTCTATCCTCAATCTCTCTCTATGTTCTCTCCCATTATGAAGCAACACAAATGCATTTAACATTCTTGAAGAAATGATTCAAATATTTTTGATAACTTGCAAAGCATCAGTGTAATGTGACATCTTATTGTTTTGTCTCTCACACTTCTCCAAAGAACTCAGGAGGAATAAATGGGGTGGGAGCGGGGGGGGGGGGAGGTTGCCTTACTTTATTCTCACAACCAACAGGTGTGTGTTTGTGACTGCATATATATGCATGTTTAAGAGAATCTAAAACTGTTTCTCCCTTTTTCTTTGATGATGGACAAGGCCCTCTTCTTTGTCCTTTTGGTGAGGAGATTATTATAGTTGGTTGCACAATCAGCCAGATGTTTAGACAGGGTTTTATTTACCTATCAAGTCCTTCCCAAGGACCTAAGGAGAGAAGCCAGGATAGATGTGATTGTTTGAAGATATTTGATGATATTAAAGGTGTTGTTGCCAGATGTAAGCTGTTCCAAGTAATGTGGCCTTTTGCAATTGACTGATGATTTAGTCAATGCGAATGGTGCTCAAGTGTTTTGGGATTGCACACAAGGTTCCTATCACTATTGATACTATGTTTGCTTTCTTTTACCACAATTGTTCTATTTCTATTTGCAGATCTTTGCATTTTGTGATCTTTCTTTCTTTTCTATTTTATTCTCTTCTATTCTGTCCAACTCCCAGTGACTCTGAACATAATTGAACATTAGACATTGCTCTCTCTTTGTATCTTTATCACAGTACAAATATAACCTGCAAACATCTTTTTTTTGGTTGTGTTTCCATAAGGTGTCTTTCATCTCATCCCATTCCATGAGTGAAAGAGGCTTGAAAGATCCTTAGCTGTATTGAGGTTAAAGTGATGTTTTTCTCCTATTCCAGGGGTGTCAAACTGCCGGCCCGCGGGCCAGATGCATCATAGCAAAACCGCGCCCACCGCATTTCTGGCAATGGCAAAAAAAGTCGCAATACGTCGCAACACGTCATGTGACATTGCAAGTCTGACACCGCTGTCCTATTCCAAAAGTATCCAAAGACAGACACAAGCTATATAAAATCCTTTAGGCATCCATTACTTTAAAGGCTATCATACATATAGGAATAGGAAAAAGCAGGACAAGGACTGACAATAAGAAGAGCATATTTCATGCCTTAATTGTTTTCTGCTGATTGAAGGATAGATTTAGTGCATTTCAAGTCAAAAATAGGGAAAGGCTCCAATAATAATGTAAAATGATTGGTCCTGAATTGCTTGTGAAAGAGAATCTAAGAGCCAACTCAAAATAAGCAGATAACCCAACCCTGTATTTGCATGCCCTGGGGTACTTTAGTGTGTAATAATTGAAAAAGGTTGTCTTATACATTTCAGGAAAGCAAATTGTTCATTCTTCCTCTTTCATGTGTGAATATAATTCATTCAGCATAGAAAAATTTGCATAGTCTCAAAGGTTTATTGTTATGATGGGCAACTATTTATATATCACTGTTTCTCCTTTGATTTAGGAAATCTAGATACCATGCCCATTGAAAACAATATAGATTTGCCAGAATAAGGTGTGGGGGGAAAAGGAAATCAGCTGATTTCTTAAGAATGAATGTAACTTGAATCCATTTCAGTAAGCCAGTCAGAATTCTAATTCTAGGATAATTCAAATTGATGAAAATAATAAAATAAAATATATTTTGGTAGAATTTATAATGACTATATAGCTGTCAAAAGATTTTAATAGGGATTTCCACAAGATATATTTCTAATCTGTCAGAACAATATTACATTTCAAAAACCTTACGAAAACAAACTGCTAAAATTATCTCGGGAAGTAGAAATTCTGTCAAATCTGGCCTTGGTTACAGCTCAAGTATAGATGTCTTTGCAATTTAATAGGTATCTATTAAAGAAATACTTGAGTGGCTCTCAAAGAACCCCCCACTTTTACATCCTTCCTTCTAAGGTGTTTGTAGTTATGCATAAGATCATATGATCCTCAGGCCGCACATAAAATATCCAAATACTAAAATAATACCTAGGTAAAGGATAACATAGGCTGAATTGTCTTATAAGATCAAAATCTTTTCTGAATGGGAGTTAGAAAACTTTGCTTATTAACCATTGTTAATCCTTACTCAGTCTCAAGATCCTACTCTACCTTCAGCCAATCTAATTAAGATTAAACCTATTTTTTTTCTGGAACTTAGTGTCTTCATTTCATTACCCCTCTTCTCAACACTGATCCTTAAATCCAGAAGAGAAATAACATTTCCAGTGACAATAATATCAGCTTTTCTCTAGCCTTGAAATCTAAATTGCAACCGAGAAAGGGGCATAAATCTAGGGCCCATGATCTTAGGCACTATTGTTTTTAACAACAATATCCTTTAAAACTCAGTATTAAAAATCTCTTTTTTATTAAACATTTCCCCCTGTTAAAGGCATGGGCAAGATTCTTTATTTCTCCTGAAAAAAGGACAATCTTTCTGGATGATCTAAGATGAAAGCAGTACTTCAGAGGAACAGTTGTTAATATTTTTTCTTAAGTATGTGCTTTTTTATTATTTGGTTATGGACAAATCTATTTTTTAAAAAAATAGTTTTCACAAAGGAAAGCTTTCAGTTGAAAGGTTGGGAACTGATTTATTATTGTCTACTTTTTTTATGATGGCTCCCCAGATGGCAGAGAACATGCAATTTATTAAAATCTCTTCTCATTCCACTCAAGTTCAGGTGTCAAAGACGTTTTATTGAAAATCCCTGTTGATTTTTACCTTCATGTTCCAAGTCTTATTTCCAAATACCTTTACCTCCTACAGCTGGCCACAGTTTTAGCATCTGATTCTCATTTTCAACCATAACAATATGCAATGTTACCCACAACTGACATGTCATTTTATGAATCATCAATGCATACAACATCATAATTCCCAAATATCTATTTAATGTGCTTTCTGTCCAGTAAGATTCTATGCTGTTAACCTTTTCAGGAACAAAAATGGTAATATTGAGTTAAGATCGCTTCCTGAATGTTAGTTGTATTGCTTAACATTAATAGCAGATCTTAAGTGGTTCTGCTCAGAAAATACACCAAATATTTCTAGTCTAAATTTTCCCAGCCAATTCCTTTGGTTTATCTAAAAGAATGGGCAATTGGTTCTGGCCAAATGTGGCAATATCACTGTTTTCCATAGACAATTGCCTACCATCCAAACCACCACCATTTTAATTAGATTGTATTTATTTAGGTTATTTGGATACCAGTTCTTGCTTTCCCAGCCAAATCTCACTAATGGTTTATATTATCAACTTAAAATTAATGACTCCTGAGGTAAGTGCTAGATGAACTTGTGATTCCAAAGTTTTTTTAAAGCAATTTATTCTCATATTTATAAATGTGATCAACGTGTATCACATACAGATATTTTGAGGCCAACAGAGGATGGGGCAAGCACAGTGCTTTATTTCCTGCATTCATTCCTTTGTAATTTGGAATCAAAAAGAGGAAAATATCTGATTTCAAGGTATAGGCTGAAGTAACATGGAAAACTTTACAATAATCCATAAATGATGTTTAAGAAGAAACAAATTCTCAAGTGACAAAGCAAAAACTGAAAACTTTTTAATATAGTCAGCTGAAGAAATATGTAACTAATATATTGCCTTTTCAACTAAATTTAAATATTTTTTTAAATTGAGGAAGTCTGGCTATTATTCAATGCTGCCAGAGCTGCCTCAAAACTTTGTTGTCTCAGACATAACAGCAAATGGTACCCACCAATCCAGTCATCTTCTAAGTCAGGTGATCTTTTAACCAAATCAACTAACATATTTTGCGCCATTGAGCAATATACTTTTCCCTTCCAAGCAGTTAAAAAGAGGCATCTAATAACAAAAAATGAATGAATTTGTTGCCCATTTATGACATTTCAAATCTACTGCCTGTTTCACTCTTCTAAATAGTATGACTGGCCTTAAGGGCTGCTCTGATGTTCCTGCCTCTAGGTCACCTATCCTATCCAATGTGGTTTCTTGTCCCTAGGCCATTGCCATATAAAGAGAGAAGAAGCAGTGCTGAAAGCTCATACTTACATTGCTGTTTGTAATATTTTTAACAGTTCTGCTGTGGTTATTCTTATGCATTAAATAGCTTGCTAGGCTTTACTTTTCTTTTCATATTCTATTAAATAATCTGCTTTGCTTTGAACACATGGCTTCCCACACTGTTTTAATAAGAAATCTACTTGGAGAATTTTAACAATGGCAGGAATTCTACTTTTAAGGTAACTTTAGTGTATCTCTCAGCCAGTAAATATTCAACAAAAAGCTTTTTAAAATTAAAATGTGATCTTATAAGTACCAGAAATTAATGAGAATAAATATTTCCCCTTCCCACAAAGAAATGACAATTTAACTTGCCCTAATTCCTGACATATTTGAGATGGAAGAGAGAAATCTCCCTTTGACCCATTATATTTTATATTTTTATGACAATGGCATGAACAGATACAGAACAGTGATATTATTTAACAGAAACAGAAGTCCAGGCAGTTGTGTAGAGGTATGAATACTTCCACTTGTATAATTATGGAAAGAGATTTAGCCTAATCACTGAACTTAGTCAACCATTTAAATTTAAAACCACTGGTAATTTAGAAATGGGGACTATGTCAACAATTCTGCAATTACAAACAGAGTGACTTGTCTCATTATCAACATAATGCAGAATAAATCAATATTCCAAAATATTCAAGTAATGTGCAGCAAACTAATTGGATAACGGTTAGACGCTGGATAGCACCTGAGGAGGCTCAGGTTCAAGTACAAAGTCAGCCATGGAAGCTCACTTTAGGTGAGGACCTATCTATCAGAACAACAGAACTCATAATTCTTCATTCATACCCCCCACACACACACACAATGAGGCAGCATAGCAGGGCTTATGGCAGTCTTCAGCCACTGGTAAGACATTGTTTTCTAGATTTCCAGGAGATGTAGAACAAATGCCCAACAACATATGGTTTTATGGGTCCAAAATTGTTTGTTGAAAATGGATACAAGCCATTTTCTCCCTTATATTAGTAGGGAAGTGATTAGAATTTCATGGACAAAAATCAGTAATTTGCTGCCCAGTTTTGGTGATGCAACGTGGAAAATCTAATGAGACAATGTGGAAAATCTAATGAGACAATCAGCCCCTGGCCACAGATTGCTCACACCTGTCCAAAACTATTATGAAATGGTAGGATGGTCAACCTCTTTGAAATGATGCCTAGTGCATTCCCAAACTGACAGCAGTCTTGAGATTTTGGCTTTTAAATAGAGTCACAGCTCTTTTCCTCATCTCCTTCCATCCCCTTTTCATTCCTTTAACTGATGGCTGTTAACTGTACTGTTCAAGAGATCTGAATCTTGATTCTTTGACCTCCACATATGGCACTTATAATATGCCACCCTTTCTCAGAAAAGTCAAAGCAGTTTATCTGAGGCTCTCCCATAATTTTATGTCCAAGAACAAATTTGCAAAATTAAATGTGCTGAGAGAATGTGATTGTTCCATGGTCAGGTAGGATTGAAACAAAAATGCCATTTGTTTTTAATTAACTCTTTTCAAAGAAATTAATCTTGGATAAGTACTAGCATCCTAAAACATCTCATACATTGAACACACATATATTATCATCCTCCACACATTGAAATTTGAGGATACAAATAACACATGCACTATTCTTTTTATTTTATATAATTATGGAGGGTGTAATTCCCTGTCTGCAGGCGTTATCAAGCCATTTGACTATTGTACAAAATATGTTGAGGAGTTGTCGAGGCCTTACTGGTAAAAGATGTATGTTTTAATTCTTTCTCTCCCAAATATCAGGTAGAAAACAGGTAACCCAAAGATGTTTTAGGTTTTTTTTTCAGATCCTATTTATGAAATGCATTTGCTCTTTTAAAAAAAGCTGTTTGGCTGATCAGGTTTTTTTGCTACCTTCACAATCACTCTTTGGTGTTTTTTTCAACTGTTCAGCCAGCCATTGCCGAATACAGACAGATGTTGCAGCTCTTGACCTGAGCAGTTTGTGAGGTGGTGGAGGAAAGGGGCAAGCAGGGAAAGAATTAACTCAGAGTCAAAGAAAAAGAAGGAATAAAAGGAACAAAAACACACACCAAACCCTCACCATACACAATAGCTGGAAGGCGGGAGTGGAGTAGTGTTTTCCTCTGTCAATGGATCAATGTGTTCTGTAAGCATTTCCATCCTGTCAGGTCCCCAACTCAGTCTCCACCTGCTAGTTTGCCAGCTCTAGAAAAGCACTGTCCTGGCCCTTCCCTCACTTTGCTGGCGCCAGCGTCTTGATGGGCCTTGCACTTTGATTATTTGTGTTAACAGTTAATTTAGCACCAGGGACACGTGTGCCAAAGCTGCCTCCACTTCCTTCAGCCGCCAAACAAATGGGACTTTTATGAGATGCCTTTTAGGACTCACCCGCATCCTTTGCCTGGACTCCATCTCCTCTTCCCCCCCCCTTTCCCGCCTCCAGACTCAGCTGTAATCTTTTCTTCATCTTGCAGGAAAAGAGCTATTTCTGGCAGCTCTGTCTCTTAACACTCACCCCCGTCAAACTGATTTAATGGAGATTTATAGAGGCTGGGCTCTGGAGCTCTCTGAGGCCCTTTCCCAAATTGTTGCACTTATATTATGTATGGAATGTATTTAATGTTTTATATAGAAGCTATGCCATCAACTATTAACAACACTATAATAGATTTACCTAATTGGGTGGGGGAGGTTTGCACAAAATGCAAGCAAAAATATGTTGTTCTTGGCCCCAATCACAATCTAGATCATCCTAGCAGGACTAGCCCAAGATATTTTGCTGCTTAAAGAAAGGAGGGCAAGAAGACACTCTTTGACAATTTATCATCCTTGTTCAAAACAGATAACAGGATATTATACTCTGTTATATCTGTGAAGAGGTTGGTTGATCTAGAGCAGTATTTCTGAACCTTGGCAATTCTAAAATGTGTGAACTTCCAACTCCCAGAATTCTCCAGCCAGAAATGCTGGGTAGGGAATTCTAGGAAGTCCACATACCTTAGAGTTTCCAAAGTTGAGAAACACTGATCTAGAGCATAGCTGGCTATCATGCATGATATGACTGCACTCTTCATGATTCTCCTGACACCCAAACTCTGCCATCTGTGTCTTCTAATGGTAAGGAAAACCAAACAGTTTAGCTTCAAGCAAACCAACTTATGTGAGAAACCCAGTTCAGGCCCATTAAAACTGAGCTGATATAGTTAAAACAATACCTGAACAACATCCATCTGTATTGCTGGTACTCAACAAGAACTTTATCAGATCAAAAGAACCACCTTCAGGTCAGAGTAGGCATAGCATGAATTGCTCTGATGATTGGACAACCTTTTACAACTAAAGCTACACTTTTTAATCTTTTCTTTTGTGGGATTGAAAGTAACAGGACATGTAGATGATGTGAGGGCATCATCAGAGGAGGAGGAGCTGGAATTTTCTGCCTTCTTTAAAATACAGAGGTATATGTTTAATAGAGAGGGAGGGGTGTTTTAAAATAGCTTTGTACACCCATCTTAGTGTTTACTTTCTTTTTTTAACAGCATAAAAACAAAGCACAAACATCAGCAATTTGGAATCAGTTTTGTCACTGAATGTTTGTGTGCTGCAAGGTGGGGGGGGGTTCACATGTAGCCTGCAGCCACCACCATTTCATGAGGATTTACAAAATCAATTTTCTTTCTATGCTTTGTCATGTATTCTTTACATTACTTTCATATTCTAAAGTTCAGTTTTCACATTTTTAGGGTCTCAGTATTGCTTTACCTATGAAGAGAAATGAAAAAGCATACTGTGCAATACAATATAACCCATACCTCCCTGATCTTTCATGTCAGTTTACTATATTCCTTACTATCTTGACAAAGTTAGATTGCTAATAATACAGCCCTTTCTGCAGAACAAGTGGGTGCTGATGTAGGATCAGCACCTCTCCCAGTATACCCATAATGCCAGTGATCTTGAGGATATTTTCAGCAGTTGAGCTAATTTATTTCTGACATTAGAGGAAACATGCTGAAGAGAGTGCTGCAGTGTTTCCTCTGGAGCTGTGAGATTGGCAATTTCCCATTGGTGGAAACTCTCATCTCATTCAATCTTCCAGTTTCTCAGCTTTTCAGAAGGCAAGGTACTGTTCTCCCATTCTGCTCAGTGGGTCTGAGGAGCACTTGGGTTGTTTCAATGCTCTATTGTTTTTATTTTCTATACTGCAAAACTAATAGGATAAGGCAAGGACAGAGATAAGGATATTGACTGGAGCACCAATTTTTCTATATCTCCATTAGAAAAAATACTTTCAACTTCCTGGTAGAAACAGTGTAAATGGTCATAGTATGCAGCTCTAAAGGTTTGTGGGGAGTAAAAAACGATGGCTGTGCAGAAGTCTCCTTTTTATTCTTATCTAAACAGTGTCTTACATGCTGTAGAGCAGTAGAATTCCCAACCCCAAGTCCGTGAACTGGCACTGGGCTGCAGCATGCCAGCAACCGGGCTGCAAAAACAAGCAAAGCCCCATTCATGGGATGCAGACAGCAGGTAAAACCACACCCCCTCTTGTCCTCAGAAAAACCTTTCTCCACGGAACTGGTCCCTGGTCCAAAAGGTTGGGGGCCACTGCTAGAGAACTCAGATTCCAAGTCAAGCATACACACACCCTGAGAAAGCTCTGTCTAGAGCAGCACTTGAATTATTGCTACTGTTAGCCCAGTGTTCAAAATCTCAACCCAAAATTTGTACAAAATCTCAGCCCATATTTATGAAAGTAGATAATCTCTCAAGATATCCAGGCAAGATATGCAGAGCAATAGATGCTGACAGTGTTAAAGATGAAACTTTGGCAGCTAGCATACTTAGCAATATTCAGAAGACCACAGATTTCTGCGACTTGTATTAAAACATCAATGGAAAAAATTATGATCAGCCACTGCAGTCTCCCCACATAATTAGTATGAGGTAAAAGCTGATCCATAATAATTCAGATATTAGGATAACTAAATCTGACCTATCATAAACATCTATTGTATCAAATTACCATTCTTCTTTGTTTGCAATCATAATCTCACAAAATACCATCCAGAGTACCCTACCGATGCATTGGAAGCATATTCATAACATGCAACAGTGATTAGAATCAACAGGCTGGCCTGCTGTGAGGTTGTGAAATGCTTTGTTTTAGGCCAGGGGTCTTCAAACTTGGGCCTTTTATGACTTGTGGACTTCAACTCCCAGAATTCCTCAGCCAGACACACTGGCTGAGGAATTCTGGGAGTTGAAGTCCACAAGTCATAAAAGGACCAAGTTTGAAGACCCCTGTTTTAGGCAAACAGAACAGTCCCCAATCACACAATAGCCATCCCAGAGATATCTATCCTGTAAGGCAGGGGTGTCAAACTCGCAACGTCATGTGACATATCGCGACTTTTTTTGCCATTGCCGGCAATGGGGTGGGCGCAGTTTCGCTATGATGCATCTGGCCAATGGGCTGGCAGTTTGACACCCCTGCTGTAAGGGAAGGAAGGAAAGGAGTGTTTTCGGGGAACTATCAATACTGAGAGGCGTTCAGGTATAGTTCTGTCTATCTGTAGTCTTAAACATATAGTCTCAAGAGAGGTAATTCACAATATTATGCATTTGAAGCTGTCAGTGATAAATTACCTGACATACCAGGGAAAATTTGCATGGGCTTTTATCATAGGAAAATAAAGGAATGTCAAGATTTGTGAGAAAATGCCCCCAGTGATCACAGGACAGAAGACACCAGATAGAAAGAAAATTCAAAGATTTAAGGAAACGGTAGGCAGAAAGGCAGTGCCTACTGTTCAGCTCTCTGCCTCCTCTCCTCTTCATTTTTAGTCACTGCTCCCCACCTTGGAACAACATTCCAAAGAAATAATCCAAATGGTTGAGGATAAAATGAAGCAAGGCATTAGAAACTGTAATTCAATCTAATATTTGAGGCTTGGCTAATGTACCAATGGGGTTTTAATGAAAAATCCTACATCTTTTTCATTTTTGAGCAATTAACCAGAGCGCCAGTTCTGCTGGCTCCAGCAAGCTGCTTAGCTCTCAGTTTTATTAGCCATTTGCTTTCCTCCTTTGCCTGCATGAGCTCCAGTCCTTGCAGCTAAAACACAAAAGAACAAATCCCAGGCTACTAAGGTGCTGCAAAGGGACCACCACAGACAAGTGCCAGGCACTGATTTTGAAATTAATGTGGAGCACACATCAATGTGACACATTTGGATTCAAATGCCATGGTGTGGAATCATTTATGTGTGGCATAATTAAAAACATCCAGCAGTAATTTCATGGAAACCACCAAGTACAGACATTAAGTCTAGCTTGTCTTCTCCCTATGTCCCTCTTCTGCAGTTTTAACTCTTGGAGGAAGAGCAACAGAGAAGTGTGGAAACTTGAGTTACTCACTGCAGTTACAGAAAGTCTTTTGTTTGTGTTCTACTTTATTTAAAAAGAGTACAAAAGACTCAGCCACGGGGGCGGGGGGGGGGAGATATAAATAGTAATCACATTTAACTAGCTCTAAATTTCCCCCCTCCCCCAGCAACAATACTAGGAAATGAATTGTTGATTTGTACATGGTGGCTTGTTTGAAGTTACATGGAAAGATTAATTATCTTCTGGGGGTGGAGAAGGGAAGGGCTATTTCACCATACATATCATGCAACTGACAGTTCATGTCTGTTCTAGAACTGGATTTAGACACCACAGACAGGAAATATGATAATCCAGACTCCATGTCTCAGAGTGAGCTGCAGCAAGATCTTATGGTTAAATGCTTGTTTCCACAATATAACAAGTCCTTCTTTAGAAGTTTGTTGAGAGGACAAGTAAAGCATAGGCTTTGAATATTAAACTTAGAAACATGAAGTAAAGAAGATAAGTATATTTTTTCTCATTATTCTGCTTCCCAAATAAACCTATTTATATCAAAAAGCAAAGGGGCATTCAAATCAAATCTAAGTATTTCTATCTTTTGCAACTACCGTAATAGTGAATACAGTATTCCTACTGGCTGTAGATGGAAGGTGTGTTAACTGACTGCAGTACAAGTGTTTCAACTATATCACAAAGCTGAGCTTTAAAAGTAAAATAAATTTTAAAATCTCATTATATATAATGAAAAACATTGGGGTAAAGGCCTTTTTGGTCTCTTATACATGATTATTTTGTCAGTTCCTTTTATTGTATTGATTTTGGGGCCCCAACCAATTGAATTGTGTGCCCATTAGAAAGTGCCTTACTTCCTATGGGGGGGGGAGTAAATTATACAGGTGGTCCTCGACTTACAACAGTTCATTTAGTGACCATTCAAAGTTACAACAGCACTGAAAAAAGTGACTTATGAGCATTTTTCACACTTATGTGAAAAATATCCCTATAGACATTTCGGATGCTTGGCAACTGGTTCATATTTATGACGGTTGCAGAGTCCCGGGATCGTGTGTTTCTTTTTGTGACCTTCTTACAAGCAAAGTCAGTGTGGAAGCCAGATTCTCTTAATAACCGTGCTACTAACTTAACAGCTGCAGTGATTCACTTAACAACTGTGGCATGAAAGGTTGTAAAATAGAGCAAAATTCACTTAACAAATGTTTCACTTAGCAACAAAAGTTTGGGGCTCAATTGTGGTTGTAAGCCGAGGACTACCTGTATTCTTTTCCCATCTGTTTCTTAGCAAAAGCAAGCCATGCAGGGAGAGAGCTCAGAAAATAGTAGCTTGGGGTGAGGGTCATAATAAATAAGTCTGGGTTATATGCAAGCACTAAATTTCATTATGTGATTCAGAGTGCAATGAAAACATTGCAGTACATAATTATGTAGCACACTGTACAATTCCTTCATTCCTTATGACCTTGTATTATCTGCTTAGGGCACGGGATTGCGACCTTTTCAGGCAGTTAGTTTCACAATTCAGCAAAATAAGCCATATCTATTTTTTTTTAAACAAAAAGTAGTTCAGCTATTGTAAGATGTTATTAAATTTTCAGTGTTAACCTGACATTTCAGTGTTGATTTGACCAGATTTACCATTCTCACACAAGTTTGCAGACAATATTGATGGCCTCTTGAGACATCAGCCATGCTTTTAAAAAATGTAATGGAAGAAACTAATTCTGAGAGTGTATAAATGTCATTTGTGAGTGTCACAGATATCTTAGCTTGCACCCTTATTGATTGCCTTCCCTGACAATTGACACAATCTGGCAGAAGTGAATAATTGTTGAAGAGTTGGTTCTGACAATCAATGGTCATCACACATTTGATTTTCAGAAGGAATCACACAGCCTGCAATCTGACAATTTAGACAGTGTGTATGGGAGGACTTGCAAAAACAGAGCCACAGTACCCACAGTTTACTATCATTGCAAAAGTCACACTTCTGCTGCAGATCCCCATCAAGGGCACAAACTCCAAGCAGCTGCCGGAAATTATTGCAACAGCATGCTGCATGTTATGAAATATCATCAAGTCTTTTAAAAATCAATAAAATTTAACCGTCACAGTAACTAAAGCCACAGCAAGCTGTAAGCACAGTTTGATACCATAAGACTTTCTTCTAAGTAAATAAGGTTCAAACTGCTGTTTATAAAGTCCCTTTTCATCCTTCCAATGTAACTGATTTCCAAGAACTAACATTTTGTATTTTATGGAATTTATGCCCAGCAGTAATGTTATATGAAGCAAGATAGAAATTATTAAGTTAACTAAGGCAACAACTTTATTAACTCTTAACATAGGAAATCTACAACAACGGTATGGGCTAACTCTTGTGCTGAGGCCAAATTTGTCTGGTAAACTCCTGTCTCTTTCAAATGTTCTGTGTGCTTAAACCTAACTCAGAATCTGAGCAGCTGCACTTGGTTGTTTCGACTGATTCCAATTACAGCTGTACTTAAAGTCATAATAAAAGTTTAATCTTAACTGATTCCAATTCATATTTAAAGATTGCAGCAAGGAAGGTATGCCTGTGCCCCCAAATCCTTGAATGCTAAGTATAATGATTTGATGACTAATACAATTTGTGCCCATTATTTGGAAATCTGCAGATAATTTATCCCTGACTGCCTAACCTATTTAATGAGCATCACATCTACTTATTCTTTACCTGATAGAGTAATATATCAAATAAATCCCTTCATTCAGTATTTAATTAAAGAGAACCACTTTAATCAATCACTGATGCAAACTATCCTTGCAGTTCAATAATCTTGCGGATTGGTGACTCCCTTCAGTACAAATATTAGAATCATAGACTCATAGAATAGAAGGAACCAGAATCTCTCCCACTTTGAATATGCATGATGTAAATGCTATTGGTCATTTATTGCTACCTTTTATGACATGTAACATAACTGCACCAATGCCTTCATTTGTTTCTTTGTTCATTTGTTTATAGTATTTACAACCTGCTCTAATCTGGGCAACTAAATTAAAACCAAAATGTATACAAATTATACATAATCCTGAAAGACAAACATATAATGATATAATTGAAAACTCCTCCTATTCTAATCCTTAATTAACCACAACTAAAGTTCCTCTATAACAATATTTAATTTTTCTCTGTACACTTGTGTAGGATTTGTGCATCAATGGTTTGGCTACAATATGAATACTAGGCTTAAAGAATTCACATTTGTTGTTTCATGCTTAAGGATCATTGTCTGCTAGTCTCCAAATCTTGGGGTTTTGCAGATGCACCTCATTATCATTAGATAATGATGTCATCTAAATAGCACTCAGTGTCTGGACACTCTTGTAACACTTGATCCATAGATCTCTGCCAAAGTGCTGTGCAGATGCTACTCCAAAACCAAGCTTATTATAATGACATGATCCGTTGTGTATAATAAACAGTGAGATAAATTTTGGAATCTTCTTCCATTTCCATCTGTAAATAAACCTCTGCTAGGGCTAACAAAAATATCCTCTGTTCAAGTATTGCTTAACCTATAATAGTGGATTAATGATAACTTTAAATTCACCACAGTTGATAGTTGCATTCTTTCTAGCTACTAGATTCAGAAATGTAGGACATGGGCTCCAATCATCTTGGGGGGGGGGGAAATCCCTGTTTGCATCTAATCTAGTTCAGTTTCTTCCTTTTTACATATGGCACATAGAAATGGATATGCTTTTTGAATCGTAGGTGTGACATTTTCTAGGAACACTAATCTTTCATGTGCTTGAGTATATGAAAGTCACCTTTGAACATAGTTGAAACATTATCACAGAAAAACTTTTCCAGCTTAGTCTCGGTGATTGTAGGCTCTTAATGGAACTGAACTCTAAGGGCAATTTCCTCAGCCAATCATGGTCCCATAGTCTGGTCCACCCATTTTCACAACATGTAAGCCAAGTTGCTTGTTATTGTATTTTGCTATCATTCCAATGGAAATTATCTTTTCTCTAGTATCAGTTTTTTAATTGTATTTTTGATTGCTTGAGTTTAACAATTCTAAAATGTTGCTGAAATTCACCTGTAGTGTGACTGATAACAGCCATGGGCACCAACAAGAGCTTGTTTTTTTTATAACAATGATGAAAGCAATATTGCAGCATTGTACTGCAAACTCTGATTCCTTCACACATGCATGTGAAATCATGACACACATAGAAAAGGCATGGAACTTGTACTGTGATGCTGCAATACTTTTTTTGCTATTCTGCTGTAGTCTAACAACAGGCTTGACGGGATGTAAAAGAGCCAGTGCCCAATTGCATTGATATGGTTTTGACATTCACCTACATTGCTGGTTTCATTTCATTTTTTTATACTATAAATCTCCAGGTTATCTATCCCAGTTTCAGTTTTTTACTGAAATTCTTTATGTGTATATTGCATCACTGTATCTCTTTTAAAGTAAAGGTACAATGGCTTATCTTTAGCAAATGGTTTGTTTTACCTTGATTAACAGGCTCTCTGAAAATATCCTAATGTATTTTCTGCACCTTCTCCTTTAAATTTACTTTGGAATGCAACAGCACAGTTCATGTTTTCTTCTGTTTATATTACAAGTTTATTCACTTTGCTTTTATTCCTGCCTGTTGCTCACAGCAGTCTCTATGGAGATAGCAGTTTCACATGCTCTCTTCAACGGTAATCCTGCATCTTTGAATGCTCTCTTTCACAATTCCAGACAGCCAATGGCTCAATGCATCCTTTGGCCAGCCACCAAATTTGTAGAAGTTCAACTGCATTTGCTGCAAAGGGTTCCCCCTCTTTCTGTTTATACTTTGGAAGCCTGAAACGCTCTCCATTCACTAATACTTTTCATGCCAAACATTCCTGGGTTATTTTTATTAATTCTGCAAAGCTGAATTGCAAGAGAAACTTCATAATAAGGAGTATGGTTTTCTTCCCACAACAAACAGTAAAACAGACATATTTTTCTGATGTCTCAAAAAAAATATTCTTCAAGTTTCTCTGTATTTCATGTCTGGTTATCAGTGCCACATCTCTGCAATAAAAAATCTTTTTGCTGTATTCTTTTCCCCTTTGTTTATAATCACTGTGACCCATTCAGTATTACTCGTTCTGTTTTTTAACACCCATTTTTCTCATTCCAGAGATAAAGAAAGGCTTGAGGAGTTGTATGTTTTATCATCTCACCTCATTGCCATTGTTGTGACTTTTTGACTGATCTAACAAAAGACACTACAATCAAAGTAGGTTCCCCCTCCCCCTTTAGTTTATTAACAACTAGTTCCAGTGAGTCTGCAAAAACTGCAATGCATAACAAGGTAATCAGGTAACAAGGGATGCTTAATCCACTAATAACAACAATTACCCAATAAAGAATTCTTCTCTTGCACATACTGTGAAAATTATTTAGAAGAGATGCTTTGGTTCCTGTGTGCACACTGTCAACTTCTGAAACGAACCTGGCTGAAGCCATCTTTGTCGTTCTGAGTTGCCACAGGTTGGGAGGGGAAGGGGGGAAGAAACAACAGCTTTGCTAGAGTAAACACCGAGCAGTCCTATGGGAACCAAGGTCATTCCCACAGGAGCTGGAAGGTGGGGAGAAGAGGTTTCACGAAGCCTGCCAATTACTTTTATTGGGTAGCATGATCTATAGCATAGTAGAGGGAAGGAAATTGTTACATTTGTTACACTGAATCCCTAAGGGGAATTTTAGAGCTGGTTTCACTTTTGACCATACCAATATTATGTATCCAATAAATATGTGCTTTGAGGAAACTTCAAGTCTCGGAGTTCTGATTTATTTGGTTTCATTAGTTGGAACCTTGACACACACAGCACTTCTCTGCTCTTCACTAAAGCAACTCCTCATATTTTCACTTTCCACCTAAGCCTGAAGAAAAGATGTTGCTACACAAGAAGTTGACTCATGAAAAAAGTGCTTCCCAACTTTTACCTTCATTACCCAAAATGGCTTATTCCAAAGTCATATCGATCTTTAGGGACCGGTTGTAAGTCCCTTCCTTCAGCACCATCATAAATTTGAATGGTAGTTGAATGAATGATGGTAATTTGAGGACTACCTGTATTATAAAAGCAATATCATTGACGGATCTTTACATCAGGGTTAGGGTTGCTAGTGATGATGCTGTCAGGAGTTGGGATCTGACAAGCTCCTAGAGGCTACTATTGGCTGGTGCCGTCTGGTCACTGGGCAGTGTTTTCCAAATTTCTCCTGCTATCTTCCCTAAACCTGGCAGGGATCCAAGAGATCTTGCTATCACTTTGGTCCCATCATCTATTTGTGAAACTGGCAGGAAAAGGGAGAACAGTTTTTCCTGCCAAGCTAAAAAAATAAATAAATATAAAGAGGCAAGTGAGGAAGGCAGGTGCTGCTTCACTATTTGCCTCCCAACCTGTTTTTTAAATTGGGAGGAGGAGTAGAAAAAGCTCCTTTGAACATGAATCTTGCACCCTTTTATGGATCTTGGGCTAATCTGTGGCATGGATGTGCATTTCTTAGTAAAACTCCCAATTCACTGGAAAATGGTCACCTGCCTCACGCTTGAACTACAGCAGCAATACATCCAATGATTATGTAACTCTAAAAATGCCCAGTATTGCTCCATAAAAATGTATGCCCTTGAATCAATCTTGTTTCCTGACGGTTAGATAAACATGTCCAGTGAGTTTTTTTGCAAATTTTTCAGAAGGAGTTTGCCTTTTTCCTAGCGCAAAGAGAAAGCAATGGCCCTAAAATAAACTAATACTCACTAGTGTTCTGATTTCTAGCCTGGTACCTTTAACTATTACACTAAACTGGGTCTGTATATCTGCACAAAGACTTACTCAATGGCAATCATTGGTATGCAGATGTTATACCTAAAGAATAACTGAGACACAGAGATAAACAATCAACACAAAGCTAGCCATTACAAAGTTGCTATTGCATTTGTTTACTATACTACAGATTACTCAAAAATGCATTAGAATTTTAATTTACCATAAGTCCATCTGCACTTTACACTGAACTCTAGTGAGATAATTTTGCTTAATAAATAAAAAAATATTACTAGAGAACAGGATTAATGTAAAAATATCAAAACAATTGCATTTCTACTAAGTTTGACTGTTAAAGCCAAAATGATACCACCTGCTGACATTTAAGTTCAGAACCTAAACAAGTTAAGGCCGAAGACATAATCACTAATCAGTTAAAAAAAAATCAAGATGGCAGCCACCACCATAGAATAGAAAGTTCACTATATTGACTTTTTTCTTTTTGCCATACTCTGGGCTTTCCTGCCATTGGTGTATTCTTGGATATGAGAACTCTAAAGACTCCTAGGGCAGTAACCTAGATTGTTACTGGGAAGTTAAAAGTTAAGAAGTTAAAAGAAAAGAAAGATTCCTGGAAATAGGCAGTGGCGAAGAACTTCTGAATTTCTGTAACTGCTGGAAAAGTCATCAGGAGTCATCTCAACTTGAAGGACGATTTATCTTATGCTACATAAAAAATGAGATGTAAATATGCTGACATTCATAAAGTCTTAAGGAATCCCAGATCTAGATCAGGAAATCATGCCCCATTTCTACTTCAAAATCCTAGTGAGTTCTGTCAGCTAATTCCCAAATAAATATGCCAAGGCTGCAGTCTACACATTATTTTTAAAGTCTTTGTCTTACCAGAGACAAACAAGCAAGCAGCAGGATTAAGTTCATATCCATTTAAAAATCTGAGAACTTGAATGTTCTTTAAGGAGAGAATAAGAATTGTAATTTGGCTCTACAAGCTGTGTTGCAGAAGTTGACATGGAATTATGGAAAACAATAAAGTTGCTTATTTATATTTATATTCTGCCTTTTCTCCGGAGGATCAAGGTGCCTGATGTTGGAATTTCTCTTCACTTTGGTCTCACAACAATCCTGTAAGAAGACTGAGCTAATGAAAGGTGATTGGCTCAAAATTACCCCTTAGAACATGCCCTGGTAAAAGTTTAATAACTGGCTCTTTGAAAAATAAAAATCCAATACTCTCCCCAGCATCAACACTGCCAATACCATTACCACTGCCGCATCAGTAACTGCAAATCAGCTGACTGATGTACTCTCAGCTGATCAGCTGTGCTCTCAACCCGCTTATTAATTGTTAATTTTTCTGAAATTTTGCCATCCAGTATAAACTGGATATACATTACAGAATAATAACAGAATAACAAAATAAGAGAGTTGGAAGAGACCTTTGAGGTCTTCTAGTCCAACCCCCTGCTTGAGCAGGAGATCCTACACCATTTCAGTTAAATGGTTGTCCAGTCTCTTTTTGAAAGCCTCCTGTGATGTAGTGCCCACAACTTCCACATCCCGTTTCAGCCCTGGCCCCAAAATTGCTGGCGGGTGAGATGTAGAGTTTTTAGATATCCAAAGTGTCCAGCCTGTTTTACATCATGGCTGTGTTTGAGAGCATTAAGACGGAGGGCTTCAGGCAAATACAGTTTCCCCCCCCTTGTAAGCCAAACCATCCCTGCATGTTAGGGAGGTTTGATTATCTTTGAACCGTTGATCGGTGAGGAGCTCTTGTTTTATTTTCTTTACCCCAGGGTCATCGGGATTTGGGACCCTGCGAGGCGTGAGTTGAGCGGCAGTTTGTGGATTGGAGATAATTGCCTCATTAACCTCTTCGTGTTCGCTTTTGTACTGGGGCAATCTCGATAGCGCATCAGCTAGGAAGCTTTTCCTTCCTGGTATGTACTTTAGATTGAAGTTGAAACGGTTAAAGTATTGTGCCCACCGTACTTGCTTTGGGGACAATTTGCGGGGAGTTTTCAGTGCCTCTAGGTTTTTATGATCTGTCCATATTTCAAATGGCACATTGCTCCCAACTTCCAATGGAGAGCAATCTACCTAAAACCTGGGTTTTCCAGTCCATCCAGTTAATGATGACATCACACTTGCTTTTCAGACATTTTTTTTTTCAAAAATCCCTTAGGTACATAAGAATTACAGGTAGAAGACAACTGATTTGTATGAAGGAAAGGATCCATATTATGAAAACTTATTTAATGTTGTCATAGACTTTTTTAGAACAATACCTGTGATGATTTGAAGAGAAAATATATTCATATTCTCCAGGTGCCAGTCCCAAAATTGCAATGGTTGCTCTTCTTAATGAGTCAGCAAATTCCATCAAAAGTTTTTCTGTGGCTCTTGGCAGAATATTAGTTATAAACTGAAGGTCAAAATGAAAACCATATGTATGATTTTTTTAAATACTATTATTATGACCAATCATTTATGTGGTAGGCTTAAATACATGCTGTACCTCTTCAGAAAAGCTTAAGACATGTTCTTTTAAATTCAGGATTGCTGTGTCTGACAAATGCTTGCTGAATAGATTACAAAAGTAACAACAAATTCATAATTTAAAAACAATTAGTATTCAAAAAAGACACAAACTATGTCTCACTTCTGCCATTTGTTTCTTTGTCCTGTTCGTGGTGCACAGGACCAGTATGGAGGATGGGGGTTGAAAGACTTCACTCTCATGTGGCAAAGAAAAAGTAAAAACAAAGCATCAACCAGAAAAAAATTAAAATTTTACTTATTACCATATGCTTCCAACAACAGCATTCTCAGGGTAGGGGGGTCAAAAAGTCATGCCTCTGCCATCTTAACTTTTTTGCCCTTCTGGAGATGCCCTGCCATTCTCTCATATGTATTTTTTTCATTGTTGTCCAATATATTTTCCTGAACCATTTTCTTGCCAAATCAGACATATGAAAGGAAAAGATATAATTTCAAGAACAAACAGACTGCTTTTAAAAATATATATTTTGGAAGCTTTGCTGAGTATAAAATTCATTAATCCCATCTGTAAGAAGGAGAAAAGGACAGCGAACCCTTTTAGATAACTGACAGGTCATTCTAGACTCTCCTACTCTGAAGTATATTCTGATTCTACAGGAAGGAATTGAGTTCAATGGTTCTGACCATTCTAGAAGTATTTGAACTCACAGTTTTCTGGTCCTAGATTGGTGTCTTACGCACTAGACCAAATTGGTACAAAAAATACCATGACATGTTTTGTCAGTTAACCATTTTGTTGTTTGCTGATGTTTAATAAATAAACATAAAACTCTATGTTTGCTAACTGAACTGAGCAGTATGTGTGTTTGCTTTGATCTAGAAATAGGGATTAACTAGGGAGTGTGCCTGATGCAAACCAAATTGGAAGTTACCCACAGCAGTTTTCCAACGTAACTTCAGTGCTGCACTCTTTTTTAAAATGCAATGCACATAAAAAAAGGTGGAGCTTTGATTGTGTGGTCCCTGCTAGATCTTCCCACTAGAAAACAATCTGTAACAAACAATAAATGACAAATGAGTAAAGATGTCATTTGAAAGATAGGTCAAGTGCAAAAGGGGCATTCTATGGCATAATGATAAAATAAACACTAATTAAGCTAAGCCATGACAAATTTCTGGGACTTCAATTCCCAGAAATCCCTAGCTAACATGAAGGGATTCATACAAGAAGAGGCAACCTCTGAATTATTCAGATATGTCAAATTACATCTCTGCCCATCTCTTTTATTCTTTTCTCTCAGCTGCCCCAGTTGCTTCCTATTCCTTCAATTCTTTTGTCTTTTTTCCTCTAAAGCTTTTTTATGTCAGAAATTCTCTCCCAGAGCAGCTTTGTGGAATCTTTTGAACTAAGAAACATCTTAGGGAAGTTATTGAATAGGCAAAGCCAAGCCAGGGAAGGGGAAAGAAATGGAGAAAGTAGGATCATATATAGCATTAAGAAATTTATTCTAAATAGGTTAAATTCCAATCTTCAAATGTGTAAGTGAAGACTAGAAGCAGGGAAAGCATATAACCTAGTATACATGATTTGTTCATTCAAATCGTTTACAAAAAGAACTATTCTCTTCCTTAAAAGTTCTTCTACATCTTGTTTTTTATGAAGTCTATTGGTTAATTTCTTACTTCTTTTTCTCCAGTAGGTATAAAAATTGTGTATAAAGGGATTTGCACGCATTGATTTCCTTTTATCTTATTCCCTCCACTCACTGCCTTTCTTTCTTTTTCGATGTCTCCTTCTTTATCAAAGCTTAGCCTATATAAACCTCAAAGTAGAAAACTGTTGTGCTGCATAAGTTATGCAATGAAGATCTGTGAATAATGATGATGTTTGTAAATACATCAGGGACAGAGTGAGTAAGTGGGAAGACTCACAACCAAAAGGCTTGAATCAACATTTTTAAGTTATCCAAAATTTAACTTAAAGAAACCACTTCTCTGCCCTGTTTATGTATTACATGGTGTGGCCTTCCTAGTTTAGGGTTAGGGTTAGCCATTGTCAAGAAGCATGTTGCTTTCTCCTTTGTTTATCATATAAAAATGTAACATTGGGTTTTGAGTCTGAAAATTACTCCACTTTAACAGCTGCAAACAGATTTGGATTTTTACTGACAACCTATGGCAGAATAAATACTAAAAAGAATGAAATCTGACTAACAGTGTATACGTACTTTCCAAGAAAAGAAACTCCATTACAGAATAAGATGAGGGTTGCACAGTTTTTCTAAAATTTCTTCAGCGGACAAGGAATCTCTTTGATCCTGTTTTTTTTTTTAAATCACAGTATATTGAAGGTGGTAAGTACGGGGGGGGGGGTTTCTGTGACTTCCTGAACTGGCCACATGCAGTGCAATATTAAACATCAGCATTTCTCCCTCCTTATTGAGTCTACTGATAGCCAGCCAGCTGCCCTTGTTTCAGGTGATCTGGTTCTTGCTGAGGAGAAATAGACTATTGGGTTATCTACAGAGCTGCTGTGGGAAATGGTTCAGGCTATTTAGTGGATAAGATTACTCAAATTGGACCTCAGAGGGCAGGTGCCAGAGTATGGTGACCTGGGATAAGTTTGAGTTTGTGACACCTGAGGAATTGAACAGGCTCTCTATACTGTTAGTTCAGACACCTGTTTATTGTACCCAGAGAAATGACCTGGCTCCATGCTGTAGTGTCAACTTTGTTTAGGGAGGGGGTAGTGTCTTTGGCCTTGAAAGAAGCAATAGTACCCCCCTCTAGAGATTGGACTTGGATGCAAAATTTTTATAACTACCATCCTGACTTTCTTTCTGAGGGAAGATTATTGAAAAGATACTCAGTCTGCAGTTGCAGAGAATCTTGGAGGATGTGGATTGCCTACATCCATTTGGATTCAGTTTCAGGCCAGGATTCAGTACTGATAGAGTTTAAATTAAATCTATCAGGACTCAGGAAGCATGCCTGTTTTGTCATGGTATCTGTGTTACAGAATGAGAAAGCCTTCAATAGAATCGGAGATCCTCTGCATCTCAGGCCAACATTGTAACTACTACCTATGCTACTAGAACAGTATTGGTAGCAGTAGCTGCAGTTAAGCTTAGAGAGCAGCAGGGCAACCACTGTTGACCCATGCAGCAGCCAATTAAAGTGTAGTGGTTTGCCTAGAAAGAAGTAAAGTACATCAGCCAAACTAGGTAGTAACACTTGAGCCAGTAAAATTTGGAAAACTCTACTTTACAGTGCAAAAACATGGGTAAAGTTTACATTTACAATGACATGGGGAAGAATAGAAGATGATGCCCCATCCTGCCCTCTGCAGGAAATGGTGACTGGCCCGTATAGTACTTGCATTGTGGCAACCTGGCAGGATGTTGACCTACAACCAACCTATGAACCCCTTAAAATACAAATTAACCGCACAGCCAACCAGAGACAGCACCAAACCTCAACCAACCCATGCAAGCCCCATCCCCCCCAGCAGTTCACCTTCCAATGACCCTGACCTGATGTAACCTCCCCATCACAAGACCTATCACAAGCCTCTCACTAATGACTCACACTTGACCCATCACAAGACCCTCACTTGACACACCCACACTTGAAGCCCTTATAAACAGAAGAGCACTGACACAGACATCCCCTAAACCAGGCATGTCAAACTGCCGACCCGCGGGCCGGATGCGTCACACTGAGACTGTGCCCACCCCATTGCCGACAATGGGGAACAGGTCCCGATACGTCCTGCAATGTCACATGATGTTGTGAGTTTGACATGCCTGCCCTAAACTTTGCTGAAGATGTTATGCAGCCTGGTAATGAAACGTTCGGAAACCAACCCATACCCTCGTAGAAGCATCTGCCTATATGTTACATCCAATGTGTAGTGGAAGGAAGGAGTATGCCATGGTCTGTCAAATACACATATAAATAAATGATCTGGGGAAGGTAATGAAGGAGGAGTTTTTCTTTTATATTTTCCTAACTGTATATTCTGTATCCCTTCTTTGCTAATTAAAAATGTAAAAGAGGTGCTGTGCTCAAATAAACTAAAAGCCTACCTAGTCTTGTGTTCAGCTGCCTCTGGACACTCTAAGCAAGCCAAGTAAGATTCCAGTTGGAAGAAAAGAACCGTTATCCATATCTCCAGCTTATGTTAGCCATCTGTTTGGTGACAATTTCTTTTCACTCTTTGTCTGGTTATATGCAGTATATACAAGTAAGACATGCAAATTAGTAACAGTCTTCTGGTAAACGGTTCATTTAAGCAGGGGCTTTTTATGCCAAATAGGATAATTGCCTTACCATTTGTTTGTCACTTTTAATGTAAACAGGCCATCAAATCAACAAATAGTATACAGCCCATTTCTCAGTGTCAAATTGGTGGGTGATAATAAAACGCTTCAAAAGGTAGTTGTAGTATAAATGAGGGAACACTCATATAAATTGGCTAAACACTCAAACAATTAGCTAAATTCTGCTGAGTTTCATGGCTTTTGTGAAACAGATTTCAGAGAGAAAGGGAATCACTTTATCAATGTCTGTTTTAAGAGACATTTTTAATTTCATTTTAGATTTAAGTCATCTTTTTTCCTCTTATATTCACCATCATTTTTACATTCTGTTGTAAAAATAAACTCTGCCAAACTTAAACTTTTTTTTTGAAGAATTAGAATTGAGAAAATTACTTCATATTGCTATTTTCTATTTGGCCTGTATATCTTAAGACCAGAAATGTGAATATTGAACATATGATAAAAAAGAAAATGAGACAATATCCTTACCTGAGCCAACTAGTGTTTATAGCATTGGAATGAAGCTTTTACATTGTATAGAATATAGTGGCCATTATTCATTTCCAAACACTACAGTACAAATATACTAACAATGTGAATGAGTTCTACTGTTTTTCCCACAGGTCATTCATAATAGTTAAATCCCATTCATAAGAGGAAAGAGACAAACTATAAGAACCCATCAATGACTAGGTTCGCATAAATTCAGTTGGATTCTTGGATTGTAGCTTAGTGCAATGGGGAGCCCATCTATTACATTTTAAACTATACTTTATAGCTTAGTGTTATGTATTAATTAAATTATGGCTAAAACAAACCAGTTATTGGAATGTATTAATGCACTAATGCACACCTGTGTAGTTATAAAAGCTAGGAGCATGTCTTAAAATTCTATTATTCAGAAAATTATAGCCTTTCTGGATTTATCCCATTTCAGAATGCATATAAGGATGTTTTTTTTAAATGTTTGCCTACATCATAAACTCCCAAACCACAGAACACCCTAAAATCTTTGGAATAAGGTTTCTATTTTCCCTTACACATTGTGTTTCTTCTACTGAATGTAAGAACATTTAAACATGCAAGTTCCACCCACATTCCAAAACTATGGGATTCCAGAATAACAGTATAATACTATGTAAGATTTTAGATGATTTTTAGACTCAAATTCATCAAATTTTCTGGAAAATAATCAGTTGTATGCATATATGAAACATTTTATTAACTTATCCCAATTGCAAAACAATGCATCATCAGGATGCTTCCCATATTAAATCCTGGACCAAATATTTGAAAATAAGAATGGGACTCATTTCAGAAATGAAATTAAGTTTGCCCATGTGACTTTTCTTTTGTTGTTGTTGTGCATTAGGGAACAAACTGATAGGAGAAAAAGCAGTTTGGGCCACAAGGCACAAGGCATGATCTCATGCCTTAAAATTATAGCGTACAACAGTATCTTAAAAAGTCAATATACTAAATACAGTTTAAAGATAATTACATTTTTAGGTAATGTTTTAACTCTGTTCAGGTCTGCATACTGCTCATGATTCCAGCAGAGATAGAGAGAAATATTTCCTCAGTGTAACCCAATTATATACAATATAATTTATATATGATAAATACCATTTATAAAGGGTTTTGTTAATGTGAACTATGTGGTGATCCTATACTGAACATTCCAATAACTTGGAGTAGAATCACGATAATGTATTTGTCCATGAAACCTCAAACAACTGGATTTGCAACACTGTACTTTATTGGGCCTTGACTTGTCTGAGGCTGATGTAGAAACAGCCATGAACCAAAGTGCAACAAATGTGCAACAGATGTGCTACTGGCTTGTTGCTCAGATTCATTCAAAAAATTCATCCTTCTGCTCCGGGGAATGGAACAAGTTGCTTCTTTGAAGAAAATGGAAAAACTTCAATTGAATAACCATGTACTTTCAATAATATTTCCTTTAAAAATGAACATTTCAAGGGTTAAGTGAAGTAGTTTGAATATCAAACCCTGTATTATGACTTCTACTTATATCATCTCTTAGCTTGGCTCAAAATCTAAGAAAATGATCCAAAAATGATAAACATCTGCTGAGGTCATTTTTATAATTCTGTAGTGCTACGATTCTATCCAATGCGTTGGGCCGTGCATGGGACACATTCCGTTTATTAAGCAAATCCTGCTGAGCTTTGTGAACATGTTGCAAAGAGTGGCATCTAGTGGTGCCTATCAGCAGGCGGGATTCATGCATCAAATCAAACTTGCAGCAACTTAAAGAGCTATACAGAAAAAATACAAAAGTGTCTATAACAAAAGTTTTTAAGATGTAAACTAGGAATTATGAAGCAACAGGGTAGAAGCCAGCAGGAAATCATTCTTTGAGAAAATTCTTGGGTTTGTACTTTGATTCGTCCCTGCATTGTGTGTCAGAACAGCTTTGCTGAAGCAAAACAAAACAAAACCCTTTAGAAAAAATTGTGATGGTATCCTTGTGAATTAACCTGCTTGGGTAGTCGTGAAGCAGAAATGAGCTGTGATGTCAAAAATCACAAGAGGAAAATAATTGCCATATTCAATTTTTTTAACCATTTAAAATGATATTTTGACTGATAGGCGTGTCCAGAATCAGAATTCAAAAAACAATTTTGGCTTCTTTCAACCAGCATCCCAAAGATTTGATCAATATGCAATGATATATGATTCACTAAGAAAGCTCTGAATGGCTCCCTTTCAGATCAAAAGGCTAAAGATGCTTGCAACGTCTAGAACCTATGAAGAACAACACAATTAAGAATGCTCATCAAGATGCAGAATTCTAAGGATATCTTACAGAAAAAGATCTAAGAATTGGTTGAGTTGGCTTGCTCTATAAAATTGATTGATTGATTGATTGATTGATTGATTGATTGATTGATTAAATAAATAAACCTAAATGAAAGAACCAGCTACAAGAAATCTGAATAACTAACAAATCATCCTAAGAAATAGAATCTTCTACCCCAACACACCTCCCCATTTTCTAGGTGGGAAATTTAACCTGTCTGCATTTTCTGGATGAAACCCATCTTCTTCATCTGTTGTATGCTGTTGTACGCTATCTCTATTTTCTATACCATCGCTTTTCACTAATAATTTTTGGTTTCATTATTTGTTTTCCAAAAATGAGCTGGGAAAACAGTGTTAGAAATGGACTTTGGATTAAACTGAAGTCTACATCACAAGCCAGAATGAGTTGTAGCCAGTGTGGAACACAAAAAACACAACTGATCTCTCTCAATTCAGATTCAGCCTCCATGAAACTCCTTCCCTCATTTATTTGTTTTGAGTTCCATTATATTGGAAAATCATTTTAAAAAATCCAGCGTTTTTGTGAAATTCCATTCTGGGCAGGAAGAGGAAGGAGTGAGAGTATTGCATTGATGTGATCTACAGGACTGAAATGTTGGAGAGATCCTAGTAACTAGTAACTGAATCCTTTGTACTTCCTCCTCTGACAATGAACTCCACCACATTCAGAAAAGAACACTATCATTTCTCATAAACACCCTTCTCTTGCATACCCTACCCCATGTTCTAACCAGAAACTGGCCAAGTTGCTCCCCATTACAGGGACTATTATTGCTGGAATTTTTGTTACCTTCCATCTCAGAAAATTAAAAAATAGTTCAAAAACAATCTCTTTGATTACTATAAATTGGGCTTACTGCATCCGCTTTTTAAATTGAATCTGGTTCAATGTATCCATTGAAACTGGATTGGATTAGGCTATCTCTGGCCTAGATCAAATAACTTCTGAAAGTCCAAATTGGAGTCTAGGTGGTCTCTACATCAAACCCATGAACTAAATTTGAATAACCTACTGTAGCCTCCTGGCATAAGAGAACATGGAAGAATTTTATTTTTCATCTGTTTCCTACAGATTTATGCTGTTAGCATGAACCCAGTAACCAAACTTCACAAACAAAACTCCCATCTTTTGTTATGATTAATACTGGATCATTATTTGGGGGACTTTATTATTTTACTTATATAAAAGTACTGTAGATATAAATAGATATAACTAATAAACATATTCATTAGATGAACCTCATAATTCAGAAATATTATACACAAATAATCTTTTATAAATAAATTTGTACAGTATAGAGTAGAAGGTGATCAAACAACTCTTGTTCAGGTTTTATTAATAAAAATAAAACTGAACTAGAAAGTGGGACAGTGTAAGTGCTAGTTCTCCCTGAAAAATGAAAGATGGCTGGGGATCTGGGGCCAGCCATATTATCTCAGCCCAACCTGGTTTCACAGATTTGGTACCAGTTGAGACTCCAGGGAAAGGGAAGTGGAGTGGCAGTGATTATCTGAAATAATTGGGAGGCATCCAAATACCTTCTCGCCAGTTGTGAGATGCTGTTTCTTAAAATGGGCACCAGCAAGGGACACCTGGGATTGTCGCTATTGTACCAGCCTCCCTTCTGTGTGATATCGTTGCTGTCTGAGCTCCTTGATTTAGGCAGGGAAGGCAGTGGAATTTCCTGGACTCAGGGTCCTAGGGACTTTAATCTGCCTTCACTGGGCATGAGTCAGAGGTAGCTCAGGAGTTTGTGTCTACTATGGCAGCCATGCACCTGACCCAAATTGTTCAGGGGCCAACTCATAACAGTGGTAATACACCTGATCTGTTTTTTCTTTTGGGGCTATGCTAGAAAAGTCTTTATTTGAGGGAAATACAGATTTCTCCCTTGCCATGATCCTGCAGTTCTCTACTACCACCCCTCTTTACAGGGAGGCTGGGCCTATTGGATTGGCCTCTCCATGTTACTAATGGATCCAATTGAGTTCTAGAGGGACCATAAGGTTATTCTAGAAAACCTGCTTCTAGGTCTGATTGAAGCCTTAGAGCTGCATGAATAACAAAGCAACAGCAGCTTTAGATTAGATTGTGACTAAGTGGACTCTCCTTGCCCAGGGTTCCCAATGCTCCCCATGGTATATGATGGAATTCAATGCAAATAGGCTAAGAGATGCCTAGAGCACCGCTGATGAAAAACAAGGCATGAAGATGAGCTAGAATCACTATTAGGGCCTATCTTGTGGCGGTCAGGGTAGCAAAGTGTGTACTTAAAGAACTGTCTTTTTCCAAGAGTCTGTACCCGTCCAACACAATCCAACAGACTGAGCATGCTGCAGATCCCATCAGTCAAAGAGTGTCCAATGGCAGGAATTAGAAGACGGACTTTTTCTACTGTAGTTGCTGCCTTATGGAATATTCTCCCCACAAAGTTTAGAATGGCCCCAAACCTGTTAGCCTTTCACAAAGCTTTAAAAACTTGACTATGTACATGGGTATATGTCTTGGAATGTGTTAAGGGCCTCATTACTTTACTGTTAGTTTATTAATCATCATGGCTGCTGTTTATATTTATTTATTTGTTTGTTTGTTTAGTGGATTGTTTTACTCTTTTGTTTTATAATTTTAGAATTGTAAGCCACCACGAGTCACTTGGTTGAGTTGGGCAGCTATAGAAATTGAATAAATAAATAAACCCATCTCAGTGTGGTTGTGGGGAAAATGGAAAAAGAGCATTATGTATCCCATCTTGCACAACAATGCAAGATGGTAAATCTATTTAACTTGAGAGAGTATGCCATCAAAAAGATGGATTTTGTTAATACCTAGGAAATACACTTTCTACTCCCTGTCACAGGATAATGTACTGGGGTTATATGATCAGCCTTAAAATTAAAAGCACCTAGACTACAAAATGATTTCTCCTAACTCAATTTGTTTGCCTTTGATTATTATCCAATTTCAAAAGAGTTCTAATGTTGGTGTAAGGACCCACCTCAGACCCTCTTCCCAAGAAAGCAGAACTCTTGGAACAGCTTCATTCCAAAAGGAACTTTTATTAGGATAAGTTAACAGCAGGCATAGAAGGCAGGATCTGAGGGTTTCCCATGCAAATCAATAGGTTAAAAGAGCAACTAGCAAACCCCACCCCAATAGTCCATCCAGTCAGTTCAAATGGGCCAATCTCCAGTGTGAATCCGCTGTGGGAACGGGGATGATAAGATGCCGTTCCCAAGATTGTTAAGCCGTTAGGTCTTTGTGCCTTTTCTTCCACAGCAAGAGATAAGCCAGATGGCCGGAGGCACATTCCTTTCTCACCCCAGGCTGGCATCAAGGGAGATAGTTCAAAGAGCAAGCAGATAGAGAGAAGCAAAGAGGATACATTGTAGCGGCTATAGTGAAATAAAGAGGATACATTGTAACACCTATGACTTCCCCCTCCCCCCAGGAGTATAGCAGAACCCACAGGAATAAAGAATAAAGAAAGACCCCCTCCCCTTCCAGCCCCCCATCATTTGCCACTGCTGCACTTTCTTGTGAATATTGGATTTGGAAAAGACAATTTATACTTTAAGACCACAAAACAAATTTGAGGATAAGAAAAAAGATTGGACAAAATGGACTGCAGAGATGTCAGGAAACCATGAGAACTGGAGAGACAAGAAATGATAAGAGAAACAGAGAGAAAAAGAAAGAAAAAGAAAGAAAAAGATTTTCAACAAACATTAAAGGGCAAATGCCTCTCACAAAGATATTGTACTTGACTTACCTTTTATAACTACAGTAACACAAGAATATGGAAAGATTCTTTGATTCAGCAGAACATATTGATTAAGAAAGATACTGGGCAAAAGAAAAAGGCTAAAGTGAAAATTAAGAAAATAGATGATGGGACCTATCAGAGAGAATATTTAAAAAAGAAACACCTGTTTGAATATGGTTAAAGAAATAGAAAGATTTTGGATATGAATTTTATTTTAAGAGGGATGAGCTCCTCAAGCAACATAGTACTCTTTTTTCTTCTCTCTTCTTAGTTTATTTCTTGATATGAGTAATATAAAAACGTTGGAATGGCTTATATAAAGGAAATGTTTTAGATATTTAAATGTGATTGACTTTAAGAAAACTAGAATGGATAAAAAATGTCTTGAATAAGGGTTAAAAGACTAGATGACTAGATTTATTAAATGGAATATTTAAAGATTAAACATATTTTTAATTATGGTTAAAAAGAACGGAAAATTTTGGAAATAAATATGTATTAGCTTAGGAGGAACATGTATTTTAAGTAGCATACTATCTTTTTATTTTTCTTTATTCTTATTCTTTTTTCTTTTTTTAGTCTTATTTATTCCTTAAGAAAGGTAAAAATATTGGGATGGCTTAAAGAAATATTATATTGATGTGATTATTATCTGTAGAAATATTAGAAAATTTTTTATACTCAAAACAACAAGAATTGTATTAACTTAAGGTTCACAAAAGAGATCATTATGGGAAAAAGAGGAAATCAAGTAAAGCTATTATGTGGATTATAGATCATAGAAACTAACTGTTAGTGAATGTTTTTTAAATGTAAACCCAGACAACACACTGTTACCAAATATTAAGGTGACTATGTTAAAAAATCAATAAAATATAAAAAAAACATTAGAGTCTGTACATGGTCCCCTTTGGTGAGTTGGACGGACTGCGTGGCGATGGTGGCTGGGACTCCCCTTGCGATGGACCCATCTAATTGGTCAAACAAAATTGGCTTCTTCAGCCTCACCTCAATTTCTGTTCATATGTGGGACCAAATAAAGTTTTCTTTTCTTCTTTGCGTTGCTCAATAGCTTTTTTCAATATTTGCTCTATGACAGATCACTGGGGCAATGGGCCTCTAGAATGGGATACTGTTAAATAAGCTAAGGAAATCCACAGGTTGGTTGGGCTGGTTAAAGTAAGGAAAATAGAAATGAGTAAATGGTGAATGTTTTGAGGTGCCAAGAAATAAAACAGGATATCTGTGACTTGCTAGATAGAGCTCCATGACTAAGGGAGAAAAAGATGTGCCTTTGGACCTGAGTAATTTATACAGTTAGAGTCATGAGTCACTGCAGTGGTTGCAGTTCAGAAGAGCATCCTTCTGTAGCAGAATATATTGTATGATTAAAGAAAACTGGTTTCAACAAATTTCACTGAAGATCAATTTTATTGTGATCTTCAACAAAAGACATTACTCCAAAGTCATTACGCTATACATTTTGCCTAATATACATATTGTATATACTTTTAAACACTGTAAGTAAGCTATATCACAAAAATCAGAAGTGCATTTTGGCATATAACTATATTCTGATTCACATATAGGTTCAGGAAGTAGAAATGGGTAAAGTCTTATTAAACTATGAACTAGTGTAAATGCATGACCTAATATAAAGCCTCCAGAATTGAATGAGCCTATTGTATTCTAATTATTTTTGATCCAACCATTGAGAGAGGAAAGTACAATTTTCCCTTCATACATTGCACAGTATATCTCTGAAGTAGATAATAATCTAAAATATAATTACTTAGTATAATTTAAAAAGTAGCTTTTAGATCATTAATCAATTATCTAATAAATACTTTGATTATATTAACTTTTTTGAGAACTCTCTTTAAGGAAAAAAATCCTCTATTCAATTAAAGTCCTTTTTGAAAGTACATATGGAAAAATTTTAGATTTTGTTCTTGTGTAAACTCCAGTGTATTGGCTGATATTTTAAGAACCATGAAATTAGTTCTTCACATACTAAGCAATCTTGGAGCAAGGATTTTTCAAATTATTCCTCTTCCAGATAATTTTAAGAATAATTTCTACAAAAAATAATGAGCTTGGATATTAGGGTTATTTTTAATCAAAAGTAAAATATCTTCACAAATATGCCAGAAGAAATTATTGGTTGATTATCTGCCAACAAATCAGTGCTTGACTCTTAGTGATCTTGTAGACAGATCTTTTCCAGATTGTTATGTTCCCAATCTGGCCTTTAATTCTTCCAATGTTGTACTTATTGTTGCTGTAATATTGCTACTAATCATCCTCTTCTCTTTCCTTCCACTTTTCCTCCTACTTCTCAAGGGAGATGGATTTTCATATGATGTGTCCAAAATATGATAATTTCACCTTTGTGCCTCAGAACTCTGCATTAATTTGATCCATTTGTTTGCTTTCCTAGATGGCCAACCATGTATTCTCAGGACTCTTTCTTGGCTAGTCATCATATTCTTGCAAGTTTAAACTACTTTGTTCTATGATTCAATGGTTTGTGTTCTTGGCTATCCAAAGTTCAAAATTGTCAATACTCTTTCTGTCTTGTTTTTTCAGTTTTCACTTCCATGTCATAAAAAGTCCACTTCCCAGTTAATTCTTGATCATTATTTTCAGCATTGGATCAATCATTTTACCAATTATTTTTTCATCATTACTATCCCAAAAATGTAATATAAAGAATGTCAGTTTATATCAAAAATATTAGATCTTATACAATTTATTTGCTATAAAATGTCATTGGCTAGCATCAGTTTGCTATGTTAATGCATTCATTTCACTAGCAGTGATTAATCAAATTGTGCTATTTACATTCAGGATATGTATGGATGTATGGATGTATGTATGGATGTATGGATGGATGGATGGATGGATGTACAAAATTGTTTTATGATGATCTACCAATATGTTTTTTAAAAAAAACTTAATTTGCAGTATTTGGGGAAAGTATTTCATTTTTCAGTAAGAAAAGATTACTGATTTCTTCCCTAAGCCAACATGATGATAATCTTTTGCTCCATTCTTTCCCAAACTTATCTTGGATTGTTTTCCAATTTTCTTCATATATATTGTGACATATTATAGCAATGCTGATTTTCTGAATTTTTTACATCAGTGATACATAACATTTTTAAGCTAAGGAATATATTTAGTGTCTAAAGGCTTGCGACGGCCATATTAAAAATAATGGTAGACCAAAACAAAAATTTAATGACAATTTAATTTAAATAAAAGAAATGTATACAGCATACATGATTAGTTCCCTGTGCTTAACTAGTTTCTTCTCTATCATATTAAAGCATTACAATTTTGTGATAACCTTTTGATGTACCAGGTAGACTTCACCAAACACTTTTAGAAGCTTTATGCAGTCATAATATAATCTTTCAGCTCAAAATAACAACAACCCTTGGCTCTCCAGATTTCAAGGCTTTTTTTTTAGCATTTAACAGTTTAGTCTGTGGTAGAATCTTGGACACAACTCAGCTAATGAAGATATTTTATTGAAGACAAGAATGAAACCAATTATTGTATAAGATCTGCCTACTGCAGTATATAGGAATCAGAGCCTAGGTATGTCAATAATCCAAGAAATATATATATATATATATATATATATATATATATATATATATATATATATATATATATATATCCTCCCTATGAATTCAAAAAATTCATTCATTCATTCATTCGTTTTAAAACAGTCACAATGGGAATTGAGCATTAGCCATGTATAATTTGAGCTGAAAAACTACAATTTAAGATCTTCAGATATAAACAATTTATATATTTCTTTCATTCCTTATGAAAAAATGTTAAGTCTACTATCACCACCACTATCACCAAAAAAAGAATACAATAATGTTTGATGATTAGTTCAACTTCATTTGAGGTATTTCCTAGTCTAAAAGCTCATCATCTGAGTGAGGTTGAGGTGATGCTTTTTGGGATCCCAGTTTCTTTTCTAGTTGGAAGGATATCAGATCTTTCCTAGTGATTATGCCAACAACTTTATTTTGCAAATCAACTACTGTTAAGTGACGAAGACCCAGAGACCGAAATATGATGTATGTGCGTTGCAGTGAGAAATTAGCTTGAACTGATACTGCTGATTTGTTTACATATGGATCCTGAAAGATAAAGTAAAGAACAGATTAAGAGAAAAAGATTGAAACTTTTTTTAAAAAAAACAACAACAACAACATCTCATTGGTAGTTTAAAGTGATAAAATCAATTACAACCAAAACTGGGACCAGAATTTCAGTTGCTAAACAAGGTGGTTATTAAGTGAGTTTATGATCATTTTTGGCCACAGTTGTTAAACGAATCACTGAGATTGTTAAGAAAAATCACGTGGTCATTAAGTCAATCTTGCTTCTCCAACAGACTGATCCCAGGATGCTGTAACCATGGAAAATACATGCCAATTGGAAGATGGGAAAAAATTTAATTGTTCGATTAGAGAAAGATCAATAACTACATTTATCAGTAAGTGGAAACCCTTATGGACTTTATGCTGAAACAAAAGAGAAAAATGATCTTGTGATTTGTGGATTTGAGGATTGGAAAAAATATATGGAAAGAAGGAAATTATGATGTAACTTTAGATAGAGAGGGTAAAATATAAATGCATTTACAACCATAATCAAAAAAGATCAGAAGCCACTTTTTTTTCTGGGATTTTTTTTTCTTTTCTATTTCTATTTTGTTTCTTAATTTATTCATCATTCTTTCTTGTTTTCTTTCTTTTCTAGTATTATCTTGTTAGAAATTCCTTCAATAAAAATTACATTTTAAAAAATAGCACATTTTGCAGAGGGGTAGGCAGACTGGCGTGATTCTTCTTCTTTTATTTATTTATCAGCCCCCTGATTTTCATTCCTATATTACTAGAGATATGGTTAAAGAAACTGAAAAAAAATTGGTGCAGAATACTAGGTCTTCGTGGTTGCATAGAAATCAAATATTGACTTTTAAAGGATATGTTCTATTAACATTGCATCTTTTTGATAATCTGGAACATTTTAATTGCTGGCCCACATGCAATGGTTGTTTTCTTCTTTCCTTTTTTTCCCCTTTGTTGGCTCATTGTATCAACATCTGTTATGTTTATATAATATGAATTAAAACTCAGGAATGCTGTTTGTACTCAGTTACTTTTGTTGAGAGTATATTGTCCCAGGATTGGCAGTGTTTATGTAAATCAGTGTAACTGACACAGCCGTCATAAACAGAAGAGAAGATATAACAAACACATTGTATGCAAAGAAAATGTGTGCTTTTAGAATTGCTTTCACTCTTACCAGATTGATGAAGAGTTGCTGATACCGAGGGTCTGTAGTATAGTAAGCCAACATAGCAGTCACCCACTGCTGATTGGGCAATTTTTCAGTTCTGATCTGGAATATACAGTATAATTACTCGAATAATACAGTGTAATTATATAGCACATAAACACTCCAACTGAGTAGAACAATGCAACCAGGCTGGCTTTAGCGCAAGAAAAATAAGACTGGAGCACTGAAGAATGCATGCAGTTTTTTTCATTCTATGATGCAAAATCCTCGTACAAAATTCAACATTTACTTGCAATTTTTCCCTCTGAAAATCATCTTCCTATGCAACTATTTTTTAAAAAGCAACAAGTGCTTTAAAAAATAATAATAAGATATATTAAAAACTTTATTACATAAGATTAATAAAATTGCAAACTCCAGAAAATCAAGACCTGCTTAAATTCTAGGAGAGAATACAAGCCAATAACTTATATATTTATATATGCTTTGTTTTGCAATTGTTGTAATTTATAAGGCTTCACAAATACAGCAATATTATGAAACAAGTTTATTATAGCAATAAATAATAAATAGAAGTAGCAAAATCATGGAATAAACCATTAGTGAATAAATCAATCCATTATTGAATAAGTGCCATTCATCAAATAATTTAGTACACAGATGTAATATTTTTGGAGCAAGTATTTGGTAATCAAACAATCATATACTAAAGAAAGAAATAAGGAAGCTTGCTTCAAGAAAAATACCATTTTTGCAAGCTGGGGAGCTATTTATTCTTTATTAAAGTAACTACTAGAATACGAAATGTACTTCGTTAAAGAAAACACAGTTTTTAAGAAATAAAAAGAGGAACAGTGTGCAGAAAGGTAGCTAAACTGGTTGGTTTCTTGTTTATATTTTTCAAGCATTGACAAGACTTTTGAGGGCAGATGTCAGTATGGCTTTAGTAATGTTAATGGCAGTAGTAGGTAATTACTATAATTGAACTACACAGATCTATATAAATAGTCCTTAAGCTTCTTGTGAGATCAGGAATTAAATTTTTCTATGTAGAGCTTGAGGCATACTGAAACTCTATCCTATTATTTTATTAATTAAAAATGGTTTTGATAAAACACAGCTGCAGGTTCCTATTGTAGATATACGGTTGTGTGCCAAATCAGGACTTTCTAAATGTAATGTGTAATGTCTCACTGGAGTAGACTAATGTGAGGATGGATGGATGGATGGATGGATGGATGGATGGATGGATGGATGGATGGATGGATGGATGGAAGGAAGGAAGGAAGGAAGGAAGGAAGGAAGGAAGGAAGGAAGGAAGGAAGGAAGGAAGGAAGGAAGGAAGGAAGGAAGGAAGGAAGGAAGGAAGATACAGTGTATCTTCACAGTGTATAGATCACAGTGTTCTATACTGTTTTAAAACCTAAATATTGTATTCCATAGTGAACAACCTATCCCTAACTAAATTTTCATATGAGAGACAAACAAGAAAGCAAATATTACCTTCTGATAGGGCAGAAGAGGTGGATGGGATTCAGTGTCTTCCATTTCAAAAATGGTTTCATTTTCCAGTAGCACATAGAGCTCAGGCCTAGTTTCACAGAAAACACATTTATCACCAGATGAAAGACCATGTCCAAATCTGCTATGAGTTTTTGTTTCGTTTTGTTTTTAATTGGCAAATTTTTGAATTTGTGGGTTTTAGTTTTTTGAATTTAGGGTTGATGTTCTTATCATATTTGGCCATGCCAGCTATGGATTATGGAAGCCATAGTCCAAAGCCACTTGGACCCAGGATACATAATCTCTGCAGCAGGATAATAGCACTGACAGAGTTCTGCACTTGTACACTTTTATATTTCCCTGAAAGATGGGAAGCTTAAGGAGAGATATTTTGATATTTATCTCAATATTCATTTTTAACAGACTTGCTAGTACTGACACACACACACATATATATTCTGATAATTAGTTTAATACAATACAGCATATTTAAAACATCAGAGAATACTGAAAACTATTTTCAATTTATTTCTTATACTGATAAGTATAAAGTATGGGTAGGTGATCATTCATATTGAACAGAATAGACTGCATCAGATAAAACTTTGATCTGATCTAGATGCCCATAACATCTTTGATCTTCACTTTATGTCTATAACACCTATGTATGTCAAAACAGACACATCTTCAATTTTCAATCTATTGATATATAAGCATACCTGATACGACCCCAACCTAGTTTCTTCCAGATATGTTTGTTGGAAAGTATTGCCAGTAGTAATTAAAAACCCAACATGACACCAGTGGTGGGATGGACAATATAGGCCATCCACCAAACAATGGAGATATTTTTGTTGGAAAGTAGTCTTACAGTTTCACTAATTTAGATCCCCACTAATGACTTAAGCTTAAGGCAATTGCTATCATAATCCAACTATGCTTGAGAAGACATAAAATCTGTTGTGATTACTGTTCTGATAATTCCACATAGCAATGGCTGGATAATTCTAGACACTACCAAAAAAATGGACCTCTAGTCTTTGTTATTTGTTTTGAAATCTGTTAATTGCACTTAACTCATGGGAATAATGTTATGATTATTATACATTGATATTAATTTTACATACAGAGAGTTGAACCTTCCTCTTAAACATTAGGATTAAAATTTTGCTGGGATAAAGTATATAAAAATATATTTTATAATACTTTGTATTAAACAGCAGTATCATTGTTTAAACAGCAGCTGTGCAAAACCATGTATCTCTGTGGTCTGATCCAACTTTCAATAGCAATTATATTGAATTGGCCTGAAATAAATTCCCTCACTAGGAAACATGAGTGGGTTAATGGTTATATCATGTGTTTTGCAGAAAAATAGACAAATGATCTAAGCACAAAGTGAGCAAGGTTGTATTAATTACCTTCTAGTTCACTCAGGGTTTTAATAAGTAGATCCATTAGCTAAACAAAACAGGAGCCAATAAAAATGTTATTTACTCATAAATGCAGAAAAAGTCATTACAATATTTATTCTCATGGTAATCCCATAAGATAGTTCATTGTAATGTCAGTTTTACAACTCAGCTAAACATTTAATGTTGGCATTCTTTTCTTTTGGCCATGTAAGGTCTTATTAATAAGTGAGTTTCCATTTAATTAAGTTTTTTCAAGACATTGTTCAATATATTTAGATGCTTCAATATCACCTGTATTCACACAAAACAGTTGACCTGGAATCTCATTGTATTCATTCACAATGTGTAGTTGTACATGCAAAGGCATAAATTGCAAATGCATAAAGAAAGAAAGAAATCTACTGGATCAAGAACTTTCATCAAAATAAGGAAAACAGCATTGTACCACTACTCAAGCTTTGTCCCTTTCAGTTAGGTGTTAATATAACTGCTCTCTTTGTCATTTGCCCCTCCCTTGCCCCTCCCTCCCCCACAGATGTCTTGGGTACATGAGCAATTTCACTTCACTTCACTACTTCACTTGTTTCAAACATGAATGATAAATAAAAAAGAAATTGATAACTTGAAATTATACTTAAATTGAGGGTTATAATTTCATTATACCTGAGCAAGTAAGTATTTTTAAACTGTAGTAGTTGTTTATTATATTAATAGTGGTGTTTTTGTAGAGTTAAAACGTATGATCCATTGAATACAATGGTAAAGAACATTGGTTTAGCACAAGAATTTGGCTAGATTCAAAATTATTCAGCATTGGTCTGAAATAAACCCAGCAGGGAATCACAGAGGAGTCAGACTTTGGAGGGAAAAATCTCTACAATGAAAAAGATATATGTACACATATTGAAAGAAAGATTTAGAATACAAGTAATGAAACTCCAAGACTACTACACTTGCCACATTTAAGAGAAAAATGAGTCTCCATTATTTGACTTAGACTCACTGAAGTCACACTTCAGAAATATAACAAGCTTATTCTTTGATGTTACATATATTCTTCCTATCACGTCTTCAGATTTTTAAAATAACATCCTGTGCATGTTTCACTAAACTTTGGTGTTAACACGAAGTTCTAGAGATCAGATAACGAACTGGCAATTGTTCCTCTGTTCTTTATTTATTTAGAAAGGAAGAAATCTCTTTAGAAAAAAGTATATTTTACAAAATAGCCTGGCAAAGTGTTTTAGCATTTCCATTTCATGGTATAGCCTTTACAAAACAAACATCCTGTACCCAATTAGGACACTACACTACTACTTCCAACTCTTGCATTAGATACTAACTTTCCTGTTGCTTATGCTAAAATCTATAAGCTTGGGAAATGTTTTTTTGCACCAACCCTTGTGAAAAAAGTCCATTTATCTGTTACACATTACAGTTCGACAGAAAATTTAAGAAATTGTTTTAAACTAACTACAAAATGTATACAAAGTAAGAGTCTTTCTGCACAATACTTTATGGCACAATAAAGTCTGTATGTCTAATAAAAATGTCCAATTCACACCAATTTACTGGTCACTCAGATGCTAACAATAATATCTGGTAGATAGTCCAATGATATTCCCTCATTTCTTTTCAAATTCAATCTTTTCAAATGCAATCTTTCTTCATGATTCATTCTGTCATTCAAATACTGTATATGGCAGTTTCACAATGCTTCCTTTTTCTAGAAGGGAAGTCCCAGGATTTCATTTGCTCATATTTTCATTCAGTTATATCGCACTCTCCCTGCCTTCCCCAACTAGTTTCCAAATATCTCAACTTGTATTTATAGGAGATAAACAGATGGATTGTAAAAATAGAAGAAAAAAGCAAACTGCTAGCCAGTTAGTCTACTTTTTTTTTCAGGCAAGGAAGGATGTTGTAGTGTTAGTTTCCAATCTCACACATACTCAGCAGAAATAGCATAGGAATCTGGAAACAGACAGGTAGATCACATTTTCAACTCCATAAATGAGGTGTAGCCAATCTGATGCCCTCCAAATATTTTATGATTCAGTCTCAGACTTCAATCCCAACTATCATAGCCAATTACAGACATAATGATCCAAAACATCTGAAAGGTATTAATTACCAATAAGAATAACAAATCCTTAAAAGTCATCCCATAGTCATTAATTGCACTTCATATTATATTTCCATTCTAGTCTCCAAATAAAATCTTGGTGACCTGTTGCCCACACTCAAGTACACCCAAGATTTTATCCCTTCCACAGCTCTCAGTAGCTATTCAAAACCAGACATCAATTTGACTGATTGACTGGTTTATATTTTGTATTGATTGATTTTATTTGTACAGCTACTCTCTTCACATACAACTTTGAGAGGTCATACAAATTGAATAAAGTAATTGTGTAGGTGATAAAAATATATAAAAATAACAGCAGTAACAATGATTACATATGTTTAGAAGCAAAATTGCAGCTGAGAAATGTATGTAAATTTAATGATGATATTCACCTGAAGGCAGGGCAAGAAGCAATGGATGAAAAATAATCACGAATCAACCTAGAACTAAGGAGAAATATCCTGACAGAGCAATTAATCAGTAGAATGACTTGCCTCCAGAAGTTGTGGGTGCTCCTACACTGAAGGTTTTTAAGAATAGATTGTACAACAATTTGTCTGAAATGATATAGGGTTTCCTGCTTAAGCAGGGGGTTGGAATAGAAGACCTCCAAGGTCCCTTCTAACTCTATTATTCTATTATACTGTTATTCCTTATTTACTTTTTGTTCTTATTTTACCTGGATGGACATAATATAAAGAAAGGATTGGAGAGGAAATGCATGTCAACATTTTTTTAAAAAAGTTTTTAAATCGTCCAATTAACATTCAGTTTCAGACAATTCTGCCATGTACTTACTGTAAGCTATAAGACAAGTATAGGATCAATATTTCCATTCATGCAATTTTTTTTCACATCCCTGACAGCAAACTGCTCTTGCCTCAAAAACATACAGATTGCAATTCAGCTGCATCTGTTTTTAATTCACCTTCCAGAATTTTAATTCACATTCTACATAATTTTTCCTTTTTCTGAAAAATGTGCATTTGCATAGTTGCTCATGTAAAAAGTGAACTCTTGATGCTTAAAATTAATTTTTTTAAAATACCTTTACAATCTTATATAAAATCTTTACCCAAGCACTTTTCTCAATGAGTAGTTAAAAAAAACCTACATAAAATAAAACTTGTGTATGGGTACCTGTGTGTTTGCATTTCTCAGTTTACTTCCATTTAGAATACTACCTAAGAAAAATCTGTTCAGAACTAGGAAAAAATAATTACTTTTTAATTTAATCAGTTTTATAGGCAGATGTTCAAATGTACATCAACAAATGTAGAAATCCAGGCTGTAGTATAAGACTGAGAATCGTTGATCGTAGGTCAAGAATGTTACCGCTGGCTTCCGGTTCCGGATCGCGGCACACGCAGTCGCATGGAGAGATCCGTCTCTCCCACCGGCTGTTTTTCCTCCGCCGGTAGACCCTTAATCGGGTCGAAAGTCGCCCCGGAGAGGCGACCACCGTTGAGGAGGCCCTTGTTTGACTGGGGAAGAGCGGCAGTTCCTTCCTCAGTCCGAGCTAGCTCCTTAGGGCCGTCGGAGAAAAGATCACCCAGTAAAATGGATGATCACTTTGCTGCACCAGCCGAAAGCCAGAAGAACAACTAAGCACAAAGAACCCCCATGGAGAATCTGGGTGAGACCTTTCCTCCCCCTTCTTTCCCTAATTACTCTCCTGTAAAAAGCTTTTGTATTTGAATTACTTCCCTGCTGTGAGAGAGCAGCGTTTGGGCACTTGGGAAAAACAGCTTTGGGAATTGGAAAAAAAAAAACCAGTTAATTTTTTATTGACTATTTAATTTCTGGAATACTGAGGGGGCCTGAAAATATTTTTATACTTGATCATTATTATCATAACTACGCGTCTATTATTTTGGAGAGGCCTTTCTTCATCTTTTTAACGTGAAAAACAAAAAATCTATTAATTGGAAAGAAAGAAAGAAAGAAAGAAAGAAAGAAAGAAAGAAAGAAAGAAAGAAAGAAAGAAGAAAGAAAGAAGAAAGAAAGAAAGAAAGAAAGAAAGAAAGAAAGAAAGAAAGAAAGAAAGAAAGAAAGAAAGAAAGAAAGAAAGAAAGAAAGAAAGAAAGAAAGAAAGACCTTATAGTCTGCTGAGGACATCTTGTGACAAAAAGTGTTACTGCAACTGTATATTTTTTTCATTGCTAGAGGATGGCTCTGACCTTCAAAAGATGATAAGAGTAAGATAACTGAAACAGCTGTGTGGTGATTTGGTCTATTGAGAATTGGAGGTGAAATAAAACCTTCACTAAAAGATTAAAAGATCTGTTCACCACTGACATGGAACTTAACACACAGCTGGACTATGAACTTATATTGGAAAAAATCTTGGAAGCCACGGAGGATATGAACTCTTACTTCCAAACTTTGACGGATCAAATTATAGGCCGAAAAACAGTGGAGAAGGAGCAGATTGGAGCTAAAGAGACTAGTGAGCAATATTTACAACCTAAAGAGGAATCATGTCTACAACTCAACTATGAAATTACACCGAGAGAAATTGTGGAAACTAAGGAACAAACCAACTTTATACAATCCCAAATGCAATCTATGGAGAAGCTTAATGATCAAAGAATAATTTTAACTGAGATGCCTGAAGCATCAACATCAACAGAGACTGACACTCAGATACAAGTTATTGAAAACTGTGATAATGTGGACAAACAACTAGCAACTATAACATGGAATAAAACGGCTTTTATCATCCAAAGGCTACTAGAAGAAAGGAAAGAGAACTTTGACCAATTTGAAGCGTTGAGGAATATTAACTCTCTAATATTGTGGTTTGATGATGCAGGAATTTTATTATGGAAACCGGTATGGCACAGAAAGAAACCAAGAGTTAGATTTAAAAATGTATTTTAAAGTTTTACTTAATGGGTTTAAAAAGGCTTTTGAGTTTTTGACTGATTTAATAACTAACGGAGTACGTGAATTTTCTAAGAGGATACCCTTTGTAATAATACTTTGTCTTAGATATGATAATTACTGGAGAGGTAAACTTTATCTACTGGGTTAAAAAGATTTTTTATAGACATAGATGAATTGATAGAATATATATTTAAGTCAGATAGAAACCTATTTGTTGGTTTGATATTTTTATTTTAAATAAGATAATTATTTTGTAATAGAAGAAGAATAAGAGGGATTGGTGACAAGAGAAGAAATGGTATTAATGAAGAAAATATAAGAATGTTACTGCGGGAATAATATACTCATTTTAGATATAATTATTATGTTAAAAAGGGACACCCAAAGTATTAATAATATGTCTATTTAAGGCTAATTGGAATATGGTAACTGTAAATTAGTAAAGCCTAAAAACAGGACTTGGATTTCTATAATTGAAATGTGATTGATATTTGATAGGATTGTTTGAAGTTTATTTAGAAATGTATTAACTTGAATAGGTAAGACTATATGAGGGAATTAGAGAGGGAATTTTCAATGAATTAATTTGAGCTATATATCTGTGATTGTCTTTTTGGATGTTTGATATACCCACCTCCACGGTGTTTCCTAAGCACCTTGATGTAACCCTTCCACCCCCATAAAAATCCAATAAAATATATTTAATAAAAAAAAAAAGAATGTTACCGCTGTTATTTTAACAAAGTGCTTAGTAATGTATGCACCATATATGCTTTCTAGCAGCAATTAGCATTGCTTCATCATGTCATACTCACAAAAGTGACATGTTTTTATATCACCAATCTAATTTTTCTCCCTCTGCCTTCCATCCCCATTCTCCTGAAAAACTGTAAATAGTGCGATGCCTCAGACTGTTCCTAGTTTTCAAAAATATTTTTCTACCTTTGCTTGGCATTAATTTCTATTAATCTGGTTTAATTTCTATGCATGGCAAAGACATGATATTTCTTGATAGAACAGTTTTCTAAATGAAGGAGTCAGCAATGTTACACTTACAATCTTATCACAACTACTAGACCATTGCTTTCTGAAGCAGGGCAGTTGAAAAATATTACAGATTGTGTTTTATTAAGTGAAAATATATACAGTAAGTCTTATTATAGGTTTATGGCCAAAACCTATCCATGATTTGTCTATGGTGTTGTTGCAATTAAATTATATGTAGAAATAACAATAAATTTGAATGTTTTCACCAGTACTTCTGTACTCAGTAACTGAAACAATTCAGAGAAGAATTAGAGGAGGTTGTGAGATTGCATTCAACAAATGAAAAATTCATGCATAATTATTTATTTGGCTTTGGTTCGTTCATCTGTTTTTCTTTAGAAGAGTTATTATGCAGAAAGCACAATGCCATCAATATTTATAGGATCTTCATTATTTATATAAGAGGTTCAGAATGGTCAGAAATCTTTCTCTTATTAACATTAGTTAATTGCGAAATTACTGTACTACTTGAGTTACTAAAATGAAAATCTCTCTTTTTCTTAGAACATTGTGAAGATCAATAGCTGTTTTTGCAGGAAGAAGTTTTTATGGGACTATCCAACACTAGATGTTGTAACAAGCATTGTGACCTACATTTCAACTCTATTTTTTTCTCAAGCAGAACATATTCAAAGCATACCTTTACGCTTCTGAAACAAATTGGCCCCATGTCATTTTGGCTTAGTAAATTTTTTATTCTCTTTGTCAATGAAAAAAACCACTAAAAATTACCCAGTAAATATATAGACATAAATAAGTTATTTCTGTCTCCAAGGATAATGCAGATTTAAGTTTTCAACTTTGTCATATTTTCTAAACTATAATGTCTTCAATTTACTTTCAAATATGCAACACTGCACTTTACTGGAGGGAAAGCATGTTTCAGCTAAACAATGTAGTTTGGTTTTAGTATTCCCATGGATCATTGTGAAAATGTTTCTCTCAGCAATAGTGTCATTATTGTTACTAAATGCAGCTGCTCAGTCATCACTAATACAGATGATTTTTTTTTTTACTGATTTGTCTACTGAAGAATTATTTCAGGACTATGGCTATAATCAGGTAACCTTTTAAACCATCAAGTTCTCTCTCTCATATGTCTTGTCCTGATCTCGTACTCTTTCCTAATTTTAATATTCTGTTGCAACTGAGCCAACAGAGTATGTATGGGTAGAATGGCTCCTCCAAACGAGGAAAGCAAACTGTGATCAAACAAAGTTTTGCTATTTTGGTACTACATAGAAGATGTTGATGTAGTTATGACTTTAATGTTAAGCATTAGCATCAGTTCAGGTAAAAGTTCGTTCTAGGTTCATATTAAATATTGTTTACATAGCTTCAAGAAACTTCACAGTCTTTTTCCTCATTGCTCATGTGTTTTTTATTGCAGAGAACCTTTTCTTGCTTGGAGAAAGGTTCTACCTTCTCTGGATAGAGCACTTAATTTTTTCTTTGTCAAATCTGTAGTGTAGAAACTCCAAGAGAATTGCTGGAATTCACACATTAGAAATCTGATACCATATATAACAACTATATTTTGATAGAGCATCGCTAACTCTGCAAAGAAAGCTAAGTCTCCAAATATATTTTATCAGAATGAACTATGAGGAATATTTGGAAAGAAGGAATGAATGAATCCTCTAATTATTATAACAACACTTCAACATTTGGAACCTAAGGTGTGATTTTTTAAAAACTAAAATAGTGTAGGAGAAGAATTCTAAAGAGCTTCTTTATTTCATTTTTAACTGCACTTGGCATAAATGATATTGTTTTACTAGTAGAAACCCATCCAAAAATTAGGAAAAGAAAAGCTTGGTATTTATGCAAATGCCAATATTTTTTTAATTGGATAGACATCTAGAAATTTTTCTGTTTTGCAAAATGGTTAACCTGTATACCGATTTTTATTACCACTAACATTTTGAGGGCCTCCAAAGCAAGGAAAATGAGAACTTGCTTAGATAATGAAAATTATAACATTGTGGCCAAACTGCCATTCATATTTTATAGCCAGCTGGGTATTAGTATGGTTTCCAATGAATTCTATTTTGCTTTGTAAATATAAAGCTGTTCTTATTAAAGGCTGCTAAAGAAATGTCAAATGTTTTCTTCTATTGAAAGATGGTCATAAACATTATTTCCTAATCACAGGTTGGAAGAATAGTGCACACAGTTTAGTGGAAGTAATATAATCATGGTGAGCAAATGAGTTATATGGTTCCAAGTAAACTTTTTCAGATCTAAGAATACAAGCAGTAATCATATGCATCTGGCTAAGACTGTTAGCAGACCAAGCAAAGGTGGCTAAAAGAGATTAGTTCTAAGCAACTCAGATGCTATGGGATGTTGGGAAATGTCAGAGAATTAGTCAGGCAGAGATTCTACAAAGCAAAGAAGTAGAACAATATCTCACCAGGATTCTGATGAGTATGATGGGTTCAAGTATTGGCTTGAAACAAGGGAAAATAGGCTTTGGGGGTCAATTATAGCTATCAATTGCACAGTTTAGGTGGGCTGAGTGACTACATGCAGCAAAGAAATCTCTTTCAATAGTCTATATGGTGTCTATATTAAATAATGTCTCACATCTTATTTTTGCAATTATGTTAAATTTATGTCTCATCATTCAGCACTCTTGGCTAAGGACTTTCATCTGGGGTAACAGTGCTTTTGGCGGATGTGGTATGATATACTAACCAAATCATGGAGCAAGAATAATAACAATCACTTTTGTGGTTTCTGTCTCTTTCCTAATGCTTCTGTATGGAACTCCACTTCTCAGGCTTTTGTCCGAGACAATCAAGAACAGGTACACCAGAACCAATCATAAAAAGTGAAAAGGTAGTTCAGAAGCAGTTGTTTGAAACACAGAGCTGTTTAGGATGGAAATTTCTCTCTAAACAAGTAGGTTCTCATTCTGCTTGTAGTAGTTGTCCCTATTAATCTTACACAGTCCAGAAAAGAGTAACAGGGCTTCAGACAGAAGTCTGAATCTAGGTCAACCTCAGGCTTAGCTGGCTCTTGAGATTTGAAAGGTTCCTAGGCAAGCTCTAGAAGTAAATTTACAAAATATGTAATTATACCTTCCACAGAAAGCAAACATTCAAAATGGCTTGAATGGATTAGTCAAAAATAGAACACCTGATTGTTCATTGGGGTTTGGGAGACAGGTGAGAGAAAGAAGAAAGCTCAATATATCTAAAAGATCCTAATAGAAATGTATTATCTTTCTGAAATGACTTTAACAGATTTAGGAAGTTCTAGTATGACTGCATTTTCCTTACCTGGGGATCTGCTTGTACCTGTGCTCTTGGGGTATATTTGCCCAAGATAAAATAATTAGCCAAACATGTTGTTTATACAGTGTTTTCCCAGCACAAAGAAACAATTTATCATCTGACCAAATGACACTCTAAAAACAATAAAGTGGGAAATTTGGATAATTCCTTAGGCAATAGTAAGTTCTTTTTCAGCATCTGCTTATTTCCCTGCTCTTTCCACAACTAAAATATAATTTGTTTTGGAATTAAATGAGGTCTTAAGAATTAGGCCAAGGATAGGTAGGAAACTTTAAACATGCATAACAAGCCAATTTAAAAAACCTTGCAACAGGTCTTCTTTGCATGTGTGGATAGACAGCAGAATTGTGGTGGTAAAGTTTACTGCAATATTTATAAGCAATTACATGAAAGATAGAATAGATCACCATGTTCATACCATCACACTTGCATAAGGACTCCAATTCACATGATCAGGATTTTCAGCTTCAGCTTTATTGATGCCATTATGCAATTTTGGGGTACCTATCTGCATTTGTTCTTGTTCTCTGTTTTCCCATCTATGCTTTTGCTTGGCACAATAGAAAAGGAAAAATCTCACTATCTATGTGAATACACTGAGTAAACATTGTAAGCAACATTGCAGTGGCAGCCCTGCCACAATTGATCTATATTTAACTGAAGTTCACCTGTAAGATAGTTATGCAGTGCTTCACTTTCAAAGGGACTGAAGGCGGGCATATGTAGCATCTATCTACAACTTATTAATCACACATGTCATTTCTTAGGTCTGTGCTATAGCAACAGAGAGCAGTCAGGATTGGTTGCAGCTACTTTAGCGAGTTCCAAATAGATGCTACATCCCTGTTCTTGTGTGCTCTAGATCATCTTTTTTCCTGTGAATCTGAAGTGCTATACAGCCTTGCTATATAAATATAGTTGCATAGTATAAGACTCTCTCTATTCAATAGAAAACTAGTTACCACCGTATTCCTGATCATGTGGCTTGTGACCTGAATGTGCTAGAAAGTCATTTTTCAGAAATATTTTAATATGAATATCTATCTATTCTGAGCAACAAATTGGAGTTGATGGCCTAAATAGCCCCTTCCACTCTATGAATCTATCATTATAATTTAGGACCATATTTACTGTATAGGAATAATGTCTCTCTGACTTGTACAAGAAAAGAAACCAAACTGCCTGTGTCAAGCATTGCTTGTGATTACTGATCCATAATTTTCACATTTCCCTTTTTCATTATATAAAATATTGGCAGTTGAATACACATACTGATTTCACCTTGCAACCTTCTATTTAATTTCTATTTTTCACTGAAATACATTTGCTTCTATTTTCTTTAACATGCACGCTTACAGGGTATTTTATGCCACTTCCACATCTGCCTTATAATTCCTAGAATAGCCACTGAATAAACAATGTAAACAGATGGAACTTCAGTCAGACTTTCATTGTTCCTTTTGTTTGATCCTGAAATAAACCAGTAAATCATTACAGCAAATAGTTCTAACTTCATTAAAATAAACATGGTGGTCTCCAACTGATGAAACAACTAAAGATAAACAAGAAACATCTTTTTTTGTCTGCAACAGTTACACACAAGAATATTGTCTATCATTTTAACCATTGAAAATGATTGGAAAATTGGCTAAAGTGATAATTCATTGTATTTTTCTGAACCTGTGTTTGGGAGGACCCAGTAGTTTCTATATCCTCTTCAGATCTCCCATAAATGAATTACAGGCATTTTCAATTAAATTATTGTCAATATGTGAAGTTTAAGTCATTTTTAACAAATAAACTAGGCTGTATCTTGGTAAAACTACCAACAGCACTGCCTGGTGAGTTATACATTATTTCATTATTCAGCTGGACATTTAAAATATGGCAACTTTTGTTCATAAGCAGCCATCATTCATTCCATAAATTGCTACTAAACAGACTTGAGTAACAAAAATCCATCCAAATGTCCTGGAAAGGTGCAAGGCCCAAGCGAGACATTACATAGAAAAATGCAAAAATGGTAGTTTTACGATATTAAAATACAATTTGCAATTTCCACTTCCTCTATCTATAGCCTTAGAACATGGGTGTCAAACTCGCCACGTCACATGACATGTCGCGACATAGCATGACTTTTTTTGCATTGCCGGAGCTGGGTTGGGCGCGGCCTCCGTATGATACAACCAGCCCATGGGCCAGCAGTTTGACACCCCTGCCTTAGAACATTACCATTACCATCTTGATTGCTGAAATCTGATACTGTAACTCCATTTTTGCCATTTTCATTTGGGGAACACGCAGTATATTAGTATATTTGTGGAACAAAAGTATATTATAAACCCTAAAATGATCAGATCACAATTAATGAACTATGATAATCCCAGAACTTTTCCCCAAACCAAACTATGTGCACTGATTCAATGTAACTACCCATTTGCTATCTGTCATTGAAAATGTTAAACATGTGTTCCTCAGCCACCAAAATGTTCCCTATTCTTCTTCTATAGTAGGATTCATAGGTTGTAATTGAGATGTTCAGGTGGCAACTCACATTGTGACATCCAATGATATCACCAGGAAAGCACAGCTTTGTTTTTTTTTTAATGCCCCCAGCAACCACACCCATCTGTAACCAAAATGTGGCTGCTTGTTTCTCAGTGGCACAAGATCATATTGCTGGAAAAGTACAAATGGGTTATTGGCAGCCTATAAATAACCTCTAGATCATAGATTAACCATCCCTGTTCCATAACTTGAAGAGGCCAACATCTGAAACCAAGACTGTGTTGAGACTGTATACAAGTAGATGTTCATTAAGATGCATAGCACAAGGCTTCATAAACTCTCACAAACATTCTTCATCCTTTGTTCCTATCTTCTCTTTCCTTTCTGACAATCCATGCAGATTCTTTGATATTTAATATTTGCTAACTAACGGGATTTTATTTTCCTTATATAAAAGGCTTGATCATTTGAAGCAAAGAGAGGAAAAGGGTTTCTTGATTCCTTCCATTTCTGCAGTGTGTCTTCTCAAAATTGTTCTCAGCCACTTTCACAAATGGATAGAAAATATGGGATCCTACTATCTTTTCTCTTATGACTTTGGGGAGGAGTTAAAGAATATCCCTTCCTCCCCATTCATCCATTCAAATTAAGGAACTCTTATACCCTTTTTCAGTTAAGGCCCCTATGCAAAATAAATATGTCTTTATTCTTCTGAAAACTAATTTTAAAATTTTAGAGAGATGGCCATGCTAGATAACAAGCATTTAAAAAAGAGTAGTCTGATTTAAGAGCACTGGAAAACCATAGATCAGTAGGAGGGGATATTAGGCATGCTGGAGAATACAGAGAAGTGAGGCTGTTCACACATGGACTGTGAACATAATCAGTCCAAGAATGATGGTTTTCTTTTTTAAAAAATCTGAAAACTGTAACTTGATACTGTGTGAAAAAGCCTGTTGCTCTCTCCCAGAAAATTACATGTTCTATAGAAATTATACCAGTTAGATAGCTTTAGGTCTCTACTTTTTAATCCTTTACTATTTCACATGTGAGATGTACAGTACCTTTAGCTTTTTATTCCAGTTGTTTTAAAATATATTTTATAGGGTGTATATAATATAAAATCCAAATATCTGAACTCTACCACTTTCTACCATTATAGAATTCAGAACGCTATGGACAATTTAACAGGGAAAGAATGAGACAATCATTTTGGCTCAATTATTTATTAGCATCAGTTCTTGTTTTATTGCAGCAGACAGCTGGGAAATAAATGAGTGGGTTAAGCTTATTTAATGTAACAAATTCAACCTGGTGCAGACTCTATAGTTTACAAACTATTAGAAGTGTAGCTCTGTGATTTTTCAGACACTTCTTAATAACATTTAATGGATGCAACAATAAGACAAAAGTCAAAGCATTTTAAGAATGTCAGCTGGCCTCTTCAGACACTGGGTTGGATCCAAACTAGGTTTGCTGAACTAGTCTCATTCGTATCAATAGGCTAAGTTAATTGTGATTTAACTCTAATGATTTTAATGGGAATTAAGTTCACATCAGCCCATGTCTATGTAGAAGTAATAATGTGGTTTTATAAAATATGAATGTATAAAATTTGGCATACAGTACAAAGAGTAAGGTAACTTCATTGATAGATTGATTGTTCTATATTATGCATGATGTAGATATGTTCAAAAATGGTGTACAATGTGTAGATAAAACTTTGATAACTTGAATATAAATCAAATAGGTCTAAATTTAATGAATAATTTTATATTTGTTTAAAACATTCAAATGATATGAATAATTTGACTTTTTTTCCATCACCTTCAAGTTGGAATATGAAAGAGATATCTAATTGTTATCTTATGAAAGTGGTATCTAAACTTATGAAAGAGGTATCTAACTGTAATAATATCTAATTGTTTAAAACATTTGTATTCCCCAATACCGTGGATCAGTATAATTCCAATCCATTCTACTTTCTGTTTTACAGGGTACATTTCCTCTGTCACAGATTTATGTCCACATCAATTCATGTTCTGCTTTGGGGCAGCCCAAATTCCCCACACATCCATAGCAATGCAGGATTTCCCCAAAAGCTGCTACTCCCTCAACTTCCTAAAAGACCATGCATGATCATTTGATTTGTCACATCTGAGGAAATACCTGTGCAACTCTGAGCATGTATAGAAAGTATGTGCAACTTCCATTGGCCTGAGGAGCATGATAGATCATAAGTACTATACCTAAAAGTGGGTCATTTTTAAGGAACTTAAGCAATTGATTTTATTCTTTAAAATCCTCCAATTAAAAAAATGCAAAAGGGAAGGGCTAAAATGTCTGGACCCACCTACACCAGTGGGTTAAAGGCAGCTCTGGAAGACATTTTTGGCAGCTTTGATATAACACAATTTTGCTTTGAAGGGGAAAAAAACGAAGAAGAAAAGCCATGATGTGGCTGTGATGACTTCATACATTTTCAGAAGGGAAACTGATTTTTTTTCTCCTCTGGGGACTTAGCTTGAGTTTCATCCTACTATGTTTAACCTATGCTTCATCTTACTTAACCTCATCCTGCTATGGAGGTGCTGGGGACACAAAACAACAAGAACAACAACAACAATGCCTAAAACTGTTTAATTCTTTTACATTCCTACTCTTCTGCAAGCAGTTGTAGTGCTTATCAGTAGTTCTTAAATTAGCTTCCATCCATATAGCAATCACAGTACCAGCACTGTTCTACCAACACCGAATATTCCATTTTTATTTTTATTTTTTATTTTTTTTTCAAAACCCGAGATCCCTGATTGGTTTAAAGGTGACCTGAATCTAAAGTGTTATAGCTATGTTGTATTTCTACAAGTGGAGGCGGGCAGAATCAGGATGTTATAATACATTTCTAAATGATTTAAAGTAGACAAGATTACAGCACTACTCCCAGTTACAATATCCCCAGATCAGAACTGGGCTAGAGCTAGTCAAGGCTTCAAATACAGAAGAAGAGCTGTAGTTTGTAAGGTTATGTAAAGTTTCCTTTTTGTTCCCAGAGGAAAGATAGATATTTGGGGCATGAAAGTAAGATAATAAGACACCTTAAATATTTTTCAGGCCAACAGGTATCAATTGGGTGAGTTATGTCAATACTAATTTTCTGGCAAGGAAAAGCATGTTAATTTGGCTGTTTGATTCTCTGCAGAAGTATATGTCCCACATGCAGTTTTATTTGGATGACTATAATTCATCTGACCACCCTCTACAAGGCTTCATTTTCACTGTGAGATTAGTAGACTCTCCTAATAAAGCTGCTTATGTAGAAGTGCCCTAAAATTATCAGTTTTGATATGAATTCCTGATAACATGAGCATTGGGGGAGGAGGTGGTAATAAAAATATATGTCATCAAATATCATAATTTATGTACTTGAGGATAAGTTGGCTCATCACACACAACTAGGTAATGGTGGAATTTGTGTAATGACATCATCAGGAATGTGTCTTTTTTTTTTTAATGTCGCCATCACTGGTGAACAATGAAAATCAACCATAGCACAAAAACATTTTTGTGATCCTTCTCTACAACAAAATCCACAAGTATTGCCATTTTTTTTCCTTAAAGTATAATTCTGGAGAAATACTGGAGCAAGTCATCCCAAGTATTAGGTCTTTCCTTTATTGTCTGAATGTTGATAAGCTTCATCTTAAGGGAAGTAGACTGCCATAAAAACAAGAGGAAGGTGGCTACTCATTTCCCCTCCTTCCAGTTTTACTTCAGTTTTATGAGAAGTTTGACTACAGAAATGTTTCTGCATCTTTTTCTGAAATGTCTTCAAGTCCCTAAGACTTTATTCTGTTTCTAATGTCATATTGTACAGTAACACACAAAGAACCCTATGTGTCCAATATTGATTAAAGATACATACACTGTTGTTTCAAGAACAAACAATTGTAAATTGCAAAGCATCTACTCATAATACAGTGTGTGTTAAGTTCTAAACAGTGATGGGAGGTGCTACTCTAAGGAAGAATGTAGTGGTTGTCTTACCTTGTAATTGTTCCCAAAAACACCTTGGGCTGCTCTGGTTTAGATTTGTAAACCACTGGGAATCCACAATGGCTGGTGCTGGCAAGGACCTGAGCCAAGAAAGCAATGTTTTCCTTTAAGTTGAGGACTCTGACATGAAGCTTCATGACATCTTTGGCAGCAAACAATTCCAGATTTAACCTGAAAAATACAAAGCAGACAGGCATAAGTTATTTAGTAAACTGGAAACTAAGCATGCAATACCATTTTAGCATATGATGGTTTTATAGTGTGCTAGTGAATTCAAGCTAAAATTAGGTTTATTTATGAATATTTTGTTTAAAGCATAAGTAGTGATCAAGCGTACACTTCCTACCTATGAGTAAAATCCATGATAAATTCAACCAGATGCAAGCCATGGTTTTTTACTAGATGACAAGCACCTTTCATCAATTTATGTGAGCTTTTGAGCTTTTTGTTTTAAAATCCTAACTGAAAACAAAATGCTTAGAAAATCACGTTCAGTTAACAAAATGTTCTTGGAATGAAGAAAACTATGACAAACATATAAATAAATCTGAATTTTATAAAAATAGAATAATGATTAGTATGGGTGAGACCAATTGTCCAGTTCAATTTCCTGCTCATGTCAGTGACCTGTGAAAATGGTTGATGATCTTAGAAACCATGAATAACTGCTTACATGATGAATAACAAGAGAACATTTGTGCCATGCTGGGTTTACTCATAATATTTTAACAATAATAAAATCTGGTCACCTCACAAATTTCATGGAGTTACACTAAGAAGATATAAAATTTGAGATAAAATCTGCGGACCCTAGAAGGAAGTCAGTTATTACAATGAAGCAAGGTCATTAAGTCACACTTAAGTTATGTCTTGTTTCAAAGGCAATCCTTTATTTTAGAGAGAAAAATATTTTGTCCAGACTTGATCTATAATGAAATATGTTAAACTAGAATTACCATAACTAGGTACAAAGATCCTGGCATTCAAAGCAGTACATCAGACTTTTCTGTATCACTTTGCTGCCATCTCATGGTCATCCAGATGTTTGCGGCCCACATATGTAGTCCTAATATAAACCTACGAGAACATTCCTCTGGAATAACTTTTTTTAATAGAATACATAGCCATAAGGATCAGTGCAAAGGAACAGACAGTTTTATTCATTCATAAGTTTCACTGTAGTTTGTGTTCTAACTCAAGATATTCACTTCACTTGGTGGGAATGTTTATCTGTTATTTAGCTAGAGATTTTCATCAGAACAACATTGGATTTTAGTTTAGTTTCTTATAAACCATTTTTTATTATGCTGAGTAACTATTAAACCTTATATAAATATATTTCATGAATTTATTTTGGGGATGGCTTTATTTTCCTGCTAATTGCCAGTTTCATTTGGTTAGCTCAGCTATGTTTGGATTCTGAATTATATACAACACTGTAGGTTTGCCTGTTATTATTAACTGGATGCATGACTAAATCTTATTGGTAATTTATCATTTACAGCTTTTTTGCTGTTACTCAGTACATCTAGTTTTGGTTGGGGAAAAAAGTAATACCCCTACTTACGATTATAAAAGGTTATTTTTCATATTCACAGTTTAATTCTTTACATTGCTGAATGTTTATATTTTATTTTCGTGCACCATTTAATAAATAAATAAATAAACTAGAAAAGACTCAGTCTGCTCTATTTCCCCTTTATATCTGATTTTTTTTCTTTCAAAATGAGGGAAGGGTTCTAGCAATGTCAGGTGATAATTCTCTCAGGTTACATAAAAAGAGATGTGATTTGGTTATTCAGTTACATAAGTGGGTGGGAACTTAAAATTGAAATATATTTCAGTTAATTAAATATGTATGTCACTTGCTCCTCCACATAAGATTTTAAAAGTTAGTTGTTTTTCAACTAGCAGTAGAACAGATGAGACACAACATTCTAGATGTATTATGAGAAGAATGCAAGTCACAAATACAACCAGAACCTTAACAAAATCATTTCTTACTTGAATCCATCTGTGGGCATTTCTACTGAATTTTACAAGGTAAACAAGCAAAGAATTTTGCAAAAATCCAGTAAGACCATTCTGCTTCCCCTTTTTAATTTTTCTTTGTGCTAAAAGCAATTTTAATAGCAAGAAAGCCACTTTACTGCAGTGAATTCTATTAACAGTTGTTATATTTGATATTATCTTTATAACATATACAGTATTAAGTTATAGCTGGAAAAATAGGATTTCTTGATTTCCAAGAATTTTCTGAAGCTAGAATTTCATCAGTAGGGGGCTGAAAGTTTTCATTTCTGTAATATTTCTAGCATTTTTCTGCCCAATCGTGTGGCATCATCATGTTTGAATAAATATTCATGTCCCCAGCCAATATGCCTCCAGTGTCAACAGAATGTTATTTTTACATTTATTTATAAAGCATTGAATGTTTGATTTAATAATATTTAGATTCATACTTTTCATTGCATCATGCAATCTAACCAATATTTACTGCAAATAATTTTGCTCCTCAGCCAACAACACAGCATCATCACAAAAGGTACACACATATTCATATCCCAAACCAATAACCCATTAACTTCATATAGATTTATCCATAAATATATTTTATAACTAAAGGGACATCACAGATTTACTCATCTCTGCTCACCGTTGAGCCAGTCATTAAATATTCTATATATCTTCACACATGCTTCACTTCTATTATTCCTCTTATATTAATCAACCAACATTCAACTTAAAGTTGGAACAAAATAATCCACAACTTAGGTCTATTCACTTTGTCATACACCTTCTCTAAATTAAAATACGATAAAGTTTATTTTTTGCAATTCTATCTTTCAATGATTTGAAGAGATTTGTGGTTAAAAGACATTCAGAACTGAACTTTTTCTAGCAGATAGTCACCAAATAATTACTATATCCATTTATTTCTGGACGCCCAATAATTTTTCAGCTCATTAACTCTTATCCAGTTCTCACCTATCCATTCATGCCCCTTTCCCCTGGATCCCATTCATCCAGAATGTTGTATAATTTCCATAAATTCACCTGGAATGAGACTGAATAAATCATAGCTGAGCAAGACAGACCTGTCTAGTGACGTTGTAAATTAATGTAATGAATTAAGAAAAGCTCCAAAAGTCAACCATAAACCAGAAAAATGCAACATGACCTAATCAAACACATGTTAAAGCATCATAACAAATATAAAAGCTATCTCAATTACTCATAAGCAATTAAAATATAGCAACTAGACAGTGGTGATCAGAGGTTAAATGAGGAGGCCTTCAGTGCAGGTTGAAAACCAAGTTTAAAACATGGTGCACAGCACAATTTAGGTCCCAAAGAAATGGTATTGTCTGAACCTCTCCTTCCCATTATAGAATAGGATTCTGATTGCTAATATTAAAGATCAGACAGAAAAGAGAAAGAAAAGGAATCACATTGTTATTATTCCTAAAATACAACAGATCTTTGTATTTATAAATAGATCTTATTTAAAAAAAAATAAGCCAGCTGCATCAGTGTGTGCATCATCACAGTGGGATGATCTGGTTGTTTTTAAGCGGAAAGCCTCAGTAATTTCTTTTGTCTGCCAGCTGGTGACTAGATATTGGAACAGCCTTAACTAATTAGTAGAGTGTCCCATCCAATAACTAGATTCACTGTGTCTACCACCTGCAAACTACTGCATCTGACATCAATGAACCTTCCTTCTGGCATATAGAAACTATTCAACCTCTGTTTTTCTCTCTCAGCAGGAAGTCAGTTGCTCTCTGCGCATTATCTATAATAGCCCAAAAAAGAATGGAGGATACATAAGCACTCCATAAGCCTGGAACAAAATATATGAATTCCATATGTTGGTCTCTTGAGCTTTGTTCTGCAAAGTGTGTGGACATGGAAGAGATTTTATTTCATGAAGCTTATGAGAGATAGAAAATTTAGAAGTCAGTAAGAGAGAGTGTTTTAATATAAAGCAAGTACCCATAAAGAATAGCAGTTTTTGCTACAGCATCTGCTGAGCTTTTGCTAGTGTTTTGTTCAAGTACTAAGAAAGTTCTCGGTCCTACATTATTGGATTGGATAAAAAGCAAACATAAAACCCCACAAGCAGAAGAAAAGTGGATATAGGGTTTAATGTATTATGTGAAACATGATATAGCTAGGCAGATCCCAAACAAAAGATAGTCTGAGCTTCAGCAAGTGGGCAGTGGAAATTAATTAATGAATTGATTAGTTAAACAGGTTGTATCATGACTAATCTAAAGTATAATATGAAATAGTGATACTAATCTTCATGCAGTTTCTTTTATCATTCATTTCAGTTATACGTACATATCCATGTGTACTGCTACATGCTCCTGATATATTTCATGATGGAAAAGTAGAGAAAATTGCCATTATGCTACTGATACTAAGTATGCTTCTAAAATATATTGTAAAATGTTCTCTCATATCTGGAGAATCTAGCTACTAATAACTTTAAGAAACAAGTAAGATATGGAATTTTAAAAAATGCTGTTAGCTTGTGCTCTGCTCTTCAATAAGAATCATAGGGCAATTCATCATCATATTAGAATCCCCAAAATTTAAAAGAGAGCAACATGATTGTTTGACTATATCACAACTAAAATATGGGTATTCCAACAGCCATTTCTTCTGTCTTATTTGTTATTTTATCTCATGAGATTGCCAAAATGTACAACTTCATTCTTTGACCAAGTAACTAAATTAATAGACTAGCGAAATGCTGTGGACATAGTATACTTAGACTTCAGCAAGGCATTCAACAAAATAGACCACAATCTACTTCTTGGAAAGCTAAAAAAAAAAAAAAAAGAGGGATAGACAGCATCACCATCAGATAGATTTTTAACTGGCTGACAAACCGTATTCAATGAGTAGTCCTTAATGGTACTACGTCTACATGGAGGGAAGTAAGCAGTGGGGTACCACAAGGTTCTGTCCTAGGCCCGGTACTCTTCAACATCTTCATAAACGACTTAATTGAGGGAATAGAAGTGGAACTTATCAAATTTCCAGATTATACTAAGGTAGCAGGAATAGCCAACAGTCCACTAGTCTTAGTGGACAATCAATTAAATATGAGCCAACAGTGTACAGCAGCAGCCAAAAAAGCCAATGCAATCCTATGTTGCATTAACAGAGGGATTCAGTCAAGTTCACATGAGGCACTAATACCACTCTATAAAGCCTTAGGAAGACCACACCTAGAATATTGCAACCAATTTTGGTCTTCACACTATAAAAAAGATGTTGAGACTCTAGAAAAAAAGTGCAGAAAAAAGCAACAATGATGATTAGGGGACTGGAGGCTAAAACATATGAGGGACAGTTACAGGAACTGGGCATGGCTAGTCTAGTGAAGAGAAGGACCAGAGGAAACATGATAGCAGTCTTCCAATATTTGAGGGGCTGTCACAGAGAGGAGGGGATCAACTTATTTTCCAAAGCACCTGAAGACCAGACAAGGAATAACGGATGCAAACTGACCAAGGAGAGATTTAACCAAGAAATAAGGATAAATTTTCTGAGAGAACAATCAACCAATGGAACAGTTTGCCTTCAGATGTTGTGGGAGTTTCATCACTGGAAGCTTTCAAGAAGAGACTGGACTGCCATCTGTCAGAAATGGTGTAGGGTCTCCTGCTTGGGCAGGGGATTGGACTAGATGACATATAAGGTCCCTTCCAACTCTGTTATTCTAATTCTAATTCTCATACCTCAGATCAACACACTTCTCTCAAACTCACTGAAAAAAAAATACGCATGTCAACTTAGAAAAAAATGGAATTATTTCAGATATAATTTACATTGAACTTCAAGGTGACAGATTTTCACCTAAAATTTTTCAAAATATTTTTTCTATACACTTTCCATCCATTAAAAATATGTATACATTCCAATTTTCAAAGTCCATATTAGCATTGTGGAAGAGGAAATTTGAAAAGCTCAAGTATGCAATAAAAATCAACTATTCAATATAATGCCATCCTGTTTTTATTTAAAACAATGTGCAATGGCTACAGCATGCTCAGAATTCTTGGCTTCAGCTTTATCAGTTCATCAGCTTTATGTGGTATGGCAGGCAGAAATCTTCAGTGAAAGCTTTGACAGAAGTAATGTTAAACTAGAACAGAATAAGCATCAGACTTACTCAAGTCTTTAACTGACCTTATCGCATTAAAGTGCTAGATGTAAAATATTTTCTCTTGAAGTGTACAGGGGTTTATAAAAGCAAGAAGCTTTGCCAAGTTGTGGATGTGTTCGACAACTCTTTCCCTCATTAAAAAGCCCTTCCTGGCACCTAGCAACTCTGAGCATTCCAGCCTGCTAGTTTATAACTAGAAATGCAACATAACTAGAAGTCAAAGAGCACTCTTTTTACTTATGTTCATCTCAATCAGCCAAAATCTAAAACATAAAAGCTCATGTTATCAGAAATAAATATTTGCATACAAAAGTTAAAAAAAAAACCTACACTATGTAATTAGAAAAGCAGTCTTTTTTGTTCATTGTTTATTAATGGGAATTTGAGACTTTCAATCTGGGGAGTCAGTCAAACATGGCTGAAAATAGACCATTTTCTCAGAGTACAAAGAGAGAGCAATTCAACGTATATCTATTCCACAAAAGAGGAGAGAAATAGAAGTAGATATATGTTCCCATTCCTCTTCAAAAAAGTTACAGTGCCATCATTCATTAAAGTCACTTTTAGTTATAACACTGCATTTGTTGTGGATATGTGATTACAAAAACATGGGAATAGAGGAACAGGTTACTATTCAAGAAGTCTCGGCCTTCTTGGCACTCAGTTATAGCCTTCTAACTGAGAGCTGCAACCCATTGGAATTTGATACACTGAACATAGGGTTAGTGAATGATCTTAAATTGCGGCAGGCAATAGACCTACTGAATAAGTTGAACTTGAACAGCTTGCTGGCTGGAAGATAAGAAAAGATCTATGAGTTTGTAGTGAAATTGGGCCCTAAGAGTGAGATTGGGGGCATGTTCCCCCCTTTCCCCCCAATGTATCATAATATTTTGCCACAGGCTTACCTAGAAATGTCTCTAGTGGAAGATGGAATAGCAGCCAGGTTGCCCCTGACTGTAGTGGGAGAGAGAGCTATTACCATCTAGATTTGAAAAAATAGAAATAGATGGCTTGCAATATTATGTTGTAGGAATAATTCTTAATATTGTATGTGTGAGTGAATGGTACTATTGTACCATTCACTGAGGGGAGGCCAGTGAAAGATATTTACCACAGCAGGTCCTATGTGTATTCTGGCTGGGTTGGAAACTCCCATTTGGTTATATGGGCATGGAGGTATTAGGTAACCTCAGCAAGACGTGGGCATAGGTAGTTATAACTTTGAGGCCGTGGCAAAGAATATTAGATGGGCCATCGCAGAAGGACAAATACCTCCAATATCACAGAGATCTTGATTTCTGACCCACCCCAAGGCACCATCCTAAGGATCAGATGGCTAAATTGCTGGATTACTTTGCCTTAAGGTGCTTAATAATTGATGCCAGGTCTATTTGCAATTACATTGCCACTGCAGATGTTGGATGGCAACATAGGCAAATCAGAAGAAAGTTGCCCCCTTTCAAAGTGGTGTGTGTGTGTGTGTGTGTGTGTGTGTGTGTGTGTGTGTGCGTGCGTGCGTGCGTGTGAGAGAGAGAGAGAGAGAGAGAGAGAGAGAGCTTTAAAGTCACTCTTGACACCTGGAAACTACCTGGACTAATCCTTGCAATTTTCTAGGAAATATTTTCAAAATGTTTTGCCATTGCCTTCTTTGTAGAGCTGAGAGAGAATAAATAGTCCAAAGTTATGTATCTGGCTTTATGTCTAAGGCAGAACTAACCATCTCCCTATTCCTAACCTGATATCTTAATCACTACACCAAACTAACTCTCTTAGAAAGTATTAGTGGAATCAAATGGCATCAAAAAAGATACCAGGCTTTCAACTACCACATCAGCAATGGACAATCCTGAATAGGATTCGCACCTCACATGGCATCTGCTGGGAGTCACTCCCCTCAGTGTGACTGCCGGGTCCCACCTCAAACTGTAGATCACATTGCGACAGGTTGTAAATATAGGTCCAGTATCTGATTTTTTTTTCATATAAACAATGTTGAGCTTCAATGGCTAGATGGCCTAGATATTGGTATTTGAACATAGATCTTTTTAACATTTATATTTATCATGTTTTACTAATCTAGCTGAAATGTTAATATATATTGCTAGTCCATGTATGATATGCCATACACTAAACAAATAATAGTGAGATCAAATTCCAAATAGATATTTCAAGCCTTGCAATGTTTTGGCACACTTAGTTTATATCTTATTAACAGGATTATTTTGAAACTGTAATACCTGATGACGCACATAGGATTCTCTGCAATATGAATTCTGTCACTTATTGACTTGACCCATGCCTTTCCATGTTTCTTTGGGTAGTCAGGCTGTGTGTGAGTGATTGGATACAAGAAATAATCAAATCAGTGAATATGAGAAACATTGAATGTAGAAAAGATTTCTGTTTTAAAATCTTTCTATAGTCTATTTTTTCCAAGAAAAAACACTTCAACGCTAACAAATAATGGTCAGTCCCACATTCTGAACATTTCATCTATCTCGTATCCTTCATGAATTCTTTCCATTTTTAATTATAAATAATAAAATCAACAATGTCATTTTCCACTTCCATATGTATGTACAAAAAGACTTCTTAAACACTTATTTGAAATATATTGTTTTTCCATACAGATGCTTGTTAAATACTCACTGTTCTCATTCATTGTTGAGTCTCCAATGGCCTATTTTTTTCTGCATCTTCTTTTCATGTTTCAACCCACCCAGTGTTATTGACAGTAATTATATACAATATTGCACACATATATCCCAAAATATTCCTAACACTATCAAAATTTAAATTCAATGTTTCAGCTCTACAACAAATTTCAGATCAGAAGTCACACAAAATGTGATCTGATGTCTAATCCTGTAGACATGACTAAGTAAGGAATACCACCCATTGTACAGTCATTTGATCCACCCCATTCCCAGAATTCATTTAAAGCTCATAAAAAGAAAAAAAAACCACTCACCCATTTTTATTCTGGTAGGCAAATGGTTCAACATCTAGATATGGTATGCTTTTTAATTTCAGTAAAGAACTGTACAAAGACATGTTAAACCAGTCGCCAACCATTTTTGCTAGCATGACAGCCAGCATGATGAGTAACAAGGATTGTACATCATTTGTGATCTCTACCTAAATGTGGAGGGAAAAGAAAGAATGCATTACTAGAAAATAAATGTTTCAATGATATCAATTGCCTTTAAAACTGAGTTATAATTACAATGTGGTCTTTAAATAATTATTACCATTAAATAACTAAACTATGTCATCTGGAGATAGAGTATGGCACATAGTAATATTTTACACCAGATTTCTTTTCTGGTAATTTCTCTATCTGACAAAATATTGTTTTATTTAATTCTATAGAGAAGCCTGCAAATCGTACCTTTAACCTTTCACTTGTAAAGCATGTATTCTACAATGAGCATGGCTGGCAAAGTTGGAAAAAATCACTTAATAGTTCAACTCCAGCAGCCACTCTAGGTAGTGTCTCTAGTGACTTGTTTCTACTTGTAAAAGTGATAGATATCTTTTCAAGCTTTGTGTTAAGATTAGTCAATTACACCTACAAGGCTGGTTCCCCTCTTTATTATTTCAATCTACTATTGCATGAGTCAATTCATTGGCAGTAGCATCACCAACTATCAGATAATCACAGCTGCTATCGAATAGGAGCTCTTGAGCCAGTATAGACTTCATCAGGAAAGAGCTGTGAGCAATATCACCCAAGTTTCAACATCTTAATAGTAAATGGAAGATGGAAGGCAGTAAGGCAAGAAGGCAACAATTAGAAATGGAGAGATATTTTTCCCCCATGCTATTGTCTCAGATAAAATCATCATCTCATAAACTGCAGTTTTACCCATAGACAGAAAAACAAATAAGGATAGGACAATTTGGTCAGGAATTTTATTGCACAGGGAAGGGGATTTAAACTGTTCTTCCTGTACTGCAATCTTAGTCAAGTTCCTTTTGGAAATCAAAGGTTAATTTATTTGCACTAAATAACAACTACTGGAGGGATTTCAACCAAATCTGCAGGGCCAATAGAATAATCTAATTATCCCTTCTCTCAGGGGCTATCATAATACTATATGCATCTTCCCAATCTTAGTCTCAGGTTTCAAGTGCTTAATTGGGATTCTCATTGTCTTAAAATTATGCCCTAGTGCTTCTTCTCCCCCCCCCCCCCCCCATGCATGCCATCTTTTTAAAATACAAACACTCTTTCTGGACAGGAAATGAATCTGTCCAGCAAAGTTTGAAGAAACTATCTGAAGCAACATTTGGGAGCATATTAGTAGTGAAGGCACTGGGGAGGGAGCCAGTGGCTTCCTCCTACTGTAGCTGGGAAAGATGCAGTGGTGGGATTCAGCTGGTTTGCACCAGTTCGGCAGAACCAATAGCTAATTTTTTTGTTGCCCGGGCCCAGAATGGACTTCTGGAAGCATCATCAACACAGAGAACCAGTTCACATATTTGAATCCCACCACTGGAAAGGTGTATTGCCTGTCCTGCCCTCTGATAAGCAGAAATGAGGCAAGAGGAAGTAGCCAGCAAGCCTGCAGACAGCGTTAGGGGCTTGAGTGTGACCAAGATTGCTGCAGAGATTCTATTCCTGCCTGAACAGAGATTTTATTTCTTTTACCAAAACATAACATATAAAAGCTAAATTGATTGAACAAACCCTGATTTATCGAAGAAAGAGTTGGTCTGAAAAATTGTTCCAAAACCATTTATCTCCCACATATGTTTGATGTATTTCCCCAACTGTTGTGATGCATTTCTGTGCCAGTTGATTTTTCATTATTTGGAATATATTCTCAGTTAAGAGCAAATAATAAAATAAATGTATATTCCTCTGGATATTCCTCACTCAATAATTGAATATGTTATTTCCTTTGGGGCTTAGGAGAAGATTGCTCCCATAATGGTGAGCACTGCTACATCCCCACTTATTCTATTGGGAAGCTGTTACTTTGGACTTTGACAGACAAAATGTGTGCTAGGAAGAAAAGCAAACATTTTTTTCTGCACCATATTAAATTTTTAAAGTACCTTCTTTTTCCTAAACTTCAAATGTAGTTACTATATTATGAGTGTAAAGTATAATTATAACTTTGGATGAGGTAATAATCTGATTAAGAAATCAATAAAACCCATGTTTGATTTTAGCCTATGTTTCCTTAACATTGGAGGGTAAGCCTAATTAGCAAACCCATGATTCTGGAAAAATATTACATAAAATTACTTTTTTAGGTATTTCTCCTTTCCCGTGACATTATACCTTTTTGTTTTCTTGCTCACGAAAACCAAACAGTTCCATTTTGAAGTTGTGCTGGTTTGTGTTGAACACAGCCAGAAAAGCACTTAATGTCACCAACAGATGTTTTGCTTTGCTTTTTTGCAGCAGATGGACGCTTTTGCTTTTTCTTTCCCAGGAGGAAATGCTAACAGGGTTGTGATCCAGCCATGACATCATAAACTGTGACAGTTTACTCTTGAATATCAAACTTTTATCACTGCTATGCGATCTTGCCATAGAGTGCAAATATTTATGACACCAGCTGTACTACTGTTGTACACACACGAGTATTGATATCCTGCTTCTGTCAATCCTAGATTTTATTCTACGTATATTCATGCTTAGTAAAAGAGTAAACTCTTCTGTACTTTACCACAGTAACAATTCCAGTGGAAAGTTTATACACTGTTTATACACTAACTCACTGCCTGAATTATATTTTGCCATTGGTTGACAGTATAATAATATGCATCCATTTGGAATATCTATGGAAGTTGAAAATTGTGCCAGGTGAAAAATATAAATCAAGATTTTTACCTCTAGAAAATGACTTCCCTATTATTAAACTCTCTCTTGTTGAATTACTACTTCAGGAACTCAGAATCCTCCAAAACCCTAGACCAGTGTTTCTCAACCTTGGCCACTTCAAGAGGGGTGGATTTCAATGTGCAGAATTCCCCAGTCAGCTGTACTGGCTAGGGAATTCTGGGAATTAAAGCCCATCCCTCTTCAAGTGGCAAAAATTGAGAACACTGCCCTAGAGCAATGCCACTCAGAGCTCCTGATAGAATCATCCTTGTTTATATCAAAGCTGGGGGGAAACTAAGAAATCCAGAGCATGAGGGCAGGTGAAGTTCTGCAGGTGTAGGAAAATCTAATACACCCAGAAGTAGTAACTTCAAAATTATATCCAGAAGAAAACCATGACAATCAACTTCTGTGTTGTTGCCAAAAAGCCCACATAAACATAGCTGAAATGTTTAAATCAGTCTGGATGCCAAATAAAAAGACACCAAAATTGGAAGGCAGTCCTGTGGGTAAGAAAGTGAAGCTTCCTTAAGCAGATGTGGAGAGCGTGGCATAGGAAAATAAAGATAGCAAGGAAATCTGGTTTCAACAGTACTGAAAGAAGAAGGAAGAAGAGTTTCTCCTAGATATAAAAAATGGAATGTGAAAAATATGAATCAAATAAAACTTGAAATTCTCATAATTGAAATGATTCTTAATAAACTGGTTGTTTGAGAAATAAACAAATTTAAATGAATGAGAGCAGACCCAGTATATGATTACCTGATAATAGAAATAGAGAAATGGAGAAATCGATTGGCAATTATGTTTAAAAATAGCATCACTAATTATGCGCTCTCCTTCATGGATTACTGCCTTGTCGTGGCGAAGGGGCTTGTGTAACTCAACGAAGCTATGAGCTATGCCGTGCAGGGCCACCCAAGATGGACAGGTCATAGCAGAGAGTTCTGACAAAATGTGATCCACTGGAGAAGGAAATGGCAACCCACTCCAGTATCTTTGCCATGAAAACCCCATGGACAGTACTAAAAGGCAAAAAGATATGATGCTGGAAGATGAGCCCCTCAGGTCGGAAGGTGTCCAATATGCTACTGGGGAAGAGCAGAGGGCTAGTACTAGTAGCACCAGAAAGAGTGAAGTGACTGGGCCAAAGCCGAAAGGACGCTCAGCTGTGGATGCATCTGGTGGTGAAAGGAAAGTCCGATGCTGTAAAGATTTTTTCTCCATAGGAACCTGGAACGTAAGATCCATGAATCAAGGCAAACTGGACGTGGTCAAACAAGAGATGACAAGACTGAACATCGACATCTTAGGAATCAGCGAACTAAAATGGACAGGAATGGGTGAATTTAATTCAGAGGACCATCAGGTATACTACTGCGGGCAAGAATCCCTCAGAAGAAATGGAGTAGCCTTCATAGTCAATAAAAGAGTAGGAAAAGCAATACTGGGATACAATCCCCAAAATGACAGAATGATCTCAGTGCGAATCCAAGGCAAGCCATTCAATATCACAGTAATCAGGTCTATGCCCCAACCACTGGTGCTGAAGAGGATGAAATTGACGGTTCTATGAAGCCCTACAGCACCCTTATAGAATCAACACCAAAAAATGATGTCCTTATCATCATGGGGGATTGAATGCTAAAGTAGGAAGCCAAAAGATAACGGAATAACAGGCAAGTTTGGCCTTGGAGTACAAAATGAAGCAGGGCACAGGCTGATAGAATTTTGTCAAGAGAATACGATGGTCATAGCAAACACTCTTTTCCAACAACCCAAGAGACGTCTCTACACATGGACATCACCAGACGGTCAACACAGAAATCAGATTGACTATGTGCTCTGCAGCCAAAGATGGAGAAGCTCTATACAGTCAGTAAAAACAAGACCAGGAGCTGACTGTGGCTCAGATCATGAGCTTCTCGTTGCAAAATTTAGGCTTAAATTGAAGAAAGTAGGGAAAAACACTAGGTCACTCAAGTATGAACTAAATCATATCCCTGATGAATATACAGTAGAGGTGACAAATAGATTTAAGGAATTAGATCTGATAGACAGAGTGCCTGAAGAACTATGGACGGAGGTTCGCAACATTGTACAAGAGGTAGCAACTAAAACCATCCCAAAGAAAAAGAAATGCAAGGAAGCAAAATGGCTGTCTGAGGAAGCTTTGCAAATAGCTGAGGAAAGAAGGGAAGCGAAAGGCAAGGGAGAAAGAGAAAGATACACCCAATTGAATGCAGAATTCCAGAGAATAGCTAGAAGAGATAAGAATGCCTTCTTAAATGAACAGTGCAAAGAAATAGAAGAGAACAATAGAATAGGGAGAACCAGAGATCTCTTCAAGAAAATTGGAGATATGAAGGGAACGTTTCATGCAAAGATGGGCATGATAAAGGACCAAAATGGCAGGGACCTAACAGAGGCAGAAGAGATTAAGAAGAGGTGGCAAAATTACACAGAAGAACTATACAAGAACGAGCTTAGCATCCCTGATAACCACGATGGGGTGGTCACTGACCTCGAGCCAGACATCCTAGAATGTGAAGTGAAATGGGCCTTAGGAAGCTGAGCAACAACAAAGCTAGTGGAGGTGACAGTATTCCAGCTGAGCTATTCAAAATCTTAAAAGACGATGCAGTAAAAGTGCTACACTCAATTTGCCAGCAAATTTGGAAAACTCAACAGTGGCCACAGGATTGGAAAAAGGTCAGTTACATTCCAATTCCAAAGAAAGGCAATGCCAAAGAATGTTCAAACTATCGCACCATTGCACTCATTTCACATGCAAGTAAAGTTATGCTTAAAATCCTACAAGCTAGACTCCAGCAGTATGTGGATCGAGAACTTCCAGAAGTACAGGCAGGATTTCGAAGAGGCAGAGGAACTAGAGATCAAATTGCCAACATACGCTGGATCATGGAGAAAGCTAGGGAGTTCCAGAAAAACATCTACTTCTGCTTCATTGACTATGCTAAAGCCTTTGATTGTGTGGATCACAACAAATTGTGGCAAGTTCTTAAAGAGATGGGAGTACCAGACCATCTTATTTGTCTCTTGAGAACCTATATGCGGGTCAAGAAGCAACAGTGAGAACTGGACACGGAACCACTGATTGGTTCAAAATTGGGAAAGGAGTCCGGCAAGGCTGTATTCTGTCGCCCTGCCTATTTAACTTATATGCAGAGCACATCATGAGAAAGGCAGGGCTAGATGAATCAAAAGTTGGAATTAAGATTGCCGGGAGAAATATCAACAACCTAAGATATGCAGATGATACCACTCTAATGGCAGAAAGTGAAGAGGAACTAAAGAGCCTCTTGATGCGGGTGAAGAAGGAGAGTGCAAAAGTTGGCTTGAACTCAACATTAAGAAACCAAAATCATGGCATCCGGCCCTCTCAATTCCTGGCAAATAGATGGGGAAGAAATGGAGGTAGTGACAGATTTTATCTTCCTGGGCTCTAAGATCACCACAGATGGGGACTGCAGCCAAGAAATTAAAAGACGCTTGCTCCTGGGGAGGAAAGCTATGGCAAATTTAGACAGCATACTAAAAAGCAGAGACATCACCCTGCAACAAAAGTACGTATAGTCAAGGCCATGGTTTTCCCAGTTGCAATGTATGGCTGTGAAAGTTGGACCATAAGAAAGGCTGAACGCAAAAAGAATTGAGGCCTTTGAACTATGGTGCTGGAGAAGACTCCTGCGAGTCTCTTGGACTGCAAGGCGATCAAACCGGTCAGTCCTAGAGGAGATCAACCCTGACTGCTCCTTAGAAGGCCAGATACTGAAGTTGAAACTCAAGTACTTTGGCCACCTAATGAGAAGGACTCACTGGAGAAGAGCCTAATGCTGGGAAAGATTGAGGGCAATAGAAGAAGGGGACGACAGAGAATGAAGTGGCTGGATGGAGTCACTGAAGCAGTAGGCGTGAGCTTAAATGGACTCCAGAAAATGGTAGAGGACAGGAAGGCCTGGAGGAACGTTGTCCATGGGGTCGCGATGGGTCGGACACGACTTCACAACTAACAACAACAACAACAAATTATGCGCTGGCTATAACCCAACATACAAGAGGATCATATCATTTAGAATTAATGGATAACCAATGAACATCAGTTTTATACAAGCATACATATAAGCAGTAGAGAAAGACATTGAGGAATTTTGTAACAAATTATAAGATGTGCTCAATCAAGAAAAGACAGAGTACTATTAATCAGTGATTAGATAGCAAAAGTTGGGAAATTGAGATTCTGGAATCACTGGAACATTTGGACTGAGTAATGAAATAAGGAAGGAGAAAGGCTTATGGGGATTTCTGACAAGATTATTTATTTATTGCCAAAGCCTGCTTCAAGCAAAATAAACTCAGCTTCTACAAAGAGATACCAGCAGATGCAAACCCTGGAATTAAATCAAATACATAATAGACAACAGAAGATGAGTAAATGCAATCCTATCAGACAAAAGTACAAACTACAGAACAAACAATAAATGATATTAAATATGCAAGTTAAGCTTGGAGAATTAATGAAAAGAGCAGGATGAGTGGAATAATATAAGTCACGATATAGGATAAATATAAGGAAAAGATTAAGTATATTTACCTAATGTGTAAAAGAACATGAGACGCTATGGGAAGAGTTAAGATATACTGTTATGAAAGCTGAAGCAAGAATAATATTATCAAAATTTTGAAGTGAATCCAAATGGCTTTCAGAACAGGTTATTGTGATAACCGGAAAAAAACAGAAGACAAAAAAAAATAGGCAATATAGAATTCCAAAATTAAGCTAATTGAAGTAATAAACAAAGCACAGCTAAGCCAAATAAATAAAGGTCAATAAACAATACCTCAATCAAGAATATCAACAAATAAAGGATAATAACAAGAAAAGAAAAATAAGAACTGTTTTTAAGATCAGAGAAATATTCATATAGCCACAGTAGAATTACTTGAGTAAATCTGAAAGAGATCCAATAGAGGCAAATTAGATTAAAGGAAGATGCAAATACCATAATTAAAAGTATTATAAAATAAGAGAAACATTTGAGAGAGAAAGGAGTTCAAAAATCTATTCCTTCAGAGTCACTATATAACTTCATTTCCTCCTGCAGCTTTAAAGTGCTAACAGCTCCATGTCAACACAGAACAAGAATGTGGCAAATTGTAAGAGGTGCTCAATTAAAAAAGAACAGAGTGTTACTGACCTGTGATTGGAATGCAAAAGTTGGAAAATGGAGACATTTGGAATCATTGGATAAAATCAATTATATACCTATGCTGAAAAAGCAAGATGCAAGAGAATATGTGTAATTTTCCAAAGTATCACACTAATTCTTTGTGCAAGCAAAGTTTTGCTTAAGGTCAAAGAAGAAAGAGCCATATGTGGTAAAAGAAAATAGCAAATGAACCAATAGACATGAAATCAGAGAGACCATAAGATTGTGAAGAATAGACTTGCATGTGTTTTATTGACTTTGCCAAATATTTAGTTTGTTTAGATCGTGTTAGAATGTGACATATATTAAAACTAATAGAAGTGCTTGAACATCTGCTTATTCTTCTGAGGAACCTTCAACATCAACAAAAATAAGAACTATGCTTGGTGAAATTAGAAAGTTTGAGTTGGTTTAGAATAGGGAAAGGAATAAGACAAGAATTCATATGGTCCCCATAATTGTCAAATTTATGTATTATAAGAATGGAATTAGTGGCAGCTGAAATGAAAACAAGCGGGCAAAGCATGAACTACAGTATTTCAGATATGCAGATGATACCATTTAGTTACCTAAAAGTAAAGAAGATTTAGAAAAGTTTGTTATAAAATAAATATGGAAATACATCTAGGTTAATGGTAAGAAGATTAAGATCATCCAACATGTGGATGGTGAAAAAATAAAGATAGTTTTGTTTTTTTGGGTTCAAGAATAGATAGATAGAAAGTATACTGGAGAAGAAAAGGGAAGATTAATTCTACGGAGGAAAGCAAACATAGATAAGATTATGAAGAATAAGGATATTTCTATGATTAGAAATATCAGAACATATAAAGCAAAGATGTTCCATTGGTAATATATAGGTATAAAGGTTAAATAATTGAGACAGATCAAGAAAAAGCACATAGATGCTATGAACTATGTTATAAATTGGAAACAGTAACATGGGCTGCAAAATTAGCCAGTCTTTCTGGGTCTATGATAATTTGCTACAGCCAACTCACTACGGCCAATCACCACAGCCAACTTGCTGCAGCTAACTTGCCATGGGACAACTTGCCACAGCCAACTTGCTACGGTACAACTCATTGCAGGACAAGAGTTACATTGATATCAAAGAAATGGTGGAATCATTAAAGAAAGAATGCAAAAGGAGGGACAAAATGAAATCTGAATGACAAAAATTAAAACAATTTATTTATTTAAATAAATTGAAATAATAAATAATAAATAAATACTTATTAAATTATTAAATTGAATTGATAAATTGTCTTGTGGCGAGTTGTCTCGTGGCAAGTTGGCTATGGTGAGTTGGCTGCGGAGAGGTGGCTGTGGAGAGGTGGCCACAGCAAGTTGGCTGTGGCAAGTTGTCCCATTCCGGTTTTTTTGTCTTGCGCCAAACAACTGTTCTCTTGAGGCTAAGATAAGAAATAGATATATATGTTGGGCCTCTGAAACAAGACAGAATAGAAATATATATTGGTAAGGTTGATGGAAATAGAAGATATGATGATAGATTAGGTGGACTGATAGGATCAAGAGAAGACTGCCACCAGATACAGTTGAGGTGGTGGATATTAGTCCATGCTGTCGAAAAGGATGAGGTTTGCTAGGCTCATTTCCTTGTTCCCACAAGTATCTCAGTTTGTGCTTCTCATTGTTTGTCTCTACATTATTGAGTTTGATTCTTTTTAAATGCTTCCCAACACATCTATCTTCCTGTGTTTCCTGTTTATGTCCTCTTTTTGTTTTGCTACTTCTGCATAGGTTCATAGGTTGCTAGTTCTCTTTAGTTTCTTCGTAGAAGAATATAAGAAGTTTCATAAACCATTCACACTGCACTTTTGACAAAACTCAAGGGAAATAGTAAAATGCTGTTACATTTTTAGTAGTAATTCAAACAGCAATCCTTACAGCTGCAGGACTACATCCCACAGGAAAGTAAGTGATAATCTACTAGTACAGATGGCAGTAACTGGATTTAGATAATAAAATAGAATGAGGAGCAAATAAGCTGAAGAAAAACATTGTAAATCTCAAGAGCCAAATACATTTGTAGCCAAAAATAACAGCTGGAAAATTGGCCTTCTTTGCACAAGAGAAAATCAAGTGTCAGTTGGCAAACAATCTTCACTTTCTCTTGCAATAGCTCTGCTGTTGTACTCAGACAGATTGAGAATAAAATATTATACTTTTAAAAAGACATCATAAAGCCAATGGGACTGGTTTCTGAGCAGACGTGAAGGATTCTCTTAAATTCTCTCTACAGAAATAGTTACTTATTTTAAAAGTCTACTAGCAACTGTCCTCACAACGAGTAAGCATAAAACTGTGATTAAAGAATTGGGCATGACAAAGGAGGGTGGTGGATTTTGTAAATCTTTTGGCTTTGTATGTCATGCAAGCACAGTTCTGGACTACTTAGCATTATATCAGAGATTTAAACATCCCATCAAATTAAATTGAAAGGAAATATCTTTTTGTTGAATTTTGGGGCACAGAACCTAAAGTATGGTAAAACCTAGAAGTGGTAGGTATTATAGAATGGCAGGCACTAGATGTTTTAATTTGCCATCTTTAATTCAATATGCATCTGAACAAATAATGAAGATAAGCTGTATTCTTGCCAAGGATGTCTTCCAGACTAGCCTCATCAAGTTACTGCTATGCAATATAAAGCCTGTCTGCAATAGTGATTTACTTCCATAGCAAGACCTGAGTTATGCTATAAATTACTTCTGGGAGGCTTCTGGGAAAGCCCCGAATGATCACAGTTTTTTTTCCCTTCATATGTTTGTTTTCACACAAAGGGAGAAAAGTGGGTCAGGAGATGATTTCAAGGACATTGGCAGGGAATAATCTACACTTCCTGCATTATATTTAAATTACCTTTGTAAAGGATTAGAAAATGGGAATAAACAAGATATAAGTAAACGCATGGCTTAACCAAAAGCTAAATCTCCCTTAAAAAGCAATTTCTATAAAATTGGATTTATGGAAAGTGTATGAAACCCATGTTAGTCTGCCATAGGTCAAAATCAGGAATCTGATTGTGTTCAGACTAACAAATGTTATTTAAAAGGCATAAGGTTTATAAACTGTAGCTCACTTTATCAGATTCATGGTTGGTTAAATACATATTTAATAGGGAAATACAAGATGGGGATGGAGGGGAAAAGAGGTTATGTAGATACAGGTAGTTGTGTCCTGGTAAAAGATTAACAACTGATTCTTTGGGGGGGGGAATCCAATACCCTCCCCCACCCACCCCCAGGATCAACACTGCTGACACCATTACCACTGCTGCACCACTAATTGCAGATCAGATGATTGGTGTACTCTTGACTGATCAGCTGTGCTCTCAACTCTCTTGCAAAAGGCAATTGTTAATTTTTCTGAAATTCTGCCATCCAGTATAAACTGGATAAATATTAACAGAATAACAAGAGTTGGAAGGGGCCTTGGAGGTCTTATAGTCCAACCCTCTGCTTAAGCAGGAAATCCTATACCATTTCAGACAAATGATTGTCCAATCTCTTCTTAAAAACTTCCAGTTTAGGAGCAATCACAACTTCTGGAGACAAGTGTTTCCACTGATTAATTGTTCTAATTGTCAGGAAATTTCTCCTTAGTTCTCGGTTGGTTCTCTCCTGATTAGGTTCCATCCATTGCTTCTTGTCCTGCCTTCAGGTGCTTTGGACAATAGGTTGACATCCTTTTCTTTGTGGCAGCCCCTCAAATATTGGAACACTGCTATCATGTCACTCCTAGTCCTTCTTTTCATTAAACTAGACATACCCAATTCCTGCAACCGTTCTTCATATGTTTTAGCTTGCAGCCCCCTAATCATCTTTGTTGCTCTTCTCTGCACTCTTACATGTGAGATGGGTAATATTAAAAAATTTAAGACTATCTCAGAAGGTTTAAACAAGCTCAATGGATTTTTAACAAAATATACTTGCAAAATGAGAGGGACTTATAATTTGTCTTACATGTAACCTGCATAACTATCCTCTCCCCTTCCCAGTTTTGCTTCATTCTTAATTAAATCTTACATCAGTTATTACACCAATCATCTGATGAAGTAAACTATAATTCATGAAAGCTTTTGCCTTTTAACAAAATGTGTTAATTTGAAGACTTCTTCTCATTTAAAGCCCCTGCAGTTATTATCTGACTTATCCCACTGCACATAGCTTTTAAGTAGTCTGTCTAGTTATACTTCAGTATACTGAGTAAAAAGAGCCAATCGTAGCTTATTTAACAAAAACTAGATAAATATCCATGGTGGATATCAGCATGAAGCAGATATCGAAACAATGAAATGATGCAGAAGTGGAGCCCATTTCATTGAATAGAGAAAAAAAACAAAATTATGATTAATTTCATAACAAGAGATGAGGGAAGAGAACAAAAGAAAACATGAATAAATATACAGTACATCTTAAAGTTAAGTCTATTATCAGAATACTTTAAAGTTGTTATTTACTGATTTCTATCCCTCCTTTCATTTAGGAGGTTGAGGTGGGTATATCATTAGGAACATAAATGTTTATTTGTTATTTATTTATCTATTATTTCTTTGATTATTTATCTGTTTTACTTTATAAGTAAATCAAGGCAGTGACCATACATAATGCCCCCCTCCTATTTTCCCCCACAACAACCCTGTGAAGTGGGTTGGGTTGAAAGAGAATGATTGGCCCAAAGTCACCCAGCTGGGTTTCACGTCTAAGGCAAGAGTAGAATTAGACCTCCTGGTTTCTAGGCCAGCACCTTAACCATTACATCAGACTGATTGAATGCTGTGGAAATGGGTGATTTAAGTGTGCATAAGAAGAGGCAAAACAAAAATTAATAGGTGCTAAATGAATATGGACTAAATATAAAAATAAGTGGCCGGTGCAAAAGAGCTACATTTGGTTGCATAGAAAGAAAAAATGTGGAAAACAGAAAGTGAAGGAAGAGTGAATGGATCAAGAGAAAAAAGAGGACTGAGAAAATTGTAGCTAGATTCTCAAAAAAAGAGATTTTTTTTTAAAAAAAATATGAACTGTTGTGTAAAGATGGAAAGAAAGTTTCTAAGGATAAAAAAATATAAAGGAAAAATAACAAATGGAACTGATGTAAACTACATTTAGCTATATCTGTTTCTTACCTCATGCTTTAATTTTTTGACTTTTCTGAACTTTGCACATTGTTTACTCCAAAACAGGAATAACATAAAAGTTATGTGTTTATATAGGAAACGGTGTCCGTAAGAGTTACCAACAACTGAGCCCTTAAGAAATGTATAAGCAACATTTTTGATTCCAAGGGTTGCACAAGTAGAATGAAAGCTATATTCCCACATACATTCATATACAGTACATGCACAGGTCTTCCTTTACATCCATCCATGCACTGCTTATCCATACCTCATATTTCTCCATCTCCCATAGTCTCTGAGTAATTATGCAAAAAGTCAAAACAAACATTCCAAAATTATTTTGGAATCTATCAAAGAAATGTATGCATTTACAGTTTAGTTTTTCAGCTATGGTATTGTACTGTTCAAATTCTTTTACCATTGTCAAAAATATATGATACCTCTGTTTACTTTGGATGGACATGAACTGAACTTCTACTTCCCAGTATATAAAAAAAAGACTCACAAATGTTATAATTGCCATCTAGAGGGGCTATATGTGCAATGCTGGGATGCCAGAGTGAATATTATCTGTTATGCTGCTGCTATCATTTTCTGCTACTATGGATATTAACTTGTTTCTGAACGTTTCATAGGAAGTCAGTTGCACTGAACATAGCATTCCTGAACAATGTTCAGATAAAGATTTTGCTCTTCAGATATTTTATTTCCAGAAAAATGATATTGAGATTAGGTTTTCGATTGTCTTAAAGCTCAAATAGATCCTTTGGTTATTTCATTGGTAAAATAGTCCAGGATAAATAATGCTTATATTCTGTTTCAAAAAAATATTGCAGACATAATTGCTATATAAAAAGCATTTTATTATTGGGAAGTCAATGTCTTCTTAGATTTTTTCAAAGCAGAGAAATATACCTTGGAGACTTATTTGTTTGAATCTAGATCCAGTGTCAAAATCAGGGACTGAAATAAGGTAAGCTATTGACTCTTTAAACCCAAGAAGCAGCTTTCTTAAGAACGTTCTCTAAATCTATAAAGATGTTGATTATGATAACCAAGAATTTGGTTCCCATCCCCTTAGGTCTAAAATGCCCCAGGTCATTTAAGTCTTATGCCTTCTCCCCAAATTTCCTATAATATCTCTACCCATAATGCCTGGTCAAAAGTATAAAAACATTTATCTGGTAACTAATTATCAGTTTCTTTAAGAAATGTGATATTCCCTCAAATCCTAGCATTTGGTCAGAATTTAAGGCAATTCTAGACATCATCAGCCAGGTTATAAAAATCTGAATGCCAATGGTATTCATCTTAAAAGCTATGCTTGTTCTAAAGTGACATTATATTGTTTTGTGTTTGTTTTTATATTTTATACTATACTTAATGTAGTTTTCAATTATTGCACTGCCTATGGAGGCAATTTGTGAAAAGCAATATTGTATATAAACATAAGCTAGAAAAAAAAGAACTATTACAGACCTGTGGGCATAACTTTCTCTTTACATCAAACAGTTATTTTTCACCCAAATAGCAACATCTGGATGAAGCCGGTAAGTCTCTCATTACCCCTTCCCAGCACAGCAAAAATCTTCCAAACTTTCTTATGAAAAAACCTTCTTCGGGGCAAAAATCTAATGATTCCAGCCACTCATTCCCACACTGTTAGTCTCCCAGTCAGGCAACACCTCATCAAATAGTCTTTTGATCTAAGGCTTTTGATCAAACAGCTCTTCCTAAAAGTTATCTTAAACATACCATGATGACTGTAAGGGATATTGTTAGTCTTGAAACACCACTGAAAAAGGAAGCTGCTCCAATTGCAGCAAACAATCCAGGATCAATCCATGCATGACTTTCATCAGTCTGAATTCCAAAAATGGAAACTAATACCAAGCCAACAATTCTCCCACATAAAGCTCCTATGTATCTGCAGAAGAAAAAAGAAAGAATATGAGAAAATTCTGCACTGAAAATGCTTCAGATTGTACTTATTTGATTAATAAATGATTTTTTTTTATAATGAGAAAATTTTGATTAAAATCTTGTGGCTGGGAATAGAAGATTCTTAACAGAAGATTAATTTAGCAACAAAGCAACTGAAGGGTGGCTTCTGGCTAACTTTGGATGAAGTGATTAGAACACCAGGAAGGCTACAGGTTAAATTGGGAAGTTAAAAAAAAAAAAAAAACTCAGTGGCTAACCATTTCTTTATTGTTGCTGAGAAAATTATATGAATAAATCCAGGCAGTAACTAGGAGTCATGCTTAAATCAACTAATTAATATTTTTAAATATTTTGTATTTTATTGCACAAAAAGCCCATGCTGCTTTTTTTTTTTTTTTTACAAAATTATGAAAGCAGCATTGGGCTATAAGTTCTGCCCCTTTAGGACCTATATCTGATGTCCCAAAGCACATGTCAAACAGATGGTGTTTAACAGTGTTGACACTGTTTTCAACATATTGACTGATTTGGCCATCTCTGCAGATGTCATTGAAAAGTGTCCTGATGTTTCCATAACTACAATTAAGTTATAAAGGAACTTCTCCCACAGGTTGTTCTTCAGTTTAGGAGGCAGAAGCAATGAATGACATTATGGAAAGGTATGTACTGTATAATAAAACATGTGTGTAGCTCAAAAACAGCCACAAAAGAAATATATAAATATTGAAATGTTGAGAATAAGATGGGGAAAAAACATCTTTTTTGTAATAGAAGAAAACTTTGGAGAAGTTAAAAGACACGTGATAGCATCATTTAAGTCTTGAGCAGAATTTAGGTGTCTCTTTAATCTTTGTGCCCTATTCCTCAGTTTGCTTTTTAGCAGAGATGACAGCATCCCCAAGCAGTAGAAAATGAATATTATACTTACAGCATAGGTATAACCAAGCCACTTGCAACAGCAGAGCCTGAAGTCAAGCAGGACAACAAGAAATAGAAAAGAAGTGCCATAAAAAGAGAGGGATATCCAAATTCCTTGTGAGTCCCACGTCTGAATAAGTACATGATTCCTTTCATGCCATTTTCTGCTAGGAGGGCAGCAGCTTTAAATTTGGAAGGAGAGAAACAGAATAGAGAAGAGTTCATAATCTAGATTTGTAAAACACACAGACACAAAGATACACATCATATTCATTATGGTTCCTCCTCTTTTCTTTTTAGTTCATTACGCTCAGTAAAATGGACACAGATTGTACACGGTTGTTTCTATTGTTACTATTATTGCAATGATCTATGTTTTCTCTCAAAAGGATGCTAATAGAATAACAGAATCACAGAGTTGGACCTTGGAAGTCATCTAATCCAACCCCCTGCTTAAGTAGGAAACCCAATACCATTTCAGACAAATGGTTATCCAATCACTTCTTAAAAATCTCCAGTGTTGGAGCACCCACAACTTCTGGAAGCAAATTGTTCAAGTCTATGTGACTTTGCTACTTACGTTAATGTCTTACATAAATAGTAAATTCACATATCCCATACGAGAGAGACAAGCAACTCTTTGGCCAGGACTGCTATTGTTGTTATTATTATTATTGACTCTAATAGCCATAGGATATGTCTGATGATGAGATGATCTTATCAAGGGGTTGGGCCAATTTTTTCAGTCTTTCTCCTTTTACTTTTAATTCTTTTTTAGACTCTATGGGAGAGTCTAATCCAAATTCTAATATTCAAATTTTAAAAGCTGAGAATTTTAGATACATCATGGCATGAGCTGCATATCTCATGCAATTGGATGTTCCAATACATAAAAGGGCTTTCATGCCAGCCCAATGAAATGTCCTGCCTTCAGTCCTACTATAGGTACATACTGTAAAAGAAGATACCATGGTCATGATGCCCCTGCAGAAAAGGTAGACTCTACTGAGCATGCCTCTTTTACTCCCAGTTTTATAGGGAACCCCATAGAGTCCTAATTATTCCACTTCTGAATAATGTCACAGAATTTACCATCCAACCATATGTACAGTTCCTGCTCTCTGACACCAGTTATAAAATAGTCAGATTATGTGTCGCTGAATATGAGGCACATGGTAAATAAGAGCAGCTGAACATGTTTCATTATGGTCTGTTAGGTATGAAACTACTTTTAGCATTAGATTTAGGACCGTTGCCTGTTGTTTTTATTAGCCAAAAACACTTGTATTAAGTGGTAAAGCTTTTTCTTTTAATTAAAATTTCTGTTTTTAACTTACCCCATCATTTATTTTAATCCCGTTAGCTTTTATCGGGTCAACTATTAACATTTTATCTTTAAATTTCTTTCAGTTAAAATTATACCTTTACTCTCTGTGTTGGTTAATAACTACAATAAAGATTTGATTTAGCTTCCTTTTAGACCAAAGGAGAAAATTGACAGCACTGGAAATTATCAGTTTTACTAGCAATTTTGGTGGTACAAGCTGGGATTACAAAATAGGGAAAAGACCGCTGGGTTGTCCATCCCTGTTCTGAGAGAAAATATCAAAAGAGTATAGTATGATTAGAATGTTTTACAGAGGTCCACAAATTCCCAAAATAGCATAATTTGAATCCAAATATTGATGAAAACCAAGGTTAACAACATCAGAACTGATAGGTTTTTATTACAATCAGTGACCAGTTTACAAAACATCTGTAGGTGAATCTTGTAGAAGAATATTTAAGCAAAACTGTTCTTGAACAGAGAGAAGGAAGTGGGGAGATTTTTTTTTTCTCTTACCTTCATTGAAGGTTTGGTTGAAAAATTCTGTTTCATTTGATCTATTTTGTAAAGTGGCTGGTTTACAGTTATATTCGCATATTTGCCAGCTAAGATGATGTGTGCTTATAACCAAAATGGAAAGAAATCATAATCAGTTCAGGATAAGAATATATAATGCAGATGCTAAGGCAATTATTATCCATGTTCTCCTTTCCTGACAGTATATCTGAAGCTCTTAATGTGCTTCCAAAGTTCCTTCACATGCAAGATTTCATCTAAGCTAAATCTCTTGAACCAAAAGGTCATATGACATGCCTTGAAGCTACATGATTGAATCAGTTCTCAAATTGAAGTAGCCAGGAGACATTTTAACATACGTGTTCCTTCACTACTTACCTCTGAGACTTACTAGTTGGATCAGATGCTGGCAGCCTCCTGACAGGAGTACAGTGAAAAAAATATGGCAAGTAGACCGTAGCAGTAATAGTCAAAACCTGCATATAGTATTTTAAAATACAGAAAGAAATGTTCAATGATAGCCTAAAATCAGCCAGTTCACACCACAGGAACATCTACAGATATATTCACACAACCTAGATCAAGCAATTTACCTATCAGATTCACAAAATATTTCAGAGAGGGGCATTTAAGCTCATGTAAGAGCTAAAATCAAAGGCAATAATCCAATAAAAATAATCTTCATAGCACTAGAACTATCAAAACTATTTTTATTAGTTTGCTAGTCTTTAGACTGATAGCTTTCTGCAAATTGTTGCCCTCTAGAGATACTGAAATTTAATTTTTGAATGCCACTGCCTAGTGAATTCTAGGAAGGGTGGGCTCCATGTGTGGCATAATGGAAGGCATTGGATTGGGAGAGACAAGAATATTGCACTTCATTAGAGGAGAAAGATCTATTTTTGAAAATGGTCTGGAAATTTCAATTCATCTAAAATAAACTGCAACACAATTAACTGACAAATTGGGTCATTTTACAGCTTAATGTTTGATGATAATAATCTAATTCAAAACACCACTTTGTATTTGGCCTGAATTCAATCAACAAGTTTGGGAGTGTGTGAGAATTGTACTTCTACTTATCTGGTCACATCAGTTTGCAGAAAGAAAGGTATTTTGTGCTTTAAGTATGCTTCATGTAGTGTAATATATGTACACTTGGCCAAATAAACTTCAATTCAATTCATATGTTTCTCAATGATACATTTACATATTCCTATATTCATAATCAATGTTTATTGATTATATTTGCTTAGCTTCATTCTTAAATATGGAAGCATTGTGTTAAACTTGATCTTTTAAAGTAATATTTCCAGGTCTTTCAACTGTTCACCAGTATCATGGAAACCCTGTTTTGTTAAAAACTGAATATTAGATTTCCTTGTAATAAAAACAGATAAGGAATTTTGCAAGGAAAGAACATTTCTGAATTTATTTTTATTAATAGTTTTTCTATTTCATAATATGAAGATTAGCAAATGAAAGTTGTTTTAAGTAGAACATATTTGCAATTAATTTTTGTTATCTCTATTATATTGGCATCTGTTATATCCCACCTTTGTTATTTTTCTACATAACTCAAGGTGGCAAATCTACCTGATACTCCTTCCTCCTCCTACTTCCCTCACAACAATTCTGTGAGGTGGGTTGGGGTGCAAAACAGTGACTGTCCAAAGTCACCCAGCTGGCAGGACTATTAACTCACAGTCTTTTGGTTTCTAGTCTAGTGTTTTAACCACTAGACCAAACTGGTATCCTTGTGTCTTTTTACTCCAAACTACTTTTAATTTGTATACCTATAGTAAAGTAAAATATGTTAAAATACACTGATTATGAATCGATGTATTAATGATATTTTCTATTGATTAGGGAGCTACTGTTCAAAGGTTGCAATTTTCAATCCAAATGCAACTGAGAGTGATCAAGCTTTCGAGAAAATTCAGAAAGAGGGCAAAATATTGGAAGAAGATAGGCCAACAATTTAATGTTGGACTTCAGGGCTTAGTGATTATGGTCTAGAAAATAGATTTCCTAACTTTTGCCAGCAACTATGGTTGGCATCTTCAGAAGAAATCTTCTGTATAGCAGACCACAGCTGCTGGCAAAATGTTAAGAAATCTGTTGTTTAGACCATGGTCACTAAACCTGGAAGCCCAAAGCTGCCCAACAGTGAAAGCTTACATTAATACATTATTAAATATCTATGATTTACCATTCTGAATCTGGTATAAATATGTCTTTGGAATGCTCAACAAAATAACATTCAATACTTACAAGGATCAGGATACATTCGAGAAGTTTGATTGATTTTCTGAGGGATGGTTTTTTAATTGTGCTGAAGAACCACAGACGTATTTTATTAATCCTTATGTTCAGGAAAACAAAAAAAGCTCCTAAAAGACCCCCAAGTATTCCAAGAAAGATGGCTGGAAGAAAGGCCAACACACTCATATCCAGTAAGTTCTTTACCTAAATAGAAAGGAAACAAAATAAAATGTTCTGTAATTTTTGCCAATTATTTGATATATAGCAGCCTCCAGGATAAAAGGTACATGATGAAAACCATTGTACATATAAAATGAAATTAGGTATATAAAAATAGTTTGTTCTTATAATAGTTTATAGGTCATCACCAAAGTCTTCTTTCCAGAAATTTCATTGTTTCCAATGGTCCTTCTTATCTTGAAGATTAAAATACAAATTCTTATTATGGGATTGTATAATTGATAATATTAGAACTGACTGAAATAACCTATTGGATAAACTCATACATGCTGTTTCAGGGCTTTGTATAGGTATGACAGTCTCTCCGCATCCCCAAGCAGACCTAAGAAGTTTAGATAGATAGATTTATTGTGGAGAAATAGAAAGCCATAAATAGAAAGAATTTTCCATTTAAAGCAGGGTCCCCAATCCCTGGCCCTGGCCAACTACCGAACAGCGGCCTATTCAGAATTGGGCCATGCAAGTGGCTGGCTAGAGCACACACAGCTCAACTTGCAGAAGCGGCAGGCCAGAGGGTATTCGTGCAGGTGTGCACCAGCCCACCATTTGTGCAAGTTGAGCTGCACATGTGCATGCCACTGCACCACTCACGCAAGAGCTGTGTGCGCGCATGTGCCAGCCTGTTACTCATGCAGCCCAGTTCCCCTTCCCCCCCCCAGCCAAGCGGCCAAGCTACAAAGATTGGGGACCACCAATTTAAAGTACGCCAGAACATTCCTTTCTAGCTTTGTGGTTTAAATTCTGGGCTGCTTCATTCTATCTTTTGAGTAGCTGCTCATTTCCCAGTTTTGGATATTCCTACCATCTGTCACTTGTTTAGAAAATGCCTTTCTCTGGCATAAAAATCAGAGATCTCCACCTCACTGGCTTCCATTCTACTAGGTTCTTCATTGGCTGGCTAAATTGATGATTCTTTTACAAGCATAAATTGTTACAAAATTTTCTTTAGTGAGATTTCTGAGATGGCTAAAAGAGAAGTTATAAAGCTATCTTAGTTTAAAGAAAGGCAATAAATATTCTGGCAGGTTTTTTCTTTTGTTTTGCTTTGTTCTTTTGGTGAATGGAGAAAGCATGCAAAGGAAGTAAATAAATTAACTGCCGCTTTTCTGTTAGGAATTAATATTTTTGTCATGTGCTTAAGAGCACTTATTAAAAATAAAGCTTCACTTAAAGGACTCTATAACTGCCCAACAGAAAATGGGGAGGCAGGTGTCATCTATACCCTATTCTCCAATGGTTAAGTTGGCTACCCTGCCACAATTCAATATGCACACATAAATTCTTCATTAGATTGCTACATGGTAGTCCACACAGTATTTCCAATTCATTCATTCATTCATTCATTCATTCACCATTTGTATATGGCTGCCATCTCATAGAACATGACTCTGGGTGGTGTACAATAAAAGAAACTCCTATAAAACAATGGTATAAAAACAAGTAAAAATATTAAAGTTATAATTAAAGGCAAGGAGAGAGCAACAGGTATTAATTAACAGTAGACCCACCTTAACATCTCACCATTCCCTTTAGACTCCCAAACCTGATGACATAACCAAATTTTGAGGGACTTATGGAAAATTAACAGGGATGTAGCCAACCTCATTTCAAAGGGGATAATGTTCCATAAAGTGGGCACCATGGCAGAAAAAAATCATCTCCTGGATTCTGCCAGGTGTAGCTCCTTGGCAGATGAGACCCACAACATACCTCTTCTACCAGATATGATGCGATCAGCAGATCTATTTGGGAACAGATACTATATCAAATAACCCAGCCCCATGGCCTGAAGGACTTTAAAAGTAAAAAGGTCCATCTTGAACTAGACCTGGAAGCAAACTAGTAATCAATGCAGATCACAGAGCAGAAATGTAAAGTGTTCTGTTCTAGGAGCACAAATAACTACCCACACTGCCACATTCTGCACAGCTGAAGCTTCTGGATACACTTCAAGGGCAACCCCATGTAGAGCACATTACAATAGTTAACCCAGAAGATAACTAGAATATGAATAACCACAAGCAGAGCTTCTTGATCTAGGAATGGACGCAATATGCACACAACACAAAACTATGCAAAGGCCCTCCTACCCGTGACTGCCAGTTGCTCTTTAAGTAGGAATTGCAAGTGTAAAAGACCCCCCTCCCAAGTTTGCACCACCTCTGTTTGTGGCAGTGTGATCTCATCCAGCACCAAAGATGTCATAGTTCCAGAAATGGCAGGCCCCAAAACCCAGAACCAGTCATTCTTGCCAAAATTCAGTTGAAGCCTGTTGTTCCCTGTCCAGACCCTCGCAGCTTCCAGGCACTGGGATAGGATATCAAAAGCATCACTCAGTTTGCTAAGACAGAGATGTATACTTAGGTATCATCAGTGTACTAATGATACTTCAATCCATGGCAATGGATGAGCTCACCCAGTGGTGTCATGTAAATGTTGAACAGGAGCAGAAAAAGTACAGAACCCTGCAGCACCTCACATACTAGGGATCTCTCCCTCTCCCAGTCACATCAACTGATATCAGTCCTGGAGAAAAAAGGAGAACTCAGCACAATAATACCCTCAATCTCTCGAGCTGATCCAGAAAGATACCATGATCAGTGGTAGTGAAGGCTGCTAAGAGATCAAGCAAAGCAAGGATAAATGCACAATTTTCATCCCACTCTCACCTGATATTATCTAAAAATGTGACCAATGCCATTTCCATGCCAGGCCTGAATGCATACTGAAAGGGATTAAATAATCCAGAGGTCCCAATCAAAATGGTCAGCTAGTCAAGTTAATTCCAGGACATGCGTATTGATGATGGTTCCCAAAGTAAATTCAGCAAAGCATATCTCAACTCAGTAGCTTTCAGAAGGGCATGCAAGCTCTTGTTCAGAGCCTAACTTAACTCCCCTACAACCTGGGATGCAAATTTGCAATTATTTGCTACCTGGTTGGCAATTTTATTTTTATAATGTTTTAACCATAGTCATAAACTACCCCAGATAAAGGAGGATGTTATCAATAAAAGAGTTTGTTTTTAACTGCCCCTCAGAAATATAGTTAACATTATTTGATTTGGTATCAACTTAATACATACCCAAAATAAAATCCTCTTCTCTGCTTTGAAAAATCCAAATTGACCCCTGTATACGAACCCATAGAGAGAAGAGGATAGTAAATCTGAAGTGAAAGCAGCCATCAAGCAGCAGAAGAATGTTTGCCAGGCCAATTTGATATCCCAGAAAGAGGCCACCTCCTCTAGTGTAAATAAAAGTCCACCCACAGGAGCATGGAATACAGAGGCAAGTGCTGCTCCTGCACCAGCTGTAACAAAATTCCTTCTGTAACAGAGTTGAGAAAGGAAAAAAAGTGTTTTTTTAATTTACTCTATAGGATTATATAACATGATAAGACAATTGTGCATCTTCTACTTATAAACCTAAATCTCACTCCAAATATTAACCATGAACTTGTGAGGTAAGAAAAGAAAAATGTTAACTCCAAACCATCTACTTTACGTAGGTACATATTATAGTTAGGTTGAGCTGCAATATTTAAGAAGGTTACAGCTAACGTGGGGTGGGGTGGTAGCTCAATGGTTAAAATGCTGGGCTTATCAGCTGGAAGGCCGGCAACCCAGGTTTGAGACCCAAGTGCCACGCAACTGGGTAAGTTCCCATTCTTGCTGCAGCTCCTGCTAGTTTGAAAGCATGCAAATGCAAGTAGATAAATAGGTACCACTTCAGTGGGAAGATAACAGTACTCCATGACATCATGCTGGCCACATGACCGCAGAAATGTCTTCGGACAGTGCTGACTCAATGGCCTTGGAACAGAGATGAGCACCGCCCCCTTATAGTTGGCAACGACTAGTGAAGTGAAATCCACAAGGACTCCTTTACCTTAACTTTTACAGCTAACACAAAAACAATTTTGTTCAGAATTGGTTTGTGAAATTGAATCAGATCAAGGCCTTTTGTGAATAAAGCTTCAGAACCCAGTGTGTTGGCTATAATGCAGATCAGGTAGAATTAAGTTTCAATTGTTTTAAGCGAACGTACAAATATATTTCTGAAGTCTGCATTATTGGTCATGGGCCAAATGTTTTCCATAAGTAACAGCTTAAGAAACACATCCCATATTTCTTTCACAAATTGCTGAAGCAAGTTAAAAGACGAAATGTATTTTGTTTATTTCGGCTGTCAAGTTGTCCTTGAGCCACAGATAACTTGTAATAGCTTTTTGTTTGGAGATACAACAAACAGTATGGTCAAAGGTTTGGATTTTATTTACATATTTTCATAATCCACTGTTTTAAAGCAATAGAATTTGATCCTTCAACCCTTTCCAAAATCTGAGCTTGACATGAACAATAACAGTAGCATTTTTTTAAAATAAAACATTCTGGGTACACCATGGATTTGCAAATGCCATCGTTTTACAAATAAAAGATAAGATTTGAACTCATATTCATATTGCAAGAACTGCTGATTTATCACATCCAAATATTTTGAAAGTTTGTTACTTCATATAAACTTAGCATTTTATGCAAGCTATATCAATGTAAAATCCTGTATGAATAGAAAATTTTCACATCAACCTGTAGAATAAGCCAGCTACTATGTCAGTTCATGACAGAAGATAATCAAAAATCAACTCTGGAGAGTTATGTTCTGACATTCTTTTATGCATTTGGCTTGGCAATTTTAGCATATTTGTTTGTGCTGTCTGTACTCCAGAAATACTGTACTCAATAGTGTAACATGAATTGATTTCTCTAATCTCTCTAATTTTCTTTTTCCAATTAAAAAAAACACACCCTAAGTAGATGTGTTGTTTTCAGATATATTATACAATCCTTCTCCAGCCTGGTGCCTCAGAGACTATTCTGGTTGTAAATTGAGGGTACAGATTTGGGGAAGCTCAGGCTGAAGATCTGTATTGCAACCCTCTCTTCCAATGTATGCTTACTTGTAATACTGTAGATCTAAACATATGGTAACAAAAACTTAAGATGGTGGTCACAACCAGACAACTAAAGTCCTGATCCTTTTTTGTGTTCAACGCTCATAGTGTAGTGCTGTGATTGGAGAGTTGTGACCATTATCTTAACTTCTTTGTCAGTCCCCTCCCGCAGCAGATCCCGCTAGATCCAGTCAAAATGATGTTGTTCATGTATTGCATAAACTGCTCACTGCTCTTTTCTGCAGTGGAAATGTGAAGATATTGAAGAAAGATGGGTCCCAAATGTTCACAGCACATCATTTCAGATTCATATTTATTACAACCACTGCAACCAACCTCCAAAGATGGGGGACAATGAATCCAACTTTCACTTCTGGAATTTTTTATGTTAAGAAATAAAGAGAAACGAAGATGGAATTAGAAGAAGATCGTATCCGGATGCCATCATTAAATTTTGTGGTGAAGATAGGACAGTTGTACTGTGTATCTTCACTTAAATGTCATGGATCCTTATTTATCCCCAAATGAAGTGTTTATGCATTCTGTTACGAATATATCGTACAACACATTGTCTAGGCTTGGAAGGAACTTTGGAGGTTTTCTAGTCCAAGTCTTTGCCTAGTTCAAGAATCTTCATACCATTCCAGAAAAAACAAATATCCAATTTAAAAAAAAAAGTGATAGAGCACCTACAACTTCAGAAGGTGGGCTGTTCTACTGTTTAAAAGCTCTCACGGTCAGATAGACCCTATGTCTTCTATTTGTGGTTTTTTTTTCCTGCCTAAGTGCAGAACCTTCTATTTCTCATAATTGAAGAACATTTTGTTGACTAGAGCCCAATGTTCAAGTGTATCAAGTTCCTTTTGAACATTAAACCAATCTTTTGGGGTTGTAGCAGTCAAATGTATTACTAAATCTAAGTACACAAAATCCACAGCATTTCCTAGGTCCACTACTCACCAGATATTTTCAATCTTATACATTCCATTATCTACACTGAGGTGGTCCTTAGAAGCACATAGTTGATAAATTCCCATACCTGTCAACTGTATTCCAAAATCTGATGATGGAAGGAAAATAAATTCTAAGAATCTTTGGTCTGAAGTGACTCAATCCATAACCTATGTTTGCCCTAGAAAAAACATTTGCAAATATGACTCTCCTTATTAATTTTCATAAAAATTTAAAAAAACAAAATACACATGACCAAGTTATAGAGTTATTTAGATTTTTTGGATTAATGATTATATATTCATTCATAATTTAGAAGTGGAATTTACAGTAAAAGTTGCAGCATAACATACTTTTCTTCAGTCACTTGGATTTTTTCCATTCTATTTCTTCCTTGTCCACTTATTTCTGAATTTGTCTCCATTAAATATGATAAATGTTTATTAGGTTACACCACATTCTGTTGGTGTTTGTCAGAAAATTTATACTATACTTAGATTAGTAAAACCTAGTTGTTTTTCATTAGAATGAGCTCCACTTGTGTATGTGTATCTTGTCTTATTCAACATACTGAATGAGAAAATTAGGTCCCTGATATTCTACCTTTTATGTAGATTCATGCAGTAGAATCTGTTTAATTAATGCAGCAGTGCTTTATTTTTCTACTAGTATGTAGTTTTAAAAGCATAAATTATTTACCCCAAATGAATCATAGGACCTTCTGGTCCACAGAAGAGTCCAGATGCTACAGCTAGAACACAAGAGCCAAATGTTCCTGCAAAAGTCCTAATATTAAAAATTTGCTGAATAGAAGCTCCATTCAGAAAACCAATGACTTCAGGTAATCCACTTGGGGCACCTGTTGGACAAAAGAACTACAAAAAGAAAGGAAGAATATTACTGTAGTTATCATATTCATAGTTAAATCTAAGTTTTTATTACTCTAATCAGAAGTTTACTTGTTTATTTAATCATAATGCTTGGTCCCAAAGAATCCTGGAAGTTATAATAGTTCTGCAAAATCTCTCTCTCTCTCTCTCTCTCTCTCTCTCTCTCTCTCTCTCTCTCTCTGTGTGTGTGTGTGTGTGTGTGTGTGTGTGTGTGTGTGTGTGTGTGTGTGTGTGTGTGTGTGTGTAAATTCTAAAGTAGAATTTTGGTAAAATCATAGGAACTTTAGAAACTAGCTGAGTGGTAGAAACAAGTAACATCCCAAATCACGTTTTCACATAAAATGATACTGTTTTGATTTCGTGATCATGCAGATTTTTGCAGCCCAAATATAATAGCCCTAGTGAACAGCTGTTTAAAAATAGGGCGTTGTCTATCATAATGTTCATATTTAAAGTGTGCTTTCTAAAATATGGTAACGTAAATAGAGAGTTGTCAGTCATTTTTTTCACTACAAGGGAACATTTCCCATCTTTCAGACATTGTTTCAAATTGTTAAGATATTTAACACTTACCACAACTAATCCTGATGATAAAATGATCATTGCAAGTCCAATTCCCAACATGTAAATCCAGGTCATGTGAAAGTTGTCTTTCTGTCCATTTTACAAATACAGAGTAAGCGATAGAGGAATGTTATAACTCTTATCACATTAATTTGCTGTACATATTCTGTTAATGCATTGTACGACCTCCTAAGATTTATCTAATCTACATACTGTTTGTAATTTACATACTGTCTTTATCATATGAAAAAAAATTCACAATGGATCAGAGGAATGGAAAACTGGGTATATTTTAGCCTGGGGAAAATATATGTTGGAGATCTCATTTCGGCATGAATCCCAAATAAAGAGTATGCTCCTGTACAGAAGCAGAAGAATCCTGAGTAATTAAGTAACAGGACATCCCATTAAAATGCTCTACTTCAAAATGAATATTGTTTTATTTGGCACAGAGTGTAGGTTTGCCCCAGCTATCAATAACAACAGACATTCGTGTACTTGAACTAAAACTTTGATTTATTAAGAAGTATATGAAGACAGAAAGTCTTCACTTTTGTGTAAACATTTTATCCAGAGTTGTTCCAATAGTGGGATGGGCAGTATACAAATTAAATAAATAAATAAATTTTAAAGTGTGGTGAAGTCTGAAGGGAGGAGGAAAGGATAGAGAAAGGAAATTGGCTTATTGCTTAAGAGATTCATTAACTAACAAAAGGACAGGAAAACTAAACATAGGAATAGTGCATGAAGGCCCTTATTAGTGGCTTGTCATTGGCTCTAGTGGTTAAATAGGCTTGTAGGTACAAAGAGATAGTTCAATCTCAAACAATATAAATACAAAGGAATATATAAGCATTCTTCTGGTATCTTAAAATGTACCACACAAAAGAAATCATAACCTGTGTTTTATCTTCTCAGAATGCAAAAACAGGGAATGGTTTTAATTTTCAGAAAGAGGGCTTCAGAAAAAAATAATAATGATGAAGCAAATCAACAGTATTATCCATCACTCTTCCTTTTGCTGGAGATGTCAAATAACAGAGTTTTTAATTTGTAGTCCTGCACTGACCAGACTTTAGAGTTGACTATTGAAACTATTTTTCCAACTCTGCTTGAAAGGTTCAATCAACAAACAGTAGTATCGTGCTCATGAACATCTATAATAATGTTTACTGTATGTGCTGAGCTGTTGACTTTCATCATTCACTTTCAGACGTGTTTCTGTTCATAATCAAATCCACATGACAATAGTGAACAGCTACCTCAAAACAGAGGTACAATTGCTGATGTCAACAGCTTATATGTCGAGGCTAAGCATATGTTTATTTGTATAACATTCACTGCATTTTTGCCAACGTCTATTGCTATTTTTTATCATTTAATAAAATATGAAGAATTCCTCTCCTCCACTCAAATGACATATAGCAGTCCCTGTTTCATCTAGTAAGCCATCTCATTAGCCTCCAAGCCCTATAATAAAAATATAACGAAGCAGTGGATTTATATGGACTCACACAAGCAGAAAGCCATCTTAGGTATTTATGTATTTAGATTTATACATTTATTTTTAAATAAAAGCATACTAAATTGGCTACATAGCTAGTAGGTTCTGAATGTTATACATATTATTGCATATGTTTAATATATAGTGTTTATTTACTTTAATGTTGAAAAGATACTGACTTATTAATTTGTCCAGTTCCTACAATAATAATTGCTGCATTCCTGACTTTGCAAATTATCTTGTAATTCAGCTTCATCTATAATTATCATTCCAACTAAACAAATGTTTCTACTGCCAACTTTATACTAATACCCAACTGATTTGATACAGGCTGGGTTATATTGAGACCAGACCTTTGGTATCCATTCTGACATAAATCGCATTGATTTGAGTATAATTGTGACAATCTCCATCCAACTCATTGATCATTAGTAAGTACTTTATAAAATCATCATCACAGAAGTCCATATAACATATTTCCTGCTTTACATCTTTGGCAAAATATTGTTCCATCTTCCATCTTACAACTTTTTTTTTGCTTTTGTTTGTGTTGGATTGGCTGAAATCAAGATGTCTGGAGTGCCCATCACAAGTAAATTGACTCCCATGCTTTTGCAAAAATGTCGTGATACTGAGGTTAGATTCACTTGTGGCTAACCATCAATGATGCCTCAAAGATGAAATAGTTCAGCAAGCTACCACAAATTTCCTGCTGTAGCCTCAGGCCAGATCTTTTGACTGTAAATTGCAAACATGTGGTACTCTGTAGTAATTCAGGAAGACCAGATACATAAACCTGAATCTACTTCACAAATTTAAGTGGTATTTACCTCAGTCTTGGAAACATTTCCATAATCTTCTCAAGTTTCCTTACATATGACTAGTAGAATCAGGGTTTTAACAGAATCCTGATAACGCAAAACACACACAAAAAACTTGTGGACTAAAATCTGCTCTAAGTCTTTGGTACCAAAAATGCCATTCTTTACAATCTCTTAGCATTAACAATTATTCACAGCCCGTCTAAAAAACCCTTCCTTGCTCTATAGATGCTTTATTGCTACATTGTGCATCATATTTTGATATTTATATTGAGTGATATCTTTGCATGCATCCTGTGTTTGGGATGCAAGTAATCTGATCCCTGTGACCATCCCTATCTGCACTCATGATGCTCTGCTAATACCCATGATTTTTGTTATTTGTTTTTGATCAGACGTTTGCTAATCACCATGTCTATCTTGATCCAGAATATTAGTGGATTCAATATAAGGCCCAAAGACAGGCCCCGAAATTAAGAACAGCACTTCCTATATTAACAGTAGAGGTCAGCAATCAGCTTTGAAATGCTCCTAGACATTTTCCCCTACAAAAGAAAGGAAGGTATTGAGACCCAGTTTTGTTTAGTGATTAAGGCACAGACTAGTAATCAGAAGATTGTGACTTCTAGTCTCACCTTTCATGCTTAAGGTGGCTGGGCAACTTTGGACCAGTTGCTGTTTCTCAAACCTACAATGTCAGGCTCGGTTGACATGCTGGTCAATCAATTCCAACTGCAACCAATGGATCAATACTCAGTTAATAATGGGGGGGAGAAGCTGACCCTGCATTTGTAAGAAAACATTAGGAAGAAAAAAAAGAAAGGTACTGACCATATTGTCACTGGCTGTTTAGTGGTAGAAAGCTAAGAATGAATTGTGATGACATTAAACTGCAAAAGATGGAAGCAAAGAATCTGAGACCAAACAGGACCATAATAAAAACTCAATGTAGGTGTCTTTACATCTAAGAAGAAATGAGTAACATTTACAAGCAAAGAGAGTTAGAAGAGTTACATATTTATTTATTTGTTTGTTTGTTTGTTAAATTTATAGGCCATCCAACATCCAGCAATTCTGGACAGTTTGAAATGTACTTTTGAAATGCACTGTTTTAAACACCCTTTTTATGCTGGAGTTCCAGAATGACAAGATATTAAAATGCCATTGACAATAGTTTTATATTTCAGCTATATTTCACAGACTATTTATATTCAGAGTTTTCATTTATCAACGTAAAAGCAGACGTTTACTTGTACTACACACCTGATTTTTTAAATGATCTTCTGCATTGTTAGCAATAAATCAATGCTTGTATATTCACTGAATTTTGCAGTTCTTACACAGAAAGTATAGCTTTCTCAGTGCTTTCAAAATCTGCTTTTTTTAGGACAAATGTTAAACGTAGGTAGTACAGCATCAGAGAATATGGTAAACAGCAATAAATGCCTTGTTGTTCATGTAGTTTTAGACATCAGCTATTACTTCTAAAGTTATCCTACCCAAAAAGAAGACATGCTTATTTTTTACAGTGCTCTATTTTGCACTTTTAGAATCTCAGAATTCAAAAGTTTGGATCAAACAACGAACAAAATGTGTGGAAAGCTACCAAAAGAACTATATCAGGGAAGTGAAAATAAAATGGAAAATGAAATGAGATAGGCATCACATGTATGTATTAATCCAATTTTATCTTCATAATCTGCCTTGTGGTATGGATAATATACTGCAGATTTCACTGAAACAAGCACATAATAAGAATGAATCACTAGAACTGTCTATTCTAATACTTTAGGAATGAAACACACACAAAAGTGATAGAATAATATAAAAAGAAGGCTTAGGTCCAAGGTCAGGCAATATTCTGGATACATTGAGGACCATGACTCCATCCTCCTTAAAGGCCCTAGTCCACGGGTCGGCAACCCGCGGCTCCGGAGCCGCATGCGGCTCTTTCAGCCGTCTCCTGCGGCTCCCTGTCCTCCGCTGCCATGTGCAGTCCGAAAAAAAAAAAGTGAGACTAAAAAAGTTCAACCAATCAATTCAAACTTCTCACAAAAAAAAACTTCGCAAAGTTTGAATTGATTGGTTGAACTTCTTTGGTTTGTGGGACTGCCCACAAACCTCTTTCCTTCTTCGGACTGCACGTGGCGGCAGCGGTGGAAGAGCCGGGAGGATGGCTGGAAAGGTGTCCCTTTGCCGTCCTCCGGAGGCAGAATCTGGGTAAGGAGCCGCGGGTGGGGGCGGCCAGTCTCGGGGTGCCTCTTCCCTGCCCGGCGGGTCTCCCCTCGCCCTGCTCCGCCGCCGCCTCTGCTAGCCCTGGGGGGGGTTGCCGGGGGTCTTGGAAACTTCCCCTCTCAGCCTGCACCTTTCGGCCATCTCGCGGGCGGCGGATCTCCATGGCCTCTTTCGCTGCCGCCACCACCGCCATTCGCATTGAGCGAGGCCGGAGACGCAGTGGCGACCGGGCAGCCGCGCCCCTTCGCCGTCCTCCCGCTGCCGCTGCTGCTGCTGCCGGTGGCGCTGAGTGAGGCCAAAGAGCCGCGCCCCTTCGCTGTCCTCCCGCCGCCGGCGCTGAGCGAGGCCGGGGAGGCTTTGGCGACCTGGCAGCCACGGCCCTTCCCCGTTCTCCCACCGCCGGCACTATTCGCGCCCAGCGAAGCCGGATAGGCGGAGGCGACAAGGCAGCCGAGCCCCTTCCCCGTTCTCCCGCTGCCGGTGGCGCTAAGCGAGGTGGGAGAGGCGGAGGTGACCGGACAGCCGCTCCCCTTCACCGCCGTCCTGCCGCTGCTCGCACTGAGCGGGCCGGAGAGGCAGCGGCGAGCGGGCAGCCGGGCCCCTTCGCGGCCCCGGAGCAGAGTTGGGGCCGTTGCCTATCACAGTCACGCGGACGGCAGGCCTGGCTCACAGGCAAGTGTTCTCTGTGGTTCTTTTGCTGGGAGGGCGAGGAAGCAGCGGGTAAAGACAGCTCCGGAGGGAGGCAGCCCCGCAGCCAAAAGCTGGCGGTCCGAGCGGAGCGGCACGGAAGACCTACTGGTCAGCCCCGTCGGCCTCCTCCTCCGCTCTCTCAGAACCTTCCCACCAAAAGGCGGAAAGAAGAAAGTCCCAGAGAGGGAGAGCGCGGGCAGGGGGAGAGCAGTCTTTTCCGAGGGGAGAAGCCAGGACGGCAGAGTCGTCCATACCAGAGCTGGACGGGGGCAGGGCCGGTGCATGTCTCGCCTTAGGCTCCACTCTAATCAAGCCCCCTGTTTCGCGCAGGTGCGCGCATGCGCAGGTGCCCGTGCGCGCATGCGCAGGTGCCCGTGCGCGCATGCGCAGGTGCCCGTGCGCATGCGCAGGTGCGCACGCATTATGCGGCTCCCAGTTTTTTTTTTGTGAGGGAAACAGGTCCAAGTGGCTCTTTCAGTGTTTCAGGTTGCCGACCCATGCCCTAGTCAGTCATGACCAGTGAGCATTTTGATTGGGAATTAAGGGGGTTGTAGTTCAGGTTGGGCAAGGATATGATAAACTACTGAGAAAAGACTATTCTGCAAAGCCTGATACTTTATTGAAGAGTCAAAGGGGCTTGTCTCTGAAAGCTCCATTCAATTACTGGATTTAGTAAGGCGATGCATTTCATAAGGAGGCAAGGTGAATAGAGCAACATGGTTGAAAGGTAATTTGTATGAAAATTGGAATTATGGCAGTTAAAAACTTGCAGGGTAATGGAAGAAAATATGGGTCCTGTTTGCCCTCAGTCTCAGGGCACCAGTGGGACAAAAACAGTGCCTTCTTCCTGCAGCTGAAATAAGCCATATCATGTTTTTGATTATGGCCAAATTCAATGGCACAAAGACAAATAAATGCCTTTTGTTTCTTCTGGCTGCTGCTCTTATAGATATTGGTTAAAACTTTCATTTGCTTTCAATTTCATAGTGATGTTTTTAACTTCTGCCAGGTTAAAATAAAGACCAGATGTGCTGAACTACTTATTCATCAGGCTTCCTCTGCTGACAACTGTGTCCTTGTTGTCAACACATTCAATATTATGCAGATTCTTATAGGCTGCTCTACTTCAAGCATTCATCACTTCCCTTTGATCTGACTCTCAATATAAATAAAAGAAAACCTGAAACCAAAGAATGCTACTATATATAGGCAGCAATAGGTCTCCAAGGCTATCTGACATTTTTCAATTAGATAATATTTTTTTCCAAAATAGACAAAAAAGCATAATTTGCTTTATTAGATTCAATGAACAAGCTTTAAGAAAAATGGGAAGAATTACTAAATAGGGCCTGGTATGTTGCATAGGGTTGGCTTTAATCACTGTAGGGAAGAAAGAACTCCAACTGGATAATTGGACCTAAGCTCTTCTATTCATCTTAGCAGGTTTCTAAGGCATATTAGGTACTCCGTGGGATAGGGGGAAGGTGTCAAAAAACTGTGAATGCATGATCAAAGCTCCAGCTCTCTTTTCATCACATAATTATATCTATTTTAACTTTCTTAGTACCCCCATACAGAACCTCTGCCCCCATATTAGCTTTTTTCCCCAATACATTTTGTGTGTTACTTCATTACCTTTTGTCTATGGAGATTCTCAGACATCCACGTCATGGTTAACTATGACCTGGATAACTGAGAATCTCCATAGACATTCATTACCTTCTGCTTGCCATCTAGTGTTATCCAGATTTATATGGCCCAGATATAGTTGCATGTAAACCTTTGACAATGACTCATATGGCTGCTTCTAAAACTGTCCCTGCCTGGTTGACTCAAATGGGCATATGTGCATATGCAGACAACAAAAGTCACAAACAAACAAGTCACCTTATGGATTTCAAATGCAAACATACAAACTACCATAACTAATTGTGGCTTATTTGGAAATCACAGGCTATTACCAAGCTTTCCGCCAGAGACAATTTTTTTGTGTTTAATCACACTTGGCCAACAAAGTATTCTATTCTATTGTAAACTGACATTTATCATTAATTGTCCTCATTGGGGGGCTGAAAAAACTCACCTAGTATTAAGTAAACAGGAAAATGACCTCACTGCATTGCTATACAAGCAAAGTGGGACGAAGATCTTTTTATAAAAATGGGCAATCTTGTGAAGAGAAAGTATGAAGTATGCAGTGATTGGAAGTATACATCTTACCAAGCCATGGTTTGCTTAAGCATGTTGATGGGTAAGTCATATTTGGCTGGATTTACAAAACATGTAAAGCATAAACTTCATTTATGGGCTATAGTAGCTTGGGCAACATAATATGCTAAGCAAAATAAAGCAAACTTTATCTTGATGTCACCCAGCCCACAATTTAAAATCCCGAGGCAACTGTAATCAATACTTGAGCAGGGAGAAAGGTAATGAATGTAGCATAATCCTAATATCAGACAAGAACATTTCAGTTGAGTTTAACTTTGTAATAAAAGCTATATTGTATAATTTTCTTTTACCTGAAGATAGTCTTCTACCAGGCCCCATTTCAATCTGATGAGGTAATCAATTATTTGGTGAGTCAGGAAACCCAGAATTCCGATTGCTGTTCCAATGGTCCCCATCACCAACCATCGATCCCAATCCATTCTTTAAAAAAATGGGGAGGAGGAAGCAATTCCATATCAGTGGCAAAAAATATCATGGAGTTAATTAGTGGCTTTGGGGCAAGAGCTCCATAAAAGTTAATTAGTTAATGCTTAGGATAATGGAATCTAGGTTTTAAAACTGATTCAGTGACTAATCCTGAGAAGCCAGAGACATGTAGGAAAACTTCCACTAAGAAAACAATGACTTTGTTTGATTCTACTCCTCTGTTTTATTCCCTTTTTTGCAGCACAACAATCCTACAGTCTAAATAATGTGTGGCATATTGTAAGTCACTCTAACTATTAACCCTGAGGAAATTTCAACTTCTTTAAGAAAAAAAAAGCAACAAAAGCAAACTGGTTTAAAATCATTATGTATTCTAATGAGAACTTTTGAGATGTACAACCATTTGCTTTTGAGATATATTAATTATGGATAACATTTAGCTTGTTTTGTTATATATTGTTTTATATATATACATTTGAACCAAATATACACTGATGTAATAGCTCATTCTTAATTGCTGAAATATGAAAATAGTTTGCCAAATCCAGCCTCATTTTCACCATCATCCCCAGTTCAGAAACATTTCAAGAATCTTAGCAAGTTCAGTCCCAGTTTTCCTTAAGGAACAAGAATAGAAGTCCATCAGCACCTCTGGGCAAAGAATATATCTTTCCTTACAATGCTGTTTTAGGTGTTTTAAACTGCAGTTCTTCAATAAAACCCGCAAAGAATTATTGTAGATAAGTTTCAAAACACAATTCTTTCCATTGTTTTACCACACTCCTACTTTTAAATTGCATATACTGTTATTGTTATTCTGTGAATTACTTGACTACCTTTAGCAGAAAAAATGACATAGAAATAAGCATTTTTCTAAAATGTGGCCACAACACAAAATGGCATTTAAAACTTTCCTCATCCCTACTTATAGCACTTGCTCCCCTATCTTAATTGTTAGGCGTATTGCTTGGTTCTTCTAATGAAAGAGTATGGATTTCTCAAATATGGATGTGGTGTTTTTTTTCCTAATATGATTTGTCTTCCCATCTTTTGCTTTATTCAGGAGTTCATCTCCTGTCTGATCTGCATGCACTTTTCACTGTCATCAATAGATGGCACTGAGTACTTTATAAACCTTGTGCAGAGAAAAAGATATAATGGGAGATATTTTCAAACTAGGAAAGATTTAGTGTCTCAAATGAGATAAGATTCCTCCGGTGCTGTGCTCTATTTGCTTGTCGGAGATAATTGATCCGGCAGTTTCCCCCATATATATTCTCTATAGCTAGTCCTCAACTTACAACCACAATTGGGACCAGAATTTCTGTCATAAATCATTGTAGTCGTAAGTCATCGAGATTTGATGATAGCATTTACAGTGTATTAAGCAAATCACTGTGGTCATTAGGCAAATCATCTGGTCATTAAGTGAACCCAGCTTCCCCAGTGAGTGTTTTTAATCGGCAACAAAGGTTCCAAATCATGTGACCGCAGGACACTGCAACCAGTTGTGATCTGGTTGCCAAGTGCCAAAACTGCAATTATATGACTGCAAGAATGATATAATGGTCATAAGTGCAAATACAGGTCACAACTCACTTTTTTTCTGAGACTGCTATAACTTTGAATCATGGTTAAATGGTTCATTAAATTGTTAAACTTGGGTCCCTTTAATTCTAGCACAACACTTTAATCTCTATAGCACATTTGAATGTTCATTTGCAAGGTATTCACTAGATTAGAGATCTTAGTTTGCATAAAATAGTGTAAGTATATTTGGGCTTTGTGCTTGCAGTTAAAGGGCAAAAATGTGCCAGAAAGTGGCTCATTCTGTTCAGATTCTTAGCTAAGAATAATGCCTATGGCATGAATATGACTAAGGTACTTAATTCTACCCTTCTCTTACTAAAGCCATTATTTGAAAGCATCAGCTGACCAAACCATGCTTGATGGCAACAATGAAATTGTATGAGCTATAATGGCATTACACTTGCGATGTAATAGGAGTGTGTACAAAAAGAACCAGAATGTATGACATGAAAGAAAAAAAAATGATTCTTTTTACAAAACTAAGAGAAAAGAGAAAGCTACCAAAAAATTAACAATGGCCTGATCCTGTTTAGTGAAGGTATAGGTTTAATTATGAATAAGTGATGAAATATGTCGAAAAATATTAATTGGTGTTATATACTGTAGGTTGGTATACTTACAAAAGTAGGGATGCATAGATTGACAATGTTTATGATAGCTTTAGAAAAGAGTAAGAGAAGCTCCAGAATGCAGCAGCCCTCATGTTCAACTTGGTATATCCATATTGCATATCTGCAAGGCTGTATGGAGAATACAGTCTTGCAGATATGCAATATGGATATATCTATCTATCCAGTGAGATCCAGTAGGTAAGAACCCAATCCCTAAGAAATCTTATCAGAAATGTTTAGTGTAACCTTCACGGTAGGAGTTCCTATCCTATGGAATACCTCATCCAGAAGATAATAAAATCCTGGCTCTTCTGGATAGCCTTGAGAATAGCTGAGATGGCTGCATGGCTCCTGATGTTGTTATGCCAGAAAATTGTACATTATTATGTTCTTACTCACATTATAATTTAACCTAGCTACTGTTCAGATTTGGTTTGGACTGGAGTGGTATATAAAATCTAGAAAATAAATCTTACTGGCTGACAATTAGATTCACTGAAGCTCAATGCATCTGGAGAAGACCAGACTGAGAAAGCCAATATGCATATTCAGAAAACTACCTCTAATTGTTGTGGGGAAAATTGACTATATAATGCAGGGGTGTCAAACTCAACACGTCATGTGACGTGTCACGACGTATCGTGACTTTTCCCCCATTGCCGGAGCTGGGGTGGGCGCGGTTTCGGCATGATGCATCAAACTCAAATTTAATCAAAAATCTCACTAGTGTACTCTAAATAATCTGTTTTACCTGCTGAATTGTTAATGAAAATTACACATATCAAAGAAATATATATTCTAGATTTGCTGTCATTAATTTTTAGATTAATTTTGCTGGAGACATTAGAAATATTTCATGGACTGAATGATCTGACTCACATAAATTATTTATGAAGGATAGATCTTATGCTGCCATGTTTGACCATTTCCCCTTAATTAGTATTAGCGAGGTGAACAGGTGCATTACAAAAAAAAGTGCTTCACTTTAGCAAGATTATATACCTAAATATACAATAATCCTGATTTAACTGTGCAACCATGTCAATTGACTCAAGAATGAAGCCTACTATTTTTCTGGAATTTACTCCCTGACTTATAGCCCAGTTAGTTCCTCAGGCTCACCAGATGTGCTCAATTAATTCCCATAATCACTTAGGAATTTATCTGGTAGCCATTATAACTGAGTAATTTTAGAAACTTGATACACATCTGGATGACATCAAGCTGGACACAGCTGCCATAAGTGCTATATTAATTCACAATATTAAAATCTACATATTTCATTTTGATAAATTTCTGAACAAGAGAAACTTTGTTAGCTTACTTATTGCATCAGATTTAGAATTCCTTCATCCCAAAATCATTTATTAATATACTACTACTTATTGGTACTTTGTCACTGTCTCCATGAAAGGCATTTTCAAACACGTGAACATACTACATATCTATGATTTCTTATTATCATAAATGCATAGAGGTGGTCCTCACCTACCTATCGCAATTGGGACTGGCAACTCCATCAAGCAATGAGATCATGAAGTAAAATGTCACGTGACGTGCCTGATTTACAGTGTCACTTCAATTCTAGTTGCAGTTGTTAACTGAATCACCATTAAATAAGACATTGTGTGACCACAACTTGCAACTTCCTACCAGTTTCTCCATTGATTTTGCTTGTCAAAAGCTGACTGTGACTGTGGGATGCTGCAACTGTCATAAATGTCCAGCAGGTGCTAAGTGCTCGAATCCTGATCACATGACTGCGGTAATGCTGCAGTGTCCACAACTTTGAGGACCAGTTGCAAGTCTCCTTTTTCAGTACTAATCATAATTTCAAACAGTTGCTAAATTAGTGGCTGGTAAATAGGGACTACCTGTATTGGCAGTTCCTTGTAAAATTCCCAGTTCAGAGTGCTAGTCCTATGAGGATAATATCCAGAGTCTTATAGTTTCAAGACTTCCTGAAATTAATTTGGGAGATGTTCTCAAATTTTAGAGTACCATGTCCCGTCCCCCCCAAATATGTGCCTCCCAATGAATAAAACAAATAACTTCTTGGGATTGTGGTGGGGCAAGATGTAAATACACTACTTCCATTTAAAAATTAAATTTTAATCCATTAGAGGAAATTAAAAGTCAAGATGAGCTCTGATTCTTTGTCTATGAAAGTCTGAATAAGTTTTTAAAAAACATTGACACCTTGGAGGGGGACCAGCTCATTGTTTAATAATCCAACACCAACATCTCTCAATGCCATTTAAAGAGTTACGCTTGATCAGTGATCACAGAATCCTAGTTGATTACTGAAGGGGAGATGAAAAAATAAAAAGGAGGAAGTAAACTTAAAACAGCACTCCATGTTTGTCCCTTATAATAGCAATTCTAAGATACATACAAATACAGATTTAAGTCAAGTACCTGTAGGCTTGCTCCTGCAGCCACTTCTTATAAATGTTACTGTGTGAAGGCAAATAATCCAGACTTTCATGGACTGAATGCTCATCTCCCTTCTCTTGAAGACTGTTTTTTCTAGAGCAATGACTATTGTTAGAGTTCCCTTTGCATTGGAGATCAAGAGAATCAATCAAATCAGGCTGCTCTTCTGCCAGCAACATCTGCTCTTCAGCATCACCTACACGTCTTGCAAGAAAGCAGGATTGACATAAAATCACACAGCTCACAAAAGAGTGCAGCTTGTGAAGTCACCTCACTACCCAATAGAATGGGTGGCAAATTCCACAGGAGAGAAGAATGTATCTGTACAAGAACTTGCTGATGTTGTGGGTTGGATTATTTTGGGGTTGCAACACACAGATCCAACATGTTTGCAGCATCTACAGCCAGCCAGAACCAGATCTTGCTTTGTAACATAATGTTCTCACTGGAAAGACTGGCATGCAACAGAATAGATGCTTTTTTTCTTGAACATAGGTGACTTAAAATGATAGGTCTAGGAATTAAACAGCCACTACAAATAATTTGGCTATGTAATACAAAACTGTATTCCTTTTACTTATTACGTAAAATCAAACCAGAACTTGGAAGGCTGCAGAAACATTACATAACAAGGCAGGTATCAAGGACTGTTGTATATATTGCCAATATCCAAGTGTACTTGAGTTTGCTGCTATTGCTGCTGCTGCTGCTCCTCCTCTGTGCCGATACTGTTTACTTTCTCTAAATAAGAACAAAAGAAGCCCTGTTTTTCTTGTCTCAACAGAAATGTAAGCATGTGGGGAAAACGACGAGAACAAGAATTTCTCATTTGCTCTAAATGGAAGATTCATAGTGAATGCATTTTGAGTATGATTAATTGTGGCAATCTGGGTCAATTTTTTGTGTGACCAAGAACAGAGGCATTTTCTCTCCATACAAATACATGTACATGTTACATCCTCAGAGATGACTTCTGTGGAAGAATATTACCTGTCTTGGCTGAAAACGGAACACATGAAATTTCCCAGTATAAAACCTTGAAGTATACTTGCATATTCATCATGGAAAAAGACAATGTAGCTGGAGAGTGGAGCGTACTATTTTGTGTTTGTGCATGGACACTAGCATCACACAAATCCTTATGAAAGTTAGATGAAATATTGCTTTTATATATAAAAATAGTATTGATAGGCAATACACATAAAAGTAAATGGTAGCATACAGGAATGGAGACAATCCATGACTAAATCTTCTGAATATAGTGCCAGTTAATGTTTCTAAAAAACACATTTCCTTTCTTCCTGTACCAGTATGATGTTTACTGTAAACTTGAAAATAGTATCAGTACTGCCTGTTTACGTAAGATGGCTTGTCAAGTCATAACTTAAAAGTTTTGCATCAGTGCCATTATTTATGCAGCACAACAATGGAAGAATACTGCAGTATATCAGGCAGAGTTATTTTTGCTTTACAACAGGTAAAAATGGAAGAGACACATTTTAATTACAAGCTACATTGTGAATCTCTTTATGGGCATAGCATGATTTACAGATTTCACGTAGAGCAACATCATTGGTATCTGGAATAGGGTGAAAGAGATGGTGACCTTCTGACCATTAGAAGGACTTATCAAACTGTCAAAAAGGTTCATTTCTTTGAATATGAAGCCATTTGAATATGGCCATCTTAGCTATGGAAAGAAAGAAAGCAGTCTTTTTTATTGTAAATTAATAAATAAAATTTCTTATCACAGGACAAATGGTAGACACCTGTGCATATAATTAAACACTGCCATTAAACATGCTCTACAAAGTGTTTATTGGGGTGAAATGTAATAAAGCTATCCTGAAGTGTATCATCCAATTCCTTTTCTTGCTCAGAGATAATACTCAATGTATTTTTGCATTAAGTTAACCTACAATAAATGAGGCAGAACTGTTTTAACCTTATCCTGACCTATACTGTACTACTCAAACTCAGGGTCAGCTCCAAACATTTTCCAATTCTTGTCCTTCACTCAAAAAAATATGTTGAAATTCGTTTCTACAAGATGTAGTAAAGCTTAATTAGAAAAGGACAAGCCAGATTAGCAGCGAATGTAAAGATCTATTGCCCGTGGCAGCCAGGTAATAACAGTACCAGGTGATTGAATGAAAAGATGATGAAGAGGTACGGTTTCCCTTCTTATAGTCTAACACAGTGATGGCGAACCTTTTAGAGACTGAGTGCCCAAACTGCAACCCAAAACCCACTTATGCATCGTCGAGTGCCGGGTGGGTGTGGCCCATTGGCTGGGCGTGGCCAATTGGGTGGGCGTGGCTACGGTGGTAACGGCAGACTGGGTGGGACTAAAAAGTTCAATCAATCAATTCAAACTTTGCAAGATTTTTTTTCCCCGCAAGTTGAAATTGACTGATTGAACCTTTTTTTTGTGTGTGTGCACATGGCGGTGGAGGCCTAAAGCGAAAAGGTTTTATAAAACCCAGCTGAAAGCCTAGGATTGGGGTGACGGTGCGTGTGCCCACAGAGAGGGCTCTGAGTGCCGCCTCTGGCACCCGTGCCATAGGTTCGCCACCACTGGTCTAACAGGTAGGGACTGAAACACTGCCAGTTTCAGAATGTTGTTTAAAAGGTGTTACTCAATATCAGCAACTTTTAAGATATGTGGACTTCAACACCCAGAATCCCTCAGCCAGCATGAGAATTCTGGGTGTTGAAGCCCGCACATTTTAAAGTTGCTGTGGGTGAAAAACACTAGTTTAAAAGATGGCTCTTCATTTTGTGAAGTCTAAGCCTAACAGTATTCATTTTTGGGGTCGGGGTTGGGGGGGGGGGTTACCTAATACTGGGAGTTTGGAGGAAGGGGGCTTCCCTATGCAGATGTTATTTTGTTGTTGTTTAGGCCTCATAACAGCATGATTGTCTTTGAGCAAACATACAGCTTAAAAATGGCACTTGTTCCAAACATTTATTATAGGCAACTACAGTGAAACAATCAAACAAACACTGAGAAGCGAATGCAGTCAACACACATTGGAAAACAGAATACTAATAATGTACTATTCTCAGTATATCAGAATGAATCGGACCCTCAAAAAAAAATCACTCATACAAAGCCGGTGCAATACATTTTGCTGCCTGAGGGAAAAGACAAGATGGCATCTCTATTCAACAGACATCAGCTCACCAAATTGATGGCTGCATCTTGTTTCAGCACTACCAATGAGGCAATATTCATAATTAATACCCCAAAGTAACCAAGATAGCTTAGGCCTTGGAGCCATCACTTTGTGCACACAACTCTGACCTCGCATCTTCCCAAATCCTTATCCCTCAGTACTTGCTGAGGTAGCTGCCTTTTTTTCATAGTAAGAGCAAACCTGTACATCCAAAGGCTGGGTTGACACATCACTAACTTTATGCCCTAAGGTGATTTTAGTTTTAGCTTAATGTGGTGTGTTAGCCCAGTAATTGTGGTTTATAAAAGCATGATTGATGGCTTAGTATTGCATATGAACCAGGCCATAATGGCTTATTAAAACAAGCTATGGCTTAGCAGTATGTGTGAAGCCTGAATTGTATATCATACATGATCTGATGGATTCATATTTAAGTAATAACATAGTTTTTATTTTGTATATTGTGTGACTTCTGCAAATTCTGGCTTCTTTCAGAAACCATGGTTAGAAAATAATCGCTTAGTACAAAATTTAAACCCATTCTCATACTTGTTAATTATCCTTTAGCAATACCTTTTATTTCCAGGCACATTTTTTAAAAATTGTGCACTGGGATTTAGGAAGGAAATTTTTTTTGCTTGCCTTATTTATACTGTTGTCACATATACGTATTTTGCACCACCTAATAGTTAATTTAAGGCTGATGTCAAGTTGCCATGTCTTTACACATGGCTCTGTGCTCAAGTAACTTTGTTTTTATAATCTTACTAATATCATTACACTGAAAAGTTGCCAAGCTTTAAGGGGAAAAGGCACAAAATGGCTTTAGGGGTATAATTCATCAACCTTCAAGGCTCCTCCAGATGGTTTTTGCAGCTGCCCACTCCCAGTCATACTGTTCCACACTTTTCACTCCTGGCATCTCAGTTCATGTTATCCAGATCTTGAATGTAGAATCAGGTAGTCAATCACATATATATTGCTAATTTATCAAATTAAGTCCTGATGGAAACTTATCAAGGAAAGGGCAATATTATGTATCAATAAAGTATAGTGGAATGGAAATGGAAAAGCTGGTCAACTTGGGAAATGTATCTTATCAGAATTTTTTTTTAAAAAAAAGCCTTCTTCTTATGATTAGATTATCATAGTGGAGATTTTTTTCTCAAAATGGTAGGAGCAATGATAGAAGAATGTATGCATGTAAATACACATACATACACTAAAAGTTAAGTTCCATTACATTCAGAAAGCTCATAATCTAGTAAAATACATTTAGGAACTCAGGTCTGAGGTTTACTTACCATGTGTATATTTAGGGCAATTTCCTATAAGACAATTTGTAAGATATAGATATCCAACTATAAAACATGCATTAGTTATGAAGGCCACATCATGAAAAAACTGCTGTTCACTTTTAATATATCTGAAAATATGGATTAATCTTTTCTTGATTTCCATTTATTCTGAAGATAGAAGCTGCAAACTGCATTTCATGAAACCAAATTTTAACATTTTCTTAGCAGAAAGCATCCCTTAAACAGCTGCTTATCCTGTTCATTAATTTAAAAGGAACAAAGAAAAATGAAATTATTCCTACATTAATGTCTCCACTCATGTAAAATGAAGGTGGCAAAAAGAAAATATTATCCTGTTCATTAATTTAAAAGGAACAAAGAAAAACGAATTTATTCCTACATTAATGTCTCCACTCATGTAAAACGAAGGTGGCAAAAAGAAAATATTTCTAAAATTAACATTTATACTCTGCAAACAAGATTAGGCTGAGCTAATAGATTATCCATCCACAATGGCTACACAGATCTTGTACCTTAGATAGTACCTTAGTTGCTGGCATATGAATAAGAGACCTCAATTTGTTGAAGGGGTTTGCATGCATATTTCAATCAATATGAAGGGAAAAGAAATAAAAGGCAGATTGAATTTTCAACACCTTACTGTCCATCTAGGGCTCCTGAACCATCGAGCAGCAATAGCACAAAACACAAAAGCACCTAAAAAGCCAGCAATAACATACTTACAAGGAGTTGTATCTTTCCCCTCTTATTATTTTTAATACTATACCTGCTAATAGCAAAGAGAGTTCAAGAATTCAACGTACGAACTGAACATCACAAAAGCAAAAAGGTTACAATTAGAGGGCCATTTAGTTGAAAATTAAGAATTACACATGCAGAGTCTAATATAACTGGTTCCATTAAAATTGCTCCAGCAGCCTAGATACCAAGAAAAAGAGAGTAATTAAGATAAGATTAGGAGCAACATCTGACTTCTCAATCTTGCAAGGTACTGCCAGCATAAATTTAGAAATAGCACAGCCTCAGGGAATATTTTTCACATTTTATTTACATTTGAAGACTAACTTTATTCTCAATCACATATCCATACACCTATTTCCTTTTTTTTGTTTGTTGGTTTCACTAAAACTTAAATGCATGGTTTATTAGAACGAAGACTGTAAACAAATATTTGCAATGTCCATTACATGAAACACACAGGAGCTGCTTAAAAGAAAATCATTCCCCCATTTTATAAATACAAGTATCAAAACAATCCTGACCATATTCTGAAACACTACTAGCAGTCAGCACCCACACATTGCAAAAATTAAACAAGTTGAGCAATGGTATTTGCAGTACCTGCTACTTAATTGTTTTAATCTGCAGCTCTTTCACTAAAGCAAGATGGATAAAGCATGCCATTAGTTTTTTTTTCTTCTTGCAAAAAGTTTCTGAAACATTATTCCACAGCAACCTGACACTTCCGATCATGCGCTCATCTTGAAACACTGGAGTTCCAAATTTAGGCTACTTCAGGCTTATGCTTAAAATGATAGTGCTTGGTAAAGAGGAAAAAATTGTGCTGCCTTTTTTCTCTGATTGTGCCTGAAAACATATGGGGCATACATATATATATATATATATTCTTTCAATGTCCAGATCATATACACCAGCAGAAACTCTTAATGTGTGGGTGGTTTGCATTGTGAAATTGAATCAAGACATTAACATAAGTAGAAGTTGTTTAAGACAAATTTGGGATTCAGCTAAAATTAATTGTTGTAAGTTTGCCCTTCTGGAGGTTGTGGAAGCTTCATATTTTCTTTGGACATCATTTGACGCCTTAACTCTTGAAGTATAACTTTAATGCTATAAGAATTTTGCCATTTTGCTAACACTGGTATGCTCCGTGCATCCACCTATAAAGAAAGAAATCATACATGTAAACCGAGAATGTAGAATAATTTATTCTAGAATGGTGTCAACAGCTCAGCATGTATATTTCAGAAAATATGAACACCAATTCAAACTGCTGCATTAATTTGTAAGTGCAAAAAAAGGAGACTATTGATTGTTACAACATGAAAGAAATTATAGCTCACAGTATCTGAAATAAGAACCTTTATGTTGGTGCCCTTTGAAATTTTTTTTAAACCTAAGCTATAGAGGGACGCTTTCAAGGCATGAATATAATTTTTCCTTAATAATTCAAAAATGGAAAAGCACATAAAAAGCAGGAAATTATTTATGCATATATGTTTTATATTGTCATATTCAAGAAATACTGTTTAACTGTTAATATGCTCCAATTACCTTTTCTGCGAATAGTACACCAAATATTCAATGATATTGCTTTATCTTTAAAAAAATACTCAGCTATTCATATTTAATTTCTGGAACTGTTGGCTTTTAAAATAGAAATTCTTATATAGTATTCTTCAACAGTTTGCAGATACAATCTCATTAATTGTTTATCTATCTATCCAGGACAGTCCAATTAGATCTATACATTAAGGGGATTATCAGAAACAGACATCTTTAGCCTCTCCTCCATCAAAGCTCTTCCTTGCAACTGCCATGGTAAAGTGGGATTACAGTTCCCACTACTTCCCTTCACTGTGCATTTCCCATAGTCAGTTCTGTTTTAATAATCTCTGATAACAAATAAAACACTACCAAATTAAAAGTTTTAATTTTCACTATTAATTACTAAACATCCTGTTGTGAGCTATTTTATATCTGAATCAAAATTTTAATATTGTGATGTATTTACCAATATGCAATTTTAAAAAAATGTAATCAATTTCCACATCATTTGGGCAATAGTTACAGTGATCCAGATGTATATAGTTACAAACAATACATGACAACTTATAAAAAGATATGTTCCTTAACCCTAAGCCCAGTCTCCCTGCCAAGCAGAATCCTTCACAACATTCCTGCCAAATTAGTTCGCTCATTTTGCATCCAACTTACCATTCCATTGGAATTATTTATTCCATTCATATTAATTTTAGTTACAAATCTAACTGTTGGAGGTGCTTCAGGATATTTAGGCCCACACTCTACTTTCAAGCTGTATATTCTGTTTTCATAATTTGTCTAGTAAACAGAGAAGACAAAAAGTTAATCATAATGAAAATATGCATTCACAATTTTAAGAAAACAAGTAAATAAATCCAGCCATATTTCAGGGATGGAAGACTTTTGCTGAGCAAATGCAGCAGAAATTGAAGAATGCTAGGGATATATTACAATATTCATTTCTGTTAATCAACTGATTAATAAATTTTAGGTTTTTTTAGGAGTTGCATTATCACCATTCCAAAGGATTTGTTTGTAAACCTAGTTTCTATTCCATCTAAGACTATGTATAGATAGGAACCCTAACTGAATGGGAAAAAACAATACAATATTTTCAATTTAATTAATATAAGCATGGCCACAACACGATTATCTGTTTGCTTCTCTACATGCATTATAGACTATTTTAGACATACTATATTAAAGGATTTAGCCAAATATTTTTTTTAAAATCAGATAAATTTAAAAACATTTATTCCTATAATAGCAATTCCAAGTAATTATTCAAAGAATCCATTTTACACTGAGAAAACTATGTGGAGCTTAATTCTCAAGTTCCTCCAGATATTATCATTTATATTTATTACTGTGTGGAAGGGGAAAAATATTGCACACATGTGAAGTAATCAAATTGTCTTTAATTACAATTTAAATGACTATACTATACATTCAAATTAAACAAAATCAGTTAGCTTTTGTTATGCCACAGCAATTTCTTTGTTCTAAACATGATAGGTCAACTCTAGCTTCTGATCCTAAAATAATGTGCATATCTGACACAGAACAAAATAATGGTGGCAAAACAGTCAATTTATCAGAAATACAGAACTTGCCAAATAAAATCAATTTCTGTAAATTTGTAATAGCTTGAAGATGAATTTCAAAACTAATTATAGAGGCTAATTTTATTTCCCTTTTCAACTTAACCAAGCTATAAATATTTTCTTTACAACCCAGTTCTTCCCATTGAACAACAGTATGTTTTATTCATGTTCCATGTACATTTATTTTTATGCTGCCTTTATTATTTTTATAAATAAAGGCAGCAGATATACTTAATACTCCTTCCTCCTCCTATTTTCCTCACAACAACCCTGTGAGCTGCCTGAGAGAAAGTGACTAGCCCAAAGTCATCCAGCCAGCTTTCATGCCTAAGGCAGGACTAGAACTCACAATCTCCTGGTTTCTAGCCTGATGCCTTAAATTTTGCTGCTATTATGTTCTGATGGATATTGACCTTTCAGTTCTCCAAATTCATGGCTATGCAATGACTGGACTACATATAAATTTACAAAGCAGGTTTCCCCTTATGCAAGGGTATTTCCTGATCTCAAGGGGTTCCCTATTCCTTTACCGCAGATTTGAGGACCACCTAGAAATGCAATCATTAAAAATAATTTCTGCTGGCAGAATGGTATCCATCACAAGATAACAATCCATTAAGGTAGAAGGATTCAACCCATTAAGGTTTCTTCACACCTGTTTACTTCCATTTTCCATACTTGCTCAAGAAGCAATTCAGATTTTGAGCTAAAATAATACAAAATGACAGCACTTAGGGAACTATCCTAACTAGAGTAAAATGTTGGTTATTATTTCAATAGATTGTTTCTGTGTACAAGTAAGAAGTAAAGTTCCTTCAAGTCAAACTTGATTCTTGGTGACTTTATGGATATACTTCTTTCTCTCTGCAGAAATATGGAAGTGTTTCGCCAATGTAATCTTTCTTTTCATCTGGTCTAAAGCCCTGGGAATCCTCAGTTTTCCACTCAAGTACTAACCAGCCCATGCCCAATTAACTTCCATACCCAAATAATGTTACCCACATAAGTAGTATATAATTATTTAATCTCTATTTGGCTTATTAATATGCAATGATTAATGAAGTCATTAGCAAATGATAATGCACAAATCAAAAATACAATATACACATAAACAAAACTGAGAAAATTGTGGGCACACATCAAGTTAATCATCAGTCAGGTCAATTCTGCTGATTGAAGATTAATCTAAAAATTAATAGATGCTACAAAATAGGCTATCAACTGCTTCCTCTCCTAGATAAAATGGCATTCAGCATAAGGATCACAACTATATTATTATAATTAAAACATTCTAGATAGAACCAACTCTTAAAGCTTCAGTCAGTAAAGTTGCAAATAGTGTATTTACTGGACCAAGATACTGAGGGCTTACAATCTCCCTATTTCCAATCTGGATTTAGATTAATTGAAGCACTATGAACTCCAACATTAAAATTTTAAATATAAAGCAATAACTAAATATATGTATAGGCTTCAAAGAAGAAAAACCTTCTATACCTCCAACGTATGGCACATTTGGCAAAATAGGAAGGAATCCTTTTAAATGAATAATAATTCTAATATGATAGATTCTTCATTGATTTTGGTGCAATAAACAGAAATATTTTCTGGAATTTTGTAACAGATACATGAAGGCCCTGACTTTAAGGTCTAATTGTGATTTTCTAGATGATCACTAAAATAATACACATGAAGACACTGATGATGTAAATTCTTAATACTAACTGTAATAATCCAAAATGAATACTATGTATGTGTTTAATTTTTTTATCTTTACAAGTACATTAGGCAGATGGTAAACCAAGTATAAATCCTTTATTGTAATCATGACTTAAGAGACATTTGCTTACTATAAATTAATTAATCAAATCAATCTTTTAGATTATTTGAAATCTAAAAATTGAAACCTCCTTCTGATCAGTTATAACTTTGGACTTTAAAAAAAATAGAAACTTTTATTAAAGCTGCATTTGAAACTGTATTAATCATCCTAAAGACATGACCTGGTAAAGATTATTATATAAAAGTCTCAATTGAAAATATATGTGCAAGAACCCTAAAATAATTTGGGAGAAAACTGTAGAAGTGTTAGCATGTCCTTCCAGAATGCTTACTTCAAGAGTTCTTTCCATGTGACAATTCTAATGAATGCCATAAAAATATTGCAAGTAAATTATATTTGCTTCTTTTTGAAAGCAGGAGGAACTATCAACAGTACATTTATACTTTTCTATCATTAATCTTGACTGAATCTTCTGAGTCAGCCAAATTCAACTTCCTGTATTCAGGCGGAAAAAATATTTATTATTCCTACCCTTGAAGAGCATTCAGAGGCTTCAACTGGTGCAGAGTGCGGCGGTGGGGGCAGTTCTTGGGGTCCCAAGAATGACCCAAATTACACCACTGCTCCGTGAGCTGCACTGGCTGTTGGTCTGCTTCTGGAAGCAATTCAAGGTGTTGATTATTACCTTTAAGCCTTGCATGGCATGAGTGCAGGTTACCTGAGGAACCATCTCACTTCACTGGGACTGGCCCTCCCCACCAGCACCAGCAGAGGAGGCATGCTATGGGCTTCATCAGCTAAGGCATTTCAGCTGGCCGGGGCCAGAAGAGCCTTTTCTGCCGTGGCTCCTGCCCTTTGGAATATCTTACCCCCTGAGATGAGATTGACTCCCACCCTCCTAACTTTATGCAGGAGGCTGAAGACCTGGCTCTGCCAGATGGCTTGCGGTCCTAAGAAGCAATCCCACTCCCCACCCTATAACATACATACACATCCTGTTCCCTCCCTCATCTTTTAATTATAATTTTATTTGAATGGGGACTTCTATTTTTACTCTTTTAGATATATTTATATGTGGTGATTTTAATGTTTTATGCTGTAAGCCACCCAGAGTCATTTCATTAAGAGATGGGCAACAAATAAATTTAATAATAACAATTCCTTCAACAGCACTGAGTAAATCCTCAAACTTCTCAGTGCTAGGATCTCCATTCTGTAGAACTTCTCTCAACGTAAACTAATAAGTGGTACAATTACAAAAAAGAAATACAAATAGAAATAAAAGAATTATAGTGTAAGCATCATCCTACTTAAAATTCTTTTACAGCAAGTAAACAAAATTCATTAAATTGTGCTCAGTTCTAAGATACAAATTTGTATCGAAGAGCAAAATGCTGTATAATACTGATAGACAAAACTAACAAGGCAGTCATGTCTAAAACAGGCACAATACCTGACGATGGGATACCTAACAAGAAAATCATAGTTCGAACTCAGCACATCTAGGAGGTCTAAAAAGGATACAGTGGATGGAGGAGAAGGTGAGCTGTGGGTTTCCATGTGGCAGGAGCTCTCATTCCCTTCTGTCTTTGACTTTATCTCATATATTAACCCCAGGGAAAAGCCCACAAAAAAACAGGAGGAAAAGCAACACATCTTTGGATTCTTTAATGCTGGCCAATTGATCTCGTCACACATACATACGTACACACACTAATGGAAAGGAGGGTGATCTGCAAGAAAGCCTAATATGGCCAAGATTTGTTATTTCTGAAAATAAAAACTTTTTGGCAAACTGTAGCTATCTAGTATCATTTCAATACTGAATCAGCGGAATAAGATAATATATTTCACTATTGGAGAGTAGTTAATAAACATATACATATAAAGGTATTTGTCCTTATTATTATAAGTGTGTTGTTCATGTCTTAGATTGGGCATATTTGAAATATTTCCAAAATACCCAAAAAGGTAAATAATTTTTTATAACTTCCTCTATTAGTTTCTATTAGTTAAAAGACTCCTGACAAATACCACATTTAGATTCAAAGGAAGACTGGAATGTAACTATATTAACTACCAATGATCATGTTCTCTTAAAACATGACACAAACGTTTCTTTTTAGAAAAATATTTAACTTGCAGCACCAACCCTTGGTGGTCCAATAATCATGCCTGTCCACCGTGTAAGTGTCATGTCTTCATCATCTTCCAGACCCCAGCTTACTGTACCATCTCCTACTCCTTTTTGACCCTCTTCAAGTTCTTCCAACAAGCGAAAATTACGAGGGACTTTAACTATTGGGAGAGAAATGAGGCAATATTAACATTGTTAAAAACAGTATTAAGAACTTATTTAACCTGTTAGTAAATATGTTTCATCTAATCCAACCATTATAAATCACACATCAGAATGTTTGTATTTAAACAAAACAAAAACTTTAATGGTAAAATAAAGTACATCCCAATTGGAAATTAAATCATTATGCATAAAATAATGTTGTTGTAAGTCACTCAGAGTTGCCCTTGAACTGTGAGATGAGCAGTATATAAATTAGATGGGATGTTTCACATTATATGGATAAATGTTTAATTTATTTTGGAATAAAAACATTTTCTCATTAGTCTTATTTTAAATGGTAGATTCTAAATATCAAATTTCATACTTGGAAGTCAAATCCAATCAATTTTCTGCATCAAAAAATAGCTTTTTTGATAGTGAGAATGTTTTCAGTTCATATTATCAGTCTCCAGGAAACATTGTCAAATGTGAATAATCAAATCTTGACTTAATCCTTTTTCTTTCCAGAACATATAAACTTTTTTCCATAGTGAGACACTGAAATTAGAAAGATTCTAACTACTAGTTTTAGAACAAGCTAGAATATGAAACCAATCTGAGATTATGGTTTACAAATTAATTGATTTTTTGTAAAGCTGATGACTGTAATTCTGTGGTTTAGACAAAATAAGAAACTACAGACAAGAGTATTTCTGACTAGTTTTATTATATTGAGCAAGCAGGGCATGAGGTGGGTGCTCCAGAGGGCAGGCAACTGACTGTTGCTGTTCAGTAGAGCACGGCCAGGTACAAGGTAGGTGCTCCGGAGGGTGGAAGGATGGAAAAATGACAGGAATTGGAGCAGACCTGTGCCTTCACCTCCCAGTTTGTGGGAAGCTGGCAGGGAAGGTTGCAATGATGATCATGTGACTATGGGATGCTGCAACTATTGTAAGTGGAAGCTGGTTGCCAAGCACCAAATCACAATCACATGATCACAGGGGTGTGGAACTTTTGAGGACCAGTCATACATATTGCTTGTTCAGCACTGTTGTAAATTAGGACTACCTGTATATACTATGCCTGAAAATTAAATATTTTTTCTTGTTAAGGTATTAGGTCTGGGAAAATATGGTGAAAAGTAAGTTTATGATATTTCATTTACTTATCAATTATATGCTCCAAATCCACAATTGTACTGGTCACTGGAATTGTTATCAGATTATTCATTCAAATATGGTTCATACATGATTCTTTATCTAGATTAACAATTATGCAAACATGCAGTGCCAATTAAGTTGGTTGAATATTACTATGCCCACACAGTAATTTTGCTTTTGGAGGCACAAATTGAGGAAAGATCTATGGGTTTTTAATAGATGGTACCTGCAGTTCAAGATAGAATTCTGAACTTTATTTTATTAAAATATACTGAAAAAAATAACAATTATAGGTATTATACTGAAATACACAAATAAGAAACAGACTCAATCTACTCCATGCTGTGAATCCAGACAAAGTAGAAAAGGACTCCTTAGCAAATTCTAAACAGCTACCTTTTCTTATTTTATTTCTACATAATGTAAGGTATAAACACACACTATATTTGTTCAGTACACACTTATCTGAACTAGATGTAGATGTATAAATTGCTTTTCTCATGTTTGTAAACAGTACTATCATTGCTTCCCATAAGACTTCCTAAATGTACAGTTTTGGAAGAAAAAGTGGATATACACCAGCATTTGTCCAATTGTAATTGTTACCTAATGTATTACTTATTAAATATGTTTAGAATATGCTTTAATGGCTGCATACCTACCAACATTTTTTCAACTAGCTAAATACTAAGCAATTTCTGCTTTCACAAAAATATGTGTTTAAGTCTAATAATTTTAAGGTTATAGGAATCTATTATTTACTCATCAATGACTATTATACATTGTAAAAGGTAATCAGTATTAGATTTATGTGGCATATTATACATGTGATTTATGTGATATATTATATATTGGGCTATCTTTAAAAGCAATCTGTGAACTACTGTTCATTCAGAATGCAGCTGTCAAAATTTTAGCAAAACAGTTAAGCACAATAGATACCAATCCTAAAAAAACTGATAGACTATTTGTAAGTTTTATCAGACACAATTCAAGTACATAAAGCCCTAAATATTTTCAGACCCAGGTATTTAAGGCAGCGTCTCACCAAGTACTTGATGTCCCATATATGGGGCTGGTCCCACATAGAGGCTGGCAATTAAGACTTCGCTTCATCTCACTATTTAATATAAATCCTATTGTAGCAGCTCTTTTGGTTATTATATCCTACTTACCAATTTCCCTCTTAAGAGTAGATTTGGCCCTAATTTGTCAAGGTTTAGATAATACTTGAAAACACATGTTTATTATACTTTTTGAAATAATACTAAGAATCAAAATCCTTAAACAGATGCCTGTGGTTAAAACATTTGTATAGATACAAATCTATTCCAAACTTAAGTACTTTATTTTAAAGCAATGGCTTATTTTATTGCTTTGCATACTGTACTGGACTCTTATGAGGAAGATACAAACATAAAAATAATACATTACTTACATTTAATTATTTAAGCATCCATTGTGTGCAAAACACATCCTGTTTAACAAGAAACAATATTTACAGTCTAAGCAAATCAGTATATAAGGGCAGCTGCCAAAGGCCTAGTTGCCTTATCATGGCAACTGGAAGCCCATGGGAAACTCAGAAGTTATGAATAAAACAGCATCTCCAGGTAATATGATTAATGTTCACTGATTTAACAACCCCATCTATATTAACAATGGATTGAAGTCACAATAATTAGACAGCTTAAAGCATCAAATTAATGATGTAAGAACAGAACCTGTAGCACTAGAACACTTAAATACAGAGTTGAGATGCAATGATGCCATTTCATGAACCCCAAGTAAGAATTGATTTAATCCAGATTTTTTTTATTTAGAATACTAGAAAAATAAAATTTGTAAATATAATACATATACACATTGAATCATTTGTTTTATTTTTCCACACTCACTGAAATGCCACATCATTCAGAAGCACCATAGGATGAATTTCTGGTTAACTTATATGTCCTCTCCACAAACAAGAAAAAAAATATGTGAACAATGAGGAAATATGGACAAAATAGTATAAAAGGCAAGGCATATTGCATGCTACAAAGGAGAAAGAATATTCACAATTATTTTATCATACTGCCTAAACAAAAAAGGCAAAGCAACAATCAAAAAAGGAAGAAAAGTAAGCAAAATCCCAAGCTTATAAACTGCTTAAGTGGCAGATCTTCTTTCCTGAGATCCGAAGGAAGTTAGCCAAGATGACAGGAGGAGGAAAGTGCATGAGATTATAAAAAAAAAAAAAACCTTAAAACAAGCATTCTTCAGAACCAACAGAGTAGTAAGTGAAGATGCCAGCCAAAACTCATTGGGTTGTGTTTTTTTTAGCTCTGTTAATCATGTAATGTCTGTATTTTCGAAACGAAACACGCGACTGAGTTCAGGCTGGCTTGGGAAGAGTCGCATTTGTCAGCATTCTGACTAGAAAGGGATGCGACCGAAGACATTGCTCAGCTCGCACAGCCCCAACCCTGTAAGTTTCCGCCACAGAAAAAGGTTCGACAACCCAGAAAACCGCTCCCCGCCCGTCAAGATACAACAGCCGCCTTGGAGGGCGCGTCTGACGCCCTCGACAAAAGACCCCGACACGTTCCTAACCCGGTTCCTTTCCCTTCTCCGGTGTCTTCCAAGCGAACTCCCTGCCCGGCGCCAACCCCTCGGCCTCTCCTCCGCTTCCCCGGCTGGAACTTCAGTCGGGCTGTACTGAAGCCGCTCACCCGCCCTCCGAGGATTAGTCTCAGCCCCACGTTCAAAGCCCTCCCTCCCAACCGACAGCACCGCAGGAAGCCCCAAATGACCCCCACCCCAATCTCAGCACAGACCTGTGGATCCGGCCATCTTGTCCAAACCCCTCCCCCACCAGCCGGAAACACACTGGCGGCCAGCCGTGAGTGTTGCTTTGCGTGTAACGTCATTTCCTGGAAACAAGCCCCTCCCCTTCGCTGAACTTTTTTTGTTTTGTTTTGTTTTTTTGTGGCGAGATCCGTGAATCTCGCGGCTAGAATGAGGGCCTTTGCAGCCGGGAAGGAAGAGCGCGATAGCGCTGCAGCGTAAATGGAAGAACATGATTGGGGAATATGGTGGGGTGGTTCCAACCAGTGGAATATTCTGGAGAAATCTGCTATCTAGATTGTGTTCAATAAGCTACTGCTAATGTACTAAACAAGTATTTTACCATCTGAGTTAATTCATTTCACAGCATATAATGCTTAGCTTTTGTTGGGCTATCTAGTTTTGCTGAGGAATAGGCTTCAATGGACAGTAATCACTAGCTGAAATTCCCCTGAAGTATAAATTTAAGTATGCAGACCAGTTTTTACAGCTTAGGCTAGTGAGAAAGAAGATCATAGGAATGACTAGGACGAAAAGGAAATGCTGCCAGTATTGGGTGATTTTTATCTGGAGGAGTGGTAGCTTTTATTGACTTCTAGCTTGATTTGAGATCCAGTCTTACTGTTCCCAGTACTATGCTTATAGGAATCTAATGAAGCTGTATATTCAGTTTGAAATTGAATGCTTTCTTCAGACTTACTAACCTTCAAAACCTCATTGCCCTCTGCAAATGACACGTGCCATGACACCTTATCACCATAGATAAGACTGCCTGAGCATTTGGTGCTGCTTTTATCACATTAGAATATCTTTTAATTTTTACTATAATCTCATATGTGAGCTTGTTACTTAATTAATTCATGTATTACTTAATATATGAGGAGTAATAGATTTAAGACAAGCTTTACAACACTTAATTGCATGTTTCACTTTTAATTAAGCTGTCAAGTGAAGCAGAATACCCAATAATATATATAACGAGAAAGCCTTCGTCTTTGTTTACTTTTAAATGGAACACTGAAAAGCACATTTAGAAAGGGGAATTAGCTCAAATGGTAGAGCGCTCGCTTAGCATGCGAGAAGTAGCGGGATCGATGCCCGCATTCTCCAAGGTGCTTTTTTTTTTTTTTTTTTTTGAGATTACATCTTCATACAGCCCATAGTTAACAGTTCTCTTATTAAGGCCAATTGCTAGTTAATAATCCAGGATAGATTATTACTGCACCAGTGAGTGTTATGAACCACTGTGGTTTTGAATGGATATTCAAAGTTTCTTGGATACTTGACACTTAAGGGAGGAGGAAGGTTGGAACACATCTATGGAAGAGAAACGTATTTGATTATTCAGGAAGGGGAAGAGAGTGAAAGCAGCAGACATCTCACAGTTTCAGCTGCAATAAGCTGAATGGGTGAATCTTTGCCTTTGAAGAAGTGTATTTTTGCCCTTTTTATATTGCTTTAAGTTTCTTCCAAAGGAACCAAATATGAATGCTGTATTTATGCTGATGGAGAATACATTGTAGTACTTATTCTGGTCTATTCATTTCCTGCGGTGATTCATCAGAGGTTAAGTACACTATTTTGAGAGGGGAAATAGCTCCAATGGTAGAGCACTCGCTTAGCACGCGAGAGGTAGTGGGATCGATGCCCACATTTTCCACTGTATGTTTTTTATATTAAAAAGGTTAATACGCGCGGGGGGGGGTGGATAGGGATATTCAAATAAAGTCATGTATATTTCCCCTTCTCCCATATGCATTGACTTTTAATAAAACTAATGCATAGTAGAATCATACTTTAGAATTTTGGGGTGTTTTTTTTTTTTAAATGAGACTACCGTATTGTATAGAATAAAGATGTGGGAAATTAGCTCAAATGGTAGAGCACTTGCTTAGCACGTGATAGGCAGTAGGATCAATCCACGGGGTAGTTTTTTAATATCATGTTTTTAATTACAAAGCTTTGCTTTTGACTGTTACATAAGATAAATGGAAGATCAAGTATAGCAAAAGTTTCCATTTCTTTTCATGAGTGCCTGCAATTGAATGGTTATTATTGTAAGAAGTAGGACAGGCTTAATTAAACATAGAAAGAGAATTACAAAAACTACTATTTGCTTCTGTTTTATCATAAGCACAGACTTCCGACTCCTGATATAAAGGGCTTGTTTTCATTATAGACTGTTGCTTTGCAATTTTGCTGCTGAACGATCTGTGAATCAACAGAAATCCCTTGATAATTGCCTGTTTTTCTGCCAAAGCTTTCTATACAGAAGCTTCCAAATTGACAGTAAGGGAGGGGAATTAGCTCAAATGGTAGAGCGCTCGCTTAGCATGCGAGAGGTAGCGGGATCGATGCCCGCATTCTCCAATTTTCATTTTAGTCCGTTTTAATAAGAACTATTTTGTTCTTTAGAAAAGTACACGCTGCATGTTTATTAAAGACGTTTTGGTCAACAATATGTCATACATAATGAAGAGAAAAAAAAGGAACCAGCCAAACTTTTATCTTCTCTTTTTATTTTCTGGGGCTGCTATGATTATTCAAGTGTTAATCTTAGAAAAAGTAATTCTGGAGCTGCAATGCAATTGTTGCCTTAATTTTATATTAAAATCAAAACAATAGTGAATTTTTAAAAAGTAAACTAATATTATTAGTGGTTTATAAAGTGATGGATGTTGTGAACACTTTTTAATTTATGTTAATACTTAACAGCAATAATTCACAGATTTAGATTTGCTTAAAGAAATAATCTTGATAAATTAAATGATGTTTCTTCCACAAAACAGAACTCAGTTTTTTGTAAATCATTTGCTATTTGTATTTATTTATATATTTGCTGACTCAGTTTATATGCTGTCTTTCTGAACACAAGCTGCCTTATGTCAGAAACCAAACGAATAAAGGAACCATTAAATAATTACATGCAAAAAGTAAAAAAAAAAGCCAACTCTTAAGGCAAATCAAATATATGTGTATTAATTAATCTTGAAAAATACCGCTCCCCAGAATCAATGCTAATAGAATACTCTCTTCAATCTGCCAACTGAAAAAATAAAGGATCTATTGTGAGGAATATAATTTTCAATAGATTTGTAACAGAAATAGTATGTGCTCAAATGGTCAGGCCTTAAGCATCACACCAAGCATTAGCAACCACTGTAGATCTTTCAATTTGGGGAATATCTGATGTCTATATCAGAGATTAAGTAGCTACCTATGTGATGTTTTGCACTAATTTCTGGGTTCTATAATCTCCCAGGATTTGAAATGGACACCTAACATTAGAACCTTCACTAAAAAAAAGCACATCCAAGAATGCTCTTCCTGCGTCAATTTAGGAAGTTCAGACTGTCCCAGGAGCTGTTGATACAGTTCTACAGAGGAATTATTGAGACTGTCATCAGTACTTGTTTGGTGTAGCAAACAAACAGGACAGGTACAGACTCCAAAGGGTAGTTAAGACTGCAAAAACAACAATTGCAACGAGGCTGCCTTCCATAGACGACTTGTATATTGCAGGGTCAAAAAGAGGACTGAGAAAATATCTACAGACCCCTCACATCCTGGACATAATCTGTTTCAACTCCTCCCCTTAGGATGCCACTATAGGGCATTGCATGCCAAAACAACTGGACACAAAGACAGGTTTTTCCCCTCATGCCATCACTCTACTGAACACCTAATCCTTACAGTATTGTATTACAGTGTTTCCCCGAAAATAAGACCAGGTCTTATATTAATTTTTGCTCCAAAATACCCATTAAGGCTTATTTTCAGGTTAGGCCTTTGGGGCTGCGCAGCCCACGCAGCGCAGGTGGGTCTGAGTGCTGTGACCTCCTGGCCAGCTCTCCAAGCAGCAGGCAGAGGCACGGGGGAGGGAGGCACGCAATCCGGCCCACTGGATGCACTGTGCGGCCGACCAGCCCACTCCATCCCACTGTCTTTGCTTGCCTGTGGCTGCACGGTGCATCTGGCAGGCCGGATCACATGCCTCTCCCCGTGCCTCCACCTCCACCTGCTGCTGGTGCCACTGCCATGAGCCAAGACAGCAGCGGGGTGGGGCTGGCATGCCACGGCCCCTGCACGCTCGGCCTCCCATCCAACCTTGTCCTCCAGCTCCGCCACCTACATGGGACGAGCTGCCCACCCGCCGCCCCACCCACAACAGTCCCGGCAAACAGGAAGGCCGAGGAGCCCCCATCCCCAAAAGGCAGCCAGGACTCCCCTCCCCGATCCACCCAATCCCAGTCCTGGAGCTGCCACACGCACCCCGCACCCATGCACCTCGGGGCCCCATAGCCAGGCCATCCCTGCCCTGCCACCTGCCTCGCCAGTGGCACCGGCAGCAGCAGCGTTGTATAGCCCTGCCTCCCCTCAGCCTCCCCCCAGTCTGGGAAACCCAGCCCAGGCAAGAAGAGCGAACATAGCAGCAGCAGCCTCGAGGAGGAAGCAAGCACGGCCAGTCATCCCCTCAGGGAAGCAGGGCCAGGCAGTGGGATCCTAGCGCCCCGAGAGCTCAAGGGCCGAGCCATTTGCCCACCACCCAGGGCAGCCCGCACTGCCATCCTGGTGCCTCCCACGTGGTCAGAGAAGGTCGGTGAGGCTCCTCTGGTTGATCAGGCCCTGGTGCCTGCCCTGGTCCCGCCTCCCTCTACTGGAGACCCCTGGAAACCCCCCCCCGAGCCTTGCCTGGGCCACCACAGGCACCCCCCAATGCAAGTGATGTTGAGCTTGGTCACTCCTCCCCCCCCACCCGGGCAACCACAATGCTGTCTATCTTAAATGAGGCTTATTTTGGGGGTAGGGCTTATATTACAAGCATCCTGAAAAATCATGCTGCGGCTTAATTTCTGGTTGGGTCTTATTTTGGGGAAAACATGGTATGTCTAACTATATTTACCCATGTTGTATGGCTATAGTATTATTATTTTCATCTTCTCTATTACTTGCTCTTTTTGGTTTTATATTATGATTATTATTACTCTGTTGCTTTGCATGTACATTGAGAGCTTCTGCACCAGAGATAAATTCCTTGTGTTAGAGCTTCCAGAAACATTTCAGTTACCTCAGGAAGAGTCACAGCTGGCACACCAGGTATAATTGAACAAACACACAACTGCCTCTTGAGACTCTAGTGACAGTTGAGAATAAAGGAGCAATATTCATATAATTGTTTCCACATCATTTTAGTACATCTGGCTCTTTGGAGATGAGAACAGAACCAACCCTGTTAGCCTTTTATAAGGCCCTAAAGGCCTGGCTATATTCCTGAGTCTGAGGTGCTGAATGTGTCAAGAGCCATTTTCTGGCTAACTGGCTGCTGTGTATATTTATTTTGGATATTTTTATTTAAAAAAAAATGTTTTAATGCTTTAATTGTAATATATTTTTTTAATTGAGATGGGCGGCTATAAAAATTGAATAAATAAATAAAAAATAAATCTCCACTAGAAAAGCATAAAGGAAAATAGAAAGCTCTGAGTAGACTTCATGTTGCTGTTTGCCTGTTATGTAAAACACACGAAGACCAAACTTGTACAGGGATAATAAACACCAGAAGCAATAAATCAGGCAATAACACACAAAAGGTGTTGGGTGGCTTTTCCTGTCTCTGGATCAAGAGGCCCTACTTATGATCATGCCTTAAGTACTTGCAGCTCAACTATTACAATGAACTCTACAGTTGAAAACCACTCAGAAGCTACATTTGGTTCAGAATGTGGCACTTACTAGTTATGAGAGATAAGCCTTCTGTGCCCACATATTGTAACACCCGATTTGTAAGATGCACTAGTTACTAGTTGGCTTGTGGATATAAGTCAAGGTGCTGGTTATTACCTATCAAGCTCTACGTGGCATAACACCTATGCCATACCGAAAGATCACCTAACTTCTTTAACACCTGTCCATCCTGTATGTTCCAACGCATAGGATTAGCTTGATTCAGTTCTTACCAATTAAGAATGTTACTTGTGAGATCCAGGAAGTGGAACTTTTCCATCACTGCACCTGCCTTGAGATTTGTGCTGGTCCCACTTTCCTTATTTTTAAGCACTCTTTTAAACTTTGCATTTCCCTCAGGCCTTGGGTTGAGACAGTTTGATGGGTCCTATGAATTATTAAGAATTTGGAGTGATGTCACAACAGTTGCTGTTTTATGGGTATACATAACTGTGTACTGTTGTTTCTAACTCTGTGAACTCAACCAGTCAGTTGAAATAGAGCAGTTTAGAATTTAATAAATAAATGTATAATCCGCTATTGAATAGAGAACTCTTGGAAAAGATGTTACTTATTTTCTAGCTGATTATCAGGAAAACCCTTTTTCCTGAATATTCCAACTTAAATATTCAGCTGATAGGGGATGTTAGGGGATGTTAAATCACACTTTTTTCCAGCTTCCTTCAGCAACTTCAGACAAAAACAGCACTTGTGGCAAAAAGAGTGAAGTTAGGAGTTAGTCTCCCTGTGTATGTTCCCACCTTTGATTCACTTCAGAATGTTGGCAGTCTGCTTGGCATGCAACTGACAAGTCTTGAGTCCTATAAATGCAGGTTAGCTTCACAATAGCCTTAGCTACGTACTTGTAGGTTTGTATCCTACCATTTATTCAGGAACTCAAGGCAGCGCATGTAAACACTGTCTCCCGTTTCCCCCCCCACATCATAATCCTATGTGGTAGATTTGATTGACAGAATGATTGGCTGAGAGTCATCCAGTGAGCTTGTGCAGCTCAGCTTGAACCTAGATCTGTACAGTTCCAATCTGATAAGTTAACCATGCTTTTCATGCTAAGAAATTACTATTTTGGCTAATTTGGGCTACTGTTTAATACGTTTGATTGAATTAAGTTTATTTTCAAACACAAATGGAAAATACAAAGTTTTACATAGTAAATATAAAGTCAAAATTGTCTAAAACCAGTCTAAAACAATTGTGGCATATCCCTTTTAGGTGCATCCTAGAATCTTTCACAAAGATGCTATCTTACTATTTTTCGGACTGTAAAATGATGACATGCATCTGAGGCATTTTTTTTAAATCCCAAAATGAACATTTCCTCCATCAGGGTATAATTATGTTTTTAGTGCTGTAGTATGAACAGATGTACAGTTAATTGAACTAATTTCATTATCACGAAAACATGAATATATGTATACATAGTTTCAATTTCCATTTGGCAGGCTATTTCAATATATATTTTTAGCTAGCTATCTTTTGCTGAAAAGAGAACTACTTGTTCTATTTGTTTCTGAATAGAATTTAATATATAAATTGTCACTGTTAATATTTCCTACAAATATTAGTAATCTGTTGCTGTCCCTTTTCCTGGCACTTTTAAAAAAATTTTTTTTTAAACATTGTACTATTTATTTCCACCATGGAAAAAAATAAATAGAATTGTAATTCAGCTTCATTCAAGTTTGCCTCCATCTCCTCCTTGTGGTTATAATTATTACAACAAACACAAATATTTTTCCAATAGCAGCAGTGGTATAAAATCTATGTTAGTCTGTCCAACAGTAACCCTCTTAGTTTATTTTAGAAAATAGTTTCGTTGTGGTGCAAGGATTTATACTGCTTATACCAGAGGAAAATTTGTTAAGTCTGGGCTAGTTGCTGTGCAAACTGAAACCTGTTCAGGTTTAAGTAGTGGCTTGGTTGAACTATAATCTGCTCTTGTCCTCTAATCTATTCAAGCCTATTTCAAAATTGTATCACTTTTAGTGTGACCAAGAAATAAGGCTTATATAAAACATGGGAGGCAAAATTGATATTTGGTAGAATAAATTTTAACACACAGCCCAAGTAAAGTTTTGGAGTGTAACTTTCACCTTATTCAATATAAAACATTGCTATTTTTCTGTTGCAAAGATGAGAAAATTTGCTAACAGGAAGTTAGAACAGAAGGTGTACAGTACAAGGTTTTGCATGTAGGCTGCAGTTTTTTTTTTTTATATAGGAACAAAGCACTTGTTCAGTGTAAGAAATCTTAGAATAAATTAGAAGTAAGTATGTCACAAAGCGGGGTGCTCATTATTACATCTTTATTCCAAAGAATGTCAAAATGGGCCATGTAACTTTTCCTTACAAAATAAAAATAAAGGCCATGTGCAGTCCAGCATACCCAGAAATGGCCAAAAAACGATAGGTTGGAATATCCTGCAGAAGGGGAATGGGGACAGCAAATAAAATATTTTGTAATCAGTTATGTTCCCTAAGATAGACATTTTGACTGTTAAGGCTTCTGACTGTCATTAGCCCATGTTCTTAAAATTTCAGATATGCCAAAGAGCTGAAAATGTTTGCTAGTCTCTGTTCATGCACATCTTGTACACTGAATATGTCAGAAATTTCAAATTCCATCCTCTGTACACTTCCCTGTGTTGAAATGCATGCCTCTGCTTTATTGTCAAAGAAGTTTAATAGCAAGTCCCATCTGTGGCTCAGTGGTTAAGACGCTGAGCTTGTCAGCTGGAAAGCTGGCAACCCAGGTTCAAGACCTGAGCTCCATGTAACGAGGTGAACTCCTCTCCTTGCCCCAGCTCCTGCCAACCTATGTCTTTGGACAACACTGGCTCAATGGCCTGAAATGGAGATGAGCACCACCCCCTATAGCCGGCAACAACTAGCCCAATATCTGATTAGCATTATTGATTGCCTAACATTCTAAAATGTATGGCATTTGTTGCTGATATGAATCAAGTTGGTCATTCTTTATGAGGGACTAAAAAGCAGTTGTAATTTGAAATCATTTGTATGGATATTAGTCAGCCCTATGAGGTAGACCAAACTAAGAAACAAATGCCAGGTTTGCCTAAAACTATTTTAAGATTGGCTATAGCAACAGAATCCTTTAAGTCTGAATTTGTTTCTCTGCCTCTTTTATCTTCATAGAAATTTTGGAGTGTCTGAGATGCTTTTGGACCCACCCCCCTCATCTGGTCTTCTGCAGTGTTCATCTGCTCATCACTTTGGTAATGGATCTTCAAGGTTATCCTTTTTGTTCTCTACAATGTTTTTCTTTGTGATTTAATTTAAAATGGCTGTTCAGGTTCTAGTACTTGGTTTCTAAATGCTTGAAAACAGAACATCAAGAATACTTCCTTACCCACATTTGACCTGAATGTTTACTCAATTGTACAATTCCCTTGTGTTATACATGATATACTGAAGCACAAACAGGTTGTGTTCATAAATTATCCAAGAGTCAGCTTTGGAGCTCTTTTATAAACTGACATATTAGTGACAATTAGGAACAGATCTTTCAATGGTTAATATGTTATATGGCTCTCTGACTCAGTTTCAAAGCCTCTGTGCTAGTTCCTGTTTTTAGTTTCTCTCTCTGAAGCCTACGTCTGCTTCCCCCACCCCAAGTTTTATTTGCATTCTGTGAGATTTGCCAAGAGCAATTATGAGTTGTTTGAATACTAGTATGCTTTCTATTTAAATACTGGCATCTTAATTTCATTTTAAATGAATTCTAGCCACTTGATTTTCAAAGCTTATAACTTACTGGAGCTGTAGCTTCGGATTCACTTGTCTGAAATAGGCAGCTATAGACTACCCAAGTTGTATAGTGTTTTAAGAAAATTACAAGCTATGTTGCTAATACTTCTATTTGACAGGAATACTTTTATCACTTCTGACTGATGGCAGGCCCTGTTCTTTGCATATTTCAAAATCAAGTCATTAAGTGCCTTGCCCAGAGATCTTTGTCATCTTCTCAGCTAAGAAAAGCTGCTTAACAGTGCCAGAAGGTCAAGCGAACTCTAAAATTGTGTCTCATATTTTCTATTGCTTTTACTGTATTTACTAAATTTATATCTTGCGTTTTGTTCAGATTGGGGCAATACACAACATTCCCTTCTCCTATTTTTTTCCACAACAGCAGCCCTTAGAACAGGGTTTGGCTGAGCATGTGTGTTATTGGCTTGAAGTCACCCAGTAAATTTCCATGGCTAAGGGTAGAGTTAAGTGTCAGTCCAATATTTTAAGCACTACATCATATGATTTTCAGTACTATATTATACGTGTCCTATACTTCTGTCATAAAATATTATATAAGCTTACTTAGAAGTTGAATTAAATACGATCTATTATAAAGGCAGAATATGACATCAATTTGCTACACTGAAAAGATTAAAATCATTTCCTATTCTACAACTCAGAACAAACTCTTCGGAGGAATCAAAAAGCAGAAAACCAATTTGCTCCTCAAAATATTAAGTTATCTTTCATATGTTGACGTGGTATTCCAATAACTCAGAACAATAATAACTAATGAGGACTACCAAAACTAACTACATTGTGCAAAGGTGAGCTTATATTCAGATGGAAAATTAAAAGTTAAAAATGAAGATTTGTCCACAATACACATAAAGGATGTGGCAAGATTCACCGACCCAGTCTTCTACCTGAATTGTTTGCTGAAATTATTAAGAAAAAAAAAATCAACCACTGTATTTCAGCCAAACAGATGCAACTACTTGAAGTTTGTGATGACAGATTTTTTTTATTGTAACATTATTTAAAATTTTTATGTAATAATGACTGTAACATTATTTCAACAACCTTTGAATTCTAATTCTCTACTACCCCTGGTGTTTAAATATAGAATTTATTCAGGTTAAAATGCTAAGGAAGTATATTCATGAAGATAAAATCCACTGTGCTTTAAGTATTTACAGTTTTTAAAAATTAAACTTTAAGCATTAATGTTCAGTGATGTTGACAGCCTCTGTTAAACAGTATTTTTAAATTACTGCAAAATGGTGTTTGATTTAAAGTAGTCTCACAGTCCTCCCAGTTACAGTCAAGAAATCATCATCAGCCAATGCATGAAGTGCTTCTTCAAACATTTCTTTAGTGATAGCCTTGAAGAAAAAAATAGAAAAAAATATGACTTTTAATTAACCTGCATAATATCAGCATTCCTTTATCTCCCATCAGTTTTTTCCTTCACTGAACTCAAGTTCAAGATTCTTCAACTATAATTCAAAATGTACATATAATCTAGAAATTATATAATAGCTTCAGATATCTAAAACAATTATTTTAATACTTCCTGAAACACTGATAAAAGTCTCTGAAAAACATAATCAGTCTTGGCAACGTAGCCTTCTCCAATCTATTATCCTATAAATGCTGTAAATCACATTCCATGCTGGAATTGTAATCCAACAGAGAGAACCAGATTGGAAAAAGTATTCTAAAATAACCGTTCTCCAATTTATGTAAAGACAAAATGGCCTCAACCAGATCATCATTGTTCTCCAAAACATACACATTGTCTTTGCATTTTCTGGCTGCCTATGAAAAATGCAAATAGATTCTTATAGCAGGATAAGACATAATATTTTATTTGATTAGTAGTTACGGCTTTTCAGTAGCTATGAAATAAATAATAAAAGTGAAGACAAAACATTGAAAAATAAATAGAAGTGCTTTGTCGGCTAGAGATAAAATACACAAACTCTTAAGCTTGTTTCAAACTTACTGTTTCAGATTGCGCACGAAGATCATCAAAGAGTTGTTGATATTTTAGAGCTGGTGTTTTACCCTTGGACTGAATAAGTTTCTTCAAAGCTTGAGCCAATTCTTCTTTGCGCTTACGGGCAGTGGCACTCATCCCTTTAAGAGCAAAAACAGGAACAAATCATAGAAAGAGGATTCTACATTCCAATACCTTAAAGAAAATTCCAGATTATGGCATCAAGTATTTTTAGTTTTATCATCATGTGGAAATATTTATACAAAACATGTATTATTATAATATGAAGACCTGTTGTAAGAATAGATATGTCCACAATTCCAGTCCTTGGATCAGTGGCAGACTGTTTTAATGCCTCACGATGAAGACGTTTTGCTTCTTCTACATCTATTGTTTCCACCTTTGCAGAAAAACGCACTTTAGCGTGAGCTTCAGCCAAACGAATCAATGATTCTAGCTGCCGAGGATATGCGGAAACCATCCCTTTACCACTTCCAACTTTTCTCATATCCACATAAGCCTAGTAGAGAAGAAAAGATTGTAATATTGTTTGTATATATTATGTATACGGATTAAACATTTTAGAGGAGACATAACTGAGAAAGAGATTACAAATATAAAAAACACCAGTTCTACTATTTCATCCAAACAATGGCTAAATTGTTTACCCTCAGCCACTGGGGAATGGGGTGACAGTATTCATATAATTTTTAATATTTATGGGATCAATGATTTATCTCCCCTTTAAATATTTATGTAATGGATATATGTAATGTGTATTACTTAGAATTTAGTTGAATATGCAACTGGACCTATGTAGGCAAGCAATTCCATCCTTCTCGCATCCACACATAGGTTTGCAGCAGAAAGTGACCACCCACCCATCCATTTCCCTGCAACGAAATCCTTGGGCATTCATTTGTGCAACTAACGAGTTGATATGTTTAGGGCAGAGTTCTTCAAACAATACCCAAGTTCACATATTCAACTAAGTAGCCTTAAATTAATGCATGTAATTCTATTTTAAATTTAATACTGACATAAGACTCCAATCAGTTCTAAATCATGTTTATTTGCCTATTCAATACATTCATTTCTGAAGATCTATACCTTCCAAGAGCACTTAAGAGGTGCTCCTTCTCTCTGCAGCACAATGTTCTGGAGAGTGCCTCAATTTTTCCTATGGGATCATCTATTTATACAAAGGTACTCCATCCAAATGGATTTAATCCAGAGCAAAGTTCCCCTATTCTCATGTAACCATATTTTAGCTCATGCTTTTCAAATAAAATACCCTTTTTATATACTTGTTAATTTAGAGTCACTTGCAATTAATTATATTTCCCATTAGAGCTTTAAATGACCGTTAGACTTCAAAATCAGATGGGTAATTAAAAAGTGTGCTGTGCGAAAGTTAAAAAATATTTTAGCCTGCTTGTACCTCAATGAGAGCTTGACTTGCTTCTTCACTCAATTTGGTATTGATGTAAGTACGAGCATAAGCTATATAGTCTCTAAGTACTGCCATATCCATGTATTCCTCTTCAATCTGTTCTTCAGTTTGGTAGTATAATGAAACCAAATGATGAGCTAAACGTCTATCATATGTTTCATCACGAGGATCCAACATAAGGAAAATGAGATCAAATCTATGTGGAATAAAACAATATGAACGATTTTTCCATCATTAATAGGACTGCTTCTTGAAAAATAATAGTATCTCAAGTTACAAAAACATTAATTTTATTACATTCTGGAATGCGAAGTTCATCCAGTAAAATCTAAGTTAGAATTTTGTTTTTTATGTATGGCATATTCATTTATTTGATTTCTGTCCTGCCTTTCACACAGAAGAGGACATACAGAGTGTCTGTGCGCCTTCCTATTTTTCCCCACATTCAGCTCGCTGTTGAGGCAGGTTGGGTTGAGACAGTCACACAATGAGCTTCTTTGAGAATGGAGTAGAATGCCCATAAGCTACAAATCTTAGGTCTTGTAGTGGCATGTATCCCTATTGCTGCCTCCTTAAATATTTAAATTTTCCTCTGCCTATGCCGTTCCAGGAAAAGCCATGGATTCTTTTAAGGAGCACCTGCGGATAGTGAAAGCGCACCCATGCCAGATCTGAAGTGTTCTTGCCCACTTCAGATCTGAATATTGCAAGCTTCAGAACAAAATGCCTCCTTTTGGAGTATACCAAGAAAGCAATATAGAAGGGTCTGTGAAACAGCTCCCATCATCTGAACATTTAACACCAGCGCCTCCCTCTTGTTGAGTAAGCAGTCACACAATCCCAGAAGATACAGTAGTTCTGAAGAGTTACAAACAAGTGCTCTGTGAATACTCCTTCCTTACACTTCAATATACTGTTTTGCCTTTAAATCCAAAGCATTGTACAGCCCTACTAGGGAGTTGGTGAAAATAATGTTATGCAAAAATAACTACTAGCAATGATAGTGCATATATTTCAGAGCATACCTGGATAACAATGTGTGGGGAAGCTGGATATTTTCAATTGTAGTTTTCTTTGGATTCCACTGGGATTCTATTGGGTTAGCAGCTGCCAAAATGGAAGTACGAGCATTTAGCTGGCAAATAATTCCAGCCTGTTAGGAAGAAAAGATTTGAGATTCTCTTATAATTCTGGATCTCATTTACATGAAAGTGCAACAAAGTTCTTATATGTTTTACTCTTTTATAAAAACTCTGTAAATGAACCATTTCTCAACTGTTGTGTGAATAAGACCATAAGCTAAATGTTAGTGGGAAATGCAAATATTAACTCTTTCTCTGGTCAATAGACCTTTCTTAGGACTCCCCCTTTCTCTTATCATCCCCATAAACTCAAGCATTTTGGCTTTCCCCCATTTATACTATTTGAACTTTTTTTCTGTTGGACTGTCATGCCTATTTGTCCTATCCTATTTTGCATGAATGATTCCATTTGGGTATAGAGGTATCTGTACTCACACCTGGAGGCCAGATATAGAGGGAATAATATAATTTACCAAAATTTTAAAATGCAGATTTTATTAAGCTTACCTTGGCAATAGACAGTGTTTGTTGCTCCATAACTTCATGAAGCATTGATCTTGTACTTTCATTCATTTTATCAAACTCATCAATACAGCAAATCCCATTGTCACTGAGGACCAAAGCTCCAGTCTGTAGAACTAATTGTCTTGTTTCAGGATCCTTCATTACATATGCTGTAAGACCAACAGCACTAGAACCTTTTCCAGATGTATACTGTCCTCTTGGAACCAGGTTATAAACATACTGAAGCAACTGTGACTTGCTGGTGCCAGGATCTCCACAAAGCAGAATATTAATCTCAGCCCGGAAATTACCTCTGCCAGTGTGACTGAAATCTTTTCTTGAACCTCCAAATAGCTGAAGAAGAATGCCCTGCAAAACAATTTCAAGGTCAAGGCTTCCCCCCGCCCCTTTTTAAAAAGATTTAATCATTTTATTAACAAAATGAATCTTGTGATTTTTAAATTTCAAATTCAGATAATAATTAGTTATCTGATTAATATGTATGGAACATTTTCTTAGAACATCTAAGTGATATAATCTCATGGATACATCTGGTCATATGCATCTTTTCCATAGAACAGGCATTACTTCTCAGAAAATCTCCTTGAACTCTGCTTAGATATATATCTTGTTATCTCATTTATTAGCCTTTCAAAAACACATCCAAAATCAGACTAAACCTCCAAACTACAAATATTAATTGAATTAATCGATGCATGTTTTAAAAATTTAAGGTGCAATTTAAGATAATATTAAAAACCTCTGACAAGATAACGACAATTTCCCCTAGGCAGTGTTCTTACTTTTGAAATAGACATTAGCTATCCAAGTTAAGTATTTTATATTGTTTGGTTTCAAATTATGAAGTATCTTATTTTATATACTCCCAAAATGAATTGCCTCATTCATTTATACTGAGCCATCAGTATAATGGATTTTCACCTGTAGTAAACCACTAAACTAAAAGTTCTCTACTTTATAAGAAAATGCTATCTAAATTCCTTAAGTGAAATTCACTTCCTATACTTGCGCCTAATTATCAGTGTTTGAGGTTTTAAACCCCATGCCTTACATAATATAAAACCACTTTACTCATTGCTGAATTTTATTAATTTTTCATAATTTGACCATAATTTATTAGAATGCATGTTCCAAAAGGTGTGTAAAGTATTTCATGCATTTCATCAACATAGCATCTGGTTCAGCTGCTCAAATATAATTTTAAGTTTTCCTTACCTTTTTAATGTCTTCGTGCTCATATATGCTTGGAGCAAGAGCTGAAGAAAGTCTGTCATAAATATCTGGTTTTTGAGAAAGCACTTGAAGCATTTTTTCACGTTCTTCTGTAAACATTTTCTGTTCTGTTCCTTCTTCAAGTCCATGGAGACGTTTTGAATCAGTTTTGCAGTAATGAATAACATCAATGTGAGTCTTATAGACAGACCTTACACTGCTCATTCTTGGGATGACACGAACAGGAACTGCTCTGTAGATTCCTAATCAAAAATAAAATAGTATTAGATTTACCATATATATTATATATACAGTTTTCTTAAAATGTTAATCCAATAGCTGTCTACTTTGGCTAGATTATGGAGTCACAACTGGATACTAGTAATGCTCCTACATAATACAATTATATGTTGGAAATATTATTTTAAGTAATACACAACAAATAGATAGATCCATCTCGGTGGTTATGTCTTACCTTCAGTAAAAATATGTTATAATAAGCAATCAACATGGGAAATTATTTTGTTGAGCAATAAAGATAACACATCCAAAATGAACTCCATCATTCTTGGATTCGTGAAATAATTATGTTGTACCCCAAACAGAAAAATTGTTTTGGAACAAGTTATTGTGTTTTGGAGGATCTGCAGAATGTTTGGAGATGCCAGTTTCAGCAAAAGCAAACCAGGGAATGTTTCAGATGAAACAAAGTCCAGATATCCTGGTGGGTGTGGTCCCCTTTTCATCCCCCGAACCTTGTAGCATATTATGCCCACGCCCTGCTATTCTCAGTGCATTTTTGTGGTCACCCATCCCAGGGCTATAAAAAGTAAAATAACATCAATCTTTTTTCCTTACCAGTAATATTAACTCTGTCCCCAGGCTGAACTTTATCCACTAAATCATTGTGAGCAAAAAGGATAATAGTGTATGGTGTCTGACCAGCTGGCATATCTTCTGGAGACTCCTGTAGTTTGATCTGACAGAAAACCAGTGCAAAAATATATTTTTCTATTATATTAGATAATTCCAAAATATTCTTCTTCAAGAAAACTATCAAGAGCAAAAAGAAAGGTGTTTTCCTAGGCTGTATAGCGCTTAGAAGATAGGATAAACTAAGATTGCAGCTGCCTATTCTCAATTAATTTAGCTTTGACTAGGTCAAAAGTAATTTCAAAAGACATTCAAAAATAAGGATTTTTGAAGAAGGTATATTATAGCATGGTATAAAAGTTAACTGTTTAATTAGCATGCAACCCAAGGAATGAACATTTGCAAGTCACTATAGACCTGGAGCTGAAAGCTAACAAGAAACATACATATAGTAATTTTTAAAAATTAAGATTGTCAGAATCTTTATGATTGAAGATAAGAGCAACATACCATCTGTTTATCCGAGAACAGAGAGCGATTGTGAATCAAATTCATACTATGTGTGGTGTTACAATTCTTACATGCTGATGGTTCAGCAATCCTGCCACGATCAATCTCAACTCTTGTTGTGAATCCACAGACCTGACATTTGAAGAAAGCTTCTTGCATTTCCGGAATTAACTGGGATGTTCTGATCACCATGCCGCTGATTGTGATAAGCTGATCAATATCTGATTTTAAAATGTTTTTAAAAAAAACATATTGTTAATCATAATGAAAATTGTATTACTGTAAAATGGCATCTAGCATTTCTAAGCATATCCCAAATGGATATAGATACGATAAGACCACATCCAAAATATTCATTGTAGAATTATACATTTATATATAAAGTAAATTATTCTATTTCAAAATAAAGCTGATATATTAGGAAATAATTTCCAAATGAGAGTGTTTCTCCCCTTGAAGCAAATACATTTGTTAAAATTAAATTGTGCAATAGTGACAAAATGGACTAAAATTCAGTTGGTTACAAACCTGTTGACATCTAAAGACATTTATAAACAATTTCTATAATACACAAATATCGAACTTGTACCAAAACTTACCTTCAGGGTTCAAACTTCTCATGTTTCTTGTCTTTAATGCATTGTATGGTCTAACCTGAATTTGATGTTCCAGTATGGAATCAGGGTAACGCTCAAAGAAAATTTCATTAGCAGCCATATCAAATGTTGGGATTACTTCCTATGCAAGTTAGATATAAATGAAAAGTACATATTGACATTCTTCAGCACTAGCACATCCTTCCCATAAAAAGCAACTCAGTCATTCAATCCAATTGTATAGTGCAGGGGTAGGCAACCTTGGCTCTTTTATGACTTGTGGACTTCAACTCCCAGAATTCCTGAGCCAGCCATGCTGAGGGGAAAGGGAGTTTCCAAGCTGAGCCATGCTGGCTCAGGAATTCTGGGAGTTGAAATCCACGAGTCATAAAAGAGCCAAGGTTGCCTACCCCTGGTATAGTGGATAGGTTCAGAATCTACATTATTGATATATTTGTTTTAAAACACGGGATGTGTGTGGAATATCTCATGCAGTGGTTATATATTAGTGTGTGTTTTTTCTGGACACATAGGGCTTTTTCTTTTTTAAATAATGTCAACCCCCCCAAGTTGTTCTGAACTTAGGCAGCCTCTAAATCTTTAATAAATAATTATTAAGCAAAGACTCAAATCATTCAATAAAATTTTCAGATCAAAAGAAATGTTTGTTCATTAAAATAAGCAACTATGTAATTCCTAATCACAAGAACTCTTATAATTTTTGCAACATTTTTATCCTGCATATTAATGAACATCCAAATTACTTAAAGCAATAAATCCAAACTGTCTAAAATTACCTTTGGCTAAGACTATTCCTTCATTAAAAATGACTATTACCTGGGGATAGCACATCAGCTGTCTGTAAAGATTTTCATCAAATGATTTTAGATGGTCACAATTTAGATTCAGAAATGGTTCCCCAATTAAGTTTATCTGCAAGGTGAACAAAGATTGAAAATTAGCATGTAAATCTTCCAACACAAGCCTAATTTAAATAACGATGCTATAATTATACCTCTTCTAGTCTCTGCATGTATAAAGGTTCATTAAGATCCAAGCCAATGTTTTCTTCTTCCTTAGCTGTTGGATCAATAAAACGCTGAAGAAATCTCTGAATATTTGAAAACAAGAGAATACGGCTTCAGTGCTTGGGCTTATACAACAAAATCACAATAGGATAAAAAATCCTGATGATGGTCCTCAACTCAAACGAGTCTCCACAAGGGCTATCAATTTTATGTAATCAAAGAAAGCATAATAATAAAATATAAATACCCTGAAGCATTCAGCAAAAAGCTTTTCATGCATGCTGCATGTTTAGACTTCAAGTCTGTTACCACAATTTCAGATCAAATTATGAAATATAACTACTTACCTGGAACTTTTCTTTACATGAGGCTACATTGACATCTGTTCCCCAGATCACAAGCTTTTGTCCAACAGAGTGTTCACTTGCCATCGCATCACCTGGTGCAGGCTAAGTAAAACAGGAACTTATTAATATAAATCAAAAGAATACAGTTTTACATTTATTTATCCAAGAGAATGCCACTCAGTTCAACCGTTTTTTAATATACGTAGAGTTGACATGTGTACCTCCTGAAATGTGTGAAAAAAACCTACCGTATCAGAATGCAGATCCACCTGCCTGGTTTTACGGACAGAGCCAAGATCAGCCCGTTGTCTAATTGGAGTCCCTCGTGCACCACTCCTTGGTGTTCCTTCCACTCTAGAACTAGGTGTCCCATAGGTCAGAGGTGAACTAATATCAAAATCCATGGGAACTATTAGAGAAAAAGTTTTATAACATAGGTTATATTTTTTTAAACACAAGCTTGATGATTTATTTCATTTCCTGCCAATATAAAACTTTATGTAATCATACAAGGCTATTTTATTAGATTTATATCCTCCACTGTCAACAGACACTTAGTAGGTATCAATAACCATATGCCAATTAACTATACAAAAACAAAACTTGCAAGATAAAAATAAACCCTAATAGAAACTTCCATTTGTTTCAACCTATCCAGACACATGACTCCTTCAGCTACAGACCAAGACCCTGTAACACACATCTGGGGTAGCAATATATAATTGACTATCACTAATGTACTCATAATACTGCACCCTGAACTGACTACAGGTAGTCCTCAACTTACAACAGTTCATTTAGTGACTGTTTGAAGTTCCAGTGGCACTGAAAGAAGTGATTTATGACGGTTTTTCACATTTATGACCATTGCAGCATCCCCATGCTCAAGTGATCAAAATTCAGATGCTTGGCAACTGGTTCATATTTATGACCGTTGCAGCATCCCAGGGTCATGTGATCCCCTTTTGCGACCTTCTGACAAGCAAAGTCAACAGAAAAGCCAGATTCACTTAACAACTGTTACTAACTTAACAAAATGCAGTGATTCACTTAACAAGTGTGGCAAGAAAGGTTGTAAGATGGGGGGAAATTTACTTAACAAATGTCTCGCTTACCAACAGAAATTTTGGGCTAAATTATGGTTGTATGTCAAGGACTATCTGTATTTTTCCCAATACAGGTAGCCTTCAGTTTAGAACAGCAACCGGAATTGCCATCGCTAAGCAACACAGCCGTGAAGTGCAATGTCACGTGACTAGTTCTGGTTACCATCATTAGGCAAGGATAGCGTGGGTTGTTAGCAAGGACTTCACATCACTCTGACATCCAAATTCCTGCCAGCTTCCCCACTGACTTTGTGGCAAGCCAGCAGGGAACGTTAGAAATTGTGATCTTGTGATCACAGGGAAATTGCAATGGCTAGAACTCCGAGGACTGAGTTGTAATTATCACTCAGTGTGAAGGATCATTGAATGAAACAAGGAACACCTGTAGTGTTATGAATTTGATGCCTCAAATTTAGGACTGTATATCTTTTCCTTTGTATTCTGTATTTGTATTAATATTCTTCATCCATTTTTACTGATGACAGAAGAGCATCAATTAGAAATAAAGTTAAGCAAATTATGTTAGAAAATTATTTACTACATATCTCAAATTTACTTGACAAATAATAATTTTAAAAATCCTAATAGTTTAATGCAATCACTATCATCTGATGTTAAAGATACCTGAATTTTGCATTTGTGGTGGACTGGAAAACAGAGCATCCTGAACATTTGGGCTTTGTATGTCAACTGGTGGAGAAGTTGGCATTGGTTGCAAATCTGTAGAGTCATCCAGGCGACTCTGCTGTGACGGAGTGGAGCGTATGGATTCAGAAGCAGCTGCAGCAAGAAATACTGTAAATAAAACTTCAAGCTAAAGAGTTTCAAGAAAAATCTGCACGAGAAACTACTTCTAGAGCATCACAGAGAAAGTGAAAATACTTTCCTTTCTTAATCTAACAGCATACTCAAATGACAGCAAAGTGGTAAGGCTGCATTCTGCTTGGTACTCCTCAGTGTGGTTGAGATGAATAAAAATGTTTACTCTATCTTTAAACAGTTCAGTTACTATCTTTTACCAATGTGAGCTCCCCAAAATGCTTCGTAATATGTAATATGAAGATACAGGAACAAAAACAATCAGAGGATAGGACTCAATAGTTAATAGCCTATCTAATGAACAAGCCACCCGCACGAAAACAGAAAGCAAGACAGTTGTAGATCCTTGCTTGCAAATGCACAATCCGGGATGATACAACGCTGGCTCCTTGCGCGACAGAACTTGGACCGATCAATTAGCCGGGCTGCACTATTCAAGAGATCGCATCCAATCGATCGCTCGGACTCGGCGAAACGAAGGACGAGCAGAGCCATCTCCCTTAGCGCTCGGGGATCAGCAACTTACGGGTAGGAGCGTTCGCGTTCCCGCCAGTTGGGTCGGTTTCCCCTCTAGAGCGTTTTTTGCCTCGGCGACTCGGAGTCGATGCTGGCGAGGACATGGCTGGGCGAATCCTAAAGGAAAGAGGAAGGGAAACTACAGGTAACGGGGAGCGCCGCACTACAAACTATGCCAATAATCAACTGCGGTTCATCGACCTCCTCTATTAACTGCGCCCAAAGCCCACCGCGAGTACTTTCAGCAAACTAGCCCGCTCCTCCTCGAACGTCTTGAACTTTTGGTTCGTTTTCCCCAAACAGGTTTAGCAGGGGGGGGAAATTCCGCGCCAAATGGGATCACATGACCGCACGTTTTCGCGGGCTTTCTCGCCAATTGCAAAGCGGGAGAAACCATGTCTGCTCGAAAAGGGGGGAGCTAATACCTGCATGCCTCTTGCACGTTTAATATTTGAAGTGGTGTCTTTGAGTGGGGTGGATGAAACGACGAAAACCCGTTTGTCGGCTTGGTGGAAGGGGCTGCTGACCAAACCATACGGCCCCGTATGCTTCCAAGTACTTTTTTTCCATGTTGAGTTCCCCCTGTGTTCAACTAGTACCTCCACGTCTCAAAGAGTCTCTTTACTATTCAGATAAGGAATATCCAATTAATTTCAGGGGGGAGTTGTCTAACGTTGTATGCTAATTCAATATTCCGACAGGACCAAGCGAATAAGAATGTCGCTTTTCTTTGTCCTGTAATCTTAGACAAGATTCCCCCCCCACTTCCAGGCGGCAATGGTTTAATCTAATTTAATATGCAGGCAGCTTCCTCTTGCTAAAGCCAATCCCGTGATGTTTTCTTGCGCCTGATAGAGTTGGTTTATGCCTTGGATATTTCTTTTGATCCTCCTCCGTCCGGCTGTGGACTTGGTTTCGTCCACTCCTCTCCACTTCCCTCTTGAGCCCGAGCTTGTTCCTGCTGCTTCTGCGGCATGGCGACCTCCCTTGCAGCGGCTGGCGGTGGGTTGCAGGGCTTCCTTTTCCAGCTGCACGATACCCTTCGGAGTTCAGACCCCGGCAATGCAGCGCTCCACGGGTGCGGCTTAATCCGTTCTTTAGCGGAGTCGTGTCTCATTAGCAGTGGAGACGACATCCTGGGTGTGTAAACAATTGATCAAGGCGTGACCTGAGGTCTCGGCAATGTATTCCTTTAAAAAGCAAACAGACTTCGGTGGTGATGCAGTGGAATTGGGGCTTTGGAATGTAAACTCAAGCGACGCGTTTCTCTAACTCGAGAATACGGAGAGCAAAGAGCTCGGTGCGTTGCTTATTCAGCGAGCCTTACTTCGTAATGTTGCAGCTATGTGATCCATTCTGGAAGCAGAATGTTTACTCCAGACTGTTGTAGTTAATTTTGCAGACAGGACTATAGATGCTAGCGCCTGCATTCGCAAATGCTGTGCACTAAACAAGGAACAATTGCTTGGTTACAACCTTCCGAGTAATGAGTTGTGCAGGAGAACTTAAATCGTCCTATTACCGTGCAGATACTACATCACTTTGTGAGAGTATTATTTAACAAATGGAGGTTTGTTTACATTATGTTGAACTGCTTTACAGGGCTAAGTTCTCAACAAAGTGATATATAAAGCTATAGTAATCTTGGTATTTTTCGATAAAGCTGCTGGAACAATTTGGTTTCTGAAGCAGCAATAGCAGAGAGCTGTAGTGTAACCTAACAGTTAAAAAAGTGTTGTTCTGTCTCAGCAACTGTAAGACTTGTGGACTTCAACTCCCACAATTCCTTAGCTAGAATGCTATCTGGGGAATTCTGGAAATTGAAGTCTTTAAAGTTGCTGAGATTGAGAAACATCGAGTTAGAATGTTGAACTGGGGTTGGAAAGATCCAGCTCAGCCAGCTATGGATTTGACTAGGTGCTTCTCGGCTCTTGCTGTTTCTCAGTCTAATCTGAGAACGTTTGTGAGAATGAAATGAGTGGCTAGTCACGTTTCAGTGGTAGCAGATTCTCCACTATTTAATTTAGCATGATGAATAAATCCAAGCAAGGTTTGAAATTGTCTTAACTTCTAGACTGCATTTAGATTTTTCCCTGCATCTGTGGTGTTGAAAGAAAGCCAAGTGCATAATCCTTGTTCCAATATGTCATGTATTTCCTGAATGTGCCATTCTTTGTTATATTCATAGGGATAGTGTTATATTCTGAAACCCTTGACTTACGACCACAATTGGGACCAGAATTTCCATTGCTAAGCAAGACAGTCATTAAATAAGTTGTGCCTGATTTTACAAGCTTTTTTGCCATGGTTCAGCAAATCACTGCCATTGTTAAGTGAATCATGCATAATTAAGTGACTCTTGCTTCACCCACTGACTTTGCTTATTGGAAGCTGATTGGGAAAGTAATGCTGAAAGAAAAATCTTCATCAGGGTCCAGTCCAAGCTGGGAATAAACAAAATGGAGACTGCTTTAGAAGGTTGTAGTTTATTGAAGAGCAGAGCCAGACAGAAATGTGACTCTAGGAAAGCTGACCACATATAGCAGGGAATGGTGGGTTTTTATACCTTCTTGGGCTTTTGAGGTTGGTTCCTGTTCCTGTGGCATGAACTTTGACCTGAGGTTCAGTGTGCCTTTCTGGTATTCTAATGGTGGGTTAATCCTATTATGTCCCAAAGGTCATATCCTGCTTCCCCGGGGCTGGGGCTGATGACTATGTCCTGTGTTGGATTTTTTTGAGTGAGGGGTTGTTGATTCTAGGGATCTTTTGTCTTTCTAATCCCATAAACTCCAAGCTTCCTGACTCCAGCCTTTCTGAAAGGATTATCACATCTGCATTTCTACAGACCTGGTTTCTGCTGAGTTTCTGGCGGGGGAGGGGAGGAGAAGTTTCCTGCCTTTTTAAAGATCTTCTTGATTATTCCTTTGGAGAAATATATTCTGCCTTTTTAATATTCCCCAAAATATTTCTTTTTCTGGGGGGGGGGGGTTGATTTCTCACAGTAACAAAGGGGTGATGATATAACCCTAGGGACACTGCAACCATCATATATATATGGCGGTTGCCAAGCACCCAATTTTCATGATTGTAATTGCGAAGACTGATCATGTCACTTTTTTCAGTGCCACTGAAACTTTGAATGATTGCTAAACCAATAGTTGTAAGTCATGGATTATCTGTCAAGTTTTGCTTAATTTTTTAAAATATTAATCTGCATTTATTCTTCCCGCAGCCTTGCAGATTTCACTGGTGTTTTCTAAAGAAAATGGACTACTATCATTTATTCATAAGTCGCTGAGTGTTGAAGATGTAAGTTAAAAATCTAGGGATGAAACTACTTTTTTTTTTTTAATATATATATTTTATTAGATTTTTATAAGGGTGGGAAGGTTACATCAAGGTGCTTAGGAAACAATGTGGAGATGGGTACATCAAACATCCAAAAGAAAAATCATAAATATATAGCTCAAATTAATTCATTACAAGTTCCCTCTCTATTTCCCTCATATAATATTACATATTCAAATTAATACATTTGTAAATAGAGTTCAAGCAATCCAGTCAGACATCAATCACATTTCAGTTATAAAGATCCAAATCCTGTTTTTAAGCTTTACTAATTTACAGTTACCATATTCCAATTAGCCTTAATTAAACATATTATTAACACTTCGGGTATCCCTCATTTCCCTTTTCCCTAACATAATTATATCTAAAATGAATATATTATTCCCACAATAACATTCTTATGTTTTATTTATTAATACCATTTCTTCTCTTATCACCAATCCCTCTTATTCTCCTTCTATTACAAAATAATTATCTTATTTGAAATAAAAATATCAGTCCAAAAGATACATTTCTATCTATTTTAAATATATATTCTATCAATCAATCTATATCTATAAAAAGTCTTTTTAACCCAGTAAGTAAAGTTTACCCCTCCAAATAATTATCATATCTGAAACAAAATATTATTACAAAGGATATCCTCTTACAGAATTCACGTACTCCGTTAGTTATTGAATCAGTCAACATCTCTCAAGCCTTTTTAACCCATTGAATGAAATTTCAAAACACATTTTTAAATCTAACTCTAGGTTTCTTTCTGTGCCACACCGGTTTCCATAGTAAGGTTTCTACGTCATCAAACCACAATATTTGAAAAAAGGTATTTCTCAGCACTTCAGATTGGTCAAGGTTCTCTTCCCTTTCTTCTAGTGGCCTTTGAATGGTGTAGGTAGTTTTATTCCATGTTGCAATTACTAGTTGATTATCCACGTTATCACAATTTTCAGTAACTTGTATCTGGGTATCAATAATTTTTGACAATTCAGACATCTCAATTAAAGTTATTCTTTGATCATCAGGCTTCTCCATAAATTGTATATGGGGTTGTGTAAAATTGATTTGTTCAATAGTTTCCACAATTTCTCCCGGTATAAGTTCATAGTTGAGTTGTAGGTATGGTTCCTCCATCTCTTTAGGTTGTATATGTTGTTTAAAGGCCTCTTTGGAGTTACTCTGTTCCTTCTCTATTGTTCTTCGGCCTATAACTTGATCCGTTAAAATTTGAGAGTAAGATTTCATGTACTCCATAGCTTCCAAGATTTTTCCCAGTATAAGTTCATAATCAAGCTGTGGGTAAGATTCCTCCATTTCAGTGGTGAAAAGATCTTTTAATCTTTTAGTGAAAGCTATATTTAGTAAAAGTCAACAAATATTCACCTCCAATTCCTAATAGGCAAAATCATCACCCAGCTGTTTCAAGTTATCTTTACCCTTATCATCCTTTGAAGGTCAGAGCCATCCTCCAGCAAGAAAAATATACAGTTGCAGTAACACTTTTTGTCACAAGATGTCCTCAGTAGGCTATAAAGTCTTTCTTTCCAAGTTAATAGATTTTTTGTTTTTCACATTAAAAAAGTAAAAAAGAAAGGCATCTCCAGGATAGTAAATAGCGTGGTTATAATAGTAATGTTCAAAAGTAGAAATATTTTCAGGATCCCTCAGGATAGTAAATAGCGTGGTTATAATAGTAATGTTCAAAAGTAGAAATATTTTCAGGATCCCTCAGTATTCCAAGAGTTAAATAGTCAATAAAAAATTAGCTGTTTTTTTTCAGTTTCCAAAGCTGTTTTTCCTGCAGTGCCGAAACGCTGCTCTCTCACAGCAGGGAAGTAATTCAAATTCAAAAGCTTTTTACAAGAGAGTAATTAGGGAAAGAGGGGGAAGGAAAGGTCTCACCCGGATTCTCCACGGGGGTTCTTTGTGCTTAGCTGTTCTTCTGGCTTTCGGCTGGCGCAGCGAAGTGATCGTCCATTTTACTGGGCAATCTTTTCTCTGATGGCCCTAAGGAGCTGGCTCGGACCGAGGAAGGAGCTGCCGCCCTTCCCCTGTCGACGAGGGCCTCCTCAACGGTGGTCGCCCCTCCAGGGCGACTTTCGACCCGATTAAGGGTCTACCGGCGGAGGGAAAAACAGCCGGTGGAGAGACAAGGCTCTCCGTGCGACTGCGTCTGCCGCGGAACCGGAAGCCGGGATGAAACTACTTTTTAAATAGTCTTGCCTTGTTGAGTAATATTTCTAGACAAATTAGGTACATTTTGTTATATTGGAAGTTATTTGAATTGCTTTTTCAAAACCTGTGTGTAGCAATTAAGTAAGTGATCTGAGAGTGCAGTGTTTATATGTTCATTTCATAAGGCTGATATTAAGCCTTATTTTGTCAATATATTCTTAATGAAGATGATTTTATTTTAGTTTAGAGAATGCAGAGAAGAAGCATTAAAATTTATTCTTGCCTTTGTGGAAAAGATTGGCCTCAAAGTTCAGCCTTATGCACAAGATGTAAAGGTAAGTCAAAGAAAATTATTTTACGTTTTTTTACGTCAAACTAGATAAATTTGCTGAGCAAAGTAGAATTAATATTAAAATTAAAATACTAATGGTAATTTTAAAAGCTAATTGCTTTCGTGAAATTCTTAAATTCTTTGTTCAATTGAAATTCTCAAACATGAGATAATACTTACCTGTACTTCATGAGAAATATTTAAAGTATCTCAAATGAAAAACATTACATCTTCGAAACAGATTAAGTATGAAAATTGTATTTTGGATGGAGGTCGGAAGAATAGGAAACATGATTTGTACTTCATCTTAATTTCATAATTTATCTTCGGAATGTGCCCTTTTAATATAAAAGTCTGTAACATGCTGGTTCTTCTAGGTCTGAACAATCAACTGTGATTGTAACCTTCTGTCTCAATCTAGAAACTGTACTATTGTGCTATTGTTTATTTTGTTCTAATCTTATATTAATGTTAATAGTATTTATCATAATTAGAATATAATATTCTAATATTGTTAATGCTTCCAGATAGAATAATAGATGTCTATAAATTTCATATTCTCTTTTTACCACTGGGATGTTCTGAATGGATGTCTTTTTATGAACACTCTCCACTGTTGAAAAGAGAAGATTTAATTTAGCCCAAAATGTACAGAAAAGACATCGCTACAACCTGGCTTTTGATTAATGCAACTGAGGGATGCGAAATATTCCAATATCCAAAATTATTATGTGGGTAAACAAATTTGCATTGTTATCTTTAGGTGTTTTAATATTTTTGAATAAAGTAAAATAATGAACAATTACATCACCAATTCCATATTTAAGTTGGAGGATTTTGGTTGTATCGTTATATAATATCTTTTTTGTCTTTTAAAAAATTAGCGGATATGTGTTACTGTTTATACAAAAGACAGATCAGCAAAATGTGGAATTCCAGCTCTAGAGCTACTGATCAAGGTAAAAATGATGGCATGTTTTTATATTTTGCTGTACTTTAAAAAATTATTTATCATTCTAACCCTTGGCATGTTGATTGTTGAATATCTTTGTAGCTGCTTCAGAATTTACAATCATCGTATGTAATGGAAGACATGAAAGTTGGAGAAATCTTTAACAAATTTTATGGAGAACTTGCTATAAAAAGCAAAGTGCCTGATACAGGTAATATTTAACTTGTCTGTCAGTAACTAAGATTAAAAGGTATTTAGTAAGTATCGTAAATTAGCTAGTGTCCCAAATAATAAATCAGTTGAGATATATCCTGACAAAAAGTTTCTAGTAAGCCTCTAATAAGTTGTAAGTAGTATTGAAAGCAAAGATGATGGTGACTCTATGTGACATTGATTTTGTACAAATTTATTCCTACTTAATTGTTTTTAAAATTCATGTACAACTTAACATTTTTTTAAAAAAAATGTGCCAGACATCAAGATTTGTTCCCCAGGTGTTGCAAAAGATACCAGCCTGAGGAATATGACATGATAATAAGTTGTAACTTTTTCTTTTTGTAGTTGGAAGAAGAAGAGTATTCTGTTGGTTTCTGGCTTAATATCTTTTCACATGCTCTATTTCTTCCCTGAGTCATTAAAAAGTTATTGCTGAAAGCCTGAGCAATAGGTGTACCATCTTGTGGCAGACTCTTTCCTTTTAACAAGTTTGTTTGTGATTTGCCTGGCAAGCAAGATCAATTCAGAAAGCTGAAGGGTGAGGTGGGATTTGGAGAGGAGAGCAAATATAGTTATTTGCTGAAATTACGTGTTTCAAAACTAAGCAGCTACTTGAACTTCTCTGGGAAGTAATCATTGCAGATGTGCAGGAGTGCATTTCTAGGGTTTTTTTAAACCCATTTTTAGAAATTGTATAACTAATTGAGTAGCAACATATATACAATGAGATTAGTACCCATCAGGATAATGTATGTGAATGCTGGTAAGAACTTGGAAATCTGTATGTTGCTCTGAATTAAATCCTCCTACATTTGATGATAGGGGAAAAATAATTGGGATAGTTGACATCAAATAAAATATAATCAAGTGATTAAAATGCTAATTATTATTATTATTATTTTAAAGTGTTGGAAAGGATTTATGAGCTCTTGGGAGTCTTGGGAGAAGTTCAACCTAGTGAAATGATTGACAATTCTGAAAAACTATTCCGTGCTTATCTGGGAGAATTAAAAATACAGGTAAGAAAGAGTTTTGCATTTGGTATGGAAGGTTGAGGTTGATTTCTTAAAAGTGTTGACAATGGTGACTCTTAATACCTCATATATTATTGTTTATTATGATATAAGTTTTAATGGGCTATTCCAGTTCATTGTATAAAATTGAATATATATTTTTCCATGTATGCTTTTGATGTATATGTACTGCAGGTTTCCAGGCTGTATATGTATATGTCTGCAGGTTTCCAGGCTGATCCAATTACTCAGTATTAATGAAGCTTCTTTAATAAGGTCATCACAGTGTTTTAATTTTGGACGTGTGCATTTTCTTTTATAAATTGCAGTAAGAGAATAATTGGCAGAAGTGAGACTTATAATTAATGCAAATTGAATTAGTGAGATATTTGCTAAACACATCTAGCATTTTTAAAAAATTTAATGAGAATTCAGAAACCTGTATATTGCATTGGATTAAATTTTTCTATATAATGATGGGCAAAAATAATTTGCATAGCTGGTATTAAAATATGAATAGGTGAAAAGGATGTTAAATATTTTTGTAAATGTGTTAGAAATTATATGTAAGCTCCTGGGAATCAGGTGAAGTTTATCCTTTACTTACAACATATAACCTACTGTATATGTATATTTTCTACTGCTTATATAGTATTGTTCTTACACATATAATTAAAACTTGTATGTGTTCTAAAATTTTTAGAACTGTGAAATAAAAGAACTGGTCTATTTATGTAGTATATCAGAGTGATGAATACATCTCTTATTGCTGTAGAAAGTAGCTTGCTTCTAAGAAGGGCAGATTTTACAAACCTGTCTTTTAGTATCGGTTATTTATTTATAATAGATGTCTGATTATTTAATATATATAAATGGTGCCAATTTGCCAGAATATATAAATGACTTCTTTAAAGGCATTTGATAAGAACTTGGTTTGTGCTATCACAACCCTGTATGATTTACTGGTTATTTATGTGTCAACATTTTCTGGATTATTCACCCTACATTAAATAATAGTGTTGAAATGATTTTTTTGGTACCCAGTTATACATCAGAAGTACCACATTTATTCCATAATCTTAGAATAGATGCATTGCTAAAATGTTGACTTTTATTACTATTGTTACTTCAGAGCTTCTCTGTTCTTGTTTTAATATAATATTTTTTCATTTTCAGATGACGTCTGCAACAAGACAACCAAAGTTCCCTATTGTAGCAGGGTGTCTGAAAGGACTGACTGCACTTATGTATAATTTTACCAAATCCATGGATGAAGGTATAATCTTTATTTTACTAAAATAACCCAATAACAAAAAAGTAAACAATTTTCTTCCTGTATAAAATTTCCTTTCACCAAAAAGGCTAAATCTCTTAAGGGTGGGGACATGGAAACAATTTCAAGGCTGGAAAGTTCATGCCCCAAACCATCCTATTTAAATCTCATTTCACTGTTTGGAATAATTTGTTTCAAGATCAGACCTCTTTCAATAAAGTGGAAACAACCAAATTTGTGGTAAAAAAAATATCTCAGTGTTGAACAATTTGCACATATATTTAAGGTGAAAAGCCTTATTGAAAGCTTATAAATTATGGAAACTTTCTATGAATTACTTCTTGCTTTATTTTAATACTAAAACTGATTTATCAATTTGAGAAAAATTGATATAAAACAAACTTATGGATACTTTCCTAGATTAATTCATGTATAAAAGAAGCCTACAAATATTTAGAATCATAAAAGGCGATTTTGTAATGTTTTTGATCTTGGCAATTTGTTTTATTGGAATAGCCTTAATTCACTTTATTTAATCTGTTGTAATGTAGGTGTGTACTTTGCTTTTCTCCTTTTTCTAAAATTATTTTTAGATTTTTAAAAATATCTGCATTTTTAGTGCCCTTTCCAAATAATTAGTTCTCTTAGAATCTTAAAGCAGATTAGCCAACATTTCATAATGTTTGGATTTGTTCTCTGAAGGTTTTGTAAAATTGGGAAATGTGAGAGTAGAGTGGAACAAGCTGGTATAAATTAAAACTTCTAGTTGTTCTCTACAGTTCATTCTGATAATTTTCTAGGCTTTATGGTGCATCTGTATGGAGATTTTCAGTGGTTTCCTGCAATAGCAAAAGTAGAATGGACCAAGCTGGGAATGCCTTGGATTGGAGTGGGCCCTTGCTTAATGATTGGTGGAATTTGATTATCAATGGCAATGGGGAATGCCAGGATTTGTGATGCAGTTACACACTGTTGCACTTTCTGACCATGTCACTTAGCAATGGAAATTCTGATCCCAATTACTGTTTGTTAACCAGGGCCTATTTCTATGGTAAATAAACATGATGGATTACTTTGGTTTAGTTTGTTAGGAAGTCCTTGTTGAATCAAAGCAATATGGTGGAATAAAGTATTGTTGATTTCTGACTTTTATGTCCTGTGAGGAAAGATTTAAATTCACACAACTCTGTCATTACTGTATTTGTATGGTTTGTCTCTTTTCTACAGATCCCCGAACTTCAAAAGAGATCTTTGATTTTACAGTGAAGGCCATAAGTCCACAGGTATATATAGTGTCTCTTTTATATCTTCTTAAAAGAAGATTCTGACATGTTAAGCAGATTTGGCAAACTATTCTTATTCTGAACCTTTTGAAATTGCAGATCGATTTAAAAAGATATGCAGTGCCTCTTGGTAAGAATTTCTTATTTTCTTATGAGATAGTTCTTTGGTGACAAAATAGTTTCTGTAATAACATGATGAGTTTATATTCTTTAGATAGTTTTAATTTCAGCTTCATTATTATCCGGTATAATAACAGTTTAGCTTAGGCTGACATGTGCCTTCCATTTAGAAAAGACATAGATATGTCATAAGGATTTGTTTTGCAAGGAAATATTTAAAAATAAAATAACATTTGAACAATTTGGTCAAAAGTAATACTATAAACAAATAATCATTCAAAACTGTTAAAATTTGTTATGAAAATATTTTGGATATAATTGAAAAAAAATGGTCAATGTAAATTAAAATGTTTACTTTACAGCTGGTCTACATTTATTCAGTAAGCATGCTGTTCAGTTCAGCACTTATCTTTTAGACAATTATGTCTCATTGTTTCAAACAATGTCCAAATGGAGTGGCCATCAAAATGCAGAACTCAAGAAAGCTGGTCATTCTGCGTTGGATTCATTTCTTAAACAGGTACAATACAGCTGTTCACTGGCAGAATTCCTAGAATGAAAATACTATAGTGAAAGTTTGCCCTTGTTTTAACTAGTAAGAAATGAGTTATGCATACTAGCTCTAGCCTGGCATACATTTTTTCAAGAAGAATGGAATGGCTTTAGACCAATGAATTCAAAAATTTTCAAAATCTACCTGTGGTAATCATATTTTATCTCTTTCCTTCCCTTTTATGTTCGTCAATATTAGACTAGGTTCAGAGTTGTGAGGGTCTCAGAGTTCCATGAAGGCATGGAGAAGTCATCCAGAGTTTATTCACACTTTTAAAGGCAAATCTTCCTTTCATGTCTTAGAGCACGGGTGTCAAACTCACTGCGTCACATGACATGTCACGACGTATCGTGACTTTTTTTGCATTGCCGGAGCTGGGGTGGGCGCGGCCTCTGCATGATGCAACCGGCCCACGGGCTGGCAGTTTTGACACCCCTGTTTTAGGCGATATCTGATTTCATGACCTGTAGGATTGTAGGCTTCTTAATAGTTTTATTATGTTAATTTTAGTGTCAATAGACATTGCTGCTTGTTCCTTCAAATGTGTTAGCATTTTATTACATAATTTTGGGGGGGAAATAGCAGTGTTAATGATAGATAAATGTAAGATTGGAAAATATTTGAATATTTAAATGATAAAATTGCTAATTTTATATATGATTTTAAGATTTCATCAATGGTTGCCAAAGATGTTGAAATGCATAAGAGCAAGTTACAATTCTTTATGGAACAATTTTATGCTGTCATCAGAAATATGGATGCCAGCAACAAAGAACTGTCCATTGCTATTCGTGGTTATGGACTATTTGCAGCGGTACGTAGTTTTCTTCATGATATAGTTATTTTGAAAGAATGCAATGCTACAAATGGGAATAAGGTTTTATTTTATATATCTGGCAGATCATTTTCTATAGAAATTTTGTTAATTTTTTATAAGGTTTTAATGAAATTTAAAAATACAAAGATAAAAAACCAATACTAAGAAAAATATTTAAAAATAGAAAAAAGATTAAAAGTGCAAAGAGAAAAAGAAAAAAGGGAGAGAGAGAAGGCAAAAAGGGAAAAATATATTAAAAAGAAGAATAAAAGAAAACTAAAAAGAAATGACTTCCATCTTCAGAAAGACAAGTACAATCATTTTCAATAATTTAACATCTTCTTTAATATTTCAACCAAAGATTTCTTAATCCCATATAGAAATCTTGTTAATTGCTATGCTGTACTACAAGTAAAATTCTGCTAGGAACAATTGGGGGATTTTTAATTTAAGAATTTCCCCTTTTTCTTTAAATTTAGTTTCCCTTGTATACAAAAATAAGATTACTGTATAAATTTTGAACATGTTTTTTGATAGAGCTATTAAATTAGAAATTGATAGTCATGAAGGCCTTTTATAAATACTTCATTTTGTGTAGAAAACACAGGTGCCTTCTGTTCCAAACTACAGGTAATCCCCGAGTTACAAGCGTTCACTTAATGCTCGTTCAAAGTTACATGATGAGTGCCCCCTAGTGCTTACGAGCAAGTCCCAAAGTTACGAATATTGCAGCACCATGGCAGTCATTCGCCCTTACAAGCGACCGCAGTGGCTCTGCAACATTCACCCTGGTTATTCCCTCCCTCCCCTGGGTCTCCCTAGGCACCAGGCCTTCAATACTCACCCTGCGAAGATAGAGATCCTTCGCTTTCTTGGTTGCTCCAGGTCTTCGGTGCGTTCGCAGAGAATGGAGGCCTAAAGTAACGCAAGATCACGCAAGACAGTGATCTTGTGTGATCTTATGGTACTTTAGGCCTCTGTTCTCTGCAACAGAGAATGGAACTGAAGCTGGGGAGTGGTTCCACGTGTCTCCGGAGGCTGGATCGGGGCTCCAGAGGCCATTTTCCAGGCCCGGATTGGGCCGCGGCAGTGCATGGAAGCGTCCCCCGGCCTCAAATCCGTGCGGCAGTGGCCTGGAAAAAGGCCTCTGGAGTCCAGATCAGGCCGCAGAAGCATTTCCTGGCCTTAGATCCAGGCGGCAGCAGGAACCGCATCAGAGAGTGTCTGAATTTTGATCATGTGACCATGGAAATGCCACAATGGTCATAAGTGTGAAAAATGATTATGTCACTTTTGTCAGTGCCATTGTAACTTCAAATGGTCACTAAATGAACTGTTATAAGTTGAGGACTACCTCTATTTGATAGGTAGAAGATGTTTTAAACTGTCTTAGAGACCATTTCTGTATCAAATTACTTCTACTGAATATTGAATAGAATATTTCAAAGAAGTCTGATCATGTGAAATAACTTTTGGACAATATACATTAATGAATAACTTAGTAATTTCTAAAGAAATTTTGACATGGTCCATAAGAGGAGTAAAACAGTCCAGAATTGTCCATTCCCTAATTGTTGAATTTTGCATATTCCTAACCTTAACCCTATATAATAATTTTTGTATTTTTCTCCACTTAAAGCCTTGTAAAGTTATCAGACCAAAGGATGTTGATTTCATGTATGTCGAACTCCTTCAGCGCTGTAAGCAGATGTATCTAACTGAGGCAGAAACAATTGATGACCATGTATATCAACTACCAAGCTTCCTTCAATCCATTGCAAGTGTCATATTCCACTTGGATGCTGTAAGTAAGCAGTTTAAACCTAATTTGTGAGGCTATGCGCTATGTGTATGTTCAGGAAATATCTGGACCTCCATTGATGAAGATGCTGATATAATTTTTTTTTGGTTGAAAAATACAACAGATTTGAGAACAAAGGCAACTGCTTTTTTCTAATATCTCCTCTTCTTCTTCTTCTAGATTCCTGAGATATACACTCCAGTTCTTGAACGTCTTATAATAGTTCAAATAGATAGCTTCCCACAATATAGTACCAAGATGCAAACAGCATGTTGTAGGTCTATTGTGAAAGTATTTTTAGCTTTGGCAGCAAAAGGCCCTGTATTGTGGAGTTTTATGAGTACTGTCGGTGAGTATCCTATAGTGTACAAATGTGTATAGTTCCTTTGACTTCAGTATGAATTTAGGTTTGAATAGCATTACAAATTTAAAGAAGCAGTAGTAATAGTAAGCTTAGGTATTTCCTGATAATTACTATTTAACTTTTGCAGCAATTAGAATATACTGTTTCATTAAAGTTTTGCATCTTCTAGTACAACCCTTCAATTTGGATTTTAATTTCTGAAACAGTTTTCCCAAACTCTCATCATGCTCTCCACCATTTTGGAAGACATTACTTTGTTGCCTTTCAATTATTTTTTTAAATTCCTCCCTATCAATCATGATTTAATTATTAGTTTTCACTTATTTTTTCTTTTCCTCATTCTTGTAACAAAAGGGCTTCCTATACTATAATGAAGTTTGATTTAGGCTTAACAAAATGGATGAACATTGAGTAAACTAAGCATTATATGTGAACATTATGGCTTATGCAGCAAACATTTTAAAAGCTTGGCTTAGAGTTTTGTACTAATTCCAGTTTCTAATGCTACTTGTCATAGTTTTCTTTTGACTCAGGCATTTCCCCTATTTTTAAGTGCTAGAAGATAAGAGGTTCCATATTTCCATCCTAGTTTAGTTTTGCTTAGACTGAGTTCTGGATAGGAGGTAGACAAAGATTTATTACCAGCAAGATTCTGGGTCAGAAAACACCTTTTTAACGTTTTATTTTCTTACAATCTGGAAATAAGAAGGGGGAAGGCTTCTTGTCTACAAATAGGGAGATTGATACAGTCAGAAATTAGCAGTTGATTAGTGGGAAGGGAACAAATAATGAAGTTGATAGTCTGACAAGTCAAGGAAATAAGTTCCATGCGTTGACATGCAAAAGGGCTTAGAACTTACAGGAAAAATAGTGATAATGGCTAGTTCAACATGATAAAGGATGCTGTAAATTTTGTTCAGTTAACAACTGGACCATTTTAAGATACCATTTTAAGATTCATCATTGTCAATGTGAAAAGGAGAAGCAGAGTTTTTAGAAGTTTTCTTCATTTTCTTTGAGTTCAGTGGCTAGTGCAAAGTTGACATTGTAAAATGTAATTTTGAGTATAGGTAGTCCTCAACTTATGTCCATTTGTTTAACAATAGCTCAAAGTTAACTATAGCCTTGACAAAATGGCTTGCATTCCATCCTCGAAGTTACAGTTCTTGCACTGTGATGCATGATCATTCTCCCATGATCATATGATTGCAATCTGAGCACTTGGCAACTGGCTTGCATTTACTTAATGACCACATTGCTTAGCCATTGATATTCAGGTCCCAATTGTGGTCGTAAGCCAAAGACTATCTGTTGCAAAAGTCTGCCATAAAATTGGGTTCATATTTAGGCCTTAGAGAAGTACAACAGATTGATCATTGCAATATCCGTCTCCCCTCTGTAATGGGAACATAGAATATTTATTGCATTAGGACATTAGCAGTATTATTTGAGTCCAGCTTATTGAAATACTAAATTAAAACAAACTGTCTTCATTTTCAGTGCATCAGGGTTTAATCAGAATCTGTTCAAAACCACTGGTCTTTTCAATGGTAAGTTTATTGGGGTTTTGTGGAATTAAATGTGTATTTACAGAATTGGAAAAGTACTTATTTGCAATTTAAGGGCCCTGCAAAATTGTAATTTTGCAATTATGAATTGCAAAAATGTTCTCCCTTACCAGAAAATTTAGAATGTAGTGTACTGGTATGCAGGAATGACTTTGGGAGGCTGGTTCCAGAGATGTTGCCTAGGAATAGTCTGATAAGAGACAGCATAGTCCACAGCTGGATATTGAGTGGGGCAAAAGGCTCAGAAGAGACCCCCGTAATTTTTTAGTATAGTTCAGCCCAATACTGCCACCGAGGAGTGCCACTGAACAGGGTGGCCAAAGGGGAGGCAAAGAAGGAGCTGGAGATAGGTGAATTGGGGACTTGAAGCACCCGTATAGTTGTAAGTACGGGCAGGCTGCAAATCCCCAAATGTTGATCATGTGACCATGGAGTTGCTGCAGTGGCCATAACTTTGAGGACCAGACACAAGTACCACTGAACAAATGATCATAACTCAAGGACTATTTGTATCAATTTATAACTTTCATTTGCCTATATGTTAATGCAACCCTCTTGATTTCTATTGCAAGAAACATAAATAGGGACCCCAGCAGATGTATTAAGAACCATTCAGCACTTTTCAGTTAATTTATACTGTACCAGTTATTTGTTCCTGAGATGAAGGCATTTCAAAGAATATTTCAATATGTTTTGGCAAAATGTTCCTGATTTATTGTCATGGAGTCTAAGATTTAAGTATGGAAAACTACATAATTTTACTTACGGTTACTTCAACATTGCAATGTCTTTCAGGATTTTTTTGGGAAGAATATTTCCAAATCAGAAGAATCAAATTCATCTGGAGAAGTAAGGACTGGGAAATGGAAAGTGCCTACATACAAGGATTACCTGGTTCTCTTTAGAACCTTACTTAACTGCGATACAATGAAGGTAAAGAAAACCTTTAAAGTTAAGAATAATAATTAATACATTGTTACACTTTGTGATACAATTTCTCCTGAAAAAAACATAGTTTTGTCTCCTGGCACATACTTTCATTCTTTCACCTTCATCTTATAAGAGATTATAGTTGTTCAAAGTCTTCTTTTTCCTCATGTCCAGCTCAATATATCTGAAGTCTCATATAGATGTTAAGATCACACTAGCTGGGCATGAACACAAATGGCCTCTCCAGTACTTTTGTATATGCAATATATGAAGTTAAATCTTTCTTGTGGTAAACAAACATTGAAATACAATGCCATAAATACATTTGTTCAAAAAAGAGCTGTCGAACTCCTATGTTTGGGATCTCTATATATGTATCATTTATTTTAATCTTTGCATTTTCTAAATAAATTAGCAAAAACCCAATATAGTGTGCAACTGCTGTTTTCTTTATTTCCTTCCCTATTAAAGGACATCCTGTTGGCAGATGAAGCCTGTCTAACTGAAAATTCACCACTACAGTCTCTAAATCGTCTGTTATACGATGAACTCATAAAATCTATCATAAAAATAATTGATAAACTGGATCTTACAGTTCAGAAACAGAACATTAATGAAGAGAAGGTAGGATTTACTTTTTAAAAATATTAATATACAGTTATTCAGTCTTTTTTCCATATTATTGTTTTCAAGGTCTGTTATTGGATTTTTATTCTTATTTGAGAAGTTTGCAAGAATTTGAAAATAGGCTTTATGGCAAACTTGAAAATCACTTCCAAAACTGCTTCTGATACTCTCTTCTCAGGATGGAAGTGAAGGTGATGCCCATCTGACAATTCCTACCTCTGATCCAGCTGCAAACCTTCAGCCATCTAAGCCTAAAGACTATACAGCCTTCATTAACTTAGTGGAATTTTGCAGGTATAATAGGACTAAAAAAAACTAGCATATGTGCGAGATGCATTATTTAATATACTGTGTTTTTATCATTCTTACTAAAAAGCCATATCCTGGCAAAGCATCACAAATGTACTTACTTAGGATTTTTTTAAATAGTTGAAATAGTTGTGTTTGACTCTTTGGTTGATTGGGGCATCCTAGGTGGGGGGTTATTGAGAATTGTTTTAACTGATCATTGGTCAGATTGCTCATCACTTTCTTGTCTACTTGTTTTTGGTCCTGTTTCCAAACTTATACAGAGAGATCCTTCCAGACAAGCATATTAAATATTTTGAACCATGGATTTATTCATTTGGTTATGAGCTGATTATACAGGCAACACATTTACCTTTTATTAGTGGATTTTATAAGCTGCTGTCTATTGCGATGAAAATTGCAAAGAAGACTAAATATTTTGTGGTGAGTAAGCCATTGCAGAATTTTTTTTTTTGAGGGGAGGGGGGTCAAAGAATCACTGAAGTTGCATTGGTCTGTTCATACCTTCATACTTTAAATATAATTGTGATTACTTCATTTTTATAAGAGAAAAGTAGGATTGAGCTGTTTTTCTACCCACTTTTCTCTTCTACTGAATCTATATATATATATGGTTCATATTTATATCACATTAAGTATAATTGTTGTTTTATAATCAGGATTTGACAATCACAAGTTTGAAGTGAATTATAAACATTTCAGACACAGGAGTTGGTCATGGTTCAGGCTGATGGAGATTAGGAGCAATTCTGATGATTGATGCATAATCTGTCAATTGGGTTTTTACAAATATTTGTATCATTTGGATTTTTATAATATTCCAGGGGAAAATAAGAGGAGGAAGGTGTTGGATATGTCCTCTGCCTTAAGCTATTTATAAAAATAATAAAGCTGGGGTACAAATAAATAGTTATTTACAAGCATCTTCTGTTGTTTTCATTTTCTGAAGACGTTTATTACATACCAAAGCAATAAAATTAAAACACAGCATTAAACCCCTTCCTTGTTTAGTGACAACATTTCATTCCAATGACTTGGTTGTTAAGCAAAAAAATTGCTAAGTGAACAACAAGGTTCTTCCTGAGCTGCTTTTCTCCATAGCGGAACGCTTCCTTACAAAGTGCTGACCTCAAGCTAATAAGTTCAATAATTAGTTGATTAGCTGCTGCTTTAAACTGACCAAACCTTAATCAGTTTCATGCTGAAAGCTTTTGTTGTCAGGCACATGAAATTTGGTTGTAAAGGCAGGCGTTGGTCAAAAAATGAATTTTTTAATTACTGTTTATTACCATCATGTTACCAAATGATAACTAGCCAGTGTAGTTGTTAAATGAAGAGTGACAGTATTGGAAATGGTTTTAATTGGGACATAGATTTCAACTATTCCCAAGGTCTTATATGGTGATTTTCTGGCCCTGACTTGTTGATTGTATTTTGTTTAAACATCAAGTAACCAGGGACAATTGTACACTGCTCATAGTTGGCTGTGATTTGAACTGTCTATAAACCCTGTTAAATACATAAAGCAGCAGAAAAGGAGCTGTGCATGTCAATGTGTCATATTAAAATTCTTTTACTCAGTGGCAGGCTTAAATATATAGCAGTATTTTTAAAATTCTTGAGGTAGCTATTGTATGCATGCCTTGTAGTACAGGTGCCTTATAATATGTTTCTCAGCATGAAACACTTTAAGCTTAAATAAAAAAAAAAAATTAAATTTTAAGCCTGCTGAAATTGACAAAATGCTCCATTATAGAAAAGATGTCAAAATTGAGAAGACCTTGCTTTTCACTGAAGTCCCTATTCAGTCTACATCAGTCTTATCTCATATGTTTTTCAGGGTCTTGAAGGTAGTGCTGTATATATGAGCAAATGGGACATTTGATATACTTGCTATAAGTTTTCTTAGGGCTTTATAAGAACATTAGTATTTGAGTTATGCACAAAAAGAAATCATAGGCCATGGTAATTCATTTAAAAATTAGCAAAATTGCTAAGAACAATTAACTGTATTCTAAACCAATTCCAACTTGCAGTCTTCAAAGGAAATGACATACAAGGATATTTTATTTGGTATATGGAATTGAATATTTTTACATTATCCAAAAGGTATTTTTAAAACGTAAAACATAAGATTTTTATGCAGTTAATCCTATTTTGTCTTTTGCCAGGGTGTCAGTCCAAAGAGTAAGAAAAAATGTCCTGAAGATCCAGAGAAGAGTTCCTGTTTTGCATTATTTTCCAAATTTGGAAAAGAGGTTATTTATATTATTCTTTGAATTGTGCTAGTAGCATTTGCAGGGATGAAAAAGGCAAAGAATTCTAACTTTATCACCTTTTCATTTATAATTTCTCTTAACTTTAAATGCATGAAGTGTTGATTTTAGTTAAAAGAACACTTTTGTGGGTTTATCTTAAAAGAATACTGTTGCTTTTTTAAAGTACAGTGAATTATGTGTTACATTTATTTATTCGTTCAGGTAACATCAATGTTATTTGCATTGAAAAAAATTCTTATCACAGGTAACTGCAAAAATGAAGCAGTACAAAGATGAATTATTAGCGTCCTGTCTGACTTTCGTGCTTTCTCTGCCATATGACATCATTATGCTTGATATCAAAGCATACATTCCTGCTTTACAGGTGGGTTAATGTGGGATCGAATAATGCAGAATATTTATTTTGTAATTTTGTTAGTATTCTTTCCTTCATTTCACTTATACAAAATATCTTTTCATGATACTTCAATAGTACGCATGCAGGACTACAGTCCTCTTTATATTACCATCACAACAGTGAGCAAATCAGTAAGAAAGTCCAAAATGTGAATGATAAATTTGTATGCCTGTTATATGTGATTTTGTAGTTTTATCACATCTATTTGATTCTGTGGTTTAACCATACCTTATTCCAGGAGCAAGTCTCTTAGCAACCTTAACATTTTAAATATTTGTAGCAATAGTTAAGAAAATAGTCCATTGTGTAGTCAAAGATAACTTCAGGACAGTATGGATGTTTTATATCTCCAAACTTCTAAGCCTTGACATTATGCACTACCTACAGAATGCTTTTAGACTGGGTCTTAGCTACACTCCAATGGCTGATGTGGCACTGGATGCACTGGAGGACTGGTCAGCCCACATTCCCAGATACACTATTCAGCCTTATTACAAAGACATTGTGCCTTGCCTTGATGGTTATTTGAAAACTTCTGCATCAGCAGGTAAAAATAATAAATACACATCCTATATATTTACTGCAGTAAATCTAGGAATATGAAGATGTTTTAGCATCATTCATGTGTTACTGAATAGTCTTGGAGTGAGCAATGTCTGAGGGGTAAAGGGTTGTATTTCAGCTTTCTGATTTTCTGTAGCACCACTCAGTGGCTGTTTATAATAGCATTGATGGAAGGTATATGTCAGTGATGGCGAACCTTTTAGAGACCGAGTGCCCAAACTGCAACCCAAAACCCACTTATTTATCGCAAAGTGCCAGGGCTGCATCAGCATTGTGGTGCCCTCGGGGGGTGGGGGTGGGCGTGGCTGCAGTGGTCACGGCAGACTGGTGAGTGTGGCCGGGGCCAGTCCCTCGCCATCTCTGGGGCATCCTCGGGAGCCAATGCCGCTTGCTCGCTCACTTCCTGCCCTGTCGCTTCCAAACGCCACATGCTAATCACTCTGGCGAACTCTGCTGGGGCAACGGCGCACGTGCCCACAGAGAGAGCTCTGAGTGCCGCCTCTGGCACGCGTGCCATAGGTTCGCTACCACTGGTATATGTAATCAATCATTTCTAGTGCATTTGGGGGGCTTTGAGTTTTATATTAGTTTCTTGAAAAAATCATAAATGCAGACCTTTTAAGATTTATTTTATTGCTTGCATATTAAATGTTCATTTTTTTTCTTCAAAATAGTTGAATCTCAGAATAATTGGGAAGTGAAGAAACTTTCCAAAGCCATCCAGAAAGGAATGAACAAAGTAGTAATTCAGCATCTCAAAAAATCAAAGAACCTTGAATTGGTAAAGAATTTTCCTGCCTTTCTAAAATACCAGCTTTTCATTTGGAAAAGTGATAGGTAGTTTTATTATTTCAATAAAAGCTAATTTTATTTATTATGTAAATAAGCCTTGAATAGAATTTACATATTAAGGCTTAGAATTTCTCAGTAAACAGTCAGTGTCTCACGTTAGATTTCATTGGTAGTAATAAAGGACTATGTATGATTTATTATAGAATACCTTATCCTCAGATAGGCTAAAATCTCGTACAAAGAAAATTGTATCTGCTGGTTTGATCTTGCAATATCCAGAATCAATAAATATTCCATTCTGCCAAAATCAAAGGATAGCATGTTCCTAAAAGGCTTCAAAATTTACAATATTAAAGAAAGATCTTTCTGACAGAGTTTGGTTATGAAATATTGAAGGTTTATAAAATTAGAAGAGAATATACTTTTCTGATTTTTGTTTTGAAAAACGCTTTATACATGTATTATCTGAAGGCCAAAGTCAATTTTATAAAACCACTTCTGTTTCCAATTTTCTAAATTTGATAAATAAATTTAAGATGTTCCAGGAATATTTGTAGGTTTCAGTGGTTTCTGACACAGGAAATGGTTGCAGCATTGGTACATGCTTTGGTTATTTATGCCTTTATTACTGTAATAGTCTCCTGGCAGGTGTTCCCAATTTGTGTCTCTGTTGCCTAATCTTACACCAGAGTAGTGTGTTTGGGGTGGTTTTAAACCTTCTAAGCTGTTCATGTTTTCACTATATTGTTGTTATGGTTTAGGAGGAAGATCCGTCTTTAGAGGCAGTAAGAGCTAGAGTTGTACGCCTTCTTGGAACTTTGGGAGGACAAATCAATCGGTATTTAGTTACAGGTAGCAATTTTATTTGTTAGCTTTTATATTTTTTTCTTATCTAAATTGTACTGGTTTTGTGGTTTTAGATTTGTGTTAACTGTTTGAAAGCTGCCTCGAGTTGTATATCGTACATACTCACGTGTAAACCCATCTGCATATAAGCCAATCCTCGGTTTTTCAACCAGACATTCTTTTCTAAATGTACCAGCTGCTTCTGCGGAGGAAAAAATGAAGACATTTGTATCCTGGGATATAGAGAAGCGCCTGAATTTTGCAGTTCCATTTGCTGATATGAAGCCTGTAATATACTTGGATTTATTCTTGCCTCGGGTCACTGAATTGGCTCTTTGTGCTAGCGACAGACAAACTAAGGTACTAGGCTGAATCTTTTTGTTCTATTCTTTTCCTCTTGAACTATTTTTTTCTGGATTGAGGCTATGGTTCATCATTAAAAGTAATCCAGATATGAATGATACAAATAAATATTCTATCAGTATAAACTCTGAAGATCTTTGAACACAGTGGCATTCTTTATTTATTGATTGTTGGGGGCAATATGCTGACTCTGTAAACCACTTAGAGAGTGCTGTAAAGCACTATGAAGTGGTATATAAGTGCCACTGCTGTTGCATTTATATCCTTTTTTTTCTCAGAGACTTCAAGGTAATATACATAGAGGTCTGTCCTATTTTTACGATTAAAGGCAGCAACTCTGTGGGATAGGTTGGGCTGACAGAAACCAGTTCAGAATGTTCCAGTGAATTCCATGGGCAAATAGAAAGTAGAACCTGATTATCTCCTGCACATGTCCAACAGTGTAAGGCATTACTCACCCCAGCTTTCTAATTGCAGGATAAAGATGTTAATTATTTGGTGAAATATTAATCCCTGTCTATGTATTGTTTGTATGTTTTAAAGGAAAATTAAAGATTTAGAGTTGTAACATATTCTTTCACATTAAATCTTATTTTTATCAAATAAAACTTGCTGAATAAGTTAATTTGGAACAATCCAATCTAGTAGCTGATCAGTACTCATATTTTTCAGGTTGCAGCTTGTGAGTTGTTGCATAGCATTGTTATGTTCATGCTGGGAAAAGCTTCTCAAATACCTGAAGGACACGAGAATTCCCCACCAATGTTTCATTTGTATAAACATATGTTTCCTGTACTGCTTCGACTTGCTTGTGATGTGGACCAGGCAAGTAAATTTCATTTTACTGCTTCAGAGTGAGATTGGTTTTTGAGGTTTAAAAAAAAAAAAAACCTTATGAGAGGATTTCTAATAATTTTGGATTTCATCTTCGGTCTTATTGCCCCTCCCACAGGAAAATTTACTTTTTTGTCTGTTACATATGGGAGCCATTGAAACTAAAGAGGAGGAAAATAGTTTAAAACTAAAAAAACAGTCATCAGTCCAGTCAATATATAGGTTAACTCAGTGTTTCTGAATTAATTTAATAATGGACTATTAAATACATACAGGTAGTCCTTGACTTACAACAGTTCATTTAGTCGTTGTTCAAAGTTACAGCGGCACTGAAAAAAGGGACTTATGATTGTTTTTCACACTTATGACCATTGCGGCATTCCTATGATCACTTGATCAAAATTCAGATGGTTGGCAACTGACTCATATTTATGACAGTTGCAGTGTCCTGGGGTCATATGGTCACCTTTTAAGACCTTCTGACAGGCAAAGTCAAGGGGAAACCAGATTCACTTAACAACCATTTTACTAACTTAACTTCAGTGATTCACTTAACAACCATGGCAAGAAAGGTCATAAAATGGGGCAAAAATCACTTAAATATCTCACTTAAGAACACAAGTTTGGGGCTCAATTGTGATTGTAAGTTGAAGACTACCTGTATTAGGAAAATGAGAGCCAGTTTGGTCAGTCAATTCCTGATATAAACAATGGCTCAACACTCAGTTGATCAACTCCCCCTCCCCCCAAAAAACAGATCCTGCATTTGTGGGAAAAACTCTAGGAAGGAAAAAAATATATGTTAGGAAAATGTGAGAATATCATGTTAGGCAAATAATCTCTCCTTAGTTTTTTTTTTAACTGTTCACAATTTTTAATGAATTTGTGAATGCCTTCTTATCCTTTCCAAACTTTGAATCTACTTATTTGCTCCCTGGAGTTAGTTTATGTTCTGCATACCATAAGAATTCCTACTACAAACTCGTAGGGACAAGAATGTTGCTTGATTGATATGGGAGCTAGGGCCTAGTTTAATAGAATCTCATTTATATATTCATCTGTTGTTTTCTTTTGGGATTGCCTGTACAACATCACAATTCCACTTATTGCAGTATGTGTAGATTTACAATCAGTAATTGCACTTAAGACATGTCAGTTTGTCAGTTTTTTGAATTTAAGTATACATGCCAAAATTTGTATGTTTCAACGGTCAAGTGTCATCCACTTATTCATTTGTTGTTGTTGTTTTCAAAACTGGTTGACTACAATGAATACAGAAAACTGAATCTGAATTGGTAGCATTAGATTGAATATAGATTGGAAGCTTCATGGATGTCTTTCCTGCTTACATGGACAAATGTTCTTTCCCTGGACAATTATATTGCAGAGAATTGCCTATGTATGAGTTGCTTTTCAGTGCCTAATGTGTTAAAGTTTTTATCCATTCATTGGGATAGCACTGAAGATTATTATCCAAATTAGTCCAAGGATTATTCTTAGCAATAATTTTTGTATCAGTTCAAAAGGGAACTAATAGAAATCATTACATAGCACTTAATATTTAATAAAATATAATAAGAGTTCAAGCTATATGAAATCAAGTTGTGAGTATGTTATTTAAAAGGTCCAACAAACATTAGAATCACTTTGTGAGAAACATTCTACAGTATAATTATAAATCTAAAATGTAGAATAAACTAATCTTTCATTTTTAGGTTACAAGGCAACTCTATGGCACTTTAGTAATGGAATTAATTCATTGGTTCACAAACAATAAAAAGTTTGAAAGTCAAGATACTGTGACACTACTGGAAGCAATTTTGGTAAGTGATTGTTGATTAAGATAAATTATAAATATTTTTGTCAAAATTGTAACTTACCAGTCTAATTTTTCAGATTTTCTCAATTAGTTTTCAGTTCCTCAGTTGTCTGAACACTTAAGTTTTTCATCAGGAACTCTTCATTAGGTTCCATGTCTAATGGGAAGGAGAAAGGCAAAGCTTTTTAGGTGGTCAGGTTCTGAATTGGGAAATAAGCTTCCCAGAAATACTTAATTGTAATTCTGTGTTAGGAACTCTTAAGCTTTATGTAGACCTTTTTGTTTTTCCAAAACTGTAAAATTTGGTTTATATACATTCCAATTTTGAGGCTAATGGTTCTTTTCTCTGCTAGTTATAATGCAATTTAAATATGGTCTTATGGTGCAGTGTTTATTTTATGTTGACTTCTGTTTTTTTATAGAATTTAATTAATTGATTGTTGATTTCAACCAACTAGAAAATCCTTTTTTGTGTTTAAAAAAATTCCCTGTTATTAAGCCAAACATTTCTCTTGGAGCAGCTTACTTGTAAAGGTTAAATAGCCAATTTTTGCTGTCATTTGTAATTATTTAGGTAGCCTAAAAATGCTATACATAAATTACTTCCCATTTCATTTTGTGTCACATAAGTGAATTCTGAAGCACAGTGAATCAAGATTGTTCTCTGTTTCAGGATGGGATAGTGGATCCTGTGGACAGCGCTTTGAGGGACTTTTGTGGTCAATGTGTCCATGAATTTTTGAAATGGTCCATTAAGCAAACTACTCCACAGCAGCAAGAGAAAAGTCCAGTGAACACAAAATCTCTTTTTAAGAGGCTGTACAGCCTTGCTCTCCATCCTAATGCTTTCAAACGGCTAGGAGCTGCACTTGCTTTCAATAACATTTACCGAGAGTTTAGGTGAGCAGTGAATAAATTAATAGCTGAATCAAGCAATACAATGATGTACGAGTATTTGTGCAGTTTCTATCAAATGCACTTTAAAATACTATTAAAAGTATTGTGGGATATTAAGTATTTGCAAATCTGAGGACAACACATTGCCACAACCTGTTATGATATTGGGTGCAAGAGATTTGAATTCAAAGGACAAAATCAAATAAATAAATGAAATGCTTTATTAAATTCTGCAACAGTTTTGCTATGTTCATAGTTATTAAAATCTGGATTATTTGCTATGATTGGCATTGGGTATCATAGCTGTGGTGTTTGTTCATGTTTAGTGGAATCCAGTTAATAACTCATGTTTATTTCGGCAGAGATCAAATTGTTATTTGCCTGTGTTCTAAACATTTTTGAACCATCTGAAACAATGCCATTTTTTTACAGTGCATTAGCTGTAAATAGTTCCCACATAATCTTAATTTGTTTTCCCTTTGTTTCATAGAGAAGAGAATGCTCTGGTGGACCAGTTTGTTTTTGAAGCATTGGTTGTATATCTGGAAAGTCTGGCCTTGACACATGGAGATGAGAAGTCTTTAGGTGATATTAACAGCTTTTTTTGGATTAAGTTTACATTTGGTGTTTGAGAATTCTTTAAAAACTGAAGGCCTATATATTTTAATAGTTTTCTAATGAAATGTTTCTGTTTTGAGCAGTTAGAATGTTTCTATGAAATTATATTATAGAAATGTATTGACAGACAATTTTGGAAGAATGCTTTTTTAAAAAATATACTTCAAATACTTTTTGTATGGTTCATATTTTTGTATTAATTACTTCAGTATTATGTTCTTTTAAGTGCTACATTTTAGTAAATTATTTATTACAATTCTATAATTGTAAAACAACATATTAAAATAGTCAAAACATTCTCAAAATAAATAAATACAAACATCAGCTGAGATGATTAATCAACTAATAGTAAAACCAGGAAACAGAGCCCTTGACACGTTCTGAGCCCCAGGTTTAAGTACATAGTCAAGTTTTTAAAGCTTTTATTATGTCATACTTTTATTATAAACAATCAAACTTAAGTGAGGCATGTTCAAGATTTTTTGTTCTCCAAAATGGGGAAAAACTACAACTATTAAAAATTGGGCTAGATATTACAACTTTGTTGATTAAATATAGACTGAATCCAATTTTCACCAGGAAATGTCTTCACTATCAGATTTCAGATTACCTTCTCAGACAAAGCATACGGAAGAGATATTATTTGTGGTTCTGTTTCTTATTCTCAGAAAACCTTAAAGGTTACCAACTTGGCAGAGAATAAAAAAATGTTTAATAGTCCTTATACAGTATCAGCAAAGCTAGAGAGTAATTCAAATAATGTGTATTTTATCATTGTAAAACCAATTAAGGGTCATTTCTGTTCAAAATATTATTTGGAAGCAGTCACAATATTTTTTCTTGGTTTGAAAATAGGTACAGTTCAACAGTGCTGTGATGCTATTGATCACCTCAAGCGTATCATTAAGCAAAAAGCATCTACTTTGAACAAAAAAAGCAATCGGAGATTGCCTCGGTTAGTATTAATTTCTTTATCAATTCAGATGGAACATTCAATAGATATTAGTTTCAGTGATTTTTCTTCTGAGGAAACACTATTATAGTCTAACTGCATATATTTCAGCATTCTATAAATTTTGAATTTGTCCCCTAAATTTACTTGCAGCTAAAGTGGGCATCCAGAATAATTGACCTGGATAAACCTCTAAATCCAATCTATGCAGATTCCCAGTCATCCAGGTCATGGTTGTCCTAAAGGTGCTTTTTCAGGAGGCAACTGGACATGTAGGAGAGTACAATTCTGTCACAAATATAAAAGATGAAACAGTGTTTGATTTGATATATGGCATGGGGGAATAAACAAAGTTACTAATTATTAATTTATTTTGCAGTCAGGAGGACAAATTAATATTTTAATATTAAGTATAATATTTAGTATTGGAGATTAAAATGCAACGCATGGCAAAAATCTGACTACAGTATAAAGTTCTTACGCATATGAAGCTGTTGATTCTCTTATTGGTAGAGCATTTGAAATCTTACGTCTATATTTAAATGCAGAAGCAGAGCAGACAACTGCTTGGTAATTTCAGACTGTTTTAATACATTCCTGTAGGGGATTTCCATCTAGATCTGTTTGTTTAGAGGATGTTGTCATGTGGCTTTTAAAACAGTGTGGACAACCCCAAACAGAGTGCCGGCACAAAGTCATGGAACTTTTCTTTGAATTTGTTCCCTTGTTGCCAGGTATGTATATTACAACGTGTGTAAATAGTCTGTTGCTAGCATGATATACTGACTTTTGCACTGTGTTGTAAATTGGAAATTCCTTTTGAAAAATGTCACTTTTGGGAGTTTAGCAATTAATTTTACTTTCCTCATGTGAATACATTATGAAAGCATGTGGACTGGTTCTAAAATTGTGTTCTGCGTACCATGAGGTTGCTTAAGTTTTATTTACATTGGTAGAATAGTTCAATAGCCTCAAAATGTTATTACCGTTTTCTATAATTATTAAAAATTGTATTATCATCCAAAGAAAATCAAATCCTTTGCTTACTTAGCAATATTCATTTATTACAGTGTTTCCCCAAAAATAAGACCCGGTATTATTATTATTATTATTATCATTATTGCCTCCAAAAGAGGCACCAGGTCTTATTTTCGTGGGTGTCTTTTCCACAGTCTTATCTCATGGCGGCGGCACCAACAGCCCCGCCCAGCTGGTCCACTTCTTCTGCAGCCAAAGGAAATGCGTCTGCAGCTGAGAATGGAGCTCTGGATTGACACGAGCGGCATCCCTTGTCCTGCATTTTGTCATCAGGCCTTCTGGAAAGGCCTCTGATGGCAAAATGCAGGCCGGGGGACACTGCAGAAGAAGTGGGCCGGTGAGGCGAGGCAGTTGTTGATTCATGGGAGGCGTGGCTGCAACGGTAAGTGGATGTGGGGCGCATGAGGCAGCTCCACCCCCCCACCCCCACCCTAACTTCATTTTTAGGCTTGCGCCTCGCCCCAAAATTAAGGCTTATTTTTGAGATGGGCTTATATTAGGCCCACCCCCAAAAATCTAGCTAGGGCTTATTTTCAGGGTAGGGCTTACTTTCGGGAAAACATGGTAAAATGTCTAAGGATAGATGAAAATATTCTTTGTCAATTTCTCTACTGATCTAGGATTTATTTAAAAAAGGATCCATTTTTCGCAAATGGTTTTTATAGTTTCCTCCCATTTTTATAACAAAAACTATTTTTTGATTTTTTTTTTAATGTAAGCATGGAATTGAATTGTAACAAATTTATCTAGAGTCTTTAATCTGTTTGCTTCTCTGACAGGAAACCCATCTCCATCTTCATGGTTGGGTGATGTTCTTCAGAAAGAAGGAATCTATTTTCTCATAAAGAAATTTGAAGGAGGAGGATGTGAGGGTGAAAATGTCTCTGGAATTTTATCTCATTCAACCCTCTATGAATTGCAAGGGAGCTTTAGTTTGCGAGCTGTTGTACAATGGATGGATATGCTTCTAGCTGCTTTAGACTGTTACAATACCTTTATTGAACAGGGAATGATAAAACCAAATGAGATCTTAGGTAGGTAGATGACCTAATCAGTTTGCATTATGATTGTCATCCCAAATCCATTAGAAGAAATTATATAACTACAGATGTGAAAATGAGTTTAAGATCATTTTTAATTTTAAATAAATTATTTTTGATAGAATTTTTATAATCTAGAGTTCCCCCCTTCATTTAGGAGCATTTTCTTGTCCCAGCACCAAGGAAGTTATAATACAATGGACATGCCTGCAGCATCAAGCACTGTTTTTACTATATATTTTCCTGTTTCAGCTTCTTCACTATAGAAAGTTAAAAAAATAAGGAAATTAGTGCAAATCTTCATGCCTAAGAAGAGGCAATTCTGAAGGATGTGACCAATATTGATCATTTAGCAGAAGTGAGAAATAGAAGTGAGGTTTTTTATCTTAAAATTTAAGATAAAATTTTTATCTTAAAATACTGGTCAATTCTGGATAGAATATATAAAGGTCATTTGGTATTCCCTGTGGAGAGAGTAATGAGGGGATTTCTTGGCTCAAGAACTGTAAGAGCTCTCCCCACAAAAGTATCGGCTTTGCTGAACAGGAATATTGTGTAAAACCCCAAATGGCTAGCAGAAGACCATGCGTCCAGCTTGCCCAAAATGCAGGCCTGGCAGAATTTCAGGAATGTGAAAGATGAGAGATAAGCAGACTGGCAGAGTCGTGTTTGACAACCTCCTCCACAGGTTCTAGGACTAAGGGCCAGTTTTACAGATTTGAAACCAATGTCCCACATATTAGAAAAACTGATGGGCACACAACTCTGGCAAGATTCTTAGGAAATGAATCTTGCCTATGTACCTTTTTTAGCTGGGTTAACTTAAACTGGATACTGGGAGCCAATGGAGCCGGATCCACTGAAGAAAAGGATGACTCAACTAAACATTGGATGCCAATCTTTAATATCCACAGAAACAAGCTGTCTCTAAATGAAGTGCAGTATTTTAAATGCATTTTGGAACGATAAGGATATTTGTAATAAACTTAGACTGAGTGGTTTCAAGGATGTCAAGGTTTTTAATTTTCTGTATGGAAAGGATGAAATGCCTTGCAGGGATGAAGTGTTCTCTCTAAGGAAGGCAGGGAATGATAATTGTAACCTGATATACAACAGTTGGATTATTGGGGCAAAGGAAAGGGCCTTCAGGGAAGTAGGTTTTCCTTTCTGAAGTTCTGCACTATGACACTTGCACCAGGAGGATTTGCATTATAGAAGATCTCACTCTTCTTTATATGCTTTACTTTGCCAAAAAGTATTTCAGTCTTATTATCAAAGAACTTTCCAATTATATATTTTCTTCCTGTTTTTATAAGGCCATTATTTGATGTTGGCCATCACAAAGGTCTACTTTTTCAAATAATATACAGTATATTGGTGTAAATGATTTTTGAAAGTTCTTGTGAATTCTGGAGTAAAAATTGTGATGGCTGTATTTTTAACATTTCTTTTATATTTGTTTAAAGCTACAAATACAGGGTCTTCATTCTTAAAATCACTGGAGTTCTTCCTTGGTAAAATTGCCTTGTGCAATATATCTGATGCAGAGCAATGTTTTAGTAGTGCATCCAAAGGTGATACGTTATTGAGTCCACAAGAAAGAGAAGAATACAATTATAGCAAATGTACAATTATAGTTCGGATTATGGTTTTTGGAAGCATGATTTTGGAGACTCACCAGCAACATTTCTGGAAGGTAGGCTTGGCTCCATTGGTTCAAGCAAGTTTGCTATGAGCTACCACACTTGAAGGCACTTAAGAAATGCATTCACAGACACACTATTTTCTGACTTTGGAGCAAATTATTTTCAGAAATTGTGATGTATTTATTTAGTCAAGTTATATAATCTCAACATGACTAAGTGTGACATATAATCAAAATAGCAGTAACACTATAAAAATTTAGCAAATATAGCAAATTATTCCAAAGAATAATAAACAATTCTGATGGGATCACAAGACCATGTTACCTATCACTGGAGGGGGAAAAATATCTTAAAGGTGTTATAAAAAACAGCGGCCATCAAGATTTATAGGGTTACTGTTATTCCATAGGGTGGATATGATGATAGAGAAGGCATATCTCCTAGGTTCTATTAGATCAGCGGTCCCCAGCCTTTCCGACTTTGTGGACCACCAATGACGGCAGCGGGGAGAAGAGAATATGGTTCCATGCTAGCAGCAGGTGTGCAAGTGGAGCTGCGTGCGCGTACCCGCTGCTTGGTCAGCCTGGTTCCGGATGGGCCACAGCCCTGGGGTTGGGGACCTCAGTATTAAATAATACTTAAGTAACGGTATTGGAGCATGTCAACTATCAGATCCTATGACACAAATAACAACAAATAATTGGATATAAGCAATCTTGCACAGGACTGGATACTGTGCCAAAAGGTCCAGCATCTTGGATTGTACCTGGAAGTCCACATTCAATCTGTTATTTTGTAAAGTAGTGATATTGCATGTTGTCTCGGGCTGTAAATACCTGCATGATACTGTGATGTACCCATAACTACCTGTATTGCCATATCCTCGACCAGATGTAGCTTCAAGCCTCATATAAAACATATTGCAGTAATCTAGGTGTAAGGTAGGTAAGGCATGAGTGAATAAGACTTTCTGATTTAGGAATGATACTATGGGCACATAAGATAGATTTAAGATACATTTGTGGTATAGCTTGGGTGGAATTATAATAGTAAAAGAGTATTGTGTCATTTTAAAAATGTCTTCATATTCCACATTGCCTTTGTTGACTGCCTTCTGAAATTCAGGCCAATGCTTTTTGTAATTTTTCTGGTATTGTCCTGAATGAGCTGAATTAATTTACTGATTAAAGAACTCCATGGTGTTTATTTGCAAGCCCAGAGAAATATATTTTTGCCCCACATGAAGATGATAATATTATGAGCAGTTTGTTGAAACTATGCCCACTAGTTGTCATTGGGCATGCTGAAGATACTGTTAGAATAGTTATTATCTATAAACATATAGCTTACATAATACATTTTAAATAGATTCTTTAACTTTTGAAAAATTGTACAAAAATGAAATGTAGATTGAACAAAATTATTGTTTCAGGGGGATTCACAGAGAGATGGTATATTTAAGGAAAAATCTTAAAATAAATGTAAATAATAAATTTTTCAAATTAAAAGTACTTATCTATCTCATTTTTATCTTATTATTTCTAGCTGCTTGAGAAAGAGCTGCTTAATGAGAATCTAATAAAACTTGTTGTGAAAACTATTTGTGACCCAAAAAGTGTAGGCTTTAATATAGCTGATGTACAAATTATGGAAAATCTACCAAATATTTGCGTGAGACTAGTAAAAGCTTTGATGAAATCTCCCTATAATGAATATTTAGAGGACAGTATCAAAGAAATAATAACAATGAAAAGGTAAGACACTTTAGAGTCTACTCTAATATTAATATTTAAAAATACAAATAATTTTTAGTGTGGCATTTAATGTGTCTGATATACATTTATTATTTATTTATTTCTATTTGTTAGCATTGAAGAGCTTTGCACTGTTGATTTGTACAATCCAGAAGCCCGGCTGGATCACGTTAGATATGTATCCATTCTTTCTGCCTGCAGACAGCTTCACAAGGCTGGTTTATTGTACTGTATTTTGCAATCTAAGGTAAAAATATACGTTGCTGTTTATATTGTCAGTATATTTGCAAAGTAAAAGAGAATAAATAGGACTTCACATGTCTATCATGCCAATGTAACATGTTTGTTAGTCGCTGAACATTAGGCATTCATCACTTGCCAACTATTGTGTTCCTTCATTAGTATGGGGAAACATTTCTAGTTTTGCTCACTGTTAGACACATTCGCTCAGTGCTCAGTATCTGAATCCACACTCTGGCTTTTACTGAATAATTTTGTTCATGTTGAAGTGTTTGTAACTGTCATAATATGTATTGCTCTTTTAAGGGCATCTAAATGATGCAGTTCTCATTCTTAATAGTTTGGGGGATGTCATGGATTGGAGGAAAGCCATTGTTTTTCATCAGTTATTCAGTTTAAGAAGAATCTCTAGTTTTTTTTAATAATGATAAAGACTGCAAGGACTTTTTGTAACTTTAGATGACCTTTCTTTAATTGCTTAATTATAAACATGCTTTTAGTCAAATGTTTTATTTTTTCTCTCTCCCCAAAGGGTGCAGATCTACATTTTGAAATTGGTTCTAAGCTCATGTTGGTAGTGTACAAAGGTATTGCACCAGGAGATGAAAGAAGGTCCCTTCCTTCGTTAGACATCAGCAGTAAACAATTAGCTGAGGGACTTCTGCATCTGGCTTTTGCTTTTGGTGTTCGGGTAAGGACTTGGCCTTATTGGTGCTATCTGCCTCTTTTCTTCTCTGTCTCTTCTTTGGAGTTTACATGTATTTAAGAAACCTTCCATTTGCTGATCTCTGTCACTTGTATAGGCCACCACCCAAGTTAATGGTTCTGGATAGAGTGAATTCTTTTGATTGACATAGAGAGGCAGAACTGCATACCGAAGACCCTTAGAATTTCCATTCTGCAGTTCTGCATCTGAACTTCAAGTAGTCAGGAGACCTTTTTTTCTTTGCCTTCCTATTCCCAAGCTTAGTTCATTGAGGAAAGAAAGACAGCATGACAACAGCAGCAAACAAGAGAGGAAGTAGTTTGCCGGTAGATATTCCAGAAATTGTGACTGTTGCCAAAAGCAGCTTGCTTTGTTAGACAGTTGCAACCTACTATGTTGTCATCAGTATCCTGTTCCACTGGAAGAACTGGGTAACCTCCCTATTCTGTGAACCTAAATATCCCCAAAAAATGAAAATAGCACAATCGATGAAAGACATTTGTAGATGTGCCATCTGAGTGCCTGCTTTCATTTCTACCATTGTAAGATTAGTGCTTAGGTATCATTAGAAATCATTTTTTCAAGAAGAACAAAGCAATTGCTGTGGGTTACTATTGCTCATCTCACCAAAGGATATTTGCCTCTGTTCAAATAGAAAAGATGTATGGTTCTCATTGGAAATCTTGTATTATTTTGTATTTGTATTTTTTGACTAAGAAGGTACACGGGAAAAGTTGAATGACAGGAAATACTCTTTTGTATTTGTTTCCCTTAGTGCACAGAGCTGGTGAGCCTCTTGTTGAACACATTGATGTTATCTGTACCATTGTCTGGGACAGCCCAAGAAAGTCTTATCAACTTTTCTCACGGGGAATATTTCTACAGTCTCTTCTTAGAAATCATTAACCAAGAGTTGTTGAAAAATCTGGAAATTGCTGTACTTGAGCTTATGAAATCAGCTTTAGATAGCCCCAAAATGGTACTGGACTTTTCCTTTAAAATGTTTAAAATTTTTAAATGTTCCTTTAAAATATGCTAGCATATTTATTTTTTAGATTTTATTTCCCAAATAATTCACAATGAAACTGTATTTTAGCTATCCTTCTGTTTTATCACTGATTCTTTGCTGATTTTATTTCTGTTGAATTATTTGTTTTTCATTCGTTATTATTTTTAATCATAATGTTTTTAGTCTTTTGTTACTTTTACCTTGAACACCACATCTATTTTTAGATAAATAGATTAAATCTATAACTAGATCTTCTTGTTACTAAACAGGCTAGAACAGACATGTCAAACACGTGACGTCACATGATGTTGCACAACTTATCGCAGCTTTTTCTCCATTGCCGGCAATGGGGTGGGCGTGGTTTCCCGGTGACGCGTCCGGCCCGTGGGCTGGCAGTTTGACACCCCTGGGCTAGAACATTCTGACTTTACATTCTTAGTTTCTTAGAAGTACACTTTCTAGCATTTGAGAAAATCATCTCAAAAATGTACTTACTAATTGCTTATCTTGCACATTTTGTGTCTTTGTTCCACAGTATAAAAGTTGAATTACATAAAGTGCTGTCAATATTGCATATTTTCAATATCCTACGTTGCAGGTTAGTACAGTTTTGAATGGCATGTTGGATCAAAGCTTTAAAGACCGTGCTACCTGCAAGCAACAAGGAGTACAACTAGTAGCTGCTATTTTAAAAAATTGGGGACATCTTGATCACTGGTGGGCCAAAGAGTCTTCTCCTGAGAGCAAAATGTGTGTTTTGACCCTATTGGCTAAAGTTCTGCAGGTAAATCTGTCTGTCTGTCTGTCCGTCCGTCTGTCCGTCCTCCTCTGGGTAATTTCCCTAGGGATATAATATCAAAATTGAATTTGGAATAATAATTATTGCTATAGCTATTCATTATTGTAGCTTTGTTTCTTCCTTTTCCATGTTTGGTTTCATGTTGTAATTGGTTGCAACATCATTTCAAGACAGTGTTATAAGATAAAAGCAGCATCCCATACTAGGAACTGCACAGCACATTAATTTTACATTTGCTGTGCTTGTAATCTTGATAAAGGGGTCTCTCATCCTAACAAAACACCTAACAATAGAGGGTGATATAAAGGTCTGGGTTGAGAAGACATGAAAACTGAGATTACTTGTGTTGTCTAGGTAAGACTATAGTTACATCAGGATACCTTGAGAGAATCCTGGATGCTTAAAAAAGGTAAAAATGTTCAGTGTGGTCAGAAGTATTAGACATAGATTTATTTAAATGTATTTATTCCTGTATCTGTGTATAAGTTGCTATATTATCATAGCTGTAGTATGTTGCTCTTCAGTCCACTTTTCCAAGGATCTCAATATATATGGGATATGGCTCAATATTTATTGCACTTTATAAATATTGCAACATCACTCCCCATATTAACTATAGTTATATGATGGATGTTTCACGGTTGAAATTGCCAACTTTTCCTGCACTATGGACAAAAATGACTCAAATCTTCTGTCAGTTTGGTAATGTGGTTTGTAGTATCCAACCTCATTTTATAATGGAGAGTGTTTGTTACTTGTCTGCATATATTTAGAATTGGGACTAATATGAAATCAAATAATAAATTTATTATAATTGTTCAAAAGAATGCTTTGATTTTAGTAGGCATTATGCTGCTGTTTTTTGCATTTGTTAATTAACATGAGCGTTCTTAAGAGCTCTGCATGACACAAAAATATAGAAATATATTGTATATAGAAATATAAAACAGGTAATATAAACTTTCCTTAATACAGATTTACTTTCAGCACACATACACACACACATACACACACACGTATACAAAAAACATGGAAAATTTCAATAAATTTGTTTTAGGAAATGCTGTGGCATATTATCAGATTACTATTCTGTAGGTATATTTTAAAAGATAAGTTCCTTTATGTTTTCAAGATCGACTCTTCGATGTCATTTACTCATCATGAGGCGTTTTCCCATGTTTTTAATACATACACATGTCTACTTACGGATCAGAAGTTGGGTCTAAATCTCAAGGTAAGTGTATCGTGCCTGCTTATTAGTATAAGTAAATAATGTGTTGCATACAGTGGCCATTTAGCTTTATTCAAATGTGTGATTAGCTAGAAACATTGAGCTGCAGTGAGAATTATTATTCCTGTTGTTTAATGCTGCCTGACTCAATGACTTTGGGTAAGTCTGAGGATGCTTCATAGAAGTTGTGCCAGTATCATCATTTAAGGGTAAATATCGATATTACTGTGGATATCTGTATTGAGGACTATTTTTGAATACATGAAACCTAACCCCATGTAATCAGTTGCTGGTAGATAAACTAAAGAGAATGTGTTGTCAGCAGAGAAGAAAATGAGAAAAATCTCTGACTGTTAGGTAGAATTAACAGAGTTAAAGATTTCTACAAAAATATCCGCAAGTGTCTGTCTTAACCATATGAGTGGTTTCAGCTGTCCTCTGTAATCTACATTTCTCAGCATTTAATTAAAAAGTAAGAACACCAGTTTTGGAAGAATAACATATTCTACAATTATTAAAGCTAAGGTTGCCAAGGCAATTTCAGGTTATGATTTGTTTGTGTGGGTAATGATCAAATGTACAAGCCAACTAGGTTTCACAAACTATCATTTGTTACATCTGAGCAAAGATTATGGGGTAGCCTGCTGCTTTTATATCTTGTTTTCCCTACTAAATCTTAAATGTTCACAGCTTACATTGGTCCAAATGCTATTCAGAATTTGTAATTAATCAAAGAATTAAAATTAAAGTTTAAAACATTTTCAGATTTCAGTGTAAAAATTGCTTAACCTTAATCTTAGCAGAATTTGCCACTCTTATCTTGTGTGTTATTTTTTTCTACCAAAGTTTCCCAAAAGACAAAACGATTTTAGATTTAACATGAAACGTTGTATATATTTCAGAGTCAAGCAATTATTATTCTGCCATTCTTCACTAATCTTGTGGGAGAAAGACTTCATAGCCTTAAAAATGCACTAGATCAACTTGTAGCGTTTAATTTCCCTTTGAGATCAGATGAATTTCCTAAGGGATCTTTAAAGTACAATAACTATGTGGACTGCATAAAAAAAGTAAGTGAGCAAAAACTAGAACAATTTATTACATAATTTATGTGTTTCTAGTATATTACTAACTCTAAGCCAAATTAAAATAAAGCAAACAAATCTGTGAACTAAACTATAGGAACAAACACAATATGTAATATTATTATACAGAGAAATTATTTTAATGTATACCTTAATTACCTAAATTTCATATGTAATTGTTAAATATTTTTATATTTTTAGAAATTATAATTGTCAGTTGACATAACCTTAAAATTCTAAATTCCTTAATTTTTTAAGGATTTCATGTTTGTATTTGTTTGTATTTTAATTTTAAAGGCTGTTAGCACCCAAAGTGAGATGGCCATCCAAATCAATCAATGTTTTACTAAACATACCAGAAACAAAAATGAATTTCATATATAAGTCTAAGAATACATTTTAATATATGGAAACAGTCCTATCTGTTTTTTTCTCTTTTAATCATGTATATTGTAGGCACACTACCTTCATGTAAATGAAGTTATGAATGTGTTTATGTGTGTGTGTTTGTATGTAAACACATTGTATGTTTATTGGAGTAAAATTTTATTCTCTTTTTTTTAAAGAGCTGTTACTGCCTCATAACTGGTTTCAGAGAAAATTTGGAACACAAAACTTTGCAATCTTACTAACTTCCTCTATCATATTCTCTAACTGTACAATTATTCTTTTATATTTTAGTTTTTAGATGCCTTAGAACTATCCCAGAATTCTACATTATTGGCGCTGATGGCAGAAATTCTTTGTAGGGACCATAAGCATATAATGGAGGAATTATTTGAGATTAACTTCAAAAGAATTGCCAAAAGGTAGTCAGTAAAACATACTCTTTAATCACATTATATTAACAGCATGATTAAAAAACGAGTTCAATAATACATTAAAGGCTTAAAATGTGAACAATGACAGCTGATATGCTATGCTTACGCATTGAAATTCATACATATATTTTGTGTGTGTTTATATATAATTCATTTTGCTTTTGTATCGAAAATACTCTTACTGAAGAAGGCACAGCACATATGATTTCTTATAGCAGTAATATGGGTGGTGGTTGTGACATTTTGTTGGAGATTGTCTCAGATACATAGAAAGATAGATTGGTTTGTAGCATTAGTTAAGTTACTTTTGTCAAAAAAAAATATGTGTCTACTTATTTCATGATAACTTAACCAAGCCGCTGCTTTAGAAAGAATTCACTGAAAGATTGTGGATAACATATAATTTATAAGTAGGAAAGTAGCTGAAGATTCTACTTAAATTTATTGTGATGTTTAGGGGCAGCTGTGAAAGACAAGTGCTGTTGTTGGATACCGTGCACCAGATGTTCCAGAGCGAAACCCTTCTCTCAAATATAACCCGTCAAGCCTATGTAGATCGATGTCTTCTCATTCTGTTGCTTCACTGCAGCTTAGATGCATTGAAAGAATTTCTAAGTAAGATTATCACAGAGGCCATGGATACCCTGAAGTCCAGGTTTACGAAGGTAAAGATGAATGATTACTAAATCATTATATTATTTTTTTAAAAAATAAAATACATATTCATGTATGAAGCTCCTTTGACATTTTGTTCCATTAATATATTTTTCCAGTCAAATGAAACTGCTTTTGAAACACAACTAATCAAGAAAATAAGCTATTACAAGATTCTAGAAGTTATGTACTCCCGTCTATCCAAAGAAGATGTATATTCCAAAGATTCCAGAATTAACCAAGCTTTTCAGCATTCCATCCATGTAGAGGGGAATGAACTTACAAAAACACTTATAAAGTGAGAATTGTTCATTTATGCTTTAAAACAATGTTGCCAATAATTAATTTGATTATCACAGTCATTAAAAAATATTTTGAGACATTGCCTTAAAAATGTCATGGTAGCTATATGGACGAGCAGTGTTACACTATTAATAATGATAAACACTTAATAAACTTTTCCTATTTATTTAGATGAAAATTCACATTTCTTTCTTGATCTTAAAGGTTTATCCTGAAAATCTTAAATAAAATTATGTTGCTTCATAAGTTTATTTAGGTTAGCAATTCAATAAAAAAAAATTTACTCTTGGTCTAAATCCTTTTCAGGCACACAAGATAAGGATTTCAAAAAAGGCCATCAAAATCTGGCTTTTTCAAAAGACTCTAGGATGAGTTACAAACTGCTGCCCTCTGCAGTTTGGAGATTAATGAATGTACACTTTTATTTTTCCTTTGGCCTTGTCCTTTATATTGTATTATTTATGTTTTACACTTTGTATCTTTTAGCCTTATTTATATAAACAGCACACCGTAGACTCAGGGTTGGTTATGATTGGAATGGCATATAAACCGAATAGATATCAACTAAAGCTAGACTACAACTTCAGTTTGGTATTTGCTGGAATGTATTCGTCCAGCAAATTAGATCTCAACTAATAGCCCTGATGTTGTTCAGATGCATTAGGAGTTGCAGTGCATATATACACAGGGTAGCAGATTTGGGAAGAGTACACACAATTTTCTTTAAAATGTCTTGGTATCTTTTTTTTTACTTCCTTCCAAGGTCCTGTTATGATGCCTTTACAGAAAACATGTCGGGTGAAACACAAATGTTGGAAAAGAGGAGACAGTTTCATTGTGCTGCATATAATTGTGCCATTGCAGTTATCAGCTGTGTCTTCAATGAAAGTAAATTCTATCAAGGTTTTCTGTTCACTGAAAAACCGGACAAAGTACGTAGTAGTAAACAGAAACTAGTTCCAAGATGGAATTTTGGTGTAGAAAGGTGGTCAACAGCCTATACAATGGTTATGTTGAGAAATAGATTTTTTTAGACCCTGCCTATGCATTTTGTTAATATTAATTTGTATTAGTTTTATATATTTTATGTTGTTTGAGTATATTGCTTTTTTTGCAGTTTTTAAATTGCTGTAAGCCATCCAGAGTTACGCAGTTGAGTTGAAAACTATAAAAATAGAATGAGTGAACAAATAAATAAATGGACAAGATGAAATTAATGCAATTTGAGTGGATACAATTTTAAAATATTTTCATAATAAAAATCACCTTCATCTTCCAAAATTGGTTGACTTATGCTCTTATCAATAGGTAGAAGAATACAAAATCTAGCATATGCTACCTGAAAGATCATGATATTTTTCTGGGCTGGTTTGGGAGATTTGGAAATGGGAGAGATGGTATTACAGTGGGCTTTCCTTCTTTCTCTAATATTGGTTCTAGACATTTTTGATAGTGAGCTTTGTCCCCAACTTTTACTCTGTGGGGGGCCTCATGGTTCAGTTCCCTCCACTCCTGTTTAATATATAAATGAGGCTTCTTGGTTATGTCATCTCTTATATGAGGTTATATATCAGTGTTCTGATGTTGTACATATCAGCCCTTGCTTGTCCAAATAATGCCATCAAGCTTCTTTGTAGAAAGACTGTGAGGAAACTGGATGAGGAGGAAATGAATCAGACTCAGTCCTATAAAGTATAAGCGGCTTTGGATTTTGAGGCTTCCTGAATCCAGAATTTTCCCATCATTTGTTCTGGATGAAGTCTTATTGCTCCAGACAGACTGAAGGTCTTCCTAAATTCATCCTGCTGTTAGCCATGGCTCACAGGGTGTTCCCACAAATTGTGCACCAACTGTGCCCATTCCTGAATCTGGAGGTCTTACTGATGGTCATACATGCCTTGATCATCTTTCATTTGGATTACCATGATGCATTCTATATTGAGATGCCCTTAAAGAACACTCAGAAGCTACAAATAATCCTGAGTACAACAGTGTGGGTAGTTATGGGTACACCTTGGTATGCCTGTGTAACACAATTACTGCTTTTCTCCAGTTAACTCTGCCTGTCTAATAAGTTCTGCCTATCGTGTGGTGGGAACTGGGAGATGTTCCTTCTCTAGTACAACTGTGCTATGGAACACCATTCCCCGGAAAATCAAACTGGTGCTAACTCTGGCTAAATTTGAAAGTTTCAAAATGCTTGGCTTCCCCTAGCCATTGAATCAAGAGGTCTTATGAGCTAGTCTTGAGTGATTGTTTTTGGTGTTTGAGCTGCCTTTGACACAATATGCTGTGTTGTATTATATTTATTTTTGTATGTAATATTGCTTTTTAAAAAATTGTATATGCCTGCCTATGTTGCATATTGAGTAGTAATGATATATTATGAATAAATAAAAGAAATGTTTGTAATAAAGTAAATGCATGGTAACCAGATTACAATTTGTTTTTATTCTATAGAATCTGCTTATTTTTGAAAACGTGTTAGATTTACAGCGGCGTTATTCATTTCCCATAGAGATTGAGGTAAGAAATCTTATTTCCTAGATTTTCCAAAATGGTAATTGTTTTTATCTAGCATGATACTAGATTGTGATATAGATAATATAAGAATTTAATGTTCCCAGATAAGGTTATTGAGAAAACATTTTCCAATTATAAAAATTCTACAGTAAGCTTAAGGAGTCTAAAACAAAGACAAGTATCAAAGTATACCTCCTTGAATTAGTATTCTTATATAACTCTATAGTACTATGAATGGAGTGTTTCCTTTGGCAAATGTTAGCCTAGTTTTTTTTGCTGGCTGCTGTTTTGCTGAACCACTTGATATGGAATATGATGAATTCCAAGTTCAATTTTGGCATGGTGGAGTCTAAACCTTGTCTTATCTTAAACCTATGGTCCCTAACCTTTCCAGGTCTGTGGACCAGCGGGGGGAGGGGGGATGGTTTTGTATGTGTGCCTACCACTTGCACGGATGGAGTTTCATGCACACACTCGCCTGCTGCTTGCATGGCCTGTTTTTCAATAGGCCTCAGCCCAGTACCGGGGCATGGACCAGAAGTTGGGGACCTCTGCCTTAAACAACATGAATATGTAGGCAAGTTCTTACAATAGTGATGCACAGATTTAGCCCCTATGATGATTATGTAGTTCCCCAAAAACATATAAAGGGTCATTTTTTTTTAATTATTATTATTATTATTATTATTATTATTTTTATTTTTTTTTATTATTTTTTTTAACAAAATAATTTTTATTGAATACAAAAAAAAAAGATTAAAAAACATTGAACATAGTGTATCATCTTTGACATACATCTTTGTCTAAACATTCCTTATTATACACATACTTTATACATTTCAGATATTCTTCCTCTATTTACATCCCTTCTAATGACCTTCCTTCTTTTTTTTCCTTCCATTTGTAAAATTTATTCCAGCTTAAATAGTATTCTGTTTCCTCCTGATTTTTTAATTCTTTCGTCATCTTATCCAATTCTGCGCAATACAAAATTTTCCTTATTAACGCATCTCCACTAGGCACTTCATTTGTTTTCCAATTTTGGGCAAACAAAATTCTTGCCGCCGTTATTACATGAATAATTAGGTATATATCATCTTTGTTTATATTTTTTTCTAATATGCCAAGTAGTAGCATCTCTGGTTTATATTGAGTTTTTTGACCCGTCATTTCTGTTATCCAATTCCAAACCCTCTGCCAATAAACCTGTACCTCTTTGCAAGCCCACCAAACATGAAAAAAGTACCCTTTTCCCTTTTACACTTCCAACAAAGTGGTGAGTAGCCACTATACATTTTTGCGAGCCTAGCCGGTGGCAGGTGCCATCTAAAGAGCATCTTATAGAGATTTTCCTTATAAGTTGTTGCCAATGTAATTTTGCAATTACGTTCCCAGATTTGCTGCCATTGGTCCAGGTTTATAGCGTGCCCCAAATCTATTGCCCAGGTAACCATTGTTTCTTTAACTTGTTCTTCAAATAATTTATATTCTAACATATATTTATATATTTTTTTGATTTGTTTTTTCTCCGGGCCTAATAATATTTTATCAAGCCCCGTATCTTGTCTATTAATTCCCCATTCTTTCTTGTCTTTCACGTATCTTGCTTGTATCTGAAGGTAAGACCACCATTCCAAAGCAATCCCCTGTTGTGTCAACTCTTGCCTTTGCTTTAGATATCCTTCCTCTGACAGGATATCTTTGTATATGATAACCCTATCTTGCCTATAAAGGTTGGGGTATATAACTGCTTCTAATGGTGAGAACCAGCCTGGGAGTTTTGTATAGTATTGGCATTTAACTATATTCCAGCTTTTTATTAGTTCTTGCCGGACTTTATGCCTCAGGAAGTATTGATGGTTCCTACTTTTATCTGTCCATAGGTGGGCATGCCAGCCCTGCTGGAGATCGTGCCCCTCTAATAGTAAACATCTTTTATTTTCCAATGTTATCCAATCCCTGATCCACGTCAGGGCCGCCGCTTGATAGTATAACTCCCAATCCGGGAAGCCTAATCCCCCTCTCTCTTTAGCATCCTGTAGAGACTTTTGCTTTATCCTCGCCTTCCTTCCTTGCCACACAAAATCTAAAGTTAACTTATTCAACTCTTTAAAGAATTTTTTATCTAATTGGATTGGAATATTTTGGAATAGAAAGATAATTTTGGGTAAAATATTCATTTTCACCGCTGAGATTCTTCCTAGAAACGAAAGATGTAGATTTCTCCAGCGGTCTAGGTCAACTTTTATACGTTTAACTAATTTTCCGTAGTTATCCTCTCTAATTGATGAGCAACGTGCTGACATAACAATGCCCAAATATTTTATTTTAGTAACTACTTGTATTCCTAATTTTTCCCCAAGATTTTCTTTTTGCGTGTTGCGTGTTATGATCTTTGTTTTATTTCTATTTATTTTCAAGCTTGCCACCTCTCCATATTCCTCCAATAGTTCAAAAAGCTTCTGACCTGATTGCACGGGATCTTCCAAAATAAATACTAAATCATCGGCATATGCTTGGAGTTTATATTTTCCCTTTTTAATCTCAAGCCCTTTAATTTGCTCTTCTTGCCTTACAGTCCTAGCTAAAATCTCCAATGTATACATAAACAATAATGGCGAGAGAGGACACCCTTGTCTTGTACCTTTCTGAATATTGAATTTATTGGTGGCCTCACCGTTTATTATAAACTGGGCATTCTGTTCGGAATATATTGCAGCTATAACATTTAAAAAATTTTCTCCAACATCCATTAATTTCAGTTGTTGGATCAGAAATAGCCAATTAACATTATCAAATGCCTTCTGTGCGTCCAAAAATAAGAGTGCCATTTGGCAATCGCTATGTGATTCGTAGTATTCCAATATGTCTAAAATTGTCCTTATATTCCGCTTAGTCTGCCTATTTGGGAGGAAGCCATTTTGGTCACTATGTATGAAGTCAATTAAATAATTTTTAAATCTCTCTGCCATTATTGATGCGAAGATCTTATAATCGACGTTTAGTAGGGAGATAGGCCTATAATTTTGTATCTGTGTTCTCTCTACATCTTTTGGTATTAATACTATATTTGCCTCTAACCAGGATTTAGGTATTTTTGCCTCAGTTAAAACGTCATTGAAAACTTCTAAATAGGTGTTCATTAAGTACATTTTGGTGTTCTTTATATAATTCCGCTGGTATTCCATCTGGGCCGGCCGCTTTATTAATTTTTTGTTTACTTATAGCCGTAGTTATTTCAATCATACTTATTTCCTCATTTAACATTATTTTTTTTTCCTCTGGTATCTTCGGTGTATCTGTCTTTTCCAAATAGTCTATTATCTTTTCTACACTTTGTCCCTCACTCCTCTTATATAAATTTTCATAATATCTTTGAGCAATTCCCCTTTTAATTATCTCATCATGTTGAATCTCTCCTTCCTCATCTTGCAAATTAACAATCTGTTGCTTCTCTTTCTGCCTTCTCAGTTTATACGCCAACCATCTTCCAGGTTTATTCGCGTGTTCAAAATTATTTTGCTTGGCAGCCTTAAGTTGTTGTGCTAACTTTTCCGAGTCTTCTAGACAAAGTTTGTGTTTAATTAATTCCATTTTACTTTTCAAACTTTTATTATTTAGGTCACCCTGATATTGTGTTTCAGCCTGCTTATATTCTTCTTCCAGTCTTATCCTGTGTTGTTTTTTTTCCTTATTTCTCTTGGCCATATATGAGATTGCAACTCCCCTCATGTATCCTTTAGCTGTATCCCAAGTATTCTGCAAAGATGTATCCCCATTCTTATTCGTTTGAAAGAAAAAGTGCATTTCTTTCTCCATCTTTTCCTTAAACTCTTTTTCTCTAATAATCACTCTTTGAAGAGTCCATCTTGGCCGGCTCCGTTGCCCTTTCCAGCAACAATTTATAGGATTATGGTCTGCCCAAAGACTAGGTTCTATATTAATTCCTTGAATTTCCGAATCTAATTTTTTTGAAAGCCATAACATATCAATCCTGGTCCACGAGTTATGTCTATTAGAGTAATATGTATATTCCCTTTTATCTATATTTCTTTCCCTCCAAGCATCTTGCAAATTAAGGTCTGTGCACATCTCAAAAAAAGTTCTGGGAAGTATTTTTTTGTTTCCTTTCCTTGCCCCATTACTTTTATGGTCTTTTGTTCTATCTACTATGGCATTGAAATCTCCAATCATACAAAACCCATCTCCCTCTAAGTCACTAAGCTTGCTGTGTAGATCCTTAAAAAAAGATACTTGGGCTCCGTTTGGTGCGTAAACTACGACAATTATTATATTTTTTTTGTTTAGATTAGCCTCCACTATCAAGATCCTTCCCTCTTTGTCCTTATAGATTTGTTTGGAAGCTATCTCCTGTCTAACATACAATGCAATTCCTCTTTTTTTTTTTCTCATCTAGTGAGATGTATAGTCTTCCTAATTTAGGTTGCTCTAATAGATACTTTTGATCATTTTTTATATGAACCTCTTGTAATGTAATGACATCCGCATTTAATTTAATAAGTTTACTAAAAACTTTCCGCCGTTTTACTGGTGAATTCAAACCCCTAATATTCGTTGACCATATCCTATACTCCTCTCCCATTAACTTGTTTCTGTCGTGCCTTAGTGCTTCGAGTAATCCTTATTTCCTTCGACTCCTCAAAGCTTCTCCCCTGTTGTCCTAATCCATCCTGTCCTCCTCCCCCTTTTACTTCCTCTATACCCTGCTCTGTCCCTCTTTTATCCATCATTCGTTCACCTTCTCCTTTTTCAACCATCGCATTTCCTTCTCCATGATCTCCCAGCTCTTCCTCTGAGATACAGTATTGTCTATAAAAGTCTTCAGCTTTCTCCAACGTATCCAACCTGAATCTCTTCTCCTGCCAAGTCACGATAATCCCCTCTGGTGTTAACCATCTGAAGTTCACATTACTTTGGTGCAATCTGGACGTCAAAAATTGATAGTTCTTCCGTAGGTCTCTCATTCTTTTAGGTATTTGTTTTAGCACTATAATTTGTTTCCCTCTGTACTCCAGCTGTTCATCACGTGTCTTGTATAATATTTCATCTCTAATTGTCTTTTTTATAAATTTCACGTGAACTTCTCTAGGCAAATTATATCTTCTCCCATAATTTGTCTGCACCCTATATGTCTCGTCCATTGCAGCAATCATCTTCTCTTTATTTATCCCAAGAGCTCCCATCAGTAGGTCTGCCATCTTATCCTGAAGGTCTTCCCCTCTCTCCTCAATGACGTTTTGGAATCTGAGATAATAAGCTGCCTTTTCCGCTTCCATTAGCGTCACCGCTGTCACTAATTCTTTGTTAGCCAAAGTTAGATTTTTATTTATCTCTTCAACCTTCTTCTCCTCATTATCCATTCTTTGTTCTACTTCCAATAGTTTCTGTTCATTTTTTACGATTTGCTGTTGGAAGGCCTCAAATCTTCCATCCATTGCCTGAATCTTCTCTTTCATTTCTCCTGTATCATTCCTTACCCCTTCTAACTCCTTCTTGATTTCCTCATGATTCTTAAACATGGCTTCCTGCATTGCCTGCATCATTACCTGAAGGTCTTTAAATGAGTTAGAACGCTCCTTTTGAAGCATATCATCTAACAATTTCTGACTCATGGGGCTAGAGCTTTGTATTGTATTTTTTTTTCCCCCGCCAATCTTAGTCAGATTTGGATTACTTGCCATTTTTTGTAAACTTTTCCACAACTTACTGTTCCTCCAAAATAACCACTTTTCACTTCCCTCTTTTTTTCCTTCCACTTTTTGTCACTATCGTGGTCTGTAAATATAACTCTGTCAATATATTTCACGTTCTAGTACCACAGTGCCAGATGTTAGTTTTAAGCTTCCCCAATTTTTGTTCTAACTTGTAAGGTTATAGTTTAATAGTCCAATATTCCCTTCAGTCTCTCTTAAGTTTCCCTTCTCTTGGCAATCTTCTTTCAGAAACTGCCAATCATTGTCCCAATCCAGTTCCTTCTGTCAATCACTGTTCCTTCCCAGAGAAGCCACCTTTCATCAGCCGTTCCGCTCCAAGGTCAAAATCAAAACCAAAAAGTCAAAACTCTCAAACAGATCTTCGGCAACAGTTAAGATAAAAAAAAAGTCACTGTCCCTTTAAGAAAAACTCAGAGTCTCGAAAACTTGCCTCCTGGCATCCTCCTAATGGGGCCTTTTCCGGCCTCTCTTCTTATCACTTTCACTCGCCGCCAGCTCACCGCTACTCCAACATTCTTTTGCCAGGCTTTCGTTTCTTTGCAACCCCTTTAATTGCGTCTTCCAAGTCTACTCACAAAGGTTTCAGGAAAAACAATCAAGTCAAATCTGATGCACCGTCGTTCCGCTGTTTCTTCGCTAGCTCCGTCCAGCTGTCATGTCATTCAGCGGCCATTACTGGTCGCCTTCTTCCCGGTCCGCTCGGTTCTGGGTTTCACCCACTTCCCGACGTCAGTCGCCACCAACGACAGAGCAGCAGGTCGCCCACACCTTCTGCCGCCCCTACGAGGCTTCTCTCGGCTCGAAAGAGCCCCACGAGCCTGGGATAAGCAATTGGAGATGCTGGAGAGATCGTTCGCACCTCCGCTCGCTCTGACAGCTGGCTCCGCCCCCCCTAAAGGATCATTTTTAATGTGACAAAAATTAAATAAAAAGTGGAGGGTAATCTCTCTGCTAGGTAAATGAAACCAAATTTTATCTAACTAGGTTCTCTACTTTTTGGAGCATGATTATCCAGCATGCCTCTCAAAAGCCAGGTGCCTAGAAATAAAGTGGATAGTGCAATCATACATGTTAGTGTTTAAGTTGCCACAGAATTCCTTGTTGTATTTTTCTTGGTTTATTTAGAAATCCTGTAAATATATTAAATTTGTAATTAAGCGGCAGTCACACTAGTTCATACCTGAAAGCTTTTTATATTTTCTAGGTTCCTCTGGAAAAGAAAAAACGGTACATAATTATTAGGAAAGAAGCCAGGCAAGCAATGAGTGGGGATTCAGGTATTTGCTATGACTACAAAAAAGATGAATTGATGATGGTTAAGTTATTCTGTGTTGAGCATGAATATATATATATATATATATATATACTAATATAAATATACTTTGAAAGCAGAAATAAACACAACTAATCTAGAGAGCCAGTGTAGTATAGTGGTTAAGGTGCTGGATTGGGCATGGAGAGACCCATGTTCTAGTCCTTGGTTTGAAGGCCTCTCAACCCTATTTGGCATCAGGTCTGCAAGAACCAGCTGAAAACCAGCTTCCTCATTACATTATGCTGTGATAGCTTTGGTGTTTTAACTGTGGTGAGTACAGTGAAAAATAAGTGGACTCTGCAACTAAGCAGGACAAACTCTAGGAATAACAATCTGGATCATATCTCTTGGTGTTTTCAATATTAACGTTAACTAAATTTTTTTATTAAGGGATAAATGCAGTTTAATGATGAAATCAGAAAATTAAGAAAAGAGATTTGAAAGAAGCAAGAGAATTTATTGAGCATTATTTATTGAAAACATACAAAGAGGTTTGTTCAACTGATCTTGTGATTTTTATTGGGAAGCTTCTTACTTATTTAAGCCAGACTATTTTCTTTCTAGCTGAACCACACTATTTAGCGTCTGCATCATATATGGTAGATAGCAGTTTAAGTGAAGAGATGAGCCAATTTGATTTCTCAACTGGAATACAGAGTTTTTCATACAACTCTGAAGATCCTACCACTTCCGGTTCTCACTTCAGGAAAAAGGTAATTTAATTTATGTGTAAGTGTGTGCCTTAACTGTACTGTTTTTTAGCCCAAACAACTCCTTTACTTGTTTGTACAACTTTGTCAAATTTTCTAAAGACTTAAAAAACATACCTTATTGGAATACTAATGAGGATGTAATAACTGCAGTCTAATAGCAACATAGTTTCCCTATAAAATACCATCTTCTTTTGAGCAAGACATAAATCCATAAGTAGTCAGGTACGTTACCATGTCTGCGTTACAAATATTTCTGTGATTGCTTAAATCACAAATTTCAACTGTGGAAAACAGGAATGTTGCAACTTTAGTACCTCAGCAGCAGAATAGATAGGCATGAACATTAGGTTGTCTAATTAAGCTTGATTATAATAATAATTGCCTTGAGTACCTTGTGAGGAGAAAGACGGGTAAGAGGTGTGGGCTGGATCAAAATTTTCCACTTCAGGCAAATTTGACACTTTGTCATTTATTATTATTTATTGTTTTACTGCACATTGTACAAAAATGTTTTCAACACTCCAGTTACAATACTCGCTATATAAAAGCCTTTAAGGTTTTTTCAATATATTGATCAAATTTCATGAGGCCAGGTTTAAAAAGCATTTCACATCAAATGATGGAGCCCATGGATTGTGCAGACCATAGAGATTGCAATGGATATACTAATTGGGATTTTCCTCAAAACTTAAGTGGAAATAATACATTAGGTGTGTAATAAATAGCCAGGCAACTTTTGTTTTCTTAAATCATGGTTTCTTGGAGAGGTCCGGATAGAGTCCAGGGAAATGTGGAGAATCTTTTAGTTACATTATTGCAATAAATTGATATTTCCCAAAGTTTTGCATTGTTCTCATTGTTCATTTGTGTTCATTTTGGGGTTTGGTATTTTTAGGGGAGACCTGATTGAAGTGAGAGATTAGCACATGGAATATTAATCAGATACCCAGCTCATACTTCATTTAAATCAAGTCTCTTGTCAACATATTATTTTTTAAAAATAGAGCTACAAGGATATTATATAAATAACTTTGAGAAATACAAGCTTTGCCTCATAAACCATCTTGAAATAATAGGATATAATATATACATTCTTTATGGGTACTGTTATTGTAGCAAAAATCTGAACAAAAAGAAGGGATAAGGACAAAATTGAAATTAATTATTATTCTAAAAGGAGATGACAGGTACTGTGGTTCCAGATGATGTGATGGAATTAGAAATGGATGAGCTCAATCAGCACGAATGCATGGCTTCTATGACAACCCTAGTCCAACATATGCACAGAAATAATATCACACCGGTGGTAGAAAAAGTAAGTATCCCATTATAGCTTCATGGAGTTGGCAAATATCACTTTCAGTTAAACTAATTTATGATAAGTATGCTTTCATATTTATAAATCTGTAATTTTTTGGTATTCAGGATACAAATTCACCAGAACTTCCTCCATGGATGAAGTTTTTGCACACTAAACTGGGGAATTCTACTATACCTCTAAATATTCGTCTCTTTGTAGCAAAACTCATTGTGAATACAGAGGAAGTAAGTTCTTTTTTATGATAGAGAAAAGTGTTGTAATATATAACTGGTATACTTGCATTTCTTTGGGTTATTAGAGAAGCTAACAATGAGATTAGAATAATCTCCGAACTTTACAGTTAGTCCTTGCTTAACAACCACAATTGTGACCAGCAAGTCCATCGTTATGCACCAAGGCATCACATGACCGTACCAGACTTACAATATCATTTCCACTTCCAGCATCAAGGGGGTCACTGTGGTCATTCAGCAAGATATCATATGACCTCAACTTGCAATTTCACTTTTACATTCTCCAATAATTCTACTTGGTAGAAGCTAGTTATGAAGCTTGCAAATGCAATCACATGACTGTGGACTGCTACAACAGTTGTAAATATGGGTCAACTGCAAAGCGCCCAAATGGTGATCCTGTGACTGTGGGATGCTGTGATGGCCGTGACATCCATAAGATGTGAGGATTGGTCACAAAGCTGTTTTTTTCCAACTGTCATAACTGAACAGTCATTAAACAAGGCAGTCAGTATATGAGGACTACAAGTAATAATTGTTCTGGTCGTTTTATTAAATAGAGGCAGTTGAACATTCTTTTTATGAACAAGATTTTCAAGTGTTACCAAGTGACAAAAGCTGCTTCTTCAAAGTAAATATACGCATAACAATATCAAATCAAGTCTGTATTTTGATCTTGTTTGTTTTTTGGCAGCTTGTTGAAATATACTAATTTTCTAAGCAAGTATAGATTCCTAACTGATTTCTAAAGCAATTGATGCAGCTAGTATCTCCTATATGAGGTGGATTCATGAATGATTCGTATGAGTAAACTATGGTCATATAATAGTGTTACTACCATATATACATTTTGACTGTAAACAGACAAGGATGCAAAATAACCTTACTATCATTCAGTCTCTCTGCTATTGCTCAAAAATAAGCCCTTCCAGCAAAGTCAAAGCTTCTGATTCACAAATTTTATCAAGTCTCTGGAACTAGCCTGGAGTAAGGGATGGTAATTCCTTGGCAAAATAATATCTCTTCTAGACAAAAAGCTACTGTTGTGTAAGGCATGAAATCTGTTTGCATTGTTGAGTATTTGCATGGGTAACCTTTTAAATAATAATTTAATTTGGTTAGAAGTAAATAACAAAGTTAACATGCAACAAATTTTACAATGGCAATCTTGGATTTTTCTTCTCCAGGTTTTCCAGCCTTATGCAAAGTGGTGGCTAAGTCCTTTACTGCAACTGGTCGTTTCTGGAGATAATGGAGGAGAAGGAATACATTACATGGTGGTGGAGATAGTGGTCACTCTGCTTTCATGGACTAATGTGGCAACTCCTAAAGTAAGAAATGTATTTGATTATAATAAGACACCCATATATACATGCCCTGCCCTTCCTTCCCCTCCCCTCCCCTTTCCTCTTTAGTATATATATTTTAACACTATGCCAAGGTCTTCTTGATACGACAGTAGCTAACAGAATTTTATAATGCCGAAAAAAAGACTGAATACCGTGTTTCCCCGAAAATACGACCTAGCCATAAAATAAGACCTAGCTTATTTTGGGGGGTTCGGGCTAATATAAGCCCTACCCCAAAAAGTAAGCCCTACTTAAGACCCCGCCCACTCCGTCCCACCATAGGTTTTTTGGCAGGCTGGATCGCGTGCCTCCCCCCACCTTACCTGCTGCCGGTGCCGCTGCTGCGAGTTCTATTTTGCGGCTTGGCTAAACTGTTCAGCTGCGGCGGGCCGCAGTTCCCATCAGCTTCAGGAAGCCTGGGTGATGGAAATCTTAGGCCAGCTGAAGCAATTTGGCTCGCCCGGGGTCAGGTTGGCTGTCGCGGGAGGCATGGCCCGTCCCCATCCTCCAGCTCTGCCACACATGTGGGACGAACCTCCCATGACGGCCAACCTGACCTTGGGTGAGCCAGATTGCTTACAGGGAGAGGCTGTGCATTGCAGGAGGACGACTGCAAAGGGTGCGTGCGGATCCCTGCAGCTCTGGAGGCTTCGAGCGCTGCTTTTCATGCTGCTTGGTTTCCCACCCCATCCCTGCCAGGCTGATCTGGTGGACGGGATTGCCTTCCATCTTCCCCGCCACTGCATTGGCAGCTGATGGTGTCTTCCTGAGAGGCGGCATGGCAATTGGAGGGCGGCCATGCTGCGAATGGGGATAGATCATCCCCCCGAAAACAGCGAGGCAAACGCGCACACAGATGCAGTGCCAAAAACAGCGGTGCGAAAAGGGCATGCATGGATCCCTGTAGCTCCTGAAGGCTTCGAGCAATGCTTTTCGCGACGCTGTTTTCGGCACCTCATCTGTGTGCGCATTTGCCTCGCTGTTTTCGATGGCGCTTTGCGGGGATGGTCTATCCCCATTCGCAGCGTGGGCGCTGTTCAATCGCCATGCCGCCTCTCAGGAGGGGAGCGTTAGCTGCCAGTGCAGCGGTGGGGAAGACGGCAGGCAATCCCGCCCACCAGATCAGCCGGGGTGGAGTGGGAAACCGAGTGGCACAAAAAGCAGTGCTCGGACCCTCCAGGAGCTGCAGGGATCTCCGCGCGCCCGTCCTCCTGCAACGTGCAGCCTCTCCCTGTAAGCAATCCAGCTTGCCCAGGGTCAGGTTGGCCGTCATGGGAGGTTCGTCCCGCATGTAGGCCATAGAAAAAAATAAGACACTTCCCAAAAATAAGCCCTAATGGGTCTTTTGGGCCTAAAATAAATATATGACTTATTTTTTGGGGAAACACAGTATTTGTTACTCCTAACCAGGGAAGAATTTGGCAAGTCTGAATATGATGTTTAAATTAAATATATGATGTTTACATTAAGGTACCATATGTTTTGTCATTTTATGAGCAAAGAGGAATATTTGCAATATGCTTTTTCTAATTCTTTCATATTAGGGAAACATAAAGGATGAAATCTTAGCAAACAGGTTGTTGGAGTTCCTAATGAAAAATGTGTTTCATCAGAAAAGAGCAGTATTTAGACATAACTTGGAAATAATCAAGACAGTAATAGAGTGCTGGAAGGATTGTCTGAGCATACCTTACAGGTAAATAATGACAATAAAATGTGGTTGTATATACAATTCTCCAAGAGCTACAGCAAAGATGGGAAGGGATAACTTTCTGCATATTACTGAAGTACAACAGCAGCCCCAGTAGGCATCGGCCATACTAAGAGATGCTGTAATTGAAGTTCAGTAGTTGTTGGTCTGCTGGTTTATACCAAAGCCTATTGCCATATATGCTTTTTAAGTAAAGTAGGACTAATCTGTTATTTATTTGGTGATTTGTGACAATATGTACAAATTAAACATGGATTATGATTTCCTCTAGAAACAATAAAAGTCATGTTGTCTGTGCCGTTAGAAGATTAAATGAGGATTGGGGAAAGAGATTTTGATAGAAAAAGGTTTCTACAGGGGATCATGTTCTGATATTTAAAAAATGCAAAGTTCTTGACATGAATGACTTGGATTGATTAATTTATTATTTTTTTAATAAATTAAAAGGCAGCCCCAGAACAAAGTTTTCACTTTGTTATTCCTAAAGCCACTTCTTTCCTAAAGCTTTTATTTTGTAATTTGTCTCATCTTCTTCAGGTTCTTTCAGTTGCCTAAGGAGAATATTTGCCCAAACTATCAAAGCGATTTATCACTTTCTAAATCAAGCATTTTTAGACACCATTTGTATGCTTACAAATTATTCTTTTACTGGGAATCAGACTTTTCTAGTTCTGCCAGAACTAGATGGCTTTGTTATGACATCTCATAATACATTGATCCAAGTTCTACCCTCTACGATAACTTTCTTCAAGTGAGTCCCATGCAGAGATCAGCGCGCATCGAGATAAATCTATGTTGCGAGCTGGGATGAAATGAAGGAAGGTTAAAAGGGCATTGAACAGTTCAGGTTTTGGGGGTTTTTTGCACGAACTTTGCCTTTGCTTAGTACTAGTGAAATTTAAAGCATTGTTATTGGTTTATATTTCTTACTTGTAATAGGTGCATCCTGCCTTACCGTCAGAAATTCAAAGTAGCATACGCAATGTTTCTTTGTCAATGTTTTTTTTCTCACAAGAACAATTCTGTGTGCTATATTGAATTGAGAGGGCACAACTGGCCCAAAATCATCCAGTCAGCTTCCAAGGCTTAAGGTAGATTTAATACTGGGTCTCCAAAGCCTAGACCAAGGTTTCAACTTCATCTATGGGAAACTGGCTCTTTTATTAGATGCCTCCATTATACTAAATCAAAAGAGATTATGTTTTTGCATCATTTGCTTCCGGTGCCTAAGCTTGATAAGGAATCCCAGCCATTGTTTATGATTTATTATGATTTATTATGTTATAGTAATTTGTCCAGTCTGCTACCTACTCAACAATCTCTATTTAGGTAAACTTTATGACTTAGTGCAGGGATTCCCAACCCCCGGTCCGTGGACCGGTACCAGGCCGCAGCATGCCAGCAACCGGTCCGCACAAACAAGCAAAGCCCCATCCGTGGGAAGCAGGTAGCACACAAAACCACACCCCCTCCAGTGCGCGGAAAAACCTTTCTCCACGGAACCGGTCCTTGTTGCCCAAAAGGTTGGGGACCTTTGTCTTAGTGTGATGAGTGATTCCACTTATTAAGTGACCAATCTGCTGTCTATTCTTTCTCAATACAAAATACAAACCTGATAGTTTTGATTGGTACGAATAGTTACTTATTACTTTCAGTATCTTCATCTATGTTTTTGCTTGCTGCAGGATAATATTTCAACAATTTTCTGGTGGAGATCCTAATACAAAAGACAATTCAGTAGGAATTCAATTATTAGGAATTGTTCTTGCTAATAATTTACCTCCATATGATCCAAAGTGTGAAATAGATAATATAAGGTAAGAATTTCAAGTTTCTGATATTCCTGTTGAGGTATACTGAGCATAAAACTTTTAGCCAAGAAGAAAGTTATGAAAATAGGTATCCCCAAGCGCATAGATTGGAAAACAAATGATGAAATTGACATACACTTTACCAGCTATTCGCGGTCATTTTCCTAAAGAATTTGATTGATCTTTGTTATATTTCATATATATAGATGTGTTTCCGAAATATTATGCTTGGACATGTTTCAAACATGGGAAAGAGGTAGATATGTTGGGACGATTTTCAGTGAATGCAAATTAACCATCTTAAATTTAGAAAATTTATAATAGAATTGGGAGATGTAAAAGACAGATATAGCTCTGGAGCTCTTAAGACTTTAACTGAACATTTCAAAATACAGTGAAAGGAGTTTACATTCAAATTACATGTGTGCACTTGATATTTGATAAATCACCCTGTTGCAACTAAATGTAAAATGAGTGAGAAAATCATATATTTTAATATATGTCAGAGGAATAAATATGCATATAAATATAAATATGCATTTATTAAATGATATTTCTTATTTATGTTAGATATTTCCAAGCTTTGTCTAACAACATGGCTCTGATAAGATACAAGGAAGTATATGCTGCTGCCGCTGAAGTACTGGGACTCATTCTTCAGTACATTGCTGAGAAAGAAAATGTGAGGAGAACATGCTTTTTATGTGTTATGCTGCTAGAACCAAAGAGTTAACTTCTAAAATCAATTTAACTTTAACCTAGTACCTGAAATACTTTGGCTTTACTTTATCTAGTCTACAGGTAGTCCTCAACTTATGACCAAAACTGAGCTCAAAATTTCTGTTGCTAAGCGAGACAGATTAAGTGAGTTTTGCCCCATTTTACAAACTTTCTTGCCACAGTTTTTAAGTGACTCACTGCAGTTGTTATGTTAATAACATGGTTGTTAAGTGAATCTGGCTTCCCCATAGACTTTGCTTATCAGAAGGTCGCAAAAGTTGATCGCACAACCCCGGGATACTGCAACTGTCATAAATATGAGTCAATTGCCAAGTGTCTGAATTTTGATCATGTGACCGTGGGGATGCTGCAACAGTTGTAAGTGTAAAAAATGGTCATAAGTCACTTTTTTCAATGCTGTTGTATCTTCAAACTGTCACTAAATAAATTGTTGTAAGTCAAGGACTACCAGTATTGAAAATAGCATTGATCGGTACCGTAGAACAGTAGTATTACAAAAGACTAGAATTACTTTGCTGGATCTTCTGAAAGATCCTTCTAGCCCAGGACTTATTCTCCAATACAGGGCAACTATTTAACTCTTAAGAAGCTGTATCAAAAATAGTTTATAGCATTATGATAAAAGTATCAATTAACAACAGTAGTTTTAATGATTGCTAAAATATTTGGCCAATATGTTATGTTTTTAACATTCACATATGTTCAATTTTTCAGATATTTGAAGGTCCAATTTATGACATGGTCATAAAACAATTAAAGCTGCATCAGAATACCAGAGATGACAAATTTATTGTATGCCTGAATAAAATCACAAAGAACTTTCCTCGTCTTGCTGATAGGTATATTAGAATTATGAGTGGTATTATACTGTTGGTATTATGAGTTTGATAGCTTGGTATAACTTTTTATACTTTTTGTTTTTGGTCATGGGAAGATTTATGAATTTTGTCTTCTTTCTGATACCAAAACTTCATGGAGTAATGAAGACTCATTGCTTGGAAGTAGTCATGTGCCGTACCCAAGAAACGGCTGATATGTACTTACAGTTGAAGAGTAAGGAATTCACTCAAGTCATGTGTCACAGGTGAGGGATAGCATAATTTGTAATTATTTCTTGGTAGAATAATCCATATTAAAATGTCTTTGAACAAATTCCACTTAAGAAAGTGGGAGTACATCAAGTTTTTGGGGTTTTTGGTCATTTTCTCTGATAACAGATGCTGGAATTACATCCCGTCAGTTTCAATAGGCCATTTGATATAATTCCTCATGATTAGTAATGAAGGCAATAAAGGTGTTTTATTCATTCTTCCCTTAGAGACGATGAAAGGCAAACAATATGCTTAAATATCGTGTACAAGATGTTACCTAAGCTGAAACCTGCTGAAATATTAGAGCTACTTCCTACAATAACAGGATTCATTTCTCATCCTTCACCATTATGTCGGGGCCGAATGTATGATGTGCTCATGTGGATCTATGATAACTACAGGTAAAGACTCAAGCATCGATATTATTATAAATAAATGTTCTGAAGCTATCTTGTCTTTTCCAGGATTCTAAATCTCTCTCTGTGGTCTGCAATTTAATTTAATTTTTATGTGCTGTCTAACAAAATACCTAGGCTATAAAATAGGCCTTGATTAGAATTCTTTTTTTCCAGAAAAAGAAAAACTAGAGTTGATCAGGCTCTTTTATTTTTATTTCCACCTACCATAGAAAATTCTGTCTTTCCTCCTCCCATTTTCATCTATCTGTTTTACAGTTTGGAAAGCCACAGAGCAAAATGCCTCAGTACCTCATTTCTACATGGCTGAATTTCTATCAGTTCTTTTTGCTCAAATCAGCAAAGAAAAGGAAGTGTTGGAAACTGCATTGGGAAGGCCTGGGTCATACTCGCTCTGCAGATCGTTCACTTTTGCCACAATGCGTATTTGCAGCTAAAGGGAGGAAAAAGCTGGAAAATGCAGTTAGATATTTCAGATGTACTGTGCATTAGAGAGTTGCCTCTTTCTCTTTTTCCACTTTACAGAAACTTCAGACTAATGGGTGTATATCATGTACATTCAGGCTTTGACATTTAACATATGAGGATGTGCAAACCATCATCACATACACACTTGTGTAATAGGCACATGCAAAGCCTACTTTTTAGGAACAAAGAGAATGTGAATGAATTCATGCATAAGCTCATTATAGCAAAACTGCCATTAGATGAATTTCTGTGTGGTCTTGGGTTTTTCAGTATTTCCATGGAGGAAGGAGGAGTAACTTAAGTAGAAAAACTCATAAAATCTACAAAACCAGAGAAATAGTAGGAATATCAGCAGAGATAGGGACTCTGAGAATTGAACAGAAAGGTCACTCAACAAATACTGGTAGAAATAGGCAAGGTATTTAATTGCAAAAAATAGACAAGAGCAATAACTGGAGGAGATAACCAAAGGGGAAGAAGGAAAGAATATGGAATATAGCTTAAAAAAAAAACTGTTGAGAACCTCAAAATACATCATCTCTGTTTATTAGAGATTATGTTGCGGAGTGAAGGAATGTGAGACAGAGACATTAAACAGACTAAAGATTTAAAACCAGATTAGGAACAAGATGAAGAGGCACAAAAAATAATTTTGTGTTCATCTTCAGAATTTATTTTAACGTGGAGCAGCTTCAAATATTATTTTGTGACTTAGGCAAAGTACATGCAACTGGAAAAAATGCAGTTCTTTTTCTTTGTTTAGCTTTAGTTTTTGAATCCTAGACCAACAGAGATATCTGAAGCCTATTATTTAACAACCATATCTAAATGTAAAGTAAAGCCATAAAGTGCTTTTTTCTGTTTCTTAATTATTTATTATTATTCTAAGTGATCTCACGTAATATATTTTATCTGATGAAAACTATCATCAATATCCTTGTGTGAGTGACTGAGGTTCAGTAGAGCGTGAATTTTCTTTTATCAGTGATTCAGAAAGTCAAGCAGATGAGGAATCTTCACAAGTGCTGAAACTGGCAAAAGAATTTTTACTTCAAGGACTGATTGATGAAAATTCTGGATTACAGTAAGTAATGTAAATTTTATTCTGAAATCAGAATTCTCTTTTCAAAAATTGAATTGTATCTGTTGCAAAATTGTGCATGTGTACACATTTACAGAATAAACTAATTTTAATTTTAAATTTAATTGAAACTTGTTTATTCAATATGATATAGAATTGCAGTCTAAATGTCTTAATAAATTCTGATCCTTTTTTATGAAGATTAGATTTAAGCAAAACTTTATGTGTTTAATTTGGGAATGATATAGAGGTAATCCTCACCTACTATTCATAAGGACATAAGGATATGTCATGCACTTTGTTCATATATTTACACAGTAACAGATTATTTAAAGTTGACATTTGCATATTTATTTTCTTTTACAGATTAATTGTTAGGAATTTTTGGAGTGATGAAACTAGGTTACCAACAAATACTCTTGATCGCATGTTGTCTTTACTAAGGGGTTTGTACTCTGACAAAATTGAAACTCAGTATTTGAGTTTAACTACAAATTTTCTCCTTGAAATGACCAGCAAAAGCCCAGATTATTCTAGAAAAATGTTTGAATATCCGCTTTCAGAATGTAAATTTCAGGTGAATGTATATTATTTTGCAATATATAAGAGATTATTGGAGTACTTCTTAAAAACTAAAATCCTTTAGATCAGAAGTAGATCATTTTTTAAAATATTTATTTCATAATATTGTAATTTTTATGTTAATCCTTTAATAAAGGCAAAGATATTAATTTTGATAGTTACATTAAAAAAACATGCAAACTGCATTTCTGTTTTTACCTTGATACATTTTATTGAAATTAAAATTATTTACTGCTATATAAACTTCATAATAAAGAAAAATGGAAGAGAGGAATATGGTGAATTATGCTACTCATTATTCCATATGAATGTTATGCATCTCTAAAAAATTAATCTTCCTTAATTTCCTTATGAAATATTTACAGAGGTTGCATGTATTAATATGGTGCTGCCAACAATTTGTTGTGATTATTTTTTATGGGGAAAAAAGGGATAATGTTTTCCTATTTTTATGAATATGTGAGCCAGTAATTTGAAAATAAATGGGCAAAAAAAATACTTTTAACTATTTCACTATGATATAGATTTTATATACTATATACAGTATATATAGTTTTACATACTATACTTTATAGTTTTTAACTATAATGTTTATAAAATACTTTTAATTTATAACTAACAACATCAGGCATCAAGCTAGGCTGTGAGTTCTAGTGCTACCTTAGACATGAAAGCCAGCTGGGTGTCTTTGGGCCAGTTACTCTTTCACAGCCCAATTTATCTTTCATGGTTGTTATGAGGAAAATAGGAGAAGAAGAGAAAATTAGTCACGTTAATTGCCTTGAGTTATTTATTAAAATAATAGGTGGGAAATAAATAAATAAAAATACATGCTATCATTTTTAAAAACTGAAAATCTTAAAATCATTTTTAGGAATGAATCTCTTTTAAGTAAAAGTCAAATGGGGTAGTTTTTTCAAGCTGCATGATTTGATTAAAACTACAAACATGTTATCTATTTTTTCGCAGTTACTGATCTTTGATGTTTAAAAATAAATAGAAAATATACAATATATAATTGGGAAAATAATACACCTTAAGCATGTGAAGATTTAGTAATCTCTCTGGTTTTAATAGGATTCTGCAAAATATATTTGCATAGGATTATAATGTTTGTGCTGACATCAGAGCGATGATATCAAGATGGCTTCAAATATTTCATATATCTGTTCTCCAGGATTTTGTAATTGATTCCAATTGGCGGTATCGAAGCACTATTCTTACCCCTATTTTTGTGGAGACTCAGGCTTCTCAAAGTGCTGTTAAGTATTCCTCACAGGAAGGATATTTGGGTGGCCAGCTAAGAGCTACTCAGCAACAATTTGAATTTACGCCCACCCAGAATATCAGTAAGTATCTTACACCTTTATTGTAAAGTACTAGCATGTCATAATTAAATTGTCAAACTTAAAGGACATATGATTATGTTTTTGCTGCATTAAAGAATCATTCAATGCAGAATTATATTTTTAATTTGTTTCTGGATATCATTGGTGTTACCTTTCTTTCATATACGTCTTTGCATTTCATATAGTATGCTTGCATTTCAGTTTTTCTATCAAAAACTGATACTCTGTTGTCATTCTTTAGTATGTAATAGGAGAAAGGAACCGTATTTGCTGCAGAGAGGCAATGTCTTATGCTCTTTTTACAGGTGGAAGAAGCTCTTTCAACTGGCTAATAGGAAATAGTGTTGATACCTTTGCAGACTACTATACAGTTCCTTCCTCTTCTGAATCAGTTTCTTCATCCATGTTGCTCATTAACAAGCGTACAGACAGATCTTACAAAACTGCATTCAAACCATTAAGTCCTAATTTTGGGGAAAAACGACTGGGTTTGCCAGGAGATGAAGTAGACAGTAAAACTAAAGGTATTTGGTACTGTTAATCTAGTTCTTCTTGCTCTTTCAATGTGGTTCTCAAATCAGGTCATCCCTATGACAAAACCAGGGTTTATTTGGATAGCAGTAGCATAATTTGTTTTTTAAGTTTATACTGGGAGTAAACATCTTGTAGGCCTCAACACCACCACAAATATTAAATATTAGAATTCTAATATTGAGGGTTTTTTAAATTAACATTACTGTGTCTCTTATCTGTTCTTTGTAAATCAACAATACATGTCATAATTTTGCATGCCCCTTTCCCAAACACCAGCACTTGAAATTCTATTTTGTAGAATGCACAAAAAACACATTCAGTATAATACAAGCTTAAATGGTTTGAAGAGATTTTATAAACATGTCTTCATAAAGATTTATGCCCTGAATCCAATTATTTATGCCATGAAGTTGCTGGCAGCTTTGTTGGTGTCTACAATTGTTTACTTCCAATAGCCAAACTTCTTTCAGAGATACAAACAAATAGGGAAAATGCTGCTTTTACTTTCTGTTCAATATTAAATATATACATATAAATATGTAACTTAAAACAGATTTCTTCTTTGGAAATCTGAACAAGTTTCTAAAATTATGTAAAAAAAAATGCTGAGAAATAATAAAGTGTTAACTCTAAATGTGTCTCCACTGTAAAAATCCTTTTGCAAGCTATCTTGTTAAAAAGTTTGCAGAACAAATATTTTCAGCCATTCTATCATTCTACCTCTCTTCTCTCCCTTAGCAGCCTCATTAGAAATGGGGGAGAGGAGTATGCTTGTGTACAGGAATATTTGTGAAATCTACATGCTGTTACTCAGTAGTTTCTAATCAGAAGCACTGCTTGCTTATATGAACACCTTCAAGGACACAATTGAAATCAATGCATAAATAACAATAGTTATAGCCCTGCAGGGAATGGTAATTGAAGCAATTCAGTATTTGTCAAATTATGTTCTTTGTTCAAAGGAATCACAAAAACCTGACTTAAAGCATGACAATAGGATGGTTCTTAAAGGTATTCCATTCTGTCCCTGTCCTGTTATACATCTTTAAATCATACAATTTGAGAAATTCTCAATTCCAGAATTTGGCTAACAAGATTGAATATATAATTTCTTAAATAGTTTTACTGTGGAATTTAAAGGAATTTAATTCTACATGCATTAGATACAGATGAACACACAAAAATTCTGAGACTACGGAGACGCTTCTTAAAAGATCAAGAAAAGCTCAGTTTGATCTATGCAAGAAAGGGTGTTGCTGAACAGAAGCAAGAAAAGGTTAGTTTTCTATGTATAATTTTCCAAATATGCCTGACTGGTACATGGAGTTCCCATTGTTGGGCTGATAGTAGATTATAGAAGATTATTATAAGTTTTAATCATAATATAATTGTGCTTAAGCATGGTTTAAGATATGTGGACTTCAATTCCCAGAACTCCCTAGCCAACATGCTGGCTGGGGAATTCTGAGAGTTGAAGTCCACACATCTTAAAGTTGTCAAGTTTGAAAGACACTGAACTAGAGTATTTCATGAAGAGCAAGCAGGTCTGATGCATTCCTTATGGGTTCACTGACAACAACATAAGGGTGAACAATTTCAAGAAAGTGAAATTCTCTTCAATCTCATTCACAAAGGAATCCAGTCCAGGTCAGTGGAGAAGCCATATAATGTGTACCTAGCAGTTCCATAAGTATTTAAAATTAGTTACCTTTTCTTGAACCAAAGTTAAACTTTGAGCCAAAATATCCAAATTATAACTGAAAAAACCACAGAGCGTAAAATGCATGTGTGAATAGAAAGCCAATCTATCATTTTTGTATTTTGCTTGGATAATGTTAGTTGAATAAGCAAATACCTGGCTTGGTTTAAAGGGTGTGCAGTAACTCTTCCCTTTATAAAGTTAGAAGATGACTGTGGAGATTCATGGGTTTTTAGATTCCTCTTTCTGATCTGGAAATGAACATTTTCATTGAGAGGGGAAAATGTATTTAGTAATAAAACCAAACTAATGCAAGTGTGAATGATTTAAGTTATTCTGTGAGGGGCAAATCAAATCAGATCAGACCTTTATTATTGTTATAGACCAGCATTAGGTGGGTGGGTACAGTCATTAAAAAAAGCATAGAATAACAATAATCTTAAAAAATATAAAAAGCTAAAAAAAAATGAAATTAAAACAAAGTATATATAAAAATCTGGCATCTAAAAGAAGGCATAGGAACATTAGATGGGTATTGGAAAGAAGAAAAGGTCAGCATGCAAAAGACTCTTATCAAGTTGTCCAGCACTCTAAAATGGCAAGCTAGGGGCTCATTAAATTTAGTCGTCATCTCTTGAATTTTGACTGCTGCTGCTTGAAAATCGTCACTTATAGTTAATGAGGCGAAGCCAAGGGGAAAAAATATAGAGCCAGTAGTTGAGTATGGTCACCCTTGTTCTAGCCTCCACTTTCCTGAAGCCTGTCTTTAGTCAGAGGGGAGCATTAGAGAGACAATTAGGAATTTGAAGGGCTGGTCTTATCTGAGGTGCAAATTTTTTTACTACTTGTGACAAAATGATAAATTGTTGCAGGAAATAAAATCCCAGCTGAAGATAAAGCACGGTGCTCAGATCACTTTGTACAGAAAATACAGACAAGGAGATCTCCCTGACATCCAGATTGAATACAGCAGTCTAATTACTCCCCTGCAGGTTGTGGCACAGGTAGGTTATTTTACCAAGGATTCTTAATATCTTTGAGCTAAACAATTTTAGTAAATGCAATTTAAGAGCAGTATGCTAAAAGTTTGGATATTGGATATTTTTGTTGAAGACTCTTGTGTTTTTGTATTGTTGCATTGAGTCAGTCCAATTTACATATTAGACAGTATTTCTTTTCTTTAAATTATTTTTGTAATTGTTTAGTCTTAGTATATCATTTAATATGCAGAGTTTGATTCCAGGTTTTCTTTAGCTTATTGCATTCTAGAAAAATAAATGGTTGTATTCTCACTGTATATCAAATGACCCTGAGGCAAACCTGAAAATGAGGCATTTCAGATTTAAAATATGGTATAACATATGAGGTCTTTTAAAGTGCTTAAATGTTGCTTAGTGTAACCAGAAGTGTGTTCTTCCTCTTACATGCTTCAGAGGCTGGACTGTTCAAATAATCTCATGCTTGTTTAAGCATGGGGAAGGGATCCTTTAGTTCCAGTCTTGCCCAACTTCAAGAAACCAGGCCTTCAGAATTCCTGCTCTGTGACCGTTTTGTCAAGCAAGCAGCTTACCCAAACACTTGTTTATCTGATCTTGGCAAAAACAATGTCTTTTTTACATGTCCCCTTTGCCCCAAAAAATACAATGGCCACAAAGACAAGAATAGCTACAAAATTGTTTATGGCCAGCTTTCCATTTCTCTAAGGAAAAGTCTGAAATCCTAACTGTGTTAAATCATCATCGTCATCATTGTATTCATGGATTCTGAACATGATTAAACCTCAGGTCTTTCATGTATAGTGGAAATATACTATACAGAAAGTGATGCTTTTGTTTGCTCTGTAAAAACAAGTCCCTGGGAATCATATTTTCACCCAGAGATTGGCATATTAAAATATATATTTATTTAGACCACTTAATTCATTTGATTCTTTTACTTTCAGGCATTTCATAGAGTTCACAGGCAATTGTGATCTCCAGTTTAGAGTGCAGAAACAATATGTTTTGTGTAACTCTTAGTGCTTGAATAACAATCGTGTTTCACAAGTTTCACTGCAATTTGTTTTAGTATTTGTCATCTTTTAAAAGAAACCTTTTACAAGAACTCACAAATTGTTTATCATGATTCCATAAAACCTAATAGTTATTGTGTAATATTTCCTGCAAAATTTTAAAATGTGTAAATTAGATTATAATATGGAAATTCATCCAATTTGAAACAGGACATTTCCTACTCTAGTGAGCGTATTGTTTATACTGTTATAATACTTTTGCAGAATGTGGTAAGCAATCATATCATTTATATGTCTGCAATTTTCAGAAAGATCCCACGCTGGCTAAACAACTCTTCAGCAGCTTGTTTAGTGGAATTCTGGAACAAATGACAAAATCCAAGTCTCTGGCTGAAAGAAATAATATCATCCAGCAATTGTTGCATGACTTCAATCATTTTTTAACTACAACTGTGTTGTATTTCCCACCATTCATAGCTTGCATCCTGGTATGGCATTCAATATTGTATTTGTGAATTTATTTCTTACTTCTTTATTTCTTACTTATATAAAATCTCTCTCTCTCCCTCCCTCTCTCTCTCTCCCTCCCCCCCTCTCAAATAAAGTACTTTAGATCTCTTTCTAAAAACTTCAGTAAAGGATTGAATATGTTCTTATATTTAATATTGGTGGCTGTAACTCAATATTACCCCATTGTCAGAATGCAATCAATTTCATTAATTGTTTATTTGTTATAATAGGAGATGACTTATCAGCACAAAGAATTGGTAGACCTCAATTATTACAGTGTAAGTACTAGCTGTTTAGCAAGTTTACAGCAACCGGTGGGCATCCTTCTTCTTGAACAAGCTTTGGTTCACCTTTCACCTGTGGAGCAGCAGCCTCCCTCCAAAAGAATGCGTGGAAAGACAGAACTTTCACCTGATGTGACCAGGTGGATTGAACTTGCTAGGTAAGGTTTCCTTGAGAAAGAAAATATTTGTAGATTTTTACCTTAAGTGGGACATATGTTTTAGAATTGTGTAAAAGATAATATTTAAATTACTGAAATTAATATAATGGCAATGACTTTGGTTGTATATTGTCAGAATTTTGGATCACCTTTTACTTTTGAAGTTACGATTTCAGTCTCTTTTATTTTAATTAAATGATAAAGAATCTCTATACAGTTAGCCATTTATAAAGCATATCTTGAGTTATCCAGTATTGAGTAAGAAGTGGCACTGTATTAGAAGCCTTACTGCAAAAACACTTTGAAATACAGTACAAAAATGCTAAGGCTTTTTTTAACTACTACGAAGAAAAAAAATAAAAATATGGAGAATCTACACCAGTGATGGAGAATCTTTTAGAGACTGAGTGCCCAAACTGCAACCCAAAACCCACTTATGCTTCGTCGAGTGCCGGGTGAGTGTGGCCCATTGGCTGGGTGTGGCCAATTGGGTGGGCATGGCCAATTGGGTGGGCGTGGCTGCGGTGGTAACGGCAGACAGGGTGGGACTAAAAAGTTCAATCAATCAATTCCAACTTTGGAAGATCTTTTTTTTTCCCCGCAAGAAGTTGAAATTGACTGATTGAAGCTTTTTTTTTTTTTTTTTTTGCACACGGCGGCGAAGGCCTAAAGCGAAAAGGTTTTATAAAACCCAGCTGAAGGCCTAGGACTGGGGCGACAGCACGTGTGCCCACAGAGAGGGCTCTGAGTGCCGCCTCTGGCACCCGTGGCATAGGTTCGCCACCACTGATCTACACCAAAGATGTGACTAAAAGCTTTATTTGACACCATGTTTAATTTACTGTTTATCCCTCTACTCATTGAACTCAAGGTCAGAAATTCATGGGCATCAGATGCAATAGGCAAAGGCAGTCAGTTCAACCATGGCTATATTCAACTTATGATTTGGCTTAAAGGATTCAATGGTCCTTAGTATGAAGCTTTATTTGGACATACCAAGCAATACACTTAATTCAAATTGGCTAACTTAACTTACTTGCAAATTACTAAAACAGATCCTGCCTAGGATACCTAGCTTTAGGATAGTTAATAATGGGGGTTTTTTTTGCCAACTTTTGGTCTTGATTAAAACTGAGATTAAATGAAAAGATAAATAGTTTAGATCCCTTGAATGGGGGGAAGAGCCAAATGAGCCTACTGGCTACTTGAATTAGAATTGATTGACAGAATCACACAATCCATGCATTTAAGAAATGATAATGGTTTATGAAATAGAAGAAAATTGAAAAAGCACGTGAGGTGCCCAGGTGGTAATTTAATCAGTTTTATCATGGGGTAAGGGTGATTTTGGACTTGATTGCATGGCTACTATGAAGTTATATAATTGGGCAGAGGTTAGACAAGTCAGGCACCGATTGGCATATATTTGCAATTTAGTTCAGAACAGCTTTTCCCCACTAGCTATCACTTGATTTTGATTCTGGCAATCATCAAACTTTTCTCAAAGCAAAAAGGATTTGCTAGCTAAGGTAACAAACTGATGATGGTGGTAGTATGTATTATGCAAGCGGTATGAATACAGAAACCTATCGTGGTTGAGTTTCTCTGTATCCTGAGCTATGAAATTTGTCCTTGATTTATCTGTGTCTTTGGAAAATTAGTTTAACCTCATTGATTTGAGGAATGAATCATTTTAGTAATTTGAAGTTTCTCCCCCCCCCCCAAAATGTTGTAGGCTTTATCGATCTGTTGGAGATTATGATGTTCTCCGGGATATTTTTAGTGGAAAGATTGGAACGAAGGAAATTACCCACAATGCTTTGTTAGCTGAAGCAAAAAGTGATTATGCTGAGGCAGCTAAGCTGTATGATAAGGTACAATTATGTTTATAAAGTACAGCATTTTCAAGGACATAAAGGGGAAACAAATTGAACGTCACTTAAAAATGCAAATACAGCCTTTCAAAATCAAAGTATCATCAGCATAACTGGTGCCTGAGGAAAAATAAGGAACCTGAATTGTGCATAAATATATTTAAATTTTATAAAGATTATTAAATGCAGTTTTATAGTTATTAATATGCTTAAAAAGATAGGTCAATTGAAGAATAACCTTTGAGATGAGGTTGAATCAAAAGTCATTTTTAACTAAAATAATTCAAATGGAAAACAAATCCAGAGGCATCTAATGAAGCTCCTTTTATTAAAACAATAATCCACAACAGGAATTCAGTAAAGGCACATATGCTCAGTGATTAATGTTCTTTCCCATTTTCTGCTCAAATATCACTATCATAAGTCCTAATCATGATAAATTAACAACAGTGATCCAGTTATTGGTAACTTGATGTCTTTAATATTGCAGTGTAGGCTGGCAAAATGTACCAGTTAGGCTGCTGTTTGAGCCTGATTAGCACCATATAACACTACTGTTGAAAAAATTGTTCCAATGATTGATTTGCTATTAGACGTAGCCAGATTTTTGTATTAGCATAAAAACATGGAAACAAATATTTGTATATATACCTTCCATCCTGCATCTTTTTTTAAATTTAGGTCCAAATAGAAACTATTTTTAGTTCCATGACATATGTTGGTACTGCTCCACTATTAATAATCACTGGGTTAAATATTTTAACATACCTTAAATATTTTATGGCAGTGTATTCTGTTCTAATCTTAAAATTGTATAACAATGTATTTTAATGCTGCGAACTGTTTGGAGATTAATAGCATATCAGACTTGCAGAAATATTTAAAACAAATAACTACTGTAGGCATTTACTTCATGCCAAAGAAAAAGCAGCACCAAAAAGGATGCAGAGGTATGGCTTTTCCTTGGTGCCTAAGTCTGGGTCAGTATGTGGTGGGGAAGCCAACAGTAGAGCATGTTTTAGCCCATCTATAGGCCAAGCACTTCCTACCTCCTCATTGGAGCAGCCGAGTTGTATATCTTACTTCTAGGCTAGTTTAAAAAACTGAGCTCCTACTGATAGTTACCCTGTGTTTGGAGAACTGCAGAAACAGGGTTGATCAGCCTGAACTGCTTAAATGATTATTTATGATTTACTGTTTTATTCAGGCCTTAAATAACTGATTGCTTTCATTTCCCCAATATTTTCCTTCTATTTTTGTCCCTTGCCTCTCTTTCTAAATTGGTCTGAGCCAGTTTTGAAGAATAGAAATCTGACCAAAAAACCCCTAAATAAATAACTTGGTAAAATGTTATAATTTATGATCACTTCTGAGAAGGGAAATTACAATGATTAGTCTAATCAATAATGAAAATAGAACATAGCAATAGCACTTAGGATTATATACTGCTCCATAGTGCTTTACGGCAGAGGTCTCCAACCTTTCCAGGCTCGCGGACCAGAGGGAAGGAGAGCAGCTTCAAAATTGGTGCGCGCATGGGCACACAGGGCCACACACACTGGTGCCGCACTAGCGGCCCTGTTTATGCATGCGCTGGTGGTGTGTGCATGGGCAAACGGCCATGCACCCCCCATGGCGGGTAGTGGCCTGTTCACGCATGCGCAAATGGGCCTCAGACACTCGCCCCCGCTAGCATCCCCGTTCGCGCCTGCGTGCATGTGCAAACGGGGCCATGGGTGCTAGCGCGAGGAGGGGAATGCACGCCCACGCTTGCGTGCACCGGCCAGCCATTTCCGCGGGCCAAGAGCCAACAGCCCACCGGTCCTGGGCTGCGGCCCATAGATTGGGGACCCCTACTTTACGGCACTCTCCAATAGTTTACAGAGTCAGCATATTGCCCTCAACAATCTGGGTTCTCATTTTACCGACCTCAGAAGGATGGAAGGCTGAGTAACCTCGAGATTGTCAGGATCAAATTCCATGCTATGGACAGAGTTAACCTGCAATACTGCATTCTAATCACTATGCCACCATGGCTCTTATATTGTAGCATACTGTGTAGTGTTATCTGTATTTTAAATTGTAGTATTATAGCACATGAACATTAAATTATTTTAAATTGGACTATTGCAGCTCATGAAAGTTAGCTTTGTTGAATATAGTTTTGGAAGCTCCTTAGAGTATTTTTTTAAAAAATTCTTATACTATGAACTTCGTTTATTATGACTGATCAGTAGCATATAGGCTTTGAATGCAGAAATCTCTGGTATTTTTAGGTAGAGCTTGGAAAGGCTTCTCTCTAAAGACTGGGAAAGTCATTGCCAGTGAATGTAAATACTGATCTATATAGACCTCTTTTAAGAATCATTCTATGTCCCTAACTGATGGCATTTATTTCATAGACGTATTTCAGTTTTGTGGGAAAAATAACTCAGAATTCCATAAATATATTCGTACAAATCACAGACACAACTTTTTCCAGAAGCCTTTAAGTGATGAATGCAGGCTGTAGTTCTTTAATTAGTCCAGGACCTAAAACTAAAATTAAATTTATTTCATTCCATTTGCATAAAAACAAGTCATTCATTTATTTATTTTCACATTGAAAATTACAATTTTGAAACAATTTTTTAAACTTTCTGGAGACTTCACCCAAGGGTTTCCGGGCCTGCCTGCTTTGCTCTAGATGAGGGATCTGCAACCTTGACAACTTTAAGACTTGTGGACTTCAGCTCCCAGAATTTCTCAGCTGGCTGAGGAATTCTGGGAGTTGAAGTCCACAACTCTTAAAGTTGTCAAGGTTGCAGACCCCTACTCTAGGTTAATCACTAACCCACATTGCCTGTCCCTGGATTAATTGCTAAACTGCAACTTTCTTTGCTTCGGTAGGCGCTCTCTGCACAAGACTGGCCTGATGACGAGCCAACCGAAGCAGAAAAGGATTTCTGGGAAATCGCATCTCTTGAATGCTACAACCATTTGACAGAATGGAAATCTCTGGAATATTGCTCAACTGTGAACATTGATAATGGGCAACCAGCAGACCTAAATAAAATATGGAGTGATCCGTTCTTCCAGGTTTTCAGAAAAAAATATAGATATATATATAGATATACACATGCCTCTGTTCTCATGTTATATTTGTGAGTCTAAGGGAAAGGGTTTAATTGAGCCATTGACCTTTCCTCTAAGAATTGCTTTGCATAATACATTAAAATATGTACAATGCTGTGGTTTAACCTTTATTTGAGGGGGGGGGGAGAATTCTCAGTTTCAACTTTAAACTTATGTTGGAGAACCTGATTGTATTTAAAAATACATAAATTTGTAGAGTTTACAATTTAACGTACCATGTTAATGTGTGTTTTATCACACAAAAATAATTCCAATTTTCTTACAATTTAGGAAGCTTATTTACCTTACATAATTCGCAGCAAGTTGAAACTTCTCCTTCATGGCGGCAGTGACCAGTCTTTATTGACCTTTATTGATGAGGCTATGAAAGCAGAAGAGAAGAAAGCTCTAATAGAAATGTATTACAGCCAAGAGTTGAGTCTTCTCTACATTTTACAGGATGATTTTGACAGAGCCAGATATTATGTCAAAAATGCCATGCAAGTGTTCATGCAGGTACTTCAAAATGAATGAGTATTATATCATGCTAATTATATTAACTAATCAGGAGTATTATATCATTCAGAGATTCTGTATATGGATCCACCACATCCAGCAATATTAAAATGGGATAAATGGGTTCATAAAAGTTTTATTGTTAAGATAAGATGATATCAGGGAAACCCAAGAAAATCCACTGATTATCAGATAGAAATTCAAAACGAAATGCTTTTTCTCCCACAGAACTACTCCAATATTGATTCACTATTGTACAATAGCCGTATGATCAAACTGCAGTCAGTTCAGGCTTTAACTGAAACACAAGACTTCATCAACTTTATGAGTAAACCAAGTAAGTTCCCTCCCCCCCCAAAAGAAAATGCAGTGCTTGTTGTGTAGTAAGTATATTGTTTTAGTAAAATAATAGCTAACATAGTCTTGGATATCACTGGTGGATAGCATTTTGGGTTTGGGGTTTTTAATGACATTACTGCTTATTTATTGTTTGAATTAGTTGGTTCAAATACATAAGGGCATATAAAAATTTGATTGAAACTATTTCTGAATATTACACTTCATAAAAACAGATTTTTAATATACAAGAAATATTAAGAGTTTCTGATGACCAATTAAACTGATGTTTCTAAAACAAATGTATTAGAAATATATTTGGTTCATATCATGCGTTTCATTTGGCTTCAGCTTAATGTGCCACTGTGGTTTGTAAATTTATTTTTTATGATTTAGCCTGCATGAATACAAGCATATGCCTACAGAGCTTAAAATATGTTAACTATGATGATTTATTTAGTTTAAAATGTGATTCTTCACTTGCTGGCAGTTTTAAATATTTTATGTTTTTTTCAATAATTGCTTTTTAGGTAATTTAACTTCTCGGGTTTCTCTTAAGAGATTTCTCAATATTTGGACAAGCAGATATCCTGATACCAAAATGGATCCTATGAACGTTTGGGATGATATAATTGCAAATAGGTAAAAAAACAATTTGATTCAGTTATTGGTGTTTACATATATTTATTGTACACCCAAGAATATCCCCAGTGAAATCTCTCTCCCAAGATCACTCTTTTGGTCACTTAAGATCTATCAGCTTGGGAGAAAAATGGGGCCATTTGGTAACAACTTGACGACTTTTGCAGATTTGTGAGACTTCCTAAATAAAAATATTTACCCTTGTAAGTTTTAAAATACCTTTTATTATGAGTTTCAAAAATATATTCAGATTGAAACAAGCTTATGGATTGATTCCTGCTCTCAACTGCTCAGTTTTACTGCTGAAACTGGCTGGGGAAGGTCATTAGAGCTCTAATAAAATCATTGTTATGCCCAGCTCTCATTTTATGAGGCAAAACAAAAATACCTTTTTAAATAGTTGGATGGATTCTCAATTTTTTCTTAATTTTTGTGCAGATGCTTTTTCCTTGACAAAATTCAGGAGAAATTTTCTAGTACCCACCTAGATGACAGCATGGAATTAGATGGAGATGCTTCTTTCAGCATGGAAATGGACAATAAGAACGAAGATACATATTCAGAGATTAAAAACTGCAAGTTTGCTATGAAAATGAAGATGATAGAGTGTGCTAGGAAACAGGTATCTATGACCTTTACTTTATGAGAACAAAATATAACAGAATAATATAGCCTTTCATCAAAATATATTGTGCCAGCTTTGAGAGATTCAGTCATATTAATTCCCTTAAAATATTCTTTAGTATAACAGGGCTGTATGTGCCTACCATTATGCCAAGATTTGTTTTAGGCATAGTTTATTGAAATAGACACAGTCAGAGGTACCAAATGAGCAAAATAATTGGCTTATTTGATCTTTTGAATTAAATATTTAAATAAAACAGATGATCAGTCGAAAAACCCTTTATTAACACCGTGACATTCCTGTAATGCGTATTATTACTGTTAATTTTCATATGTTGAACTCGAGATTCACTCTTCTTCCATATTCTTACGGTAATCTCTTCATTCTTTTCTCCTGTTGGATTGCAAAGTAGAACAGTTTCTCAGTAGCCTTAAAGCTTCTGAAGGATTTGCATGGAGATTCTAAGACCTGTGAAGATTGGCGAGTGAAATGGAACCACAGCTATTGTTGTTTTAGCCATAGTCGCAGCCGGAGTCAAAGTAGTCCTGAACAAATTCTTACAGTACTCAAAACAGTCTCTCTACTGGGTAAGTGTTTTATGTAGATTTTCCATCAATACATAAGAACATCATGATGTTGATCTTAGGAAATGATCCTTGTATGCAGTATTATACCAGCATACTAATTTTATAATTTTTTGTCAACAGATGAGATTAAACTGAGCAGCATGAGCAATAATCCTATTACTTTCCGTAACCAAAACCTCCTCTTGGGAACCACTTTTCATATAATGGCCAATGCTCTTTCCAAGGATCCAAATTGCCTTGACCAACTTGAAGAAGAAAAAGCTAGAAAAGTCTTGATGCTTTCAGAAGAAAGACCTGATAACATTGAAAAAGTAAGATGCCCGTTTCCTAAAATATGAATGCCTAATTAGAAAAATGAAGGTAGAATTTGAGAATATTTTTTTTAACCTGGTCCAAAATGTGTGATATAAAAGCAAAACACTGCAGCAAATTCAGCAGATATTATAGTTCTCACGGACTCTTGTGATATTTGAAGCAGAACCAAGCTCTCTTAATAAAGAAGCATGGTGGACTTTGTTGAGTTTGTCTATTTTTAGATCCTTTCATTCTCAGTGATTCTTTTTACATTTATTTATATGTTTTTTTATTTAGTAGATTTATATGGCTGCCCATTTCAAACATATGGCTCTGACCACCTAACAATATAAAAATAATAAAAATATGCCCACAAAAAAAACTATAAGAAACAGAGCAGCACCCCAAAATTACAAAAACAACAATCAGTTACCCAGCACAACCAAGAAATTGGTTCTATCATAGACCCAGGTCACCAGGTTTGAGCACAGAGCACAGAGCCAAGTCTTCAAAGCCTTATGGAATGCCAACATGGATGAGGCCAGGCATCACAACAGAAAAAGTTGTCCACCTGAGCTCTGCCAGCTGACACCCCTTAGCAGACTGATTGCGATGGTAAAAACAACATTTTCCAGTGGATCTTGGTTAAGGATAAGAAAGAGGAGAAGGGTGTTGACACAGTTTGGGACATAAGTTTACTTTAGATCTCAAAGAGCATGGATATGAGAATGATTTTGGATCTGAAGTAGTTAAATATATTCCTGTACTACTAGCATATTATAAAGATAATAGTGGCCATAACAAAAAGGTTTAATTTTAATTCCAATAAATTCTTGCAGATGTATTTGTACATTCTGATCAGTGATAATATCCCATTTAGATTCTTCAGGTAATATTTTTCTCTTATATGATTACAAGCATTTCTAATGCAAATTATTACACCTACTTACCCACCCACCCACCCTGCAGGAACTTATGATTGTGTCTTTCTCCTTTCCATTTCTAAAGAAAGGTCAAAATAGGGACTGACAAAAGGTCCCTCTACTCAGAAGTTAAGAAATGGAAAAGGTGTGGTATCCTTAAGAGAAGAAGAATGGTTAAATAAATACTCATGTTTGGAGTAAATTAATCTATTTCATCAAGACTTTCCAACATATTGCTTCCATTGTTTCCGTTTTTTAATCTATGAATGTTTAATCTTTTCTTCCTACCAGTGTCCCTTAGTTTTGTCTCTTAGTGTTGAATCAAAACCATTTCATAACCCGTTTAAGCAATCACACATAAACTTCATAATTTTATATTCTGTTTTTTATTGTTTCCTATTATGCTTTGTGATCATGATCAAAGATTTATCATATAATTTCAGGTGGTAGCAGGGCTGAACAAGAGAGCTTTTCTGTGCTTCAGTGGGGCTGTGAAAAAAGCTGAAGAAGAGGAACAGTCCATGTCATTTGATCACATAGATACAAATGGAATTATTGATGCTTATATGACACTAGCTAATTTCTGTGACAGTCATCTCCGCAAAGAAGAAGAACAAAATTCAGCAGGTAAGTTAAAAGATGACTTGTTCATTATTTCAGTTCTGCAACAAATGCCATAGAAAATTAGGTTCAGACCAATACATATCATTTTTTATATTAAGTCACCCTTAGTTGATTTCAGTTATGTATAGTGCTAATGTTTGCAACATAAGAGCAATCTTATGTTCTAATCTTCGCCTTTATTTTGTCTTGATAAATACCAGTTCTTACCATGCTAATAATACAACTGAAATCAACTAAAGGTGACTTTAATATTTGTGACATTATACTTCAAAGCAAAACAGGTAGAAAGAGATAAAATAGAAGTACTATAAAATTATGAGAGATGGAAAATATTGTTCACATTAAAACAAGTATCTATTGTAATTAAAGACTAATGAATTCAAATAATAATGCAAGATGATTTCTGGATAAATGAGAGTACTTAGTACAGTTAAGATTATTTTAAGAGAAATTGGGCAGTTTCAAAAAGGAATGAGCTGGTGTTATCAGTTTTAGTAGTTCTTCATTATCTCCTGAATCGCAACATGTGCCCTGGATTCAAGTTTCTGTTTAATGACAGTAGAAAAGAATTGTGCCCTGCTTATTAGCCACTATATGATCCAAAATGCTGGCCTAGGTGCCTTTCACCTAATCCAACAAATCTCTTCTTACTATTCTTATTACTACTGTAAATGTCATTCCTGCCATCCATCAAGTCTCATAATATATGTTGGTTTCTTGAGAAGAGTGTGGTGATAGGTGAAATACGAAGTCTACAGAAGGTTTGACAAAGTACTTTAGGAAAAAAAATGGATGTATTATTTTATGTAGCCATAAAAACACTTTATGTTAAATAAATCAGTTTTAATCAACATTAAAAGTTTAATATTCTGTTGACGATCTTATGTTTGTCAGATGTAAACATCGAGGATTTGCAGGTGTTTCCAGCAATTGTAGTGGAAAAAGTAATAAAAGCTTTGAAACTAAATTCAAATGAAGCAAGGTTAAAATTCCCCAGACTATTGCAAATTGTAGAGAAATATCCAGAAAGGATTTTGGGACTCATGGCACAAGAGGTAAGTCTTCCCATCTCTAATATATTATCTGCTTTTGTAGGCCACCTCACAATCATTTGTGTGGGCAGCCTGTACATTTATAAATACATTTTGAAAAATTAATACCACTTATGGTTTACTTAGAAAAAAGAGAAGGCATTCTCACAGATATCTGGAATTAGTGCCTTGCTTGTGAATATTACTTGCTGCAGCACACTTAGCAGGCCTCCAACATTATCTTACAGGTCATCCTACTGCCTCAGGAGAACATCCTACAAATTGATGCTTCACCCATAGGTGTGTCTGCACATTTATTCCATGTGGAGAACTTTATCAATTTGTTCCAGTGACAATTGGAAAAGTGCCCCGATTTTCCCTGTCCTTTTTTTCCTGGGTCAAGCCTATATTTACATTTAAATATAATATTTAGGATAGACACTCAAAAGAACAATGCGTGCAACTGTCAGCATTGAACACAAGGTTTGTGGTTTGCTTCCACAGTTGATAAGAGTATTGCTACAAATTCTGGGCAAAAACTAGTTGATTTTTGTTTATCTCAAGTTCATTGGTTCTTGGAAACTTGATAAACTTTTTATAGATTCCACATGCATTTCCATATTCCAGCAGGTAAAGGCTTTTATTGGGTTCAGGGGAGTCAAGATAGAAGCATGCTTTATTTGCTGTAATTTACATTCACAGTTACTGTTTTCACAGATTTCTTCAGTTCCCTGCTGGCAGTTCATTGGTTGGATCAGCCAGTTGATGGCAATGTTGGATAAAAATGAAGCACATGCCGTTCAGCATATTGTGGAAGAAATTGCTTCTAGTTACCCACAAGCAATAGTGTATCCCTTCATGATCAGCAGTGAAAGCTTTTCTTTCCCAGAAACTGCCATAGGTCATAAAAATAAGGAGTTTGTAGAAAGGTAATATTAAAAATGAACGAAAACATGTTTTTAGAAGAAAAGCAAATGATCTCTTATGGTTAGGGGAAAGTGTAATGGCACATAATTTCATACACTACATTTAAGTGAAAAGTTCTTTTTAGTTTGCTAAAGATTAAAAAAAAGTCAATAGGTTAATTATTCCTAAAAAAGGAATTACATAATTGCTGAAGCATGTTTCTATAAGTTGTAAGTTCATTCAGCTTATTAATCTTGCTGCCCCTAACATAATCTTTGTTATCAAGTGGCTCAGACACTATGATTGTGGTTTTTTTAATTTTATTTTTTTATTATATCTGTTCAGAAAGAACAAAATACATTTATTAACCTAAAAAGTAAGGAATCTTAATTAAATAGCCGTTTATATTAAATCATTATATTAAATCATTAAATTTTAAACTTAAGTTATAGTCTCTCTTTAAACGAAGCATGTTCAACCCACAACCCAAGGCCATATACGGCCCTAGACAGCTACTAATCCTGGCCCACAAGAAAATAAAGTATTAAAAATAAAGTAAGTTTGTTATTTATATATATTAACTATATTATATATTTTATATGTGGTCCAGGACAATTCCTCTTCACTCAGTGCAATCCAAGCAAGCCACAAGGTGCTTTAGATGATTGTAGCTGAAATTAGTTTGCTTATTAGTTGAAAACCTGTGCTAGATTATCGCTTAAAAAAATCAAGGGGAACATTTCTGCGATCTCTTTCCATGTTGCACTGTTTCCTTCCTTTGTAGAGTGAAGAGCAAGTTATATGAAGGAGGAGTGATACATGATTTTGTCCATTCCTTGGAACAGCTTTCCAATCCAGCAATGCTATTCAGGGTACATCTATCAAATTCTTCATAATCTGAAATTATATATATATTTAGCATTTATTTATATAGTGACTTGAATGTGCCAGAATTAATCTGTTTTTGCTGTTTGCCCAGGCCTTGCTGTTCGCTCAGTAACTCTAGATTAGGTGGGTTTTTTCCTTTGTTCCCATCCAATTTTGTCATCCAGCCATTTCTACCCTTTTTTTCTCTCTTATTGTTTTCTTAGTTTTAATGTTGTAACTATTTGTAAACCAACCAGAATTGCTGGGAGTTAGGTAGCATATAATTTTAATAAAATATTATTTCTATCTTCAGCAGCATGAATTTCTGATTATGACCTGATTGTTATTACATTTTGATGTTGCTATCAGTTCATTTCCTAGGAGAGAAAATATTTTTTATTCTGCATTTATAGGATTGGATTGAAGATGTCCGAAATGAGCTGGGAAAAACTAAGAAAAATACAAGTAACATTCAGCAATTATATGATGGGATGTACCAAAATCTTGGAAATTTAGACGCTTCCGGTCTTGGGTGGTTCAGAAAGCAATTTATTAAAGTATGTATCATGCTTTACAGTTGAATACTATAAATTTATAAACTAACTATTGAATTTTTAATAATCCTTATATGTATATTGTGGTTACATATCCCAGTAATATTGACATTCTTTAGCGCAACTGTTCACAAATCTTGGCTTTATACACAATTTGGAAACATTTTTTAAAAACTCAGTCAAACAAAAATTACTTAAGAGTCCTAACTCTAGTCCACCATTACTATTATTACTCAGGCTGCAAATTGAAAAGTTGAAAGCAGAATAGAAGTTTTGAAACATTCCTCCAGAGGGAGCATTCATTCCGATTTTACAGAATAAGCTTCCAGCTGCATAACTACAGAACATAATTACAGAAGAGACTTTAGGTCCACTTCAAGAAACTTTTTCAGCCTCTTCTGAAATTGTTGAGCACAGTAAAGTAAAAATGAAAATGTCTTAAGAAATTTTCTCAATAGTCTATGTTTTTAGGAATAGTCATCAGAAGTCATCACTGCAGCAGCTGCTTTTTAGCATATTCATACACAGAACTGAGCAATTCAAAAATTAGTATATATTCTATGGGTGATGATTTGGCAGAATTTTGGGAATCTCCTATATTAACTGATTTGCTAGTCAGCTGGAAACCAGACACAACTGGTGCTGCTTTGGTAGATCTGAGGTAAATGAGTATGCACAGAAAGACTCGAGTTCCTTGTTCTTGGACACTCCTAGAAGGCAGTGAATTTACCTGTTTCAGAGTTTTAGAGTCTTTTATGTGAATTATTCCTGCGAAATTTTTGATTTCATTTTTCCTATAATGGAGGTAGACTGGACACTTGGAGTTTAGTTCCTCAATTTCTAGGTTTTTTTTCCCCAAGTATCTTTCCTTTTGGCATAGTTATGTTTTATTCCACTAGTAAAAAGAGGAGTTCATGCAGCTTTGATTGTGGTTCAGTGTTGCAGCTTCTCTAGAAAGACATATTTATCCATGTTTACTAACTTCAGTGAAAAGTGCCATCACAAGAGAACAGTCCAGTGGTAACATTTGGAAGTGTCATAAGAAGCTCCCACCCCATTGTAGTACATCACTCACAACCCTTAATTCTTAAGATACATGGAGTCCTTCCCTGGCCACAGCTTGTACTTTTAGCTGATCACTTAACTTTTGGCATGTTGACAGTTAAGTTCTGGCAGTATGTCAAGGTTCTACACTAGTCCTTTGTTAAGGATACCACTGTACTCTTTTTTTCATAACAGCCTAAATATTTTGCTTATATTAAAGCTAGTGCTCTTCTTGTAAATGAATTTTATTTCAGGAACTTGGAAAGGAACTCGACAGTCATTTTGGAAAAGGAGGTTCAAAACTGCTAGATATGAACGCCAGCGTCTTCAGTAAAGTTGCACTCTCTCTCTTTGCAAAGATGAAGAAATGTGAAAAACAACCTGGGAATCTGAAGGAGTGCTCCCCTTGGATGAGTGAATTCAAACCAGAATTCTTGAGGACTGAACTGGAAATCCCTGGTAAGGTATACTTCGAAGTGTAAAAGGAAGAAAACTCCCTATAAATTAAAGAATGTCCCTAATGAAAAAGATTATTATTAATTGAAGTAATATCCTCTAATTATATAATCACAATGAGTTGGACTAGACTATTTGATAGATACTTTCTATCTTTGATTTTTACCACTTTGGAGATAATCTGAAATCTTCAAACTTACTGAAATTCAAAAGCTTTAAGTATTAAAAAAATGCATCTTGGTTGAAATGTGATTTAAAACAATGTTGAACTGTTTTTAATAGACTGACAAGAAAAGAAACAATGGCATTTTGCTTTGGTTGGTATTCAGGACTGAGGTGCTAAAATTGTATCTGCACAGTGTGCTTATCAGTGTGCCTGGCCCATTGGACTTTTAGTAAAAGCTTTTGCTGACAATCTTGATGTCAAAACTAGAATTGCAAGAATCATATTGAAGCTCTCTTAACAGGCATCCTTCCCTTACGGCTATCTTTCTACTATAAAAAAACCTGTTAGTCATTGAGATTTTCTACCAATGTAATACTGCATTGTGTACAAGATAAAAATGTATCAAACACATAATACATTTTGATGAAATTATTTGTTATTTGATTAATCAAGTAAGCATTCTAAAAAGCCATATTAAAAAAAAACTTTTACTTATTCAGGTCAGTATGATGGTAAAGGAAAGCCATTGCCGGAATATCATGCAAAAATTTCTGGATTTGATGAGCGGGTATGTTAAACTATTAACCTACAGAGCATACGGTTAACATTGTAGTAGAAATTTATTTTAATTTTAAATAATAATTGAACATTTTCCCCATATTAATCCACTCAGTGCAATAAGGATTCTGATACATCTGTAGGATCTGTATATCCAGAACTCATTTGCCAAAACAGGAAAAGCTAATAACAGCTACTAATTAAAATTAATTGGTTGAAAGATAAGATATTCCATTTATAAAATTGATTTCCCCACTGCATATAACCCATTGACTATCATAGATGGAAACACCATAGTTACACTCATTCCTCTCCCTCCTTCCAGCAGAAACAGCAAAAATGAAACAGGGAGAATAAAACAGAAAGGAGATGAGGAAAGGAAGGGGGTAGCTGCAGTGGGGAGTGAAGGAAAGAAAAATGGAATAAAATGGAAGTGAGAATGAAGCAAGGCTAATAATTTACAAAGAAGGAAAAAGTTATTTAGATATTTACTAAAACGGTAAAAATAAACTGAAAAGAGCCCCTTCTGAATTCATTCTAATCTTCAAAGGAATCCAGACTTCTAAAAACCATTTGCCTCTTCTGTACTTGTAAAATATCCTTCTCAGTCACAGATAATTATTTGTGGAAAAACCTATTAAGGAAGCCCTCTTATCACAATATATATAGTTGAGCAGAATTCTGTACAATTGCTTCATTTTCCCTGATCTCTTAAATTCTAAACCAGTGTTTCAGAATGCACCAGAAGAAAGGTGAATTCTGTTCACATATAAAATGACAGATCAATTCTACATATTGATTTTTCACTTAGAAATCAGTTAGGATGTAATGGAGGGAATCTCAAACTGTGACATGCATTTTGTGAAAATAATAATTACAAGGAACATCGTTTTTATTACCACTTTCAAAAATGCAAGTGGCCATAAGTTCAAATGAAAGGTCTGTGAGACCTGCCAATACCCAGTGAGATTCCTGATTGTAAATCTATATATTAATATATTTTGAGGGCTGTGCCTTTTGAAAACCAGTGACCTGCAGCAAACTGAATCTATTTACTTTCAACATGGCTTTTTCATTGTTGCCTGTATGTATAACCAAATTTAAGAGCAATATCAAGGTCATTAAGAATTGTAAGATATCATTGACTTTTCCTAAAATTGAGTTGTGTGCATATTAAAACAAGGAAGATTTTTCAGGTAATATTTTTACTTTTGTTCATAAGTTATAAGTAATTCTATAGCATCTCTAATACATCTTTGATGTGATTTACCCCCTTGTGCCCATACTTTCCAATTTTGTTAATTTTAATTTATTATAAATCTTGTTTATTATTACTACAGATTGCAGGTCACTAAACCCATGCTATGTGCAAAAACAAACTAAAAATAAAGAATAGATACTTTTTGGAAACAATACTGCTTGAAAAACTCAGGGGAGTATTTCATTTCTGTGCTGCATAGAAATAAATAGTCTCTTTAGGGGTCAATTTGTATTATACAGTATTGTCTTATCTGTATTTTTTCTTTTCCTACATTCTGTCAAAGATAAAAATAATGCAATCCATCCGGAAACCAAAACGTATAGTTATCAGAGGCAATGATGAACGGGAATATCCCTTTCTTGTGAAAGGAGGAGAAGACCTCAGGCAAGACCAACGCATTGAGCAACTCTTTGAAGTTATGAATAACATCCTTTCACGAGATGCTGCCTGCAGCCAAAGAAACATGCAGATAAAAACCTACCAAGTTATACCAGTGACGACCAGGTAGAGACATGCTAAACCCTTACGTAGCGCAGAGACCTCTGTTTTCATCACAAGACCTTGTTGGAAATAATTCCTTCATATTCCAAAGCATCACTTCTGAATTACTTGTGCCTCCCCCCACATTCTTAAGCTGCTCCTCTAAAGCTGTTTTCAAAACATGCACAGTGCTCTCTCTTGTGTGTTTAAAATATTTTAACGTGGATAATTTGTTTTTCTAGATATTTTTTCCTATGTAAGAAATACATTTTGTTTATTTTGCTATTGTCAGGTGTGAAAAATCAGATCCATACACAGAAGTTCAAGATTACTGATTTATTGTTAAAGCCTGTGCACAGGAATCTTCTCAGATTAATGGTTAGCACCTGGTTAGAACTAGATAAATGGCATTTTGGGAGGGGGGGAGAGTTGGACTTATTTGACTTGTAATGCTTCTAAACTGATGCCTCTTTTAATTCCTCCCTCTGGTTCTAGCAGTCATCCTCCTACAGCCATATCCTAACAAAAATAAGTTCGAATTTATTTTCTTACAGATTGGGACTAATTGAATGGCTAGAGAATACCTATACATTAAAAGAGTTCCTTTTGAAAAACATGTCTGAACAGGAAAAGAATTGTTATAACAGGTAAGTGGAGCATAACTGTTAAGACTTTCTTTGCTTCTATTGTTAGATATCTCCAATTAACATTACTCATTGTACTAATGTCCATTGGATCAGCTGACAATAATCTTTAGAGGTTATTTCCTGACCTAGATAATAATTGGAAGGTGTTTATTTAATCAACATGAGTTCACTTATATATTTTATTACTTAAGCAAGAAGATTTTTATTACCTGAGGCTTTTTTATCACCATATTCTTATCAACAGTCTGTTTTTTACAAGGAAGGGATTTTTAAATTTCACTTTAAATAATTAGGAAGTGAACTTTAATTAAATTGGAACTCAGATCTGTGTAAATGCTTGCTTAGTGTGGAAATCAGATCAATAGCAGCAGGAGGCATTTCTTGTGGAAAATTAGGAGTATGAGGAGCCCTCACTGTGCATCACTCAACAGAATCTAAGCCACTTTTCATTATGGAAGTATTTCCCCCCCTCATGAATGCTAACTGATGATGAAAGCAGCTCTTAAGCATAGACAGATCGTGTACAATTGTAGGCTTATATGAAGGCCAAATTAAAGAAAACTCTTTTTGCCAACATTTCAATGCTTGTCTTTACTTATTGGCCCTTGTCAAAATTTGTGTGATATTTTGTGACATAATTTGTTTGACAGCTTCATTTGAGTTTGAATGTATACATTCAGTTGAATGTTTATCAGCCCCACTAACCTTCTATCTTTTGGTTTATTGGTTTATACCAGGTGCCTGGCATTTTTCTGTGAACAGATTTTATGTAACAAGACTCTTTTTTTCCATTAAACAGTTGTGCGGGTTCTTGTAACAGTTTGAACTAACTTGATTGAATATAGCACTGATAACAATGAATGGTTCACATTCTTTTTGGTTATGTTTTATTAACAGATGTAACAGTCATCTGCAAATAAAGTTAGTCTTTATATTATTCTAGAATATTGATAAAACATTTAGTATACTACCAATAAAAGACAATAGTTGTAGCTTGGGGTTGAACTGTAGGATCCTTGGTGCTCTCTGAGCATGATTTCTTTCAGATATTTCATTACCAAATTAGGTAACGAGTGCACTGATAATGTTACCTGGTTTGGTAATGAAAAGTTTGCAAGAAAACAACCACGCTTAGAGAACACCAAGGACCCCAACGTTTAGTACATTAATTTATCAATGCTAAAATCAAACCAGAAAGTAAGCATTTTTAATAGTTCAAATGATGTATAAATGTAGATTAAGTTTGTATTCTTCCCTTTCTAAAGCCCCAAAGGTCCTTGTGCTGACTATAGTGATTGGCTGTGCAAGATGGGGGAAAGAGATGGAATTGAACGTTACATGACTATGTTCAAGTAAGTCTTGGAAATGCTTATTCTCCATCAGATACTTTGGTTCCCCTTCCTCCACCACATACATAAATTATTGTCAGCAGGATATTCCCCTCTGCTCTTCCAGTAATAGTAGATACTGCATTTAGAGCTGCTTCTGAAGATACAGCAGTTCTGCAGTGACTGATCATCCACGCCTGCTCCCCTTCTTCCCCCTGCCTCCATTTCTCTGCATTCCACATATTTATAGCAATATCAATAGCACTTTGACTTATATAGTGCTTTACAGCCCTCTCTAAGCATATTGCCCCCGACAATCTGGGTCCTTATTTTACCGATCTCGGAAGGATGGAAGTGGAGTTCACCTTATGCTTGAACTGGCTTAGAAGACTTGGAAACAGATGTAATACTATACTATATTTTAAGTTACACTGTGTTGAAACCACTGTGGTAGAGTGAGAAGCCATTCTTGGATATTCTTGTCTTTTTCTTCGTGATAGACAGAAGGTTTCCAGGAAAGACAAATCAGATAGAGTGATCATATGTAAAACTTATTATAATTACTATAATATGGATTCTATAATCATAATCTGTCCTCTTTTGTTATGTAAAATTTACTCAAATTGTTCCGTGTGTTGAGTTTTTGTGATCATTTTATAAATAAATGTATTTTTGTATTGCAAAGGCCCAAATACAAAGGTGAGCTGTATAGCAATTGTTATAGGCTTAAAGTACATTTATGAGGCAGGACCAAATTCTGTCAGCATACCTAAAGCACAGTAAAAACAAAAGGCAACAACTAAAAGATATTATAGAGACAGAGAAGAATGTTAATTAAGGAATGGTTGCAAGTCTATGATTGTGTTTTAGTTCAGTCTGCAAGCAGGTAAAAAGAATATCTTTCGAATTAAGAACAATTTAGTTTAATTACATTCAATATATGATTGCATAAGTTGTATCCTTTTAAATAATCGCCAAAGAAGTATACAACACAACACAATTAATTTATGTTTATTTGTGCCTATCTTTGATGCAAATATTTTGGTGTTTTTGTACAAGTATTTATACATTGTAAAACATTGTATTAAAATGCCAAAAAAGAATTATTTTAGAATAAAATTCTCTGTACTACACTTTCACTGTTATTGGTGCTTCACATCCTAGTAGAGTTTTTAGTTTATAGACTGACAGAGCAAAAAGTAAGGATTCAGGATAAGCACAGATTGAAAATAAACATTGCTACATAATTCTTAATTGCAATTCACATATTTGCCTAATTATAATTCTCACTATTTGCTCTAATTTTCAGAAGAGCTAGCCGAACAGAAGTAGTTATGTCCTTCCAGCGTCGAGAAAACCGTGTTCCTGAAGATTTGCTAAGGTAAGGGTGTTCTTTCAAAGCTCTTGTCCTTGAAATAAGAGTAGTGAATAGAGTAGCAATATTTACTACTCCACAAATCACTCTTAATTTTTGTTGTTGTTTTATTTCACTTTTTATTACATGTCTGAAAAGAAAAAGGAGAAAACCCATATTTCTGAGTTTCTAATGTTGTGATTTCCAAGAATTATCTGAAGGTAGTTCAGGTAGTTTATATTCAGCTAATATAAAATCTATTTATTTTCTAAAGGAAAGCCTTTGTTAAAATGAGTACAACTCCAGAAGCCTTGCTGTCTCTGCGATCCCATTTTGCCAGCACCCATGCACTGCTGTGCATCAGCCACTGGATTCTTGGCATTGGTGATCGACACTTATCAAATTTTATGATCAGTATGGAGACTGGAGGCTTGGTGGGAATAGACTTTGGACATGCGTTTGGTTCAGCAACACAGGTATTCTCCTCTTGTCCTTATTCTAATGTTTACAGCAAACACATTTAGCTATATTGAATGAAACCAGGGTAGAAAATATCTGACAGCCTCAGGGGATGTTTTTAAGGAACCATGGGACTTTAGAGGCTTTTTTTTTCTGTTCACAGAAGGTATGAGGTCCCTTGAGCTCTTGCTCTTTGCCGTGTCAAGAGAATCCATTCAGAGCATCATTTTTCCCCCTCTTTCTGCTATCACAATTCCAGTAGCTAAGAGGACCAAAATGTAAATAGCCTTCTAGGTCAGTGCTTGCTTTCATCACATGTTTCTACAATAGCAGACATTTCCTGCTAGGCAGAATGGATATGAAATTTAAAGGGAAAGTACTTGCCAATCCCCTTATTTTGCACCCTTAGTAGCTTAATAACTTCTTTGAGTGTCTTAAAAGTCAGAAACAGTATAGACATAACAATGTACTAATGCATGCATTTATAACTAGAAGCCATGTTTCCTTAATATGTTTTTACTTCTGCTATTCATAAATCACAGGCTTCTGCTATGAGCAAAAAACTTAAGTTTTTCTTGTTTACTACATGGATTTTTTTCATAATTTTTATTCTTTGTTTGTAGTTTCTGCAAGTTCCAGAATTGATGCCTTTCCGCTTGACTCGACAATTTGTTAATTTGATGCTGCCAATGAAAGAATCTGGTCTTATATACAGTGTGATGGTACATTCTTTAAGAGCCTACCGTATAAATCAAGATGTTCTTATTAATACTATGGATATATTTGTAAAGGAACCTTCTTTGGATTGGAAAGTAAGCTATTGACTTAATAGCTTAATTTTGGCACACCTGAAAATAGGGAAAAATATTAAATGAATTGCTATTCAACAAACAAACACTGAATTTTAAAATAGTTTCTTCCTACATTTTAGCCCCACTTTTCCTTCAGTAAAATAAATATGACAAAGTATATTTGTCATTCAGAAATTACTATTTTCTTTTGTAAAATCACTTTGAAGATATATGTGTACTCTTAAGATTCAGTATATATACACATACACACATGAAGTAGGAATTGAAACTTTGATTGATAACTGCCATTAATAATATGCACTGTATTATACAATATTGGTTTCATGGATTGACATTTTTTTCTCCTTAGAATTTTGAACTGAAACAGTTGAGAAAAGGAGGTACATGGACTAAGGAAATAAATACAGATGAAGTGAATTGGTATCCTCTACAAAAAGTAAAATTTGCAAGAAGAAAGTTGGCAGGGGCTAATCCAGCTGTGATTACCTGGTATGAATTTGACATTTTAAATGTGCAGATCTGAATTTAAAATGCAAATGCAAGAATTATTTCCTGAAAAATAGGAATTTTAATATCATGTTCTACTTTAAGATGAATTTATTTAAAGTGGGCAAAATATTTGGAGAATTTTCTGTATCAAAAAATGTCCAGATTTCAAATAAGCCATTATAGCCAGATTCACCTATTCTGAAAATGGAGCAGGACAATATGTTTTTTCTAACGCCAGGAAAGAACATTTGGGGATGAAAATATTTCAGCCTTTATCTGTTTTGTACAACTATAAGAAGCACTCATTCATGCTCATTTCTTGAAGGCTGCATTGTGGGGGTGATTTTGTGTGTAAGAGCTCTCATAAATCAAACATCATTGAACATACTTTATAAGTATTTTAAATATGTGAGGCAACACAACACGTGAGTTTTGAACACATACATTGCCTCATAGCTATTTCTGTTCCTTAGGCTCTCCAGATACCGTGTTTCCCCAAAAGTAAGGCCTTCTCCGAAAATAAGCCGTGGCTTGATTTTTTGGGGTTGGGCCTAATATAAACCCTATCCCAAAAATAAGCCCTAGTTTTGGGACGAGGCACACCTAAAATCAAACTGGGGTGAGGTTGTGGAGCTGCCCCACGCGTCCCACACCCATACCTTGCAGCCAGGCCTCTCCTCGCTGACCCACTTCTTCTGTGGCATCTTCTGCAGCCAGGCCTGCATTTCTCAGTCACAGGCCTTTCCAGAAGGCCACTGCAGCCAAGAACCGAGTTATGGATTGAATCCATAGCTCGGTTTTGCAAGACCTCTGCAGCCAAGAACCGAACTATGGATTGAATCCATAACTTGGTTCTCGGCTGCAGTGGCCTTCCAGAAAGGTCTAACTGCGCAATGCAGGCTAGAATGCAGCTGCAGAATGAAGCTACTCCTTCGGCCGCAGAAGAAGTGAACCGGCTGGGCGGGCTGTCGTTGCTGGAGATGAGTATAAGACATCCCCTGAAAATAACACCTGGTGCCTCTTTTGGAAAACACAGTGTTAGTGACATAACAAGATTAAGTAATACCCATGTTGTTGTACATAATAAAATATATGTACTATGCCATCCAGCTCCAAAACTAGTGCCTCTGGGTGGTGTAAAACAAAGTAAAAAAAATATAATTTGCAAATAACAGTTATTAGTATTAAAACATTAAAAATGCAGCTAAAACAAATAATGGGCCAAGGGATGTTAATAATGACAGAGCCTTTCTGGATTGGTGGCCCGGGGGAGGGTGAAGGCGCCTTTACTTGCAGGCACGTGTTAACGGGGCCACGAGCGCATGCAGAAATGGGGCAGCAGTTGTGTGCGCGACACAGACGGGGCCACAAGCACCTGCATGACATTCAGGCGACACAAGCCCGTGTGATGCCGCGATGCTAGCGTGAGTGGGGAGTGTGTGTGCTCACAGCGACGCTAGTGCCCGCACAACGCTTGCAACATCACTAGCGCCCACATGATGCCGTGATGCTAGCACGAGTGGGGGGGGGTGCATTCATGATGCTAGTGTCCGCACGATGCTCATGACTCAACATGGCCTGAATGATGCTGTGATGCTAGTGCGAGTGGGGTTTGTCTTGTGGCAATGCTAGCATCCACACGACGCTGCAACGCTAGTGCAAATTGGGGTTTGTGCACACACACATGCACTGGCCAGCCACTCACGCGGCCCAGTGGCCAACAGCCCACGGCCCACAGGTTGGGGACCCCTGCCCTAAATGACTCAACCAGCTGCATGACAGGTCTAGTAGAGATTTGGTAGGACAGGAAGAAGTAATTGGGGAAAGATGGTTCATCAAATAACTACTATATACAAGCTTTTTTTTATTTTTAAGTGATGAATTACGCCTGGGCCATGAGAAATCTGAGACCTTCAGGGAATATGTGTCTGTAGCACAAGGGAGCAAACAGTTCAACATCCGGGCCAGAGAATCACAGGATGGACTTACAGAAGAAATACAAGTGAAATGCCTTATTGATCAAGCCACCGACCCAAATATCCTTGGCAGAACTTGGGAAGGATGGGAACCCTGGATGTGAAAGACAAAGTTGTGACTTGGTGTTTAATTGACCTGGAGATGAAGACTAAAAGGATTGGATATTATTTTTTGTAACAAAAAGTATTAAGCATACATTTCAAATTGTGATATATCAATAGAATTTTATATATTTCTTGGCATTTCTATAAACTGGTTTTTTTAATTAAGTAATATTAGGAAAACCTGAAGCATAATCTCAATGAAAGGAGAGATACCGAAAGTTATTACTCAAAAAGTTAGAAAAAGATAGTAAAAATTAGTTGCTATATTAAAAATTAATATTTTATAAATCTGTGATACGCTGAATTGATTTCACGTTAGTGTCATATTGCCTGTTAATGGGTATAAGTATGGCTGCTAAAGTGAGTAATTTCTTTATTTAAATTATTTCTTTCATGAACAGAAAAAATAGTTGTAAGTTATGTTCAGAAGAGAGACACAATATGGTTTAGCCACATTTGAATAGTTATATACAAGCAGTGATGTGGACAGAGCACTTTGAATACATTTAAATACATACTCTTGAGTTCTGTCATTCCTTGACACAGATATTAACAAAATTGATCACTCATGAAATGTTATTTCTAATATGTGTGCAGTTTTAAAATGAAACTAAAAATAATAATAAAAAAATTGACAATAAGGTCCTACCTTCCATTATAGAAATCAGACTACGGAGACAAAAAGGGTACCTTTGAAAGATACGTCACGGAGGCCCATCTGTAAAGATACTCCGAAACATGGCTTAGAAGAGTTCCTCATGAATAACACAGAAGTGGCTTACTTTTACTTGTGTACCCTGTTTCAGATAGAAAAACAATCTATTTTTAGGATGTACAAAATTAGCAAAATATTTTCAATAAATAATACTGAATCTAACAAAATGTTTACTTTTTAAAACATGGTATGGACTATTTGCTGTACTGAACTTCATGCTGTATTTTTTTAAAACATACAAATGCAAATCCTGAACATAATGATTGAGTCCAAGTTCAGTTAACAGCGTCCAGGTGTGATTTGGATCTATTTCGTTAGGGTTAAGATTGGAAGATGTGGAGAGACATGGCCCATAGAATCATCGCCAAGAGTCTAACACAATTGAATGGATAACATCATCATCATTCTATTAGGGAAGTCTCATCTTCCGAGCCAATGTAAAAAGTTCATATAATGGGCATTATCTGGCTATGCATCCTCCATATTCAGGACTAATAGAAATGTTGGCCAGTATTTTTTCCTTCCACTGCGAAGGATGGGAGATATCTGATAAAAATATAGTGGGAAAACATCCATCCCTTCCTCTCTTCTGCTTTTTGTGAGTAAGTCAGTCCTTGGAATAAGGCAGTTCCTCTGCCCTCAGATCTCCCTCTCTATCTGGTTGCATTGTTTGGTGAGTATGCATAATGAAATTTTAAAATTGTTTTAGACATATTTGCATTATCTTCTCTCTTTATATTTATATCAATAAAGATGTTCTACTTTTAAAGCAATTGTACTGTGAAGAAAATAATATGAAGCTCAATGAAAGCTGCAGCCAAAGAATCAGGTGCTTGCCTTAAAAGGAGGCATTAATTTGTACTTCTGCCCAGTCTTTCACTTACTGAGCACTTTGACCTGTAGGCTTAAAGGGCAAAGTTCTAAGCTTATAATTTAACCAAGTTCTTAATCATAATGCATGTGTAGTAAAGCATTCTTGTGGCAATTACTTCTTGTTATACAGTAGGTTCATATTCTGAATGTCAGACAGATGTACTGTATATTAAAGACAGAAGGAAGATATTGTTGTCAAATGACTTAACTGTTCAGTGTTACAGTATAGTTTGGTTTCTGACCCACCTATTTAATACCTACTATGCTCAATACCATTAAAAAGTTTTCCTTGTTTCTAATATTAACAAAATCATTCTCCTGAGAGAGTGATGAGAATGGTGTTAATGTATTCACATGAAGATAGTAGTTGCCGGATGGGAACCACAAACTTTGAAGAAGTATCCCAAACTCCCTATGGTTAAAAAGTGTATTCCTTGGACTGCGTATATATTATGGTGATAGAGTAATGATTGTTTAGGGAGAAACGTAAGTCTGGTATGAAAGAATAGAAAATTGAAAAAGGCATCCAAGATTATGTAATGTTAAACAGGAAACACTATGTTACAAGTCTGCAAACTGCTGCTCAGAAATAATCTTACCATTCAAAAGTAAGATAGACTTGCTTCTGGTTATACTTAGATGGGAGATGATCAGGAAGTCCTGGGATTATGAATAAGGGCAACCTTGAAAATACTTTTATACTGTTTCCAGGAAGACAACAGTGATGTGTCCATATAGTTGGCAGGAGTCCAACTAATTCTGGGAGATTTTACCTTTTTCCATTCAGTAGTCAATATGCTTGTAAGATGGACAGTCTTTAAATTTACAAGCTCAAAGATAATTTTTCCAATCTGGTCAGTATTGATAAGCTTTCAAAAGAAGAGGGAGAATTTAGTTTTCTTTAAATATTATTTCATTGTAGTTGCAACTAAAGGGAAAAAAATTGACATTAAATCCTGTAATGCATGTGTGTTTTTCTGTATAGTGATGTCTCCATTGTTATAAAATAAATTCTACTGGACCATATGGAATTATTTTGATTGCTTTAATCAATTTTGATAATTTCCCCCCTCCCAAAAAAAAGAATTTGTTATCTTCCTAGTCCAGAGGTTCCCAACCTTTTGGCTATCAGGGACCGGTTCTGTGGAGAAAGGTTTTTCCATGGACCGCAGTGCATGGTTTTGTGTGCTGCCTGCATCCCACAGATGGGATGCTTGTGTGGACCGGTTGCTGGCATGCCACGGCCCGGTACCGGTCCACGGCCCGGGGGTTGGTGACTCCTGTTCTAATCTATCAGTTGCTATTAAAGTCTTTAAGGCCATAATGATGATATTGATGATGATGATAACCATTCAGTCATATCCAACTCTTGGCGATTCTATGGGACAGGTCCCTCCACATCTTCCAATCATGCACTACTCCTTTGAGTTTTTCTGTGCTCTGGCTAGTGTCAGCTTTGATGGTGTCCAGCCACCCATGTTCTTTGACGTCCTGGTTTCCATTTACCATTAACACTTCCAAACATAAAGCAATAAACATTCAGGCCATAAAGTGAGCTATAATTGCTTTAAAGTGGAAAACTTGTAGTTATCCAATATTGATGATGGACAACTCGTCATGCTGGCCATGTTGACTGGGGCATCTGGGCTCTATAGGTTTCTACCCGTGGTCTATATGAACAGTAATCCCCACCCTTTACAATAGTGATCTGATGACCAGATTGGGTGGGGAAGTAATTTCTGGTCGATTGGCTTAAGAGCTTTCTAGGATTGACCTCCCCCCCCCAACTCTTCACAAAATTTGTTAATAATTTATTAGAGTTTATTCATAAATGTGTTTGCTGTGGCAGACTGATGAATTATGATCACACAAAGAAACATCTAGTTCAAGCTTGAACTGTAAGAAATGCTCAGGATGCTGATGGTTCTTCAGAAAACTAGCAAATGATTAAAATATACTGGTATTGCCTGTTTGCAACATATAATAGATAAAGGATTAATTTAGTCTGGTAAAATAGACACTTTACCATTTTTACTAGAATGTAATCCATATTACAGTTGGTCCTTGATTTATTTTTAAAACATGGTTAGTTTATCTAAATGATTTAAATTTCTTTGTACGCTTTTACAAAAAATGGTATCAGTTTCTCTGGGCAATCAAATGGAATAAAAAGCCAAAGAAAAGCTAATAATTAGCATGAGGGGAAACCTATCTACAGTATATATCAAGCCAACATCTGACAGTACAGTACATTTTCTACCCTGAGAGAATGATTAATCATCAAGCTAATTCACTGCACTATGAGAAGCATTTATTGCCTTTACTCTGGGATATCCAGTCATTAAAATCAAGTGGCTTTCAAATCTTTATAAAGACAGAGCAAAGGTTTCAGGATATTCAGGAAAAAATGAGTTATCAGCACTCGGTAACCAAAGAATAATGAGCAGAAGTATAAAAGAGTGACAGCAATAGCTCTCAACAATTCTGATCGTATTAGTTATCAGGATGTACCAAGTAAATGATAGCAAGAGAACGCTAAATAGTTCCTGACTTGAGAATTTTAAATTCCCATCCTGAGAGAATTCCTGCAGCTGCAAAGAGTATTCTGAAGAACACGAAGTACAGCTGCTGCGCACAGAAGATACTCCTCCTTGGACATACGGTGGAGAGGATTTAGAAACCAGTTTCTAATACAAATCGGCTCCTGTGGGAAAGGGACCAATGAATTCTGTTTATCTGTTTATTGGTTCACTTTCCAGCCTTGCACATACCGCTACAACTGCATAATTATTTTTATATATTTTAACTTTATGAAACTAGTAAAAGAGTGCAGTTCTTTTTTAATTTAAACTACTTTTATTAAGAGATAGGAATATAAGGATTAAAAGGCTTCTTTGTAAATCGGTGCATACGGTCCTATTTTTTACTAAGGAAAACTGGGAATATGAATTATAATGCTGATGACAGTGCTGAGAATTAGCTGCTACACAAAATCCTCCCCTCAGCACCATTAGTTTTTCCCATACAGATCATGCTTATCCTTAACTAGGGCTATAAGTTGGTTTTACTTACACAGTTAAGGAACCACTAAGGTGGTCCAGAAACAACCAGAGAAGTTCTCTAGGCCAGGGCTTTTCAACCTGTGGTACGCGTACCAATTGTGGTACATTAATGAGTGGCAGGTGGTACGCAGCCCTGCCTAGCCAAGTGTAGTGGGGAAGGGAAAGAGCCAGCACAGGCAAAGACTTACAGTGAGACAGTCCTCTGGAGCTACAGATTTTACTTATGAATGGAGCCATTTGGGGAGGCTGCCTTAGCCAGCACTTACATTTTTTTTTCTTCTTTAAGTGCCAGCTGGGCTCCTTACTTTCCTTTCTAGCCAGTAGCTAATTCTTAAAGGGGAAGTGTCTTTTTAAGCTAGTTCACTCAGCAGCTTGTCTTTTCTGTCTCTGGAGGCCTTTCCTTGTTTGATCAATATATGGAAGAGGGAAAATATGGGGGGGTTCAAATTCTTCCTTCAGAAGGAGATGGGAATGAGAAAAAGGGAGGCAAGGAAGGGAGGGAGGGAAGGAAGTCCCACCTTAGCAGTTGGCCACCAGCAGCTCTGCCATTGACTTTGCTTGTCAAAAGGTTGCAGAAGGGGATCACATGACCCTGGGACACTGTGACCATCATAAATATGAATCAGTTGCCAAGCATCCAAATATAAATCACATGACCCTGTTGCTGCAATGGTCATAAGTGTGAATAATGGTCATAAGTCATTTCAGTGCAATTGCAACTTTGAACAGGTTTTTTTTTTGTCACCAAGTTTTTGACACCTTGCTAGGTGGTACTCGAATATTGCCATATCCTAAAAGTGGTACAATCGGTAAAAAGATTGAAAAGCCCTGCTCTAAGCAGACAGGTACTAATTGTCAAATCAATGTTTTTAAGCAGTAAATAGTGTATTTTTTTCTGCTCTCAATTGAGACTTATCTGTTCCACTCACCATTAGCCAGCCTGTTCCTTAGCTTTACAGTCACCACTGTCCTGAATGTCTTGACATTACAGTAATTGCATTAATACTTTTTGTTGAAACGTAATACAAAAGCGTGTATCATATATATATAAAGTACATATCCCTTTTCTACAAAGAAAGCTACTTTTTAATATTTTCTTGAACAAAACTGTTGTGAAGTTTGGTACATAGTGCTTTTATTGTTTTGTTTAAAAAGCTACTTTTCTAATGTATTATTGATAACCCTCTTCTCCGATTTCTTCAGAGATTTTGCACACTTTTTCTTTTTCTTTATCACACCCTTACAGAGTTTCAATTCTTTTTCTAATTGATCAATAGAATTAGGATTTCTGTTTTTTAAATTAATGGCATTTAAATCATATTGAATCAACAATATTTTTAAAGAAATAACTGAAAAATATTCATATTTTAATTACTGTGCATGAGAGCTGTCTAAAGAGTTGCCAGGAGTCAATATTGATTCATAGGCAAAAATGCAATGGTATTAACAAAAAATTAGAATGAAACTGATTATTAGAACTGAGAAAACAGGAAGACCCTTTCTGTATTTTTTAAATTGCCTCAAGATGGCAACAGAATTTCCTATAGTCTGCAAACCTCATCCAAGCAGGATAGTATTCTGGATCACAATAATACGGGCAAGATTTAGCCACTAGAGGGCAATATTTAAATAAGTATACAATGGAGATATATATCAATTGATATTTTCTATGGCAAATATAAATAAAAGTATACATAAAAGCAGTAGCAGAGGAAACACTGGAATGTCAAAACAAAATCCCATGGCTATGCTCTATGTCAAACCATTCCTTGCATATTTTGCTAGCAATATCTGATAAAATGGTAGGAATAGCTAGTTTACTAAAGATTTGGCAAGTGTTTCTTTTTTAAAGTGAGTTTGAATTAACTTAATCAAGATACATGTCTTGATCTATGCTTGATGTGTTTGAATACACACTATCCACATGTGTGTATCAGCGGGTTTATCGATTCCACCAAAGCAATCAAATGTGTAGTCCTGATTAGTGTATTTCCGACACCATGCTGACTGGGAGTTCTGGGAGTTGAAGTACAGAGCTTGTAGATTCAGATAGCCCTTCTGAACGGAGACTAACAACTTGGTCATTTCAGAGATCTTGCAAAACCATACATACAAGGCGTTAGCAGGACCATAATGGGACTGTGTGCACAGCAGGGGGCAGGCAAAACTAGCATTCAACCTCTTTCCCCACCTTCTCAGAAAGGTTGTCGGGTCCTCTCCATGAGATCAAGAGCTGAGCCGTCTTTATAAGCCAGATGTAAAAGGGCAGGATGGCTATCAGAAAGCGACCCATTCTCTGCTGCCGTCCCCCTGCTTCTTCCCCCCCCCCCCCAGCGAAGCCACAGTAAGGATCGGGCTTTTCACGACTTTCGCTCAATTTCTCACACCCCAACTTCCATACAGACACACGGATTATTAGGTGGACGAAAGGCTCGTTGCTTTGGGAGCGGGTTGGGTGGGGTATTTTGCCAACCCAAGTAATATCGGGCTTTTCAGGAGAAGGGTCTATCTCCAACTTATACCGAGTGGCCTGGGTTGTTCTGAGGACGGGCTCTCTTTCCCGGTTGCTTGGCTGCCTCAGCCCAGAAACCCCTTCAAGTCCGGAACCAGCGGAAGAGTGACGGACCAGCGAGCTGCCCTTTCGCTCCCACGGCTTGAGCCAAGGCAGGCGGCTGCCATCGGAGCAGAGCCGCCGTCCTGGCCACTCGAAGGACGTTGGTCTTTATCTCCCGAAAGAGGGGGGCAAAGGCCGCTCCTAAGTTGGCTTCCCGGTCCCGATCAAAGGTGGCAAAGCAGCGGGGGAGGTCCGGGTTTTGCAGACCAATCCCAGCAGCTGCCTCTCCTCAAACCGCCCCGTTGGCAGCGAGGCCGAGAGGCGCAGAGCCAGACCCGCCGCCTCCACCTCCCGGGACTTCTCCAGCCACACCCTCCCAGAAAGGGCAAGGAGGTGGGGTCCGAGAAGCGATGTCGATATAAAGGGCGGCGGCGGCACCTCGCCGCCAGGTTTTCCTTTTCAAACGCACGTGTACGATCTCGGCCTCTCAAGCGTCGTGAGCACAGCGTGCCAGTCGGAAGGCGCGAAAGCCTGAGAGCCGTCGGGGGCGAGAAACGTCTGGGGGGCCACAGGTCAAGGAACGAGCCGCAGCGACGGCCACTTAAGCTTTTCACCTTCCCCCTGAATTCTCGCTTACCTCGCCGACCCGAGATTTTGCAATGAGCGCAGCCACCCTGGACCCCTTGGACTCGCTTTCGTGCTACCGAACCTGGTCCCTGGAGCCCGCCAACTTCTACGACGCCAAGGCGGGCGAAGGCAGCGGCGGTCTGAGTCCTTCCTGCAAGGCGGGCAGCGTGAGTGTCGCCCAGGCGAGCGAGGAGGCCGGAGGGATGTGCTCTGCTCCGAGTAGCGGCAGCCGCGACCTGGCGGAGCTGAGTGCCGCCGCGCCGGCCATGTACGAGGACGAGAGCGCCATCGACTTCAGCTCCTATATTGACTCCATGGCGGCCGTGCCGAACTTGGAGCTGTGCAACGACGAGCTCTTCGCCGACCTCTTCAACAGCAACCACAAGGGCGGCGAGCGCAGCGGGGGCTACGGGGATTACCTGCCGCCGCCACAGGCGCCTCCGCCAGCGTCCGGAGGGAGCGCCTTGGCCAGCCTGCTGCACGCCAGCGTCCTTCCCGGCCCGCTCCGGGTCGCCGTCAAGCAAGAGCCAGACTGGGGCGAGGAGGCATCGGGCTCGCTGCTGCCGTCCCAGATTGCTACTTGCGCCCAAACCATTGTCAACTTGAGCGGGCAGCCCACGCCGCCCACCTCCCCCGAGCCTCCGGGCAGCGCCTCGCCGTCCAGCTACAGCAGCCGCTCTTCCGCTTCGTCGTCGTCGGGGTCCAAAGAGCGGGCGGGCAAAAAGGGCGTGGACAGGTTCAGTCCGGAGTACCGGCAGCGGCGGGAGCGCAACAACATTGCGGTGCGCAAGAGCCGCGACAAAGCGAAGCGCCGCAACCAAGAGATGCAGCAGAAACTGGTCGAGCTCTCCGCCGAGAACGAGCGGCTGCATAAGAAGATTGAGCAGCTCAGCCGGGACTTAACTAGCCTCCGACACTTCTTCAAGCAGTTGCCCAACGCCTCTTTTCTGCAGCCCTCCTCGGTCACGGACTGCCGGTAACCGGTTGCAGGCAGCGCCGCCACGGCCGCCCATGCGAGAGAGACTTTGAACTTCTTCGTGAATACCTCAGCGCGAGTCGCACAAACTGCAGAGGGGGAGGGGGGGAGGGAGGGCCAGGCTAGAAGACTCGGGCTGCCCCGAGGACTATGCCAAAGGTACGCGGAGAGGGGGGGAGGGACGCTCCTTGCCTCGCCTCTTCCCTCAAGCAAGAAACCTAGCCTGGAAGGCCGGACTGAAATACGGCGGCGGGGGGGGGGGGATAACCTGTGTGCGTGCGTGTGTGTTTTGGCTTTTTTTTTTTTTGGAATGGGCTAAGCTTGGGTCTTTTAACCACAAAACTTGCCAAAAGTTTTTTTTTAAAAAGCGAAAGAGAAGCTAAACGTCTTTCTTCCTAAATTATTTTTATAATGATCACCCTCCCTTTCCCCTCCCCCTTCGTTGATGCAGCTATGGTACTTTGTAAGAAACAAATTTAATAATTTTTCAGACTTTTCAAATACTTTTTGTTATAAATAGTATGAGGAAAAAGTAGACTGAGCATGCTCAAACTTTTATATAAAATTTTTACAGCATTTCTAAAAATAAAAATCCCTTGAAATGTATTTGACTTCGTATTTGTTGTGATATGAACATGTGCTGAGGGAATGTAGCAAAGCGTAAGTGTGCCATCCAGATGAATGGTTAGTATTTCCTCAAGGACATTTATATGTCAATTATGTAGTTTATCAAATACTTTTAAAAGTGCAAATACAAGCAGAAGATACACAGGTGCTGTGATTGAATAGTTAATGGGAAATATATGATTCACTCTTGGACATAGTTAGCTTCATATATATTCCAACCACCTAAAGGAGGGTGCCACACTACCTGGAAAGTTGCCTCACTGAATTTGTTGCAACTTCAGACTTTTAAGAGGACCTTTATTTCCATAGGTAAAAATTCCATTCATATGAAGATGCATAAAAATCATCAGGTAATGGAAATTTACCTATATGTCCAAAAAGGACATAAGTGTTTGCACAAAATATGAGCCAAATGCCATAGTTAGATTAATGTATAGTATTGTGAAATAGCAATGCAGTAACAAACTGGGTTTAGGCATGAGATTAACAGGTTGAGAAAAAAATTCTAAATACAGTAAGTAATTAGCACTGGAAAAGTATTTCAGCTGGTAGAAAAAGATCAACTGTGTGAACAAAGCTTCAAAAATTAGTCTAATTTAAGGATTTCTTCCATAGGAAAAAAATAAAGGTTATTTTGCCTTATTTGCAAAACACACCGGCCTATTTCTAAAAAAATACATGAGAGAAGGGTGGGATTTGGAATGGTGATGTTACAAGGTAATTCCACTGCTCTGATTTACATCCTTAAGAAAAAGTTTTAGAAACCCTTTTTAAGATTACATGAAATCTTTATATATCACATGTATTTTCTTCTGCAGTATGATACAAAGAGAAGCCATGACTTCCAAAGCCACCTATAAAGTTCAAAATAAAGGTAATCCTTGATTTATTACAACTGAAACCAACATTTCTGTTGCTAAGCAAGGTAGTTAAGTGAGTTGTGCTCCATTTTATGACCTTTTTGTCACAGTTGTTAAGCAAATCATTGCAGTTGTTAAGTGAATCATGCAGTCATTAAGCGAATCTGGCTTCCCATTGACTTTGTTGGAAGCCAGCTGGAAAAGTTAAAAAATGATAACACGATCCCAGAACAGTGCAGCTATTATAAATATGAGCCACTTGCCAAGTTCCTGAAGTTTGATTGTGTGACTGTGGGGATGCTACAACTCTTGTAAGTATGAAAACCGGTCATAAGTCACTTTTTTCAATGCCGTTGTAACTTTGAAAGGTCATTAAATGAATGGTTGTAAGTCAAGGACTATCTGTACGCACTACAGGTAGTCCTCGAGTTACAACCATTTGTTTAGTGACCATTTAAGTTACAAAAGCACTGAAAAGTGACTTACGGCTTTCACACTTAAAACCGTTGCAGCATTCCCATGGTCATGTGATCAAAATTCAGGTACTTGGCAACTGGCTGCTTTTTGTGACAGTTGCAGTGTCCCAGAGTCATGCAATCACTTTTGTGACCTGGCAAGCAAAGTCAATGAGGAAGCCAGATTCACTTAACAACCATATTGTTAACAATTGCAGTGATTCACTTAGCAACTATGGCAAGAAAGATCATTAAACAGGCCAAAATTCACTTAACTGCCTCACTTAGCAACAGAAGTTTTGAGCTCACTTGTAAGTCGAGGACTACCTGTACCATGATTGATTTAAACTTCATTCTCTGCCCTTCTGTCCATCAAGGTGTCCTCATCGAAAACATTTTGTTCTCTACAGCACCTAAATTTATTTCCCTTGGCTATATATTAGAAAGTCTACACAATATAGGATCCCAGAACTGTCTACATGTCCCTGTCCCCCACATCTGTCCTCCACAACTACATCTAAACATAAAAATCCAGATACAGCTGCTGAGTATGGGAATATTATATGCAAATAACAGGAAATCCCATGCATGCCAAGTTCTCTCTAAAAGAAATTACAGGAATTTGAATCAGATACTGAATGATTCCAGTGTTTCAGCATCAAATAATAATTTCATCCACAAACAGAAATGCATAAGTAAAAGGTATAACCATTTTAATTACAATATGTTAATCTACTTTATTGAAAGGTTTTTAAAAATACAAGATCTAAATAATTCCTTATTTAAATAATGATTATTGCTGTACATATGCCTGTGTTCACATATACTCTTCTTTCATAATATTGTATCATATGCCCTGTATCTGATCATATGCCTTGTATCAGATACAGATACTGTATCTGAACACTTGCCCTATACATCAAGGGTCTTCAAACTTGGCCCTTTTATGACTTGTGGACTTCAACTCCCAGAATTCCTCAGCCAGGCATGCTGGCTGAGGAATTCTGGGAGTTGAAGTCCACAAGTCATAAAAGGGCCAAGTTTGAAGACCCCTGCCCTACATGAAATCCTGAATAGAATTTATATGTGAGTAATTAAGAAAATGTATCTCAAAATTAATAACTTGGAAGTTAATTTCAAAAACTATTTCAAAAACATATTTAACATTTAGTAAAAAAATATTTCAACCCCTGAACTCATTACAAAATATAACCTCCAGCACAATACAAAAACAAAAAAAAAATTGCTGGAAAAAAACATGTTTCCTTTGAGTGCTATGATATTAATTTGGAGGACCAGACATCTGTATGTGAATTCCACTAATTTCATGAGAAAAAATTTAAGAATGTGCATTTAACTCCTCTCATTGAAATGACAATTGTGTCTGAATTGAAATTTGTTCATGTTGCCTGACAGATGCCTAATGTGGGTATTTAAAAAAAAAAGGCACAGCAGTTTTGTTTCAAAAGCAGCATAGAAGAACTGAGTACAGTTACAAATATGTTACAAAGATCATAGACAGAAGCAGACAATATTCTCTTCAGTTCTTTCAGGCATCCGAGAGAACAATTTCTTCCAATCCAATACAACTAGATGGGTGGCTGGTTATAGATTGGACATAACAATTCAAAAACCCCACCTCTTTCCTCAGCACACTCGTTACTTCATAACTCTGCAATGATAAAGCACAGTCATTGAAACAAATAATCTTGTACATTTTGTCCTAGCCAGCATACCACTGAACACTTCAGCAAAGGACTTTTTTTCCCTTATTTGCTTTTTTACTGCTCCAAACTCATGTAATACTAACAGCTATGAGAAATAATTTTATTAGAAAATTCAAATAAAAATATCTCTCTGAACTCTGAACTGAAAGCCAAATTTTCTACAAAGGTATTCCAGGAATTTCAACAGAGCATTAGACCAAGAGATTACCCACTTAATTATATTTTTATTCATTTATCAATATAGTCACAATATTATAAATGGAACAGGTTAATCCAGAATCTGCATCTTTATGAATGCTAGCTGAAAATGGTAGAGGTTGAGTACTAATACATCTAGAAGGCACTGAGTTGGGGGACGTGTCATAAGAACTAGAATTATGAAGCTGCTATTTTAAATATACATACCCCATCATCCATGGTTGCTGATTCTAGAAGTGAAGAAATAGACTTCTGTAATAGCTGTTGTAACAGGGAAAGAAGAAAGTATTATAATTATGAAAACAATAATGTAGTCAGTTTGTATCCCTAATATCTAAGTATTTTATTACCTGCTAACTCGTATCTGTAATTTCACAGTAAAAATTTTCTTGGTCAGGACATATGAAAACAATAATGTAGTCAGTTTGTATCCCTAATATCTAAGTATTTTATTACCTGCTAACTCATATCTGTAATTTCACAGTAAAAACTTTCTTGATCAGGACATTACACATAAGTAATCTGTATTTAATTCTACACAGATTATCTAGAATATTTGTTTGCTTGCCTGTTTGCTTGCTTGTTTTACACCTTGTTTCTATGCTCTGGAAAACATAACTGGTATCAAACACAGGTAGGTGGGAGGTATAAAAGTAGATATCTTTCTTCACCTGGAGCCGATTATAAAATACTGAATTAGAACAATATTGTTCTTGTAATACCTTGATTTTTACTGTGGATTTTGGTTGGGAATGGCAATTCAAAAACACTTCCAGATGCATCTTGAAAATTGGTGAAGTTACAACTTCACAGCAATGGCTGCAGTAGGGTAACCCTCTGAAATACATGAGAAAAAGACTATATCTATCCCCAAATTTCCATGTCAAAGTGTGCTCATAGACTTCTTCGCTTTGCACTGTAAGCTAGAACACATATTGTTCAAATATTCCCAGCTTCCTTGATTTAATGTGCAACAATCTTGTAAGAGACGAGATAAAAGATAATGAAGAGAACATGAGATTCTCAACTTTATGTTCCAGTGCCAATACTAGGAAAAACATGTAAGTGAAGTGAACCCTTTACAACTTATCAGTTGTTTTGATAAAATGACAAGTCATTTTAACCATTTCTGAAAACTGTTCAAAAGATTGCAAGGAGATTAAAAAAAAACCTGGCAGGGAAAGGAGCATATAATGTACATCTGGCAGAATTAAAAGATGTGAAAACAGTAAAATGCTACAATACCACTGATCCTGCTCTGCTAATCCCCTGAACAATCAACTATACATTTAGAAAGTTTCTGCTAGCTTATTTTTAAAAGATTATCCTAATCTTTAGCCAAAAAAATTTCCCCAATCCAGTTTCTATATGATCTATACCAGGGGTAGGCAACCTTGGCTCTTTTATGACTCGTGGACTTCAACTCCCAGAATTCCTGAACCAGCCATGCTGGCTGAGGAATTCTGGGAGTTGAAGTCCACGAGTCATAAAAGAGCCAAGGTTGCCTACCCCTGATTACAATAAACCATCCCTATGCACAAGCCTGCAGTATGAACAGTGTCCATAGTATCCCGGCATTCAATTTTAAATGCAATTTTAAAAGTGAAAACGAGAATCTCATAATTGTTACTTCCACAACACCTCAATGAAAGTCCCAAAATCTTGCAAGGCTCTTCTTTCTTTAGGAGCTAATGCACCTTTCATTGGAAAAAAACTGCTGACTTTTGAATTAAGACAAAAAGGAAAAGGAAAGAGAGATTAGGAGAAACAAAGAAAACAACCAAACTGCGACACCATATTCTTACAAGATATACAGTAATTTTTTTACTGTAACTCAAAACCAAGGAAGGAACATCATTGCTTTCATTGTCATGAAGGCTACAGCAAAGATACTACTTGGATATAATGCAATCACTTTCGCAAAAATACCTCTTAGACTTTGTGAAGAGGTTTTTTTTTAATATGATGGTTATCCACGATATGTTCTAAGCACTAATGCAGAAGAAGAGGACGTTGGTAAGGTTTATGGTCAAGTTCAATTTGAAATTAACAGAACATTTAAGCAAGTTGCTTGTGGTTGGAGATTGGCATGCCAATGTTGGAAATATTAAGGAGGAAAACATCACTGAATTTTATGGCCTAAGAAATAAAAAAGAATAACTTAGCAATTTCAGTCAATCCAATGATTTCTATGATATCTATCTATATATAATGGATATAACTTAGATGAAATACAGAGAAATCAAATTGACTAGATTATTGGTACAAGGTGATGGAATTGCTTAGTTATAACAACAAAGTTATAATAGTTATAATATAGTTATTTACAGTAATGTGCGAGTAAGCGGCAATATAAATTTTTCTAAATAAAATTTAGGAATTTTATTTTCTAAATATTTTTTTTTAAAAAAATAAAGAGATGGCCAGGAGCTAACTGTGAAACAGAACATGATATGCTCATAACTATATGCAAGATCCAAATCAAGCTAATTGCAGAAGAAAGTTTCCATAGTGTGATCTTGAACATATATCCAGGATTTTCAAGGAGAACACAGGAATCATTTTTAAATCCTGAATCTCATTGATAGGGAAGTAGAGAAATGTGGAATAAAATAAAAGTTGTTAAGGATGAATGTGAAAAGAGATGGAAAAGACTAGGAAACAGAAAAAAATAAACTGGATGTCGAATTTGCCAACAAGAAGAGATGCTAAAGCCAAGAAGGCCAAATAGGAAGGAACTTAAAATGAATTTCTGAGACCTGTCAAAAGAGACAAGAAGTAGTACTACATTCTTGTAAAGATACTGAAAATGGAAAGAAACGTAGAAAACAAGGGAAACCTTCTAAAAAAAAAATCTCCAAATTCAGATGGAGGTTCCAAACTTGCTAAAAAAAAAAAAAGGACAGTAGTAACTGATTCCAAGAACACTGAGCAAAGATGGAAGGAGTAGACTATAATTTAGTAGAGATGTCAACATTCAAGATGCTTAGTAGAAATGTCACTATATCCAAGTAGGATATATTTCTTACTTACAAGAACCTCTAGTACTAGAAGATGAAGTTATATAAGCACTCCAATTATTATCAAATTGGAGGACTACAGGAATTGATAAATTATCTACATAAAGTTGGCAAGCAATAAAAAAAATCTGTAAACATTTAAGAGTTATTTAGTATTGATTAGAGCTTTACATGGAAAGGCTGAGAAAGAAGAGACATTAGTGTTGATTCGTGCTGGATAATTAAAAAAGCCAAACAATACCAAAAAGAAGTTAATACACGCTTTATGTATTATAGAAATATTTCAGTTATGTCAAACTGTGGGATGTGCTTAGGAAAATGGGAACCCAGAATATCTTATTATCCTCAAGAGAAACCTTTACAAGATCACGAAGCCAGAGTCTGGAAGGAACATGGTGAAACAGACTGATTCCTGTTCTAGAAAGGAATGACATACTGTTATATATTCTTCCCTTATTTATTCAAACTTTATGCTAAATATATATTGAGGGAAGCTGCATTTGAAGAAGATGAGCAGAAGGAATATTCTGTACTGTTCTTATGACACTATGCTGATAGTTAAAAATTTAAAATTTAAATGAAAACCGAAGAGCATATGAAAAAATAGGACTAAGATTAGACCAAACTAATGACAATAAATACATCAACCAGTCTTAGAATTAAGACACTTTGTTGCCATGATGTAGCTGTATCTAGTTTTTCTGGTGATATTCTTATGTAAATAAAAAGTTGTACTGTCAAGAAGTAGGATAAAAGAGTATTGATAATTTGGATGCCAGTGTTGGAGAAGAGTGTTGGCAATATCACAGATAGCCAAGAAAACATACAAACGGATCATAAAACAAATCAAGCCACGCTTTTCATCATGGCACAAATGATCCAGCTCAAATTATTATATTTGGGCACATTATGAAAAAATCTATAAAGAAGTCCATAATGCTGGGAAGGTAGAAGAGAAAAATGGATGACCAGCAACAAGGTGGATGGACTTATTTACAGCAGTAGTGGGTGCTATGCTGGAAAATCAGAAGGGCAAGGTTGAGGGCAAGCCTTCTTGGAAAAAAACCTATGAGGTTACTAAGAGTCAACCCTGACTTAATAGTACATAATCAAAATTACATAGTAATTCTAGTATTGACCAATTGAAATGGAACAGTTGAAAGGCAAAAGGACTCTAGTCTCTTAGAATCTACTTCTATCTCTTTCACTGTGGTGTCACGAATAGACTGCAATCAAAAATTTATGATTAGACATCTTGTTCCCAGTAAGATTCAAGTCTGAATCTCTGTTCTGTGATTGTCAAGAACCATTCACACAAATCCATTCTCTAAATCACTTTAGTTTTTAAAAAGACATTCTGGGATGACAAATTATAGTTTTATGAAGTGGTCATTTTTTGTTTTCCCTTAAAGCACTTCTTTTTGCAAGACTTAATGAAGTTAGAACTATTCTTATCAATTATAGCACATGATATTGGCACAAATACAGACGTACTATGTGCTATATAAGTGCACAGGAAATAAGAATGCTGCTGCTATTGTAACTACTATTACTATAATCTTAATCAATTTTACTGGATGACTAAGAAAAATAAATGCTGGAGGGGAGATAATATACTTTATATTTATTTTCTTTGCACTCTTTATGATTTTATAACCCTTCCAGTTGGGAGCTTATCACCAGGACAACAAACAAAAACAGTTTGTAAGGTAGCTAGTGAATCTGGGGAGCTGATCAACTATTTGTAAGGAAGGGTCTTTGTTAATTGAGTGAGACTGATTTTTTTTCCTTGCTGGCTGGGTATGTGTTTACTTGCACTCTGAGCACATGGACTGAGGGGAGGGGATTATAGCTAAGTCACTGATCAAGAGATTAGTGACTTAGGCTTTGTAGCATTCCTTAGCCAATAGGAAGTCCCAGCCAGCAGTCTTTCCAAAGAGGAGAGATACTTGGAGCTCAGAAGCAGAACAATTTAATAGGAATGGGAGAATTTTATGAAAAGATTAAAAGGAGGATGAAGCACATACTGATCTCCCATCTCCAAAGGCTAAGTATCAAGATGTGTTTAGATATAACATGAGGAAAACAGGGGTACAAACTCTATAAAAATGTAACATGGGATAAAACAATTAAAGGAAAAAGAATCCAAGTTATTAACAGGATGTAGGATAAAGATAGAAAGCCAAGGGAGAAGGTATTTTTCCAGTTTACACCACAGAGAGTTAAATGTATAAGTACCAGCCAGCTAAGCACAAGTCATGATTCATTCCTGCATTCCTGGCTCTCAGGAAGCTAATCTGTTTTCTTGAAACCACTGCAGATATTAGACAACCATAAAAGTATGTAGATGAAACTTCCTGGGATATGACAGCTTTGTCTTACTCCCAAGATGACAGCTTCCTTATGGTCAGGGAGAACAAGAGTTAAGGACAGCATAATATGTTTTCTGTAGGCAATGAGCCAAATTATTATCTATGACAATAATAATAAGAGGACTTTTGATTGTGGGAGAGATGAGTTGGGTTTGTCATGCACATGTGGATAACACTGGGGTAAAAGTAGTAGCCACACTCTACACTAGCATTAACAACATTAAAAAACTAAGTAAACTGCCCTGGAATTAATTTAGGTTGCTAGGTAGATGACTAAAGTCCAGGCTGCCAAGATAGTATTGTGAGAAATACTATTTCTTCCACACAGAAAAGACAAAGCACAGTGGTCTCCACATGTCATCAAGCAAGTGATCAAGCAAAAGATTTAGATATACTGGTCATCAGTCAACTTTTTGAAACAAGCTAAATCTGTATGAGAGAGGAGTTGTCACATTACACCAAAAAGATGGCACAGCAGCTTTTAAATTTATCTCTGAGGAAAAGCCTAGCATCAAATTCAGTATAGTGCAGATGCCAATATCTGGATGAAGAACAGATACCAAATAGATTTTTTTTTTTTTTTTACTTTTCTGGGGAGAAATCAGAATAACAAATTAAGGTAATAGATGAAGATATCTAGGAAGAAAGTATTTGAAGAAATCAGAATAATAACTAAGCAAAACAGATTATACATCAGAATTAGATTTACATATATTAAATACTTTTGAGGGAGGTAACTAAATTTAAAAAGGGTGCTTACTGTACTTTTCACCCTTAGCTGCTAAATCAAAATTACTTAAAAATTCATAAATAAATTTATCATTGAACAATTGATGCACTGTAGCTATAGTCAATTACTCTTCTTGAAAGTCACTGACAAAATCTGAATATTAAATTCAAAGATGAATTGCATTTTTATCGGATCTACAATTGCATGTGTTATTTTAATAATAACTCTAGTTATGGCAATATAAAGAAGTTCTTATTGTTCTTGGATGTTATTTTGTATTCTTATTGCAATGCTGATTTGTAGAATGAACAAGTAAAATTTAATTAAAAAAAGCGTTCTAGGATATCTTGACACCTGGGTCCTGATGGCACCTCCCAAGAATCATTAAATAATTCAAATTTGATATTTCTTCACATTTGCAAAGAAAAATATGTAATTTGCCTTCAAATTGGGTTAGGCCCCAGAAGAATCAGCAACAATGCATTCAACTTTACTTTTTTAAAAAGAGAGCTGACAAGATGAGGATATTATAGGCTAGTCAGCTTAACATCAGTTCTTATCAAACTGGTGAGTGATTAAATACAATTGCTCTAATCCCACATTAAGAACATTGAGGAACAAGTTTTGCTGAAAGAAAATAAGTATGTTTTTTTGCAAAAGTATATCTTTTCTCACCAAACTTTTCTAGAAGTTTTCAGAGTGTCAACAGGCATGAGGAGAGAGGTGACCTGCTGACATTGTTAGTCTGTTTGAAAATATAAAGAATAAAGGGTCCTCATCAAAGAATCTTGAGGAAATATAATGGGACAGAGGACCATTTTCATGAATTTCTAAATGGTTAAACAAAGCAGAAAACAAAGCTGAAATAAAGGCACAATTTTCTCAATGGAACAAGTAAGAAATGGCATCCCTCAAGAACTGATAATTAAGTTTTTTTCAGCATGTTGATAAATGATGTTGACTTAGGGACAAGTAAGCAGTGATCTGATCAAGTTTGTGGATGATACCAAACTGTTCAAAATGACTATGAAGTACTCAAGGAGGATTTTCATTTTTTTATATTTTTAAGATTTTTATGCCACTTTTACTACTTTATAAGTAGTAAAAGTGGGGAACATACATAGTACTCCTTCCTCTTCCTATTTTCTTAAAGTGAGTAACATACATAGTACTTCTTTCTCTTCCTATTTTCCCAAAACAACCACCCTGTGAGGGAGGTTGGGTTGAGATTGACTGGCTCACAGTCTCCCAGGAAGGCAAAACTAGCACTCACCATCTCCTGGTTTCTTAGGACAGTACCCTAATCACAACACCAAACTAGCTTTTTTAAAATTAAATTTCTTTAAACTGGAAAAATGATTAAACAAAGCAACTGTAGTTCAATTAAATAAGTGTAAATGGATACACACTAAAACACATACATCCTCTCCATTTTACATAAATATTAATGGGATCTGACCTGCGTAACCAACTACCGGTAGGAAAAAGATATTGGATCATATGTAATTTAATTAAGATACCAGTTCAGTGTATGGCAACTGGGAAAAAGCCAAATTCCATGCTAGGTTCATTAAGAAAGACTGGAAATACAACTGTCCACATAACATTCATATATAAATCTATAATGCATCTCAAATACTGCATACAGTTCTGGTTGCCACATATGAAAAGAAGATAGAACTGGAAAAGAGGACAAGCCAAATGAACAGAAGGCTCCAACACTTTTCTTATGAGAAAAAACTAGAAAAATTTGGACTCTTTAGCTTAGAAAAAAGGCAAATGAAAGGGACATGGTTGTGTATGCATGGTATGAAGACAAAATAGTTCTCCTTCTCAAATCACTAATATAAGACAAGATGATGACCACTACAGTGATAGAAAATATTATTTGATCCCCTGATTTTGTACGAAAAAGAAATGATCATTCTATAATTTTAATGGTAGGTTTATTTTAACAGTGAGAGACAGAATAACCACAAAAAAATCCAGAAAAACGCATTTCAAAAAAGTTATAAATTGATTTGCATTTTAATGAGTGAAATAAGTATTTGACCCCTTCGCAAAACATGACTTCGTACTTGGTGGCAAAACCCTTGTTGGCAATCACAGAGGTCAGACGTTTCTTGTAGTTGGCCACCAGGTTTGCACACATCTCAGGAGGGATTTTGTCCCACTCCTCTTTGCAGATCCTCTCCAAGTCATTAAGGTTTCGAGGCTGACATTTGGCAGCTTGAACCTTCAGCTCCCTCCACAGATTTTCTATGGGATTAAGGTCTGGAGATTGGCTTGGCCACTCCAGGACCTTAATGTGCTTCTTCTTGAGCCACTCCTTTGTTGCCTTGGCCTTGTGTTTTGGGTCATTGCCATGCTGGAATACCCATCCACAACCCATTTTCAATGCCCTGGCTGAGGGAAGGAGATTCTCACCCAAGATTTGACAGTACATGGCCCCGTCCATCGTCCCTTTGATGCGGTGAAGTTGTCCTGTCCCCTTAGCAGAAAAACACCCCCAAAGCATAATGTTTCCACCTCCATGTTTGATGGTGGGGATGGTGTTCTTGGGGTCATAGGCAGCATTCCTCCTCCTCCAAACACGGTAGAGTTGAGTTGATACCAAAAAGCTCAATTTTGGTCTCATCTGACCACAACACTTTCACCCAGTTCTCTTCTGAATCATTCAGATGTTCATTGGCAAACTTCAGGCGGGCCTATACATGTGCTTTCTTCAGCAGGGGTACCTTGAAGGCACTGCAGGATTTCAGGCCTTCATGGTGTAGTGTATTACCAATTGTTTTCTTGGTGACATCCTTGGATAGCTCTTTGGTCTTGGCCATGGTGGAGAGTTTGGAATCTGATTGATTGATTGCTTTTGTGGACAAGTATCTTTTATACAGGTAACAAGCTGAGATTAGGAGTACTCAGTTGAAGAGAATGCTCCTAATCTCAGCTCATTACCTGTATAAAAGACACCTGGGAGCCAGAAATCTTGCTGGTTGATAGGGGATTAAATACTTATTTCATTCATTAAAATGCAAATCAATTTACATTTTTTTTGACATGCATTTTTCTGGATTTTTGTTGTTATTCTGTCTCTCATTGTTAAAATAAACCCACCATTAAAATTATAGACCGATCATTTCTTTGTCAGTGGGCAAACGTACAAAATCAGCAGGGGATCAAATAACTTTTTCCCTCACTGTACCTTGCATGGATTTAAGGAGTTGGACAAATTTCTGGGAGATAGGTTTATCCAGGGCCATAAATCTTGAAGATGAATCTTTGTCAATTTACATGACTTCCAAAGTTGGTGTTTTTTTTTTTTTTTTTTTGAGAATCACAGTTCTCCCCTTCCTGTACAAGGCAAAGGAAACTAAAAGAAAGAAATCAGAGATTGTTTGATGTATGAAATATCTCATTTAAATTTTTTTGATAATAAATTTCCACCTCTGGATGAAATTAAACAATGTTGCTATAAAACCTAGACCAAAAATAGGTAGAGGCACAGGATACAAATTGCCCAAGATATCATTGAAGACTCCTTATTCCATAACTTTTCCATTTCTGTATTCTTTTGGTGATGATTCTCAACAATTGAAGTGAGAGTTTACATATGAATACCTACTGGATTATCAATATGCCAGTTAATGCAACATGTTCTTACTTGTCTTGTGGATGCTGATCTATTTTTTCATTGCCACATGTGTTACATATAGGCCAAGAGAAAGCAGTTTTCTCATTAATGCCAACTACAGTACCTGAAAAAAGGTAGAATAATTTGCAAAGTTTAATATACTTTGACTTTGAACACCTTTGACAATCATGTATGTTTGATATGAAAAAGTAGTGCTTTTAAATAAGTGTACTATTTTATAAGTGTAATATTTAGATTTCCGTTGATTTCACAATCAATTGTAACCAAATCCTAGTTGCTCTCCCAAGTATTAAAAAAAAAAAGCTGTAACCTAGGTTTTATTATTTTTATAATTTCTCTTTTTCCATATTAGAGGAACTGTTTTCAAACACAAAGTTTGAGTGGTAATATACCATTTAATAAGCTAAGAAATTAATGATTTTTGCCAGCAAACCCTGCCTTCCATAGTTTGTGTCTTCACAGTAAAAGTCAACAAACCAGACCTCCCTTGTACCAGAAAATTCTGATTAACAATACCAGGGTATGAAGTCAAATTTAAATGATGATTAAATATCCTGGCTTGTCTAGAGCTATTAAACACATTTTTTTGATACGGATGAAAAAGGGAACAAAAGTTAACTGATGATTTCCTAAATTTATTCCATGACGCAGTAGTTAGAATGCAGTATTGCAGGCTAATTCTGCCGACTGCCAGCAGTTCAATGTCATATAATATATGTGCGTACATGCATAATTCTGTATATTTATTTATTTTTGTCATATTTATGTAGTGTATATTGGAGGTGCTGACCCTTTGAGAGCTGTATGCAACAAAATTTCATTTTAATGTATGTCGATTAGTGTACATTCAAAGTGACAATGTTATTATTCTATTCTATTATTCTATTCTAATTCTCACCAGTTCAAGGATAACTCAGCCTTCCATCCTTCCAAGGTCAGTAAAATGAGGACCCAGATTGTTGGGGGCAATATGCTGATTCTGTAAACCACTTAGAGAGGGCTGTAAAGCACTGTGAAGCAGTATATAAGTCTAAGTGCTATTGCTATTTGTCCCCTCCTTTGGAGAAGTCACTTGAATAAAAGGATTTTCATGTCTCATTTTATGAAGTTATATACTTGATATATTTGCCTTACGGTAGCTATTACTTTAATCTGAAATGAACCAAAGTGAAGAAAAAAACCCAGACATGGCAGAGTTTTTAAAGAGCATTTACACTGGTTTAATCCCAGGAATTATTCTTTATTTATATCCAGGTAACTGAGATTTAAGTATGTCCTCCCAAGCCATATACGTGACTAGAAAGGTCAGTCAGATATTTGGATCACCAATAAGTATTGTTGTTTAGTGTTATAAATCAAGCAAGATGGTATTTTATGGGAAGGCTAATAAAAAGATTTAGAACAATAGCAGTTTGCTGAGCCAAGCAATAAACATTAAGGATGCAGAATGTTTGCAAGCAAAACATATAAATGAGTAATCTTAAAACACCTGCAAATAAATGGATTACAATTGTCAACCCTACAGTGTCAAAGGCAAATTGCCCAGAAAGCCCTGAGGGTTTGAGTAACATGTTTGTATTTTGTTAAATGAAATTATTAGGAAAATCAGGACTGGCAATAATCCTATATACAGATAGTCTTCGAATTACGACCACAATCGAGCAAAAATTCGGTTGCTATATAAGACATTTGTTAAATGAATTTTGCCCCATTTTAGAACCTTTCTTGCCACAATTGTTAAAATGAATCACTGCATTGGTTAAGTCAATAACACAGCTGTAAAGTGAATCTCTCTTCCCCATTGGCTTTGCTTGTCAGAATTTCGCAAAAGGGAGTAAATGACCCTGGGACATGCAACCGTCATAAATATGAGTCAGTTGCCAAACATCTGAATTTTGATCATGTCACCATGGAGATGCTGCAATCATTGTAAGCGTGAAAAAACAGTCATAAGTCTCTTTTTCAGTGCTGTTCTAACTTTGAACCATCACTAAATGGACAGTTGTAAGTCGAGGATTACTTGTAGTAGGCATCAGTGCAGGAATATGTAATTTAATTAATTCGGGATTGTGAGAAAAGCAATGTGTACATATTTTATTTTTATATAAAGTTTAAGCTTTACAATGAGTTGGAAAAAAAACTTTCAATCATGATGAAAGACCAGACAAAGTAAGAAATGTAAGCCAAAGCAGGGCATATAAACCAATTTTCTTCTCAGGTTCTGAAGGCAGTATATATAGGCATCTTCCAATTTATCCTTGCAATCTCCCATTATATAAATGGAGTTATCCAAGCACCAACCTCTCCAGTCCAGGATCATTTGTGAGGTCATTATCCAATGGCATCCACAAAAGCCAACAGAACAACTAGTACAAAAAGTATTGTTGCTTTTTTAATAATCTGCTACTGCACCAGAGGGGTCAACTATAACTTCTTCAAATGGAAATTATCAATTAAAGAAAAAAGAGACAAGGAATATAATTTGTCATAAACTCTTGGAAAACAGGCAAAAGGAAAACTAGTATTAAGATGTCAAATAACAAAAAATATAGTTACAAACCTCTTACAGTACAAATAGAATTGATTTGAGTGGTAGAATCCAGATAATCTAGTTTGACAGGACCAGTCAGTTCAGTGATGTCAGCACCAGCAGCCCTACACAAAAGGGGCTTTTGTAGCAAGAGAACGGTACGTTCAATGCAAATAATCTTACCTGCCAACAAAGACATTTTGATAAGTTACAGTAACAAAGAAAAAAGTGGCCGTATTAATTATCTAAGCCAATAAAGACAAATTCCTGCAAGTATTTCACTAAACTTGCTTTAGTCTGATGAGTACTCTATACTGGTTAATAGGCTGCCAGCATGCACTAACCAGGTTTTATTTAGAAAGGAAATTAGCTGCACATTGAATTTTCTTTATCTTTTAATGGTGGGTTGGGGGTTATTCCAAAGTTATTCACATGTTGCACTTTGCTCCCCAAAACAAGGTAGTCAAATCTTTGCTCAGAGGAGTGTCAGTTCTTGAAACTTGGTAAAAGGTTTGTGCAAGTAGGCCAAAGGTTTAAATCTGATAGCTAACAATGACAAAATATGTACTGATTAGCTTATAGTGAACATGATTAGAATTTAATTTTATTCTTCTCAAGTAGTGTTAGCTACAGTACTGTCACTGATACTAGTACAATGGTGGAAACTCTATTCAGATACTTCCCCCCCCCCTTCTATTCAATGGTGTCTGATTCTTGGAGATTACCTGGACAAGTCTCTGCAATTTTCTTGGCAAGGTATTTCAGAAGTGCTTTGCCACTGCACTTTTCCTAGTGCTGAGAGAAAGTGAGTAGCCCAAGGTCACCCAGTTGGCTTTGTGCCAAAGGTGGGACTAAAACTTGCAGTCTCCTGGTTTTTAGCCTGATGCTTAACCAGTAGCTCTTCATTCAAATACCTACAAGCATGATTTATTATTTAAAATAAAAGTTAGGCTTGAGCCATTATATTTAGAGAAACAACTTAGATTATAGGATGGAGTAGTGTTAACAACAATGAAAATATTTCGGAAGCGATATAAGCAGTCTATAACAGGGCTTTTCAACCTGTGGTACGCGTACCACTTGTGGTACATTAACAAGTGGCAGGTGGTACGCAGCCCTGCCTAGCCAAGTGTAGTGGGGGAGGGAAAGAGCCAGAGCAGGCAAGGACTTACAGTGAGAGAGTCCTCTGGAGCTGCAGTGGCTGGGGAGAGACAAAAGGCTCAGTTCTGGCTCACCCTCCCCCATGAGAAAGAGGGAGGAGATGGAGAGTGGAAGGATTCTTATGTGCTTTTGTGACTTTGAAGTTCTGGGATTTGTGCAATGTGGGCTTTGTGTTCTTAAGGAGTGTTTGGCAATTTCTATTTGGCTGATGTTAGCTTCTATTGCTCTGCTATTGTTAGCTGTAAGTTTTGCTGCAAGGGATTTTGAAGTATTTTTCTCCTGTAGATTCTTTTACTTATGAATGGAGCCATTTGGGGAGGCTGCCTTAGCCAGCAGCCAATACTTACTACATTTTTTTTCTTCCTTAAGTGTCGGCTGCCAGCTCCTTACTTTCCTTTCTAGCCAGTAGCTAATTCTTAAAGGGGAATGTGCCTTTTTAAGCTAGTTCACTCAGCAGTTTGTCTTTTCTGTTTCTGGAGGCTTTTCCTTGTTTGATGAATATATGGAAGAGAAAAAATATGGGGGGGGTTTTTCAAATTCTTCCTTCAGAAGGAGGTGGGCATGAGAAAGAGGGAGGCAGGGAAGGAGGGAGGGAGGGAAGTCCTGCCTTAGCACTTGGCCACCAGCAGCCCTGCCATTGACTTTACTTGTCAAAAGGTTGCAAAAGGGATCACATGACCCTGGGACACTGTGACCATCATAAATATGAATCAGTTGCCAAGCATCCAAATATAAATCACATGACCCTGGGCATGCTGCAATGGTCATAAGTGTGAAAATGGTCATAAGTCATTTCAGTGCAATTGCAACTTTGAACAGGGTTTTTTTTTTGGTCAAGTTTTTGACACCTTGCTAGGTGGTACTCAAATATTGCCATATCCTAAAAGTGGTACAATCGGTGAAAAGGTTGAAAAGCCCTGGTCTATAATATAGACCAGTGATGGCGAACCTTTTAGAGACCCAGTGCCCAAATTGCAATCCAAAACCCACTTATTTATCACCGGGTGCCGGGTGGGCGTGGCCGCGGTGGTCATGGCAGACTGGGTGGGCGGGGCCAGGGCGGCGAGGGCCAGTCCCTCACCATCTCTGGGGCACGGCACGCGTGCCCACAGAGAGGGCTCTGAATGCCGCCTCTGGCACGCGTGCCATAGGTTTACCACCACTGATATAGACAATAAAACCTATTCTGGTGTATAATTCCCTACATTTCCTTCTCATTTTATACCACTGTACTGGATATGTAATTCAACAAACTGGTTTTACTGGTGCACATTAAATTAATTATTACATATCAAGTGAATGCATATCAAGTGAATGCAATTATTACATATCAAGTGAATTCACATATCTGTGAATGCTCCAACACTGGAAGTTTTTAAGAAGAGACTGGACAGCCATTTGTCTGAAATGGTATAGGGTTTCCTGCCTGAGCAGGGGGTTGGACTAGATGACCTCCAAGGTCCCTTCCAACATCGTCATCGTCATCATCATTATTATTATTATTTTATAAGTGTTCTCAGCAACAAATCAATAAAGATTAAGCAATGGAAAAAATGAAAAGAAGGATTGCTTCTTTAACTTTGTTGACAATTCGGTTCCATTGGTTTCCATTTTATTGTCATTATAAAACTCTGTAATTCTAAAATATAGCCTCTATGTTTTCTTATTATTTAGTTCCTTCTTCCTTTTGAGTCATCATCATCTCTATTTTCTGTTGGTAGTGTATGAAAGTCATCTTATTTAGTAAATAAGCTTTAAAAGCTTTTCCACTTGTAAAGAAAGAGTGAGCATGCTAAAAATCCTTTAATTAACAAACACAGCAAAAATCACAGAAAATAAGATTTGGCTTTCTATTCTTAATGTATTGTAATGTCCAAATGTCAGATATTGGTCTAAACCTGTTTGAAAACATTAAGTGAAGTAGAGTCCACCTACATAATTGGTTCCCTCATCAAACTTTTCTTAGGATTCTTTTTCCTGTCATTCAGCTTGAATCTGCCTTCCTGTAACTCTGAATTCAAGTCAAAATCATCTTGTCTCACATTCTTTCAAGTACTTGAAGTATACTATTTTAATAGTCTTCTCTTTTCAAGGTTAAACATTCCCAGTTTCTTCCCTCTCTCTTCAGAAAACTTAGTTCCTAGTTCTTTGATCATCTTCACTACCCTTCTTTCTATCTATTTTAGTTTCTCTGAATACATTTTAAGCATGTTGCCCACAAATGGACATAGTATTTGACACAAAACAAAACAAAATCAAAATATTACTGTGGAGTTCTTGTGATCTCTGAGATGGTTATATGTTTGTAGACATTTCATTATCCAACCAGGATATTTTATCAAATGCTTTACTGAAACCAAGATGTATTATGTTCATATTAATCCCACTATCTATTAAGAAAATTTTCCAATGAAAAATTAAATGCTTTTTTTAAATAATGCTGTTACTTGGTAATTACTGCATTTATTTCAAGGTGCTTAAACATCTACTTGTTTATGATCTGCTCTATGAATCTCAGACTGGCTGGTCTTTAATTTTCTGGGTCCTCCTCCATTTACCCTTTTGAACATAGAGACATTTTCTCTCCTATAAGCATCTTGTATTTTATATTTTATCCAAGATTTTTCAAAAATAATATAGAAGGACTTGGTGAAACTGTTAGGCAATTCATCCAGTCCTAGAGATTTAAATTCATTAAGAGTAAAATAATATTTTCTAATCATGCTTTCATCAATCCCAAATTACAGTTCTGCCCTTAATTCTGCTCTGCATAATTTACTGCTACGGGATGTACTTTTTATTTAAAAAAAATGAATCCAAATAAAAGTTCACAGGCTTTGCTCTTTTTTTTTGTTACTTGTTAGAATTTTGTTGTAGTAAATGATGAATGTGTAAAGTAATTCATTTTTTGTTTTTATTTTGAAGCTATCTAACCAAGTCTTTTTTTTTTTACTGTTCATAGCATCCTATATTACCCTCAGAGCATTCTAACTTTTAGTATTTGAGATTCTATCTCAGTATAATGTTTTGTTTCCCTTAAAATAAAAAATGCCAGCTCACTTTCTCGTATTTTAATTTCATCAACAAAGCATTCTGAATTTGTTGGTATCTGGTCAAATATACCTTATATTCTTCTTCCTTTGAGGGAGAAAGTTAGAATATACGAAACTGAGAAAGTTGTCAGTTAAGATGAGCCAGGAATTTCCTGCAAGTACTATGCTTGGCAGAGTTTGTCTCCCAACAGATCTCAGCGTAATTAAGTTTCTTATCACTATTGCTCCATGCTCTTTGAAAGATCTGTGATTTCCTTTTGGAAGACATTATCCACATCTTCTTGGTGGGGAGGTGACAATGAACACCAAATTGGTATGGATTTTATTCATTTATCCTGTTTTAACAACTCAATGAATAAGGTTTTAAAGAACATTAAATATAAGATCTTAAGAAATCAACAATATATTAATTTTTATGCTTATTGGATATACAGAGAATGTTTAAGAATGACTGGCTATTGGAAGTGTAAAAGGGATAAGGGGATATATTATATTTTCATATTACACATGATATCCAATTCAGATTGCCTCGTTATTTGGGTTTAATAGCCCTCAGTTTGCTAGATGTGTCTCAAAAATCAATGAATTATTCTTAGAAGTTGGAAAAATGATGTAAGACCAGATTATTTATATACATATACACATACACACTCACACTGCCTATTTTATAATCCAAAGCAACTCTGGGTGGCGTATAAATTTATAATCTTGGATTTCAGATTTCTATTTGCTTTCAGTTTATGCGGAGAACTCTTTTCTATATAATGGAAAGACTGATAAATATTATTTTAGGTCCTCAAGATTTAATGATATGTTTAAAAGCTAGTCTGTATATTTTCTTATATGCATTATGTTTGTATTCATTCTTTTAATTTTGCTTAGGTTGTATTTATTTTTATTTTGTTATTAAATTGTGCTAATCCTTACCATTTCCACACATAGCGTCCTTGAAGAAAACAATACAAGGGGAAGAGCTCTTGAATGCTTCCATTACTTCCACATCAACCACACATGATGAAACAACTGAGACAGGTAGTGTTTTGGGAGTTCCAGAACTGATCTCAGACTCTCTTTGCAATGAGAAATCAGTGACAAATAGCCAAAATTGTCTTTGGTCTGGAGAAGTGCTGCCCATTTCCTACGATTGAAAGGAAAACAAAATTAAAGACCATGAAGCAGATGAAAACTTCAATTTAGCTAGCAGCATTTTAATCAGAGTACAATCAATGGATCATACAACACATGTAGCTTACTCTACCCTCCAAAATGAAGTTCAGAGAAAAAAAATACCAATTTTTTGTGGCACAATTTTGTTCTCTTTAGAGCAATTTTAAGATAATGGCTGCAAATGGTTTCTCTTCTTCCCATATCTCACCCTTAACCACCACCACCAAGCTCAAAATTTTGGCTAAAAAAATTATATCATTTTAGGTGATATACAGAATCACTAGATCTTTTGCAAATCTTCAGAAGATCAGGAGGTGATTATGGTTGTACTACAACTATAAGCAGAAACATATCCAGATCCTGTACATGTGCTGGGATAAAATCAATGATTATCATTGCTGCCTATTGATTGCAATAAATCAACTGTGTGATATGACTAGATTTGAAACTTAGAAAGTAAAATGGTGGGTGCTGTACCATATTCAAAGTTGCTATACAGGTAATCTTCATTTAATAATTACAACTGGGACCAGCAACTCTTGTCACTTAGGCATGTGATCATTAAGTGAGATATCAAGTGACTGTGAGGAACTTGTAACCTCACTTCTACCATAATCATTAAGAGAATCTCTCACAGTCATTAAGCAAGACATCACATGATTGTAGGTATTTAAGAAGAGATTAGAGAATCATTTGTCTGAAATGTTACAGGGTTTCCTGTAGAGGGTTAGACTAGAAGACCTCCAAGGTCTCTTCCAATTCTGTTTTTCTGTTAACTTGCAATTTTACTGCCAGGCTATCAATTGTCTCTGCTTGTTGAAAGCCAGCTGTAAAGTGTGTAAATAACAATCACATGACCACAAAACATTATGATCATTGTAAATACCTGCTGGTTGTAAAACACCTGAATTTTGATCACGTGTGACTTAGAGTTGTGCAACAGTCATAAGTGCAAGCACTGGTTATAAAGTTACTTTTTAAGTGCTGTCATACCTTTGAATAGTTGCTAAAGAGGGCAGTTGTTAAGCGATGTCTACCTGTACCAATTAGACACAGCAAACCATTGCAATCCATCTTATTGGTCAAAGTGAAAGTCACTATAGTGCAGGTATGATTTGCAGCTTGCAGATTCCCCTTTTGCAATTTCCAGAATCAATTCTATTACATGGGTTGAAAGTTAAGTAAAATTTTGAAGTGAAAAATACCAATAAAATCTGTAAGTTCTAAATTTCACTTCTTTTGTTAGTTTTAGATCTTGCTTTTCCTCCAAGAATGCAATGCAGCATAGATGGTACTCTTTTTTCCAATTTTATTTGAATAACAATTCTGTAAAATAAGTTGGGCTGAATGATAGTGACTGGTAAAGTCATCCAGTCAAATTCCATGGCTGAAGATAGACTTGAACATCAATCTCACAGGCTTATTCCAATTCCCTTATAAAATTCTGAACCTACTCAATTTACCTCATCTTTCCACTCATAGACGTTTCTGGCCACGAAAAAGTATTAAGTCCTGCCTCCAACTATGACTAGCTCAACCTTAATTAAGGTTTAAATATAAATGTTTTCCTTATATGCATTTGTTTTCAAATAAGTCACTTTGAGGATTTCATAATTATTGAGCAATTCAAACATACTATATGATGTGATGCCTTTGACTAGTATTATTTTGAAATTTTAAAGTTATGTTTTTTTTCTTTGAATAAAGAAAATACCAGAAGCATTATTCCTATTCTGTGTAATGTGTTTCATTTTCCTGGTAGAAACTCTATAGGTATAAACTTGGAAATTTTCTTCCTGGATAAATTTTGACATTTTTCAAGGATGCATGCAAACTAAATGATTCATAAAAGGTAACAGGAGAAACAAAAACATCTATTCTAGCAACATAAATATCCTATTTGGGACAGGAAGATAAATATTCAGCAAAAGATAAAGGTCATCAAAACAAATGATCTCATAATGAAATTACTTACCTCTTGTAGCTCTTCTATACTCAAAAGGGTTTCAGCTTTGTACTAAGAAACTTACTATTAAATAGTGAAACTAATATAAACACTGCAAAATAATAATTCTTGAAGATACTGCAGAATTACTTCAGATTAGCATTTTGTTCAACTTTTATCACTTGTCATTTTTGTCATTCTTCAAGGTTTTGATATAAAATGCTTAGGCACACTTTCCTGAAAGTAGCCCCTCTCAGAAGTCAAAGAAACATGTATAGGTCGTACTATCAAAGATACTTGGTGTAACAACAGGTGTAATAAAATATCTACAAATTAGAGTGTTTAAACTGAAATAGTGATGCTGTAGTTGAATTTAAAACAACAAGTGAGCAGGATTAGGATCTCCCTTTTCTTCTCAGTACTTCTGCCATAATTCACCCATTTCCAGAGAACCAAATGGCCCTTTCCAAGAGCTGAAATTCAGAGTTCTATTGGCATGCACACAACTCTACAGATACTTCCATTTGTCATAACATCATCATCTGTAGATATAACAATTCAATTAGTCTTTAAAACGTCACAGTAGCACTTTTTCTATTAACAGATTTCTATAGCTACCATATCTCTTCAGAATCAAGAATATTAGAGCTTTAACCTGATATTTGCATTTTATTTTTCAAATAATTGTATATTAATTTTATTTATCTCCTCAAGAAAGACTGGAAAATATGAGTGACTTAAAAGGAATTAATAAACTGCAATGTATAATTTCTTTAATCTCTTTTTGATGCTGTTCTCATTTCAATTGTTAATTGAAAATTGAATTTTAATTATACTTCTTAAAGACATAAAGCAGAAACACTGGAACACTGAAATACTAACCTTTAGATTCTGACCAACAAGACTGTCAGCCAAAAAGCAAATAACAATAAGTCATTTTAAAACCATCATCTTCCTGTATGTGTGTCAATTTGTTCTGAACAAAAAGGACAGAACAGACAAACAGCAGCAGGATTGAGTTATGTGACAGTACTGTTCCCCGAGCCCAGATGGAATATATTTCCTCATTTTCCTTTTGTACCATAATACTTATTCTGAATAATAATAATAATAAGACAATATTTCCATTTCCCAATTCACAGAAAGAACTGAAGAATTTTAGTTCCACTAGCATTCTGGAGGGGTTCTGATTTAAAAAGAAGACAAAAGGAGATTTGACTCTTAAACACAAAATGTAGTTAAAAAAAAGATTATTTTTCCTGGAATGAATTAGTCTGCAAAAGAATTTTAAACTGAACCAAGGTCTTTCCCTCATATTTTATGATACAGTAGACTTGTATGAAGGACACATCCTTGCTAGCAGACATTGAACTAGTAAACAAGTTCCAACCCTGACATTTTATTTCTGGAACAGTTAACTTAGGTGCGCTGGTTTATATTTTCACACTTTCTGGACCTCATTCCCAATAATGGTGTATCTTTTTCCATTTTGAAGATGCTGATGAAGTAGAATTGACTACTATAAAATACTACCTACAGTTAAATATCTGAACTAACATTGCCATTCAGCTGCAGAATTCTGAATGAATTGTTTAATTTTTCATATTAATTAAAATAAAATTAATACACATGTGAAACAAAATCACCTGGGATGTTTCTAGAACAATGGCTATGTTTTTAATTTGTGGAAACTGAGAACATAGGATCATAGAAACTAAAGAAAGAGTATAAATTTGAAAAGTTGCACTACAAATCAACTGTGTTATTATATAATTCTAGTCTTCCCCTAAGCCTGCGCCAACTTTGTGTATGTCCTCCTGAGATGGTGAAAAAAAATCCTAATAGGGAGCTGTACTGCCTACAACTAGTGGTGCCCACCAGCTATTTGGTAGATTGTACTGTGACACAGCAAGGCTAACAACTGGCCAAGACTGATATGTAGCCAAGTTTGGACACAATTAGCTTACATTTAATTTTAAAAGATTTATCAATTGCCTTATTGAATTAAAATCAATTATTTTCTTAATCTCCTGCGCTAGTTACTCTTGACAGATTTTACCTCTTTTATTGACTATTTAATGTCTATAAAAATGAGGTTAACCCTATCTATCTATCTATCTATCTATCTATCTATCTATCTATCTATCTATCTATCTATCTATCTATCTATCTATCTATCTATCTATCTATCTATCCATCCATCCATCCATCCATCCATCCATCCATCCATCCATCCATCCATCCATCCCATTCTGAACTGGCCATCTGCTCTGCACTGGATAGCTTAAAATGAATAAAATTATCAGATAGAAACATACATTTTTTATTTGTGCCCAATCAATTCTGAGAAAGAATACAAGCACATCTTTATGGCTGGATTTCTATGAAGATGTGATTTAAGTATTGGGATTATGGTTATAAAAGATTTGGAACTAAGAGAGTATAAGTGCAAAATTCTGTGGTAGAGCTCTGGAATGTTTATTTTCTCCCAATACGTATCATTTTTTCCTCTGTTCCACTGAAACAGAAAAATCTGAATATTCCTGGAGTGGTTAATGTAATTCTGAAAGTGGATTATACAAAATTGGAAGTAAATGTATCTTCTGGATGCTGGCCAATTACTTTTCTATAAACAGTTCAGGACAAACCACTTCTAGAAATAGACTACACCCCTCTGGGACTCCTAGGTCAGTCCATTCTAGGGAAAAGCTGGATATTCTGGACGAAAAATGGAATGACCCAGAAATGTATCTGGATATGTACAATGAGATGGCCACATTTATGGCAATTCTTGGTCAGGGGTCTATAAACAAAACAGACTGAAAAGTTCCTAAATTCTCGCTGTAAGGTAGATAAATAGACAATAAAATACCAGATAAATTTTTATATGAAATGATTCACAATCAGGGAAATCCCCATGCTAGTTTTATAAGTATACTGAACTGAATTCAGTATTCAATTATGTTATGCACGTTAATAAGGCAAATGAATTTAGATTTTTGGGAAATATTTCTAAAAATATAAACAGAAGTTGTGAATAATGAAAATATGGACTGTTAAGAAAGACTGCAAATGAAACTGCAACAGTATATTGGGATTAAAGACATCTATTTTATGATCACATTTAAAATAAAATATATAATTTTGGTTAATATATCTCAAAAAAGATATAGATCTATTATAATATTTGGTGCACCAGAATTTCCAAATTCAAAGCCACATAATATCTTCAGGAAAGGGCTAATGCTTTTTTGTCCTGATTATGGTCTTCCCAAAAGAATCTGACCAGCTATTGTGAAAGGATCGTATCATAAAGATGAACTATTGGTCTCTGTCAGCAATTCTTCAAGCCAATATAAACTTTATCATCACACAAACTTTTGTGAATGATAGAACAATTTAACAGATAATTGGAGTACAGTCCTAAAAGGAGTTTATATATATACCCAACTGTTGATGGGACAGGAAAGTAGGAGGAAGAGAGATGGTTACAGGAAATGAAAAACACTGGGGATGACATATAAATGTCTTAAATATTGCCTTAAATTTAAAAAAAAAAGTTTGTTTAAATTCCCTCTACTTTACAATAATGTAAATGTAGAAAAGTCACTATTGAACAGCCTATTTTTTCTTTTCCTAGGTACAATATCCTATTGGCAAATTTGCTGTTCAGGGATAAAATAGCATCATGAACATGCTTAGCTGCAGGGACTGAGGATTTCCCAGATGTACAGCTAATTTCAACAGAGCTTGCTGGTGTCTTGTATTAAATGCTTCCAAACATGAAGCAGATGTAACCAGGAGGCATAAAAATTATGCGAGAACCCAAAATGTCTGGAGCAATGCTTGAGAAGGCAATTTTCTTTCTTTCTGTTAAAAGAGCTTACTCAACTGCCACTGATTCTGTAAAAGCTAAGACAACTATTATTTAACTTACTAAATAAAATATACTCCATTACTTAAAAATAACATAATGTTTAACCTATCTTTTAATGCCAGGTAATGGTATTAGATTGTAGTAAGTAAAACAAACAAAATTTTACAAGATTTTTAACTCTTAGAGTCTCCTATGTGTAGTTTTATGGAAGATTTCATGTTTCATTTTAATGTGATATCCAGTTAAAATCTCTGGAATGTAATTCAACCAGATATGTCATATATGTTTGAAGTAATGTCTAGAACTGTGCTGACAAGCAAAATCCAGCAGCTGCCCACAAGTCCATATAAAATGTTTAGTGAAAGAAAATGTTAGAAACCTTAGAAAGATAGCTTGGAAAGGAGAAGGCAAAAAATAGAATTAACCATCTGGATTATAAAGGGCAGAGGGAGTGGCAAATGAAATCTACCCAGATATATTCAGTTTTTACTGCAGTTTCTAGATTTATGCACTTAGTCATTTCTCATCTAATTATGTAATATTTTCAATGTACAAATATGCATTTGGTGTCATCTTTGTATCTTTCAGAGTAGTTTCTGGTGAATGCAATAGTTCCAGTTCAATCAAAATCTTCTTTCTGGTACTGTATACACAAAACCTTCTGTAAGTGGAGTTATTTACATTATCCACTGTCTAAACGAGTAAGATTATTTTAGGTATTTTATAATACATTACTTCTTTGGTATCATAATACTATTTTTACCTTATTCTTTCACTTTATTGTAAATAATCTTTCTAAAATGATTTTTTAAATTTTAATATGAATCTATTGACATTATATAATCTAGTAATTTGATTTAATAATTAGATAGCCAATATGAAGTAGGACTGGAAACATCCAACTTCACTCATGGGAACCAACTGGGTGACTTTGGGCCAGTTATTTTTCCTGAGCCCACTCCATAAGATTGTTAATCCTGGGAAAAAAGGAAAGGAAATCCCTATATAAACCTCTAGAGGAAAGACAGAATAACAATCAAACAAATATATAAAGATGGAAACCCTCTAATGAAACTCTTAAGGCGGCATCAGGCTTTAAGGAATTGTACCAATAAAGGAGAATATTTGTAGCTCAGGGTTGAAATGAGGAGTCCTTGGTGCTCTCTGAGCTTGGTTGTTTTCTTGCAGACATTTCATTACCCAAACTAGGTAACATCATCAGTGCTAGCAGTGCTAGTTTGTGTAATGAAGCATCTGCAAAAAAAATAACCAAGTTCAGAGAGCACCAAGGACCCCTCATTTAAGGAATTGTATTGGACTATTTCTGAACTGTTGAGCATATTTGGAATTATGAGAACATGTCAACCATCTTCTCACAAACTAATTGTGATAAGGAGAACTGAACTGTTGCTGAATAGGACCAATGAACATGTTTCTTTATGATAACAATAGCAAATAGCTTTCGTTTATACACTTTGCAAAGAAAGAGCTTTATATGGCAATGAATAGAAGACACATATAATTAATTTACTACTTCAAAAAATGAACAATTTCAATGTAGAAAATGGCTCCTATATTTTCGGAGAAGAAATTGTCCTATAACCAAACCCAAAGAATCCTCTAGCACATAAAAAGATTTTCATTTAGACTGACAACATATTCAGTGGTTTTGTGTTCAAAGGGCTGGACTGGGATAAGAAGAATCAGGTTCAGGTATCAGTTTGACCAAAATGAGTGATTTTGATCTAGTCACTTCCTTTTAGCTCAGCCTATCTCACACAATTTTGTGCAAATAAAATAAAGGGAGACTCCTATATGTACACACAGAGCTCTTAAACCCAGAACATAAATGCAATAATAATTTAAAAAATAACTTATATATATATATATATATACACGCACACACACACACACATAAAAATAATACCTGTAGTCTTCGATATACAACATATGCCCAAAAACTGCAACGCTGAGGTAAATCACCCATCTGAAAAACAATTAAAATTTGGGGCTAATATTGAATTCCAAATTATTACTGATTGATTACTTTACTGATTGTAAACTTTTTGAGGAAAAAAATACCTGATAAATTTCCTTGAGACTATGAACAGTTGGGGGGAAATATAAATTTGATATTTGTTCTCTTTCATCTGCATCATTGTAATCAGCAGAAGCAGCAAGAATGTAACAGAAACTTGGAGGAAGCTGGTTAGCAGTAACTTGCTGAAAATAATAAAAATAGATACGGTCATTTAATAAATGGATGTTCCATATTAAATTTATTTATTTGGTGCAGACTACGAAGCCCTTCTAAATAAGTGAGAACAGACAGTTAGCAGACAACAACTTCTCCAAATGTCAGAGGGTTGATACTCTTTGCAAAATCAGGAATAATATTTCATCTAGACTTTCTTCTGAGTATACACCCACAAATTTATATCACAAAAGAATATATCTAAACACAAAGCAACAAATAACTGAAAGTGCTTTTGCTATGATAATATTGGCAAAATGGGGTTCTAATATTTTCATTTCTTCACATACTTTCTCTGTCATTTAGAATATTAGCATGAGAGTGAAACTGACAATAAATATTTAAAGCCATGTTACTGAGAAGCAAAAATGCTGCCAAACTGAATCTCCAGCAGATAATTGGGAACATGAATAGTAGAACATAAAATGACATGATGTTCTCTTTATTGGTGGCTGTTATGAGATCAAATCTATTTTATTTATTTGAAGATTATATAAAACAATATAATGCTAATTATAAATTTAAATGTCAATAAATATTGAGAGTTATTTCTTAATAATTATTCCAATTACAAAGGAATGGCAATACTGAAATACAACACATCTTTGTATTTCCATTTGTGCACATGGAGTTTCTGAAATATTACAACTTATTAAATCTGTAATTCATGTCCCAAAACACCATATACTTATTTAGCATCCTGACTAAAGGATCTCGGGTGCTTTCACCCTATTTTGTCCATATACATCCAAACTTGGAATTCACAAACCCCACCTTCAACCATCATTGTTTTACCCAAATTATCTAAGAGATAAGTGCAAGCCAGTCATTGAATATACCTCCACAGAATTTCCAATGTGAATTAACAAGAAACTCAGCAAAGCATAACAGCAAATCTATTTTTAAGTATATCCTTTCACTAGAAGACATGACACACAAATATCCCTTGGATCAATGTTTGCGCTTTTTATGTTGCACAAAGCATGATTCTTTACAGACCTCAGTAGTGGGTGTTGTAGATGGGTGGAAGGATTGGAAAGAGTTTTTAAAGAAAGATTGATTTTTGAAGCACTTAGTAAAATCACAGAAGAGCCAGAAAACGGTTTTAATCTATATCAGTGGTGGCGAACCTATGGCACGGGTGCCAGAGGCGGCACGCAGAGCCCTCTCTGTGGGCACGCGCGCCGTCGCCCCAGTCCTAGGCCTTCAGCTGGGTTTTATAAAACCTTTTCGCTTTAGGCCTCTGCCGCTGTGTGCAAAAAAAAGAGGTTCAATTAATCAATCAATTTCAACTTGATTGGGAAAAAAAAGATCTTGCAAAGTTGGAATTGATTGATTGAACTTTTCCCACCCAGTCTGCCGTTACCACCGCAGCCATGCCCACCCAATGGGCCACGCCCACCCAATGGGCCACACCCACCCGACACTCGACGATGCATAAGTGGGTTTTGGGTTGCAATTTGGGCACTCAGTCTCTAAAAGGTTCGCCATCACTGATCTATATTAATCCAAATCCAAATCCACTTGCCATAGCAGTAACCCAGTGAGAATTTTATGCTGGTGAAGAAAAAATTCTGGGTTTCTCCCAAGCTGTTCAGAACACAGTTAGCATACTAAAATAGGAAGGGAAGCATAGCAACGATAGAGTGACAGTCTTGGAAGGACTACACCCACAGGGACAGGATGGAACCACTTAAAATCGTATGTCTTCCATTGATAAGAGATGAAGAGGACAACTCTCATTAAGCCTGGTACCTTAACCACTGCACTATACTGTTCCTCCATTTGAGAATATTATTTAACATCATATAGGAATTAAAATACAAGGCAAAGCAGGCCCTGTTCCATCATTCAAGTCCTGCATAACTCCTGCTTTAAATTTTACACAAAGAGTATAAGCATCAACATACTTTAATCTGGGGTTTAATATTCTGTACTGTCCCTCCCAGATTGAGGTTATAATTAAGTAAGAACCTTAAATAATATTTTATTCTTCTCAGATAAGAGGTATCAGAGTAAAGAGATTTTTCCATTCATTAGATAAAGAGGAGGGCGGGGGAGAGACAGAGCTTGAATTTATTCTTTAGGAGCCACAGAAAAATCTCCTTGCATATTGAATATGCAAAATTAGTCTTATCTACTTCTACAAGAATTAAGTAACAAAATATGGATATGTCTATGCGATATTTGATCTCAGTGTTAACTAGAAGAATATTCTAGTTTGCCTTATCATTTTGAATATGCTTTTATTTCTGAAAACAGCCGCATATTGTACTTAGCAGGAAATACATCTTCCATGTTAGAATGTACCTTAGCTATCCATCTCACCCAAAGTGCAATAGTTATAAATCAGTACAACAAAAGCTGAGAATCTCATTAAATTACTGCCAAGTCTTAAACAACAAACTATGGTATCTTAATTATTGCAAACAGCTACATTACATTATTATTTCCTTCATATTTTCTCATTTTCATAGCTAACAGCACTGTTTTAGCATGCATAAAGTATTCTATTATAGAAATTTATCTCCTTCATATATGTTTCTAGTTCTGATTTTATATAAGATTATCATAAAATATGATGGTTGATTGAAGAAAATAGAGTATTTGTAGCTGAAGACAGTGCTCTTTGAAGACTTTAAAATGAACTAAGGGTAAATCAAATTAATTTGTAATTTCATGTATGTAAATATACTAAACATTTCATTTTTAATTTCCTTCAGGAATCTCAATTTTTAGGACCCCTTGCTTCTAAATTTAAATACTTTTCCATAGAATGAAGATTATAATATTTTCTGTTGCACATTACCAAATAACTTGGATCAGTAATTGTTGGTGATGTTATGTTAAGGGAGGAAAATACAGTACAATGTTTAAAATGTTGAATTCAATTAAAATGGAATTGAGAAGATAATTTATTTAGGAAATCTTACTTAGATGATTATTTTGAAAAAAGCAAGTCTAAAAGTATCTTACTGTTTCATTTCCTTGTCTCTTGCCCGGAACTTGAAGAGGTGATAATGGTGGCCATAGACTGTCAATTAGACTAAAAAGCCCTAGAGTTCTTCCAAAACAAGTAAGCAAAGCACAAATATGATGAAATCAGTGTGAGTATGTACAATAAAAGTGTAATCATTAGAAACATACTATCATCAAAATATTTTTTTCTTGTATTTGCTGACACTGCATCTGTATTTTAATTATTTTGATTTACAATGGAATCTTGTACTACTAAAAGAAATTTCACAATACATAGATATGGAAGCCATTATTGATGAAATGGTATGTGTCTGTGCGAATCCAATATATTGTAGAATTAAAATACAATGCAGCAATCACTAAAGCCTGTAATTTAATTATGAAAAACAGAAAAGATGTAAATAAGTTATGTTATAAAGGAAACAGTGGAAGGTAGAAAGCCAATCTAAAACATTTTTTACAGAAACTCCAATATAACAAGTTAATGATATGTTTAATATTTTGGGAATGATGTCAAAGTAAAGATTAATTTTGATATATGGCTTTTATTTTCTACAGTGCACATTGAAACCAAATATGCTAATTTCAGTGCAATTATAACATCTACTGGCAATCTCTAGTCAGTAGAAATATTTTTATTTAAATTATTGGTTGTGTTTCTAGTTCTTTTCCTATACAAAATGACATATACAGCACAAATCAACACAGAATATTTTACATGATAAAATTCAGCACATTGCCCTCTTTTTTTCCTTTTATCATTAATCACCTTCTGTTAAACAGCTGTAAAGTATTCAGGTTAACTTTAGGAAGAAAGGTAAGCATGCATGAGTCAGCACAATAACACGAAAGGATGTCAGGAAACAAAGATACTGCCTTACATAGAGTTAATCCAGTTGCTTTAGTAATGACTGTAGGGAGTTCTAATCATCCATTCACAAAAACAGCAAAACAAAAATGAAGCGGATAACAAAAATAAGGGCCAAGGAATATGTTCCATGATAATAAAACTTTTCAACTTAAGAGCAAAGCTCACAGTATTTTTTTTCCTAACAATTGAGTACAAGGTTATTCAATTCATATATATAAGCCCTACTCCAAAAATAAGCGCTAGTTTTGGGGCGAGGCGCAAGCCTAAAAATCAAGCTAGGGAGGGGGTAGGGTGAAGCTGCTCCATGTGCCCAGCACCCACTTACCTTACTGGTAGGACCGCCTCAGCCAGGCCTCCCATGCCCCGACACTTGTCAAGCCACGTGGTTCTTCGGGCTGTTTCTGCTTCTCACGGCAGGACGCCGCATGGCTCTTCAGGCTGTTTCTGTCAGCAGAAACAGTCCAAAGAGTCGCACGGCTTCTTGCCATGAGCAGCAGAAACGGCACAAAGCATCATGTGGCATCCTGCCAGAAGGAGCAGAAACGGCGCAATGCGCCACATGACGTCTGGCTGAAAGTGGTGGCAAGAGGCCGCAGAAGAAGTCAAGCAGCGGCACGACAGGTGGGAGGCCTGGCTGTGGTGGTCCTAAGGTAAGACATTCTCCGAAATTAAGACTTAGTGCCTCTTTTGGAGGCAAAAAAAATATAAGACCAGGTTTTAATTTCGGGGAAACAATATGCAAGATACAAAGAAATACTGTGACTTTTTTTACCTTCCCCTGGTGACTCTTCGCAAAATTTTCAGTCGAGAAATACAACAGCATTTTCCTTCCCATTTTGTTCTATATTTTTCTGTCAGTTGTGAAGAGGAACATAGAACTGGAAGCTGTATTTCACTAAATATTCCATAGATGTCCTGAACCAGCAGACACAACCTACAAAGAGTGAGTAAATGTCATCTCATTAGCAACACACTATTTCTATACATCAATCATCTCACGTTTTTTAAAAAACATTGTAGCGGAGAAGTTTTACTTTTACTTTAAAACTTCCTAAATTCTAATGTAATTGGAATACTTAGCAACTGGTAATCAACAGCTTTATTAAATATATCAGTTTTTAAAAAGACAACCAAGTACACTAAGATATTTTCAGCAATAATTTAATTGAATCTCAGCTATAATGGCCAATCACAAAAGATTTGGGACAACACAATGCGACCTGTCTAATTGCCTTTCTCCGGGTGTCAAGTTTAAGAGAAGCAGCAAAACAGAGTAGTAGAGAAATTCTTACCCTGAAAATTCAGTTAATACGCTAGACACATCAGTCTTCTAATTCAATAGCATCTTCTCATATTTTGTGGATTTATATTCTACTACCAATTTCTTTTTAACATTTACATTAAACCATCAAAGAAATAATATAAAATACCTAACTAAAGTTACCTGCAATGTCACCAATAAGCAGGTAACACACAAGTATATGTCAGGAAATATCAGCAAGTAGCTCATCTGACTATGTTCAGTTTGTTGTAGGTGAGGCTGCATTTCTCAAAACAAGAATGATTAAATTTGCCACAATAAACGCCCTTTCCCTTTGGTGCCATTCATCACCAATGGATTCCACCAATGGATGGAAGCTAATGAAGGTGAGAAGCAACCTAGATCTAAGGAGAAATTTCCTGACAGTTAGAACAATTAATCAGTAGAACGACTTGCCTCCAGAAGTTGTGGATGCTCCAACACTGGAAGTTTTTAAGAAGAGATTGGATAACCATTTCTCTGAAATGGATAGGGTTACCTGCCTGAGCAGGGGATTGGACTAGAAGACCTTCAAGGTCCCTTCCAACTCTGTTATTCTGTTCTGTTATCAACACAGCTTAAAGCAGAGTCCAGACTACTACAGACTGAGATGACCTGGCCTCATGTTAGAAATGCATCTTACTTTGAAATATATTTAGAAAAATCATTAGGTGCAAAGTGCAACTACCAATTGATTGGCAGAAACTAAATGTGTTGGCCAAATTTTTATGGTTTAAAATCTTTCAACTAACTATTTTATTTATAATAAAAATTTAACAGGATGTTATTTTTTAACCTTTTAAAGGTTTAATATATTGGCATCCAGGCATGTAAATGGACCAAAAAAACATCAAATGGGGAAACTAGATTTGCTTAATGACTGCAATTTGCTTACTGACTACAATGATTTGCTTTATGACCACAGTAAAAATGACTGCAATATTGGGTCTGATCATGTGATGACTTGATTTACTACTGATTTACAACAGAAACTATTTTTATCTTCCAATTTTAATTAAGAATTGATTTGCTTGTCACCTATTGTTTTTTAAACACTTTTAGTATTTATAATTCATTAATAATCATTTGTAATTTCTTCTTTTTCTATGAGTTCTTCTAGACAATTTGCAAGCTCTAGAGATAACTGAACTCTCATACATAATTCTTATTTACAATAATTACTTCCTAAAATGTCATATATTAGTTTTCTCCATATGAGTGACCTTTACATCTGTTGGGACTTTGACTCTCAGAATTCCCTCCTATGCAATCCTACAGCTGAAATATTTCCCCCCACACCCCAAAAGAGGAACAGAGATATTTGAATAAATAGAAACTGTTGTACAGAATCAATTCATTGGTTCTAAGCAACTATCCTTTAGGAAAGAAACTTTTCTCAGTTCCCCAAGGATGGGCTCCAGCACGAGTCCAAAAGCTCAGAAGACTAAATCTCTGGTCCTGGTGACCAACCCAGATTGGATCTTGCAACATTATCCTGGGACATGTATATTTGCCTTCATTTGTGAAAAAACTATCTGCTTATAGCTGAACATAAAAACAGGTGGAAAATTGTCCTGGGGTAAAACTGATCTTCTCCACACTTACTACTTCAAAACCATATGCAGATGCCCAAGCACAAAGAGAGACTGTTAGGTGTGTAGTTATGGAGAGGACATAAAACTGAGGGTGTGAGAAAAGATAGGTAAACAAGATACTCAAGACACATGATTTACTGGGAGGAGCGAAGAGGCAGACTATCTGAGATAAGAAAAATGGCAGAGATTAGAATATTTTCCTCCTCTGACCTAATTTTCTTTTAACGATAAATCTATGTGCCTATTGGAGGAAATTGTATAAGTGAATGTTTGAAGAAAATAATAAATAAACCCTAGACTAAGGATGCTAGACTAGGTCTCTTCTTAACATTTCTTACGTTTGCAATAGGACTGTTTGTTTTGATGTGGAAGGCTATTTGGTAATATGTAGACGTTCCTGAAGTATCAGAAGTAGGTAGATGCAAGTGTATCAAGTACAGTGAGAAGTAGTTCAGAGGAAATCCCATTTCAAAGCTTGGGAATATTCTGTTAATTTCCCAAAAGAGCTGGAGGCAGGGGAGAGAGAAGGTGAGGCCAATTACTTTTCATTGTTTTTTTTTATGACTGTTGGTAATGCTTGTATTTATTCATTTCCCACTGTTTATATGGAAATGGTATCATGCCATCATACCCCCTCCTAATTAGTCATCATTCTTGGGAAAGATAGAAAAGTACTTTATTCATTGGTAATTATACTCATATGCCCTGAAACTTGGAAATGAGATTCGTGTTTTTTCTATGATTTTTACTGTTCCAAAGGATTAAGGCTAAAATGCGTTCTATAAAGTAAACAGTTTTTTTAAAATGTTTTTCTGAAGGCATCAGTGTAACAGACATTAAAATCCAAATAAAAAAATGTAAAATTTGAGCTTTGTAGTAACACTTTAAGATAAAATTGTAAAAGCAAATATATAGAACTAAATACATTTAATAAACGGAAAGGAAATAACTGTTCAGTCTTTTGTTTACTTTCTGAATTAATGAAAGTATAGAAAAGGGATAAAAAGAAAGGCAGAAGCTGGTGGAGAAATAAGAATATAGTCCATATGCCTGCTATCAATGAAGACATTTGTTCTTCCCCCAAATGGAGTGATCTTGGAATTATGCCTGGCGATTATGTCTGCCCCTGAAGGAAAAACTTAACTCTAGGTGCATCCTAGCAAGGGACAAAGCATGAGGAGGCACACACACTCTTAACAAGACCTCTGTATTCCATTCCTTTAATCAAAACAAGCACAAGGTTGCCCACAGAGTTCCAATCTAACAACTTGTCTGGTCAAGTCTTGAGGTGGAGCTCAAGTAGCTTCTACTGGTGTGGCTTAGAATCAAACAGCAACCCTCAAGGCTCCACCCAATGTGGATTTAATTTATCTGAACTTTTCTAATACAAACAAAAGCCCTCCACCAACGGCACACACTATCTAGAGTGCAATCAGAATCAGGGAATCAGATATGCAGGCACTGAAAAATAAAAATAAAGAAACCCTTTCTTTTCTAGCCTGCAATACTATAGTAATTCTTCTGCAAAGAAACTTCATATTAGTTCTAATATCTTTGTTATCAGTTCTAGAATATTCTCACACCTCCATAGAAGAATGTTGGCTGTTGTGTGTTCTTTCATAATTTATTTTGTTAAGAATAAACACATGTAACGCAAAACCACATTAACTAAAACCTGAATAATATTAGTCAGAATTATAACCAACTTGAAAATATATTTGTTATAGAGAAATTTAGAAACTCAATTTTGTATTTCTGGGAATAAAGACAAAATCCCATTTTGAGGGAACTACATCAGATTTGAAGGAATAAGCACTAAAATCCAAGCTAGAATTTACCAAGCAGCTAGTGTTTCTGAAAACAAGTTTTTTTTTTTTTTTGCCTTGCTGAAATCAGCACCATTTCTTATTATGCATTCCTAAATACACATAACTGAATTAAAGTCCCTCTGAATTCCATGAGGCTTACATCAAAGTATATACAGAAATGAATTTACATATTGTGCAAAATCTATCAAAAACCCACAAATTCTGAAATCTTATGTTCCTTTTCAATGTCTTTCCATTTGTACAATTTTGTTAGTTCAGCTTCAGATAGCATAACTCTTGTCTAGGAGCAAGGTTAATGCAGTGGATTTGAAGGGCTTTTCCATGACAAAAACAGAAATATGGCTAATTCATGTTTAACTAATTATTAGTTAAGTGAATGTTTTTGAAAATATTGCTTTCTGATTCATGTTATCCTATAAATTTAATCTAAATTACATAAAATATATGCATCCTTAATGAAGCAGAGTTTAAAATGGTGATGATCCTTCTTTTTCCAGGCCTGTCTACATGGAATATTGCATTATCCATCAGCTCTTCCATCTTTTATTTTTATTTTTTGCAAGATGCCACATCCCAGCAGTCATATTCATAGCCAACACCCTAGAAGACAAGCTCAGGATTCAAAAAGATATTGGCAGACTTGAACAATGGGCCCTATCCAACAAAATGAAATTTAATGTGGAGAAAAGCAAGGTTTTACACCTGGGCAGGAAAAACCAAAGGTACAAGTACAGATTAGGCAAAAACCTGGCTCAAAAACAGTAACTGTGAGAGGGACCTTGGAGTCCTAGTGGACGATCACTTAAAACATGAGTCAGCAGTGTATGGCAGCAGCCAAAAAAGCTAATACAATCCTTGGTTGTATATACAGAGGCATAGAATCAAAATAACATGAAGTATTAGTACTGCTTTATAAAGCCTCAGTAAGGCCACACCTGGAATACTGCATCCAGTTTTGGTCACATTATAAAAAAAATGTTGAGACTTTGGAAAAAGTGCAAAGAGCAGCAACTAAGATAATTAAAGGCCTGGAGACTAAAACATATGAAGAATGGTTGCAGGATTTGGGCATGGCCAGTCTAGAGAAAAGAAGGACTGGAGGGACATGATAGCAGTATTCCAGTATTTGAGATGCTGCCACAAGGAGGAGGGGGTCAATTTATTTTCCAAAACACCAGAAGGTAAGACAAGAAACAATGAATGGAAAGTAATCAAGGAGAGAAGCAACCTGGAAGTAAGGAGAAACTTCCTAACAGTGAGGACAATTTAACCAGTGGAACAGCTTGTCTTCAGACATTGTGGGTGCTTCATCACTTGAGGTTTTTAAGAATAAACTGGACAATTACTTGTCTGAAATGGTAGGGTCTCCTGCTTGAGCAGGGGACTGGACTAAAACACCTCCAAGGTCCCTTCTGGCTCTATTCTGATTCTGATCTTTTGAATTTCTTATAAAGCAATTCTTATAAGTCATCACAATGTACTTGTGTCTAAAGAATCACAGTTGCAATTTTTCCTAATTTTTAGCTGTGGAATGGAAAAGCTGAAAACAAAAGCTACAAAACACGACTTATCTGGCTGTTGACTGTTCTTCAGTAGATCAGCCATTTCCAACTCTTTGTGACCTAGTGGGCATCATTTCATTAGGATCATCTGTCAATAGTTGCTTCTTTGAATTTCTGTAAGTCACTGCTCGTCATCAATAAAAGTATCTCAGCATCTTGTCTTTTTCAACTGCCTGCAAATTTTTTAAGCATCAGGGCTTTCTCCAATAACTCTTATCTTCACATTATGTATCCAAAACAGTTAAACTTTATCTTCATTATTGTTGCTTCCAATGAGCAGTCTGGTTTTATTTCTAGAATTGAATTATTTCTTCCTGCAGTCCAAATTATTCTCAACAATTTTCTTCAATATCACAATTCAGAGACATGATTTTTTTGGTCTTTCTGATAGTCTATCCTTCACAGCTTTCTATAACTGGAAAAAAACATAGCTTGGGTAACATATAACTTTATTGTCAGTGTAGGTTGCTAGCTATAATTGATATAATTCACATAAATGGTCATGGTTACATTTTTTTTTCAGTGTGGTTCACTAGAAGACCTTCAAGCTCCCTTCCAACTCTGTTATTATTATCTTAGTCTGTTAGTTATTTTTGCAAGCAATAAAAATAAGTTGTATTCCTGCTTTCTTATAAATCAACAGATGTTCCTATCAACATGGAAGAATTTATTTATGTGTTTATTATTCTGACAGGGCTTGGTGGATGTTGAGAGGAAAAAATAGTTCTGTTAATTCACAGCCACAATTACTTGGTCAAAAAGCAATAGCATATTACTTAAATTGACACCGTCTTATGAAGTATTCAGACATTTCTCTATAGTCTTCATTAATACTTTTATCCAAAGTAGGCTTATTGAAAATCAAGCCATTGAAATTAACTGAAGTTAACTATTGTCCTCAGGACTGCAGCCTTCTACATACTCTACAGTATCCCCATAGACACATGATCAGAAATTGGGTGGTTAGAACCAGCATGCTGCTCCCAATTGCAGTCATAAGTTGAGGAACATCTATAGTAAGAACTATAATATGTTTTGTGTACTCTAGTCCTTATTTTATTCTATGTTTAACTCAACAAATTGTTAGTCCATGCGTCTTTGATTCACAATGGTAGACACCCAAATTCTCACTGCAAATTAAGCACACATGGCACATGTAAAGGGAAGATGGTCTCTTTATCTGGACAATTTTAAATCCATTAAAATTAATTAAGAGAAAATAGCACATCCTCCTTAAATGCAACCCATTTTCCATCCAGAGTCATAAAGGGTTAGAAATCTTGAATTTCTTCACTCCAGATGTCATCCATGTGATTGTGAACTGTCCTTAGAATTAGCAAGATGGGGAGCATGCCTCATAAGCAGAACTGATAGATATATGCGTAAGGTCAAGTCCAGAGAGGTATTGAGGGGAAACAGAAAGCATAAAGAAGCAAAAACAGACAAAAGGCAGCAAAGAAAAAACAGACATAGTCAAAAGATAAATTCTATAAGCCCAAAGAATGTCATATTTAGAATTCCGCTCAAAAACTTGGGAGAGTTGATTGTATGAGCAAAGTGTAGCAAAGCCAAAACATTAATTCATATTTCATCTTGCAATCTCAGATATATTTGCTCTGAGATTCTGGACAAAAAATTAAGAAAATATGCATCACATACACACACCTTGAAGTACTAATTCATGAAACAATGGAACCTAGAGGACCTCTGTTTTGAAATCCTGCTTCTACTCTGAGTCATTCAAATGACCCTAATGATCTACAGGGCAAGTTCCACAGACTAATATTGCAAGGCAGTTTCAAGGACTTCCAAAATTAGCATTGTATTCACCTGTCCAAATAGGACTGTTCACCATGTGTAAAATATCAGAGGAAAGTCAGAAACAACATTCTTAATCTAAAAATATGATTTTGGGTAGATTAAGGAAATCCACATAAATTGTGGGTTAGTAGTCAAAAGTAAAGCTAATGAAACTGACTTAAGACATATAGGGAATCTTATACGGATTTAATTAAGTGGCATAATATTTTTACTTATAAAACACAAATTAATATTTAACAAACACATGCAGACAAGTCTTAATAGCATTCTTTTTCAATTTTTTGATTCTTCTATGCTTGGGAAATGAAAGTCACATGAACAATTGATATGGTATGAGGGGCACTTCTAAGTATATAGAGTATACATGCCCATAATTTACTAGACATAGTATATATGATAAAAAACATAGGGATGGTACAGCAAGGTATATATTTCGATAGTAGGGAGTAAAAATTAGATATCTGAACATTTTTTTAAAAAATATAATTGGAGTCATATCAAGATGATTATTTTTATATATGGTTTAATTTTCTTCTATTTTGTTAAACACAGTAGTATCTTGTAAAGTAGACGTATAAACAAAATATGGGCTTTTCTATATTTCTGTGTGGTATGTGTGAAGGAAAAAATAATGTGTATTCACAAAATTATTCACAAAATAAGGAATCACAATTCCACATCCACAATAGAGAACAAAAATTTCCTCATTTTTCAGAGCTCCAACTTTTTCTTCCTTATTACAAAGGCCATGAGCCATCTTTTCCCATGATCTTCACTGTTAATACTGCCTGTTTCCTTCATTATTTGCAGCCTCCATTTCTACTGTGTCTTACCTTATTTTCCAGCCCTCATGCACCTTATCCTCCTAGTGTTGTTTAAACTTGTATTTACAAGATAATTCATTTATTTGTAGCTTTTTATATAAACATTATTACTGAAGAACTGCAGAAACATGAACCAATTAAATTTTGTAACAGAATATGGATGGAACTTGAGGAATTTGGAAATTATTTCTTGAATTGCTATAAGGTTGCTATTGAATTCGTTCTCGCCTGTATTTCTGAAACTCAGATTGGCAGCAATCTTTTTTTTAGATTTAGAAATAATTAAAAATGTATTAATCACTCATTTTTGTGTATTTTAATATCTATTCAGTACAACTGCAAATTAACTATAAATAAAGCAAGACTAAGGATTTGGAAGATCTAAACCTGAGATTCAGATTAATTACTTTATTGGTAATGATTCAAATTAAAATAAAGTGTTAAAATCTGTAAAATTATTTATTATTGGTATTTATGATATTTATTGTTTTTAGCGAGGTAGTTTGGTATGGTGGTTAAGGCATCAGATTTGAAACGGGAGACTATAAGTTCTAGTTCCGCCTTAGGCACGAAGCCATCTGGGCCAGTCACTTTCTCTCAACTCTAGAAAGGATGCAATGGCAAAGGATGCAATGGTGAAATCTTGCCACGAAAACTGCAGTCACTGACAATCGGACACAATTGAATAGAAGAAAAACAAAAACAGAAGGAAAAAACATACTAATAAAACTCATATTAATTAGTAAACATTAAAATAATTTAACATCTTGGACCCCCCAAAAAAGGCTAAAAGAGACCAAAAATATATTATATTATATATTATGAGCTATCTAGCGTCATTCAAAGAGGCATATAAATACTGGTAATAAATAAACATGGATATTTCGATTTATTCTATGGGTATTTCTACTTGTATTTATAATATGTATATGCAATATGCCAATAAAAGTATACTGAGAAATAGTTAATTTTCTATCCACAATGAGATTTCACCTTTAATTAACAAAGCAATATATAGGCAGAGATAAATATTCATTTGTTATCTCATTTAACTTTACTAAACATAGGATAGTGAAAAAATCAATGTACATTGATTTCCACACATATAAAAATTAGAATCCATTTATTTTGAAAAGTGAAAAAAGCCCAATAAATTATCTGTTACATGAAGCAGACTTGATTATTATATTGTTTCACTGTAAAAGCAAAAACAAAAAGGTACAAGGTGCATATATTTGGGATCATATTTTTTTCTACCATTTAACTTAACACTATCTTGCTGAAACTGAACTAAAATATGCTCTACTGTTTCAGGAAAATGAGCTAAGATGAAAAACAAAGTGGGGGTGGGGAACTGAAAGAAAGGATCTGTTGGGGATTCTCATCTGGCAAAATAAAAATAAAAAACACTTTTTTTTCAAACTTCTAAGAATGAGTTCTTCCTCCCATACATACAAACTTCAACTGTTTTTGCCTTTCAGTACTTTTGCTGGCTCTGCTTCATAAATGCACGCCAAAGTGTGAGTTGTGTGTTTCTGTAAGTAGGCTGTTTACAAAAGTTATGCTAGACTTCAGAGCAGCTCAGAGAATTCCAGGAAACGGCCTGTTATTTTATTCTAGGTCAGTGTCGACTCATGACAGGCAGCAAAGCTGACACAGGACAGCTCGCTCAACCTTTCTATCCATAGCGAGGCCTCAATGGGAAGGAAAGAGGAGAAGGGGAAGGACGGGGGGGGGAGGAAGGGAGAGAGGGAATGCATACGAATGAGCCATGAGTGGGCGGAGTGCTTTCCCAGCACTCTACCAACCACAGCACTAGGAATTATGATAAACACCACTCTGGAAACAAGATACAACAGTACATTGTGTTCTTCTTCACAAAAACATCCAGACTTCGGCTCACTTCAAGTAAACAGTTAATCTTGTTTACTTTTTTATTTGTTGAGTGGTTAACTGAACAATCTAGCATGCACATGAGCTTTTTTCTTGCAGAATTTTTTAAAAATAATATCTCAGCAACATCCTTCCACAAATCAGTCCAATGTGTAAATCTTCTATAATTTGAAAACACTGAGGAAATTTGTTTTGTTTTATGAACTGTCAAAACAAAATGTTTTTCAGGCAAATAAGCATTGAAATACGTTCAAGATTTTCCTCCATGAAAATCAGTGATAGGATATAAATCTATAATTAATAAAGTGCCAGTAAAGATACACTGTCAGACATCAGAAATAGCCCAATAGTTCATGTAAAACATCTGTGGGAAAAATGGGGATCTTTTAGCAAGGATTGGGACATATCTTAGCCTACTTTCAAATGTAATTATATAAAGAAATTAAAATACATTGATTATAATATTTTTGGTATTTATCCATTTAGTGTATAAATATAAGAAAGGAACTTATTGGCTTCACATTTTGTTGAATTATGATTTTCAGAAGTTTCACCTAGGATGCAGAAATGAATATGCAGAGTTTGTAATGTAGTATCTAGAGTGTTGAAAATTCCTTACTTCTGCCATATACGTATGGATGGTCTGCCAGAGAACCTCCAGATATCAGATGGAAGTCACATCATTGTCACAATTTGCCATACAAGATACTGAAATCCACAATACCTGAGGCTGCAGTTAAATAAAAAACTGGCTATAGTTACCAAAAAAAGAGGTCTCCCCCCCCCCCCTGCAATGAACCTATTTTCAACTTTATTATTGTTAATGGCTTCTCTTTTATTCTCATTCTAGCTTTTGAAAAACCAGGAATATTGAACTCAAAATTAATCATATAATTTTAAATAAAATCCAAATCAGTTGTTTTAGGGTTTAATCTTTGCAAAAATGCATTCTAAGCCACATAAATTATTAACATATCAATTACATTAAAGGTTTTTGGTATTAAATACAAATTCATTATTTTGTCAAAAATTTGTGCTGGTGATGTGTCCACAGATGTGTCACATCGGTGAACTACAAATAAATGAAGTTACAAATTATAATTATCATGTTAGAGATAATTTCTGTGATAAAAATGAATGCTTTCTCCAAAATGATGTTTTAATTTCTAGATGATACTGGTTTTGACAACTGATGCAAACAATAGCAAAAGGATGTGTCTACATTTGTAAATCAAGGGGAAAAATAGTTAAATATAAATGTTATAAGATGCAAAGAGGTGGATTGGGTTCATCTGATTTGAGATTTCATACTTTAAAACAGAAGTGAAGTATGTAGACTTAGAAAGCATCTGGAGGAGGGGTTTAAAGATTTCAACCTCTCATCCTATGGGCTGAAACCTGCAAAGAGATACACTACTTTTCTGGGAGCTGCATATGTTTGATGCGGAGATATGTAGTATTTGCCTTCCTTCTCTCCCTCTGCCCCAAAGCACAGGCGTAAAAAGGAGTAAGAGGTCACCTTCTGGCTTTTTTTTTTTTTACTTTGCAAAATATATTGCTCTAAAATTGGAAATCAGGAATCAATATTAATAATTTCTGCATTAGCACACAGGATTAAGCTGCATGACACCACTCAGAAGTTAAACTCATGTTTAAAGGCTTAAGCATTGTTTGCAAAACAGTAAATTACTTTTCAGGTAGCGCTCTCTCACTCTCTCTCTCTCTCTCTCTCTCTGTGTGTGTGTGTGTAAAAACTGTTTCTGAATGAAGACGAGATTAAACTTTGCTCTTCTGCTAAATTTAAAATGGCAATGGCTCATAGAGATGTCTTAGAACAAAGCAAAAGGAGTTATGATCTAATCAGAGGTCCCCAATCTTTTGGGCACCAGGGACCGGTTCCGTGGAGAGAGGTTTTTTCGCGGACCGGAGGGGGCGTGGTTTTGTGTGCTCCCTGCATCCCACGGATGGGGCTTTGCTTGTTTGTGCGGACCGGTTGCTGGCATGCCGCGGCCCAGTACTGGTCCACGGACCGGAGGTTGGGGGACCCCTGATCTAAGTGAATGAATGATCTTATCAGGAATAAAGCATTGCAAGTTAGCTACATTTTTTTAAATATTATTTTCTCTTGCTAAGAGAGCCAACAATAGTACAGTAACTGCCGTTTATATTAGAAATTTAACTTGATATATACATCAACAAAAGCCAAAATTGCATTGCTACTTCATGTTTATTGTAGGATATCAGGCAAAAGTCCCCTTCAGGTGTTTGTTCCAAGAGTTCCAATCCCAAAAATACTTACAAGAAAATTTGATGGCTTTCACACCAATATCTGCCAGAACTGGTCCCTCAAGTACAAGGATTCTTCTTTTACACTGGGGGGCCCAAAGCTGAGACCTAGCTAATAAAAAGGCTGCCAGATAAGTGACCACTGAAAAAAAAATTAAAAAGTAGTTTGTTTCATCAATATGCGTGAAATATGTGTTCCATTTGTGTGTGTGGCATGCTGTGATACTTTTTATTTCTTTATTTTATATCTCAAAAGAGATATAAAATAGAGCCTTCTTATAAAATAGATATATAAAAAAAGAGCCTTCAGGGTTGCAGTACTTGATCTAATGAATTATGTGCAACCCTTGTATTGACTGAATGTTGAGAATTCTCATTTACATTAATTTGAAGTACAACCTGTGCAAAATTAGAAATCCCAATAACTAGTGTTGATGATTAAAATATGATTCTATATGTATTGAGAGGCCCTGTTCAGACAGACCCGACTGCTCAATCTAGCAGAAATGAAACGGGTAGGGACAGGTTGAATGAAACCAGGGACAAGCCTGTATTTCTTTCACATGTGTTGTTATATCTTGTTCAGAGATATTGAGGGTTCTGAATAAAATCCTTTTAAATGAGAGATGGACTAAATTATAGATATAACTGGATAAAATACAAGATGATGTATATGGTCTTTTACCTTAAATGTAGATTAATTCCAAAAACATCACTGTACTTATTTTACAATTTAAATGTTAAAATACAGTAACATTTATCGTTGTAAAATTCTATGGAGCAGCTACTGGTTCTACTTCTTATGCAATAAAAATATTTTAAAAACAGGAGCAACATATGTCAACTAATCTGCAGTAAGCAAACTGAAGAATGATAATCAAGTTAATCAACAACAATCTCACACTTCCATATGGCTTTTCATCACAAAAGACCTCAAAGGGACAAACTATCTTCAAGATGGATATCTATTCTACTTTTCTGCTTCAGCCACATAATCAGTATTTCCCTGAAAGGGATAAGATTCTCTTTATCAGCATTGAAAAACAGGCCTATTTACTACTAGCCAAAGGCTTAACACAAAGCAAAGAATGCCTATCTAATCTAAGCTACAGAGGGAGACTGAAGGTAATCACACAATTAGACCTGGACAAGGGCATTCTGTTAACATCATCAGTTTACTCATATCCCAACTGCATGAGTAATTCTGAACAAGTAGTTTAGACTTGGATTATCCCTTACTTGAATGAGAGTACTCCTTCTACGTAGTACATACAGCAGCAATAGTACTGCAGCATGCTCGGACACTAGATAAACACTAACTCTTAAGATAAATATCTTTATAAATAATCATCATTTTTACTTGTTTCAGTTTATAATCAACTGATTTGAAATAGAAATTGCTCAATCCATGCTAAAATTGGCTACTGGATCTATGCAAGGCATTGTAAGTGGTTGGAATAGCCATATATACAAATGTGATAAGAGAGACAGTTGCCTTAATCCTTAAAGCGGAGTTTTGTTCCTCCTAATGCACTTTCTATAGTTTATCTCTTTGAAATACTTTGCACAAAAGTGCACAAACCTAATATATGACATGTCTGCCAATTTTTCTCTAGCTTTTCAAAATGTATATGATTCAGATATTATATGGTCAGAGAACCAGGAAAATAAAATCACCTTCTACATAAATGCATGCACAGCAATTTTTAAGATTCTTACTCCCCTTCTCTCTAGAATTCTTTTAGATTGCTATAAAATATATGTATCACAATTACTTCATAGAAATATGCTGTTGTTTAACATTAAACCTCCTTGCCCTCCCTTTTACATCAAAACTTTTATTAACATGAAGAATAAAACCATACCCAAACAATTAAGTAGCCTCTTATTTGATGAATGTCTTTTCTATGGGAATACATTCTCTATTTTCTTACAAATAATTTTATGGATATGATCACACATTCTGAATTAAAACAGCCAATTATAAAATATATACAAAGTATTGAAATGATACCATCTTTATTATGATGAACCACACCTTCTATAAAATTTGATTCAGTCTTCCTCAGGTCAGATGACATAATATAAATAGGAAAGGAAAGGGAGGAAAGGGAAAGGGAAAGGGAAAGGGAAAGGAAAGAGGAAAGGAAAAGAAAAGAAAAGAAAAGAAAGGAAAGGAAAGAGAAAAGGAAAGGAAAGGAAAGGAAAGGAAAGGAAAGGAAAGGAAAGGAAAGGAAAGAGGAAAGGAAAGGAAAGGAAAGGAAAGGAAAGGAAAGGAAAGGAAAGGAAAGGAAAGGAAAGGAAAGGAGAGGTGCTTGGCAGACACATCCAAACATGGAACATGGTCCCGTCCTGTTTGTGTCGGAGGCACCATTTAAAGCACCTCTGGGTTGAAAGGATTAGCCAGTGACATCACCGCTGCCTGGAGGGGACTCCTTTCATGTCAAGGAGCTGGATCAAGTGATGGGAGCTCACCCCGCCACACAGCAGCACTCAGGTCTCAAATGTGGGCTTGCTAAACAACAACCCAGCATTGTAACCAGGTGATCCATTACACTTCTCATGGGACATGCTGTAGCTTCAGTATTAATGCACAAATATTTATTATATAATTTATGAGTCTTTAAGTATCAGATTGGAAAATAGTACCTAAGTCCCACCGTAGCAACTTCAAGTGTAATCTTCTTTTCAGTAATACATTTTCATATAATCCAATCCAATAGTGCAATGTCTCAGTATAAGAATAAATATCTACTATATATACTATTAAAACTCTAAGGTCTATAATCTTTAACTGGGTGAAACTGTGTATCATAGGGCAAAACCTTTTGAATCAAGGTACCTATAATAGATTAAGGGACAGAATGCATCCAAAATCCAGGATGCGTGACTCCCAGGAATTGAAATTTGGCAAATTTTATGACCTAAAATTAGTATAAAACATTTTATGATATAATGCAAAATATTATAAAACATTTCCTGTGTCAACTGGTGTTTTGACTGCACTAAATAGTTCAATATGGGCTACTTTCAAGGCAGATACATCTGAATATATCCCTGACTATAGCCCTGAAATTTAAAGAAGTTTTCATGTACATTAGAAGATCTGACATCATTAAAAGCATTGAGGAATCTGGTAAAGAAATATCTCTGAAATAATAACCCAAGGGATTACAGGATGCCTAGTATTCAGTAGTAGCAGCCATAAAATTTGGAAAGTATTTTGGAGGTAAAAGCAAAAAAGGACTTGACAGAGAATCTCTCAATGTCCATGAAGGCTAGACACACATTAAAGGAAAGCTAAATATTTTAAAAAAAACTTGCTTTTCAAAAAAAAATTAAAACTATCTTTGAATGATACCCATAAACAAAATCAATATATAATCTACAGGCAGAATTTTGTCTTAAAATGCCTTTAAGTCCAAATTTCTAGGATTATATTTATCTCATACGTGTTTTAGATGTCTCATTTTTATTTCAAAATGGTAGCACATGGGGATCTTTATAAGTTTTCCATGATCAGTTTTGGCGAACTGATTCTAAAAAGCTCTTTACATAGCAATTATAAAAAGCAGTTAACATATACAGTGACGACAAGACAAAAGACAGTATGTATAACTGGTTATATATAAATACTGCTGCTCAGATTTGAACTATCGAAAAACATCACAGCAACAGAAATAAAAGAACCACAAACAGATTTAAAAGGTTTAATTCCATTCCAAAATCTGGGTTATTCAGCCGGTTTGCACTGGTTCGGCAGAACCGATACCTAATTTCTTGTTGAGTTCGGCGAACCGGTTATGATAAATCTATGTTTTCCAGAACATGTTTGGTTTTCGTTCAACTTCCTTCCAGGCGGGGGAAAAAAAACCCTCCCCAAAGGTCCAAGAGAGGAGCGATGGAAACCAAACGGAGACGCAGTGCCTTCGATCATGTCACTCAGGCAAAATCTAGGTGGTGCTTCTGAGGTAATTTGAGGAATAGACGCTTCATCTTCTAGTTTCCTGATTGGTGCATACGGGAAAGGGGGCAAGGCCACCAAGTATTAGCTGGGGTTGTGGCTCTGGAACTTTTTCCTGTCTAACTATACAGAGCACAACTAATGATGAGTGGGAAAGCTCTTAAAGGGTTTTCATGTGACTTCATGCATTCAACTCCAATTTCAAGATAGGAATAAATTATAATTTCTCAATTTTTTGGAGCCAGATTACTGGAATATTGAAGAGGTACTAGTTCAATGGAAAGCAGCTGAAGAACAATTGCACATATTTAATGACATTTTAAATTACCAAATTGATATTAATGATTATCGAGATTCCATGGAAAACGTTTTAAAAAATTCCCAGAATATGCAATTCCTGAAAGTGTTCAAAAAGCTAAAAATATTGTTAGAACAATTGCTGTAAGTTCAGCAGAAGCAGAAAGGGGTTTTTCAAAGATGAACATAATATGTTCAGAGAAGAGAAGTCGCCTAACTGTTTCTAATATATCAAACAACTGACTATTAGTTTAATCCACGGGTGTCAAACTCGCGACATCACGTGACGTGTTGCAATGTATCACGACTTTTTCCCCACTGCTGGCAATGGGGTGGGCGCGGTTTTGGCGTGACGCATCCGGCCTGTGGGCCGGCAGTTTGACACCCCTGGGCTAATCAGCCTACCTCTAAAGGAATGGAATCCTACTCTTACAGTGAAAAGATGGTTAAAGATAAATCACACAACCGATGATACTTGGATAAAAGCGAAGAAAATTGCAAATGAGGACCCCAATCAAGAAGCAATATAGAAATATCTTAAATAACAGTTTTATTTTTTTTGTCAGGTATTATTTAATATTTTTCATTAATATTTTAAAACTCTTTCTTATAACATAATCTAGTTTTGTGTATCTCTTTTATTGTTCTTATTTAAGTATTAAATGCATGAAATAATAAACCTTTTGGTATATCATTTTCTTATACTTAAAATGGTCATTAGGGCATAGAACCGGTTGTTAAATTATTTGAATCACACCACTGATTATCACTATACATTAATTTCTAAATAAAGTCACTTATTAGAAAAAAAGGTAATTAACCCTAGAACATAATTCCAGGCAATAGAGCCATGGGGGTTTTAAATTTTATACGTTTAGACCACAGGTCGGCAACCTGCGGCTCCGGAGCTGCATGTGGCTCTTTGAGCCTTCCCCTGCGGCTCCCAGCCTCCTCTGCCATTTGCAGAGAGAGACAGAGACAGAGCTTGTTTCTCTCTCTCCCTCTCCCTCTCCCTCTTTCTCTCTCTCTCTCTGTGTTTTTTTTTTGTGTGTGTGTGTGTATGTCTCTGTGTAAAAAAGAGATTAGCCTCACCCTGTTCCAAAGAGCTGAGAAGCTCATTGTGGGCAGGGCTCCTCCTTTTGCTGCGTCTCTGCAGGAAGTAGGAAACAGGAAGCAGGAAGGGCAGGAGAGAGCTAGCTAGCCCAGCTATGCTGACTCAGGAATTCTGGGAGTTGAAGTCCATGAGTCATAAAAGAGCCGAGGTTGCCTACCCCTGTTGGAGAATAGCTTGAAGCCAGCTTGCCAGGTGAGCAGAAGATCCGAGAGAGGGAGAGAGACAGAGAGAGACCCTTTTGACATCTAAAATGAAGATAATACTGCATATATCCTTTTTTACCTTTATTTTATATGTGTGTGTGTGTATGTGTGTGTATATATATATGTGTATGTATATATATATATATATATGTGTGTGTGTGTGTTGTGTGTGCATATATGTGTGTGTATATATATATGTGTATGTATATATGTGTGTGTGTATATATATATGTGTGTGTATATATATTTGTGTGTGTATATGTGTGTGTATATATATGTGTGTGTGTATATATATATATATATGTGTGTGTGTATATACACACACATATATACACACACACATATATATACACACACACATATACACACACACACACATATATATACACATACACATACACACACATATATATATACCTATAATAAAGGTAAAAAAGGATATATGCAGTGTTATCTTCATTTTAGATATCAAAAGATTTTTGCGGCTCCCAGTGTTTTGTTTTTGATGGGAAACGGGTCCAAGTGGCTCTTTGAGTGTTTTGGGTTGCCTACCCCTGGTTTAGACAATTATTTTAGAATATTTTCTGAAAGAATCATGTGGGACTACCATTGTTTTATTTTCATAGTTCTAAATCCTAAGAAAGTTGCACAACTGACATAATAGCAGCAGATTCATCAGCACTAACCTCTATGCCCAGTAGGATAGAATTTTAGTGACTATATCACTTTAGCTACTTTCAAATTGGAAAGTAAAATTAATTAGAATGCTTAATACAGCACATTAAAAGTCCCAATGAGAAGATGAATTAAGATGCTATTTATGTTCAATTGCAACTGAAATCTTTCAAAGTATTGATGGGAGATTAATTAAATCAAGACTTAAAATCGCCTTGAATATGGTACAGGTCAGTGGTGGCAAACCTATGGCACGCGTGCCAGAGGCGACACTCAAGAGCCCTCTCTGTCGGCACGCACGCCGTCACCCCAGCCCCGCCTTCCCCTGCAGCCCCCTCCTCACCAGCAGCCCCCCTGGAGGAGAGTCGCCCCCGGGCGAGGCCCACACGGGGCAGCGCAGCCTAGGACATAGCCGGGCAGCAGGGACAAGACTCCGTCCTCGCACCCCATAGCGTGCAGATGATGCTGCGGGATGTGGGCAGAGGGTGTGGCTGCCATGGCGCTGCAGGGCTGCCAGGGTGATCTGCGGCAGGACATGGAAGCGGTGCGTGGCCCTACGAGCGGGCAGGGCAGGGGTGGAGCAGGCAGGGCAGGGGGTGGGTTTTGGGCACTCGGTCTCTAAAAGGTTCGCCATCACTGGTATAGGTAGTCCTTGTTTAGCTATCTCAACAGGGACCAACACCTCAGTTGTTAAGCGGTGAAACGCTGACTATGCTTGTTGTCTTATTTCTGTTTTCCTTTGCTCTTAAGGTCATAAGTATGAGGACTGCTCGTAAAGTTACTTTTTCATCACAGTCGTAACTTTGAATGGTCACTGAAGAAGGCAGTTGCCAAACAAAGACTGCCTGTACTGATTGACTGGCAGATGCTGTTCAGCACATACTGAACCTGCTCCCTGCTGTTAACAAAATACATGTGATACCACTGAACTACAATCATTTCCAATATTAAAAAGAATGGACAAATAAGTTTAGACAAGTGATTTAGTAAATTTTCCAGCTGCTGAAACAGTTATTTTATATTGAACTATTATTTTGCTAACTTGCACTCTCTTGAAATTGTGTTTCCTAAAAATTTAATCTGATTAAAAATACAGTATTATATTTATTATCTATGCTATAAGAAGTGTCTTCTTGAATGCAGAATCAAACCCTTAAATTTACAACAGATGTGCACTGTTCTAATATATAAACTGTGACAAGTCAAAGAGCCTTCTTGTAAACTAGTGATATGATGACTAACAACTCTGTTTCCATCAGAAGTCTTTAATCCTACGTAAGATGTCTGCACGCTAATATATCTCACAGGCAAATATTAACCAGTTACAGCTGGTTCCTAGCTATAAAAAGATTAATGAAAACACAAATACTAGCTTTTGCTACCCCCACCCTTCATCCTCTTAGTCCTACGTCAAGGCTGTGCAAAGGCATCACTTTCCAAGTGTTCTATGTGAATGAACTCCCTGCTACGAACTAGCTTGGTCTGGTTCCTTGAAGTTTGTTTACTGAACAGCATGTGCAGAGACACACACTGATCATGGGGGAAAACGGGGAGAGAGAAATCACATGATCCCTTGGCTCAGGCAATGGATATTATTGAGAGACTTGAAATATGTGCTTTTCTATAGCAAATAAGACCAGGAAGTAAAAGTGTGCTTTGGTGAAAGGGGAGGGGAATTAATACAGTATTGGGGAAAAACTAATCTGAAGACAAAAGTGATTCAGTCTGTACTAGTTTCAAATATCACAAAATATGATACTTCACTAAATGTAGAAATTAAAGGCTTAATGCCTTTAATTTTAGAAGTACAGAATATTATTTTTATTTCCTTGCTCTCCTGCAGTTATGAAGCATTTACTTTGTCTGTTATATCATAACCATATCATGACAAATTATTTTGTATTTTTAAAACTTACAAACTGCACCTTTATGCAGACTTGGATCACAGAACAAAATACTAATTTTGCATGATACAATGACCATGGCAACATTTGCTAGAAGATACATTTCTCTTTACTGAGATGCAAACTCTTCTGGAAATGTACCTGGCTAAAGAATACAGATAGTCTTCGATTTACAACAGTTCCATTAGTGACCATTCAAAGTTACAACAGCATTGAAAAAAGTGATTTATGACTGGTTTCCACACTTACAACCATTGCAGCATCTCTATGGTCACGTGATTAAAATGCAAAAGCTTGGCAACTGATTCATATGTATGACGGTTGCAGTGTCCCGAGGTCAACTGATCCCCTTTTGCAACCTTCTGACAAGCGAAGTCAATGGGTAAAGCCATATTCACTTAACCATGTTACTAACTTAACAACTGCAGTGATTCACTTAACAACTGTGGCAAGAAAGGTTATAAAATGAAGCAACATTCATTTAACAACTATCTCACTTAGCAACAGAAATTTTGGGCTCAATTGTGGTCGTAAATCAAGGACTACCTGCCGAATATAAATGCTTTGAACAACTAAATAATTATTTTGATTATTTTAAAGAGGATGCATTTCTTGCAGATTATTAAATGCCTGGGTAGGCTGAAATCACTGAAATCAAATTATTTTTAGTTAAAACATTATGGATTGGCAAAAATGACAGCAATTTGATCCTATAGCAATGAAAGTAAAAGAAATACATCTCTTCTATAAAATCTTTTATATATTCTCTCACCCCAATCATTCACCCTTCTACTAATCAAATAGTAAAACTGTAAGAACTTCTGAATTGTAGCAGATTGTAGGAAGAAGTAAAAAAAGTACAAACAAATGTACAATAAATCATGATACTACATGCTTTGTATATGGTGCAGGCAGTATAAACCTCTATGTTCTCTGGCATGTTATGTTGTGGAGAGGTACAACTACATTTGGTCTAATTTTAATAACATATATGTAAATAGAGAAAGAGCTAGCAGAAATATGCAAGTGTAGTTTAAGCCTAATAAATGTTCCCTTTAAATCACTAATTGAGTGTCTTTGAAGACACAAGAAGAAATATAAGTCTATCTATTAGTAAGAGGAAAGAAGCAAAGGTGGAAAAATAAACTGGAATACATTATGCAGTTGTGATCTGCAATGTCTGTGATGTGTTTGTATTCCTGTCAAAGAATGAACTACTATATATTGTAACAAGTGCTTGTAGCAATCACTGTAGAAAAAGTCAAAAGACAGGGACAGCAAGCGACCACTTTGATGATAAAGGACCAATCAGATCAAAGAAACTGGATGCTACAGCGGATGACACTAACCAGAAGCAAAAAACCTAGAATATATTTTATACAACTGGAATGTAAAAATGATTTTCACAGAAGACTGTTAGCATCAGTAAAAGAAAATAAGATACAAACAGGTGATAGAACAACAGATCTCTTAAAGCAAAGATAATGTAACTCTACCTTATAAGAGAAGTATAATAGTAATGCATGAGTCTCTACTCAGAGGAATACCAAAAAATGCCAATTATACTCATGGGCTTGTGAAGCATGCTATCCAAGGCTTGTCAAATCTATTGACTGTTATCCCTTCCTATTAACATATGTGAGGACAAATGACATTGCAAAAGACAACTACAATAGTATTATTATATTTTGATCACAAAAAAGAAAGGGAAATAAGTATTCTATAAGTGAATTATTGACTGTGAAAATGATGTTAATGGGAGAGATTTGGTTTCTGGATCCATAACCCCACTTATATTGACAATGGAATCCTGATACAAAGTGAGTTACATTTCTCAAGGGTTGATAAAATATAACTTTAAACTAAAGTCTCTTTGAATTTAAATAGGAAAAACCTTTTAAATAAGGACAGCTTGGGCACTAGGGAAGGAAAAGGGAATATTGTTGTCATGAAGCCTATTAAACTATTCGATAAAAAATCAGAAAGTTCACAGTGTTCCCTGATACTCCAGAGAATGGGAAATGAGATCAGCTTGAGCCCTTATGATTTAATATGTATGTAATGGTGGAACAGAATTATAATATCACAATATCAAAGCTTACACAAAAAGGGGGGAGCTACTCTCATTAAGTAGTGAAAAAGGAATTACATATTTAAGCGGTGTAGAATAAATGATTTTTAATTAGAATTTTTGTCTAATTACAATTCTGAGATCACAATATGAATACGTGGCCAATAACTACTGTTAGGCATCAGGTATGTTAGACATGCAGCTTGTTTTGAATCGATCTATAATTTCCACTAAGAAAACTTCACACTTTAGTTTTTGGAATCTCTGCTGCTCTTGCAAACTCTGATAAGGAAAGGATACAGAAAGAGTTTGATCAATCTTGCCTAGGGACAACTGGTCTGTCCACAATCATTCAAGTCTTACTTTCATAACTGTATGATGAATTCAATAGAACTATCCCTGAAAGAGATCCAGGAAATAAATTTATTCAATATACAACCTGCAATATTATATTTAGTACATATTATTGGACCAAGCAGGAGATGAACCTTTCCAGTATGTATAATTTCTGAATGATTTGTACAGTGGGCTGGGCTCAGTTATTCACTTTCCTTTTATTTTGGTATTCTGGCTGGAAGTGGTTTGTTTTTGATTCTATTTGTTGGGTTTGGGTTTCAGTTCTTGTGTTTTCTATACTTGAATTGTAAGCTGCTACAAAATGTTGTGAATTGGAGACATATTAATAAAATAAATAAAATATATTAATATATAGTTACATGAACATTTGCTATGTTTCTAGACACAAACCATATTGTTGATAATTTTAAAATCTATCCAACCAGACAATGAGATATATTAAGAATTATTATCAGAAATAGAATTAGAATGTTTGTCTATGTGAATCGTTCATTTGATTTTCTAAACAGCATTGAAAAGACAACATATTAAAGCAAATTATATACCCGATAACTATATGTTTGGGGGAAAGAAAAGAGAAATGATAAGTATCTCACCTTCTCCCCACCCCCGATAACACTAGAGCCTCATTTTGCCTATAATATGATATTCTTTGTTCAAGGCCAAGTCATGGTACCAGGGGAGGATCTGGATACCTTATTTATTTATTAAATGTATATATCACCCATCTGACTATTGAAAACAACTAGGTGGTTTACAATGCACTAAAATAGGAACATAAAAATACAGTTATAAATATAAAAATAATTAAAATTACAGGAATTAGAGGAAAAGAATAAAAATCCAGGGCTCACGCAGAGTGATGATGGTGCCTTCGTCTGTCACAGTACCAACCAGTCTGTTAGCATCTCAATCAGACCCCCATACCAACTGGCACAGCCAGGTCTTAAGGCCCTTTTTGAAGGCCTCACCTCCAAAGTATTCCAAAGGGCAGGGCCACTGTGAAAAAGACTCTTTTCCTATATACCACTAACTGAGATTCCTTGGCTGATAGGATCTGCAGTAGGCTTCTTCTGCCAATCCCATTGGGGCAAGATAGTTCTTCATATATCCTAGACCCATGCCATAAAGGGCTATTCCTTATGACTTTAAAAGACTGGAAGGAAAACTAATTCTATGTTTTAATTATTCAAAGAATTGATTTATTTTGGAAAGTGTAGCTGCTTTTGCTCATGCAATCCATCTGAAGAAGTACATCATCTCATTATCAACTATATATTTGTTTAGACACAAATCTTATATACTTTGCCATGCCATCCCACTATTTCAAATATTGGCAGATGAATGCAAAAGACATGGCATTTTGAGTTATGAAACCTCCATCCTGAATTGCTTTAAAGATCTGCAAATATTTTGACCTTCTGAGCTCACAGAGAATATTTTGAATGTTCCTACCTTAAAAGAATAGACTTTTTTTTAAAAAATGTCCTGAATTGAGGACAAAATGAAATGATTTCCTTCCATATTATTTCAAGGGTTCTAAGAGGCCACGATTGCCTTTGTTTGTAATTTCTTTCAGCTATTTAGAGTTAGATTGCCTTTGTTTGTAATTTCTTTTAGCCATTTAGGGAACATATTAGCTCATAACATAAAAAGTTCTTTTGTTGTCACTAGCTGGAATTAACTATGGGAAAGAAGGATGGAAATCATCAGGAAGGGTGTACATTTAGAGATTGGTAACTATTTCAGACAATTTACACCTGTACATAAATTTCCTTCAACTGGGAAATTAGAGTTCATAATTTTATTTTAAGGCATGCTGCCAAATATAAGAAATCTGTACTGTGTCTGTGCATTACAGACAATATGTTGGGAGATAGATTTTCTCAGAGCAGGAATCCTGAAAATGTCAGTAACTATCATTTAGCACTGAGTATGAGAAACACAAAGCAGGGCTTCTGTTAAGCCTTGGAAAGAACAGAAGGAAATGGTGCTGGACTTAAATTCAAGAGGGTATATAAGAAATATCAGCAGCCTAGTAATTGAAATCAATTCTGACTGAAGTGGCTTCAGATTTTTTACTAGCTTTGCCATGTTGAGTTTTCCAGGAAGCTTCAGCCAAGTTTTTGCCAGCCTAAGGGTGGTTTGCCATTCATTACACACCCTTTTTCTTTGACAAGGTTGAAATCTGAGCACATTCTTTCTGATCTTATACCATTGTTATTTAGTTACACAGTTCTAGAGCACCAAATAGTGCCCATATTTATTTAGGTTTATGAAGCAGAACCTATTTCTATGTCTTGGGAGTTGATCACACTTTTTCAGAACTTGGAAAGGTGTATTTTCCCTCCATGTTGCTTCAGTAATACTCTATGGCATATCATATTACAGAGGTAATATGGAAATGTTCACATGGAAATGTTTGTCAGTTCTCGGTATAAAGTGATACATTTTCTGGGAAACATTGAGGTTATTTTTACAATGTATGTCATTCTTCTATACTAGAGTTTCTAGAATAGGGTAGAAAAAAAGTATAAGTAGCTTTCACTTTTAGAACAACATGGTAATCAGGTGAAGCAAGAAATTAACATAACTTTTACAACTTCTATTGCAAACTTAAGTGTTGATTGTAGAAACATTACAGATGATCCCAAATTGTAGGAGCCCTACTGCTATTTCTGGATCATTTTATTCTTTAAAGTGAAGAAAACAATGCTTGAATTGCCAGTTATTGCTTTATGAAGGCAATAGGAACACAATATTTTCACTATATCTAGAATACATGCTGTATGCTATACATAGTATGTAAAGGTGTATGTCAATTTCATAATCAAGTAATTTTTTTCACCTGCCTCAAAAGATTTCCAAGTCTTGAATGTTTCAAAGTTGAAATTCTATGGACAAAGTTACTAACAGGATATAAACTATTTGTTGCTAGTATATTAGCTGATGCAGATTTTAGTTTGCAGACTAAAAACTTCAGCTGATAAAACAAAAATTAATAATGATTCATATCTGTATTCCATATGGAATCTATGAGACAGTTTTATTTCCTTTTTTAAAGAAATATTGAGTTCAAAAAGAAAAGTAAAGAAAAGAAACTGGAATAGAGGAAAATAAAGCTTCTCAGTTTGGGATACATGTAAGAAAAGCCATTCATCTTATGACCCATCCTCATTTTTATCTGCCTAAGACATGACAAGATATTATCAATTTAATTAAACATAATTATATATGGAAAACTAAGCTCAGCTAGCAGCCAAAAACTCTCACACAAAAATATCTAGTCTCGAAGATAAATAATTCAACATAACAAAACATGGGAAATATTTCTGGATAATTAAATATTTTAAATCATTTTCACACATGCATACTTAAATTAAGGAAAACCTTCAGTTAAAGTATAATTGATGTTTTTAGTCCACGGGTCTGCTCTGACATAACATTTAAATGTACAGTTTGTTGAAGACAGTGCAAAGAAATCAATGCTGAAGGGTAGTGATATTAAACCTTGGCACAGTCTGTGCAAATTCATCCACTGCTTATTTTATTATACTTGCAATCTAGTTTCAGACATACTCTTGTATTTGTTCTTCACTTTTTTACAAATAAAAGTTTTCTAAAATCTGCTGGCAAAATGGAGAAGAGGTAATGCTCATAGATTTCCCCCTGCATTCCCATCTTTCCTATTCTTGACTTCCTGCAAAAATCTGTTCAGAAGACTTGGGGACCTTCAAAGAATGTGATAGGTGGCAGTGAGGCATATGAATATCTTTTTAAAGGCAGGCATTCTTTAAGATAACAGATCTTAGTGATAAAAACTGCCACCATAGTTTGAGTCTGGCAAGTCTAACTATCTGTACATCTGAAAGCAGAAACTGAGTCATACCATACTTCCATAAGAAGTTGACACAATATAAGCTACATGGTAATCTAAAGTTTTATATATATGAAGTTTTATGTACATAGTATTATACACATAGAGAGACATATGAGACATAGAGAGACATATGATTAAGAAAAATAATCAAATTGTTCTATAGTGTTATTAACTGACTAGTCAAAATCTACCCTTATATCCATTTATATGAACTGCATAGATAGCTCAACCATTACATATTAACTGGAAGGTTAGAACTATTGCCTTTATAATCTCATTGTTAGGATTTGACAGTTCTGATGAGTTACACTAGGATGTTCTGGGAAAGAACATTTGAGGAATGTTAGGTTTTTAGGATCTACCCTTGCTAGTTTATATCATAATACATACTGTCACTGGTTTTTAACCCTTGCTTTTTACTGTATATTATTAGAGCTGTTTGAAGTAGAACAGCCTAGAAATAGCAGCAATAAGTAAATAAACAATAAATACATTTTTATCACAACTTGCTATTCCAGGCCAGAAGTTAAATTTTTTGCATATCTAGTTGTTCTATTCAGCACAACATTTAAAAGTATGTTTCAAATTGTTATTCTCAAACAGAAGTGTATATAGGTTATACGGGAACAGATGTTAGAGAATGGCTATGCCTTGTTGAAACTAATTAATATTATTACATTTCTTTTACAAGATGATTATAATAGACTCCCTATTCTTTATACCCCCATAAATTATTCTGTTAGATAAATCAAAGATATAGCCTGCATTTTGAACTTACTGTGGAAAAGTAATTAGAGAACGAGTGTAATGCTAAAAGAATAGCAGAATTCATATAGAATCACTGAGAGAACTAGAAGTACATTCTAATCTCAACTAGGCTGTACTATAGGTTGACATAATCACACTACAGATAGCAAGGTCTAGAATCAGCCTTCAAAAAGAATTATATTTCAAGCAAGTTTTCACATTCACATTGTCAAAAGTGTCACACAAGGACTATAAGCCTGAGCACTGCAGTATTGAAAAAATTTTAAACTTTGATACAAAAATTGTTTCATTTTAATAACTATGTTTTAATGTATACTCTCTGGCCTTCCAGATGTTACCAAATTGTAGAAGCCAAGGGTGAAGGATATTGGATACTATAACTCTGCATCACAGAAAGGCTACAGGCTGCAAACAGACCATCTTTCAAAGGGAAGCTTCAATTTCCTAGAAAGTTGCATTCATTCCCTGCCCTCACTGCCTTGGTGAAATTTCCAAGTCTTTTGCTACTGAAGGCAAAAGGAGAACAAGTGTAGGATTTATGCCCCAGACACCAGCACTTTGACAGATATTCCAATCAAGGTCAGTGTAACTCATTCCTCCAACTTCTTTACTTCCAATAGTGGCCCCAAACAGAGAGACTTTTCAGGATCAACTTGACTGGCCCCTCTCACTGAATGCCTTCCAGCTATATCAGATCATCAAGATAGCCCCATGCTCACCTCTTTTAGGCTGAAGAAAGACTATTTAGGAGGTGCTTGTAAGTTTGCTCTCTTCATTTTTCCTTTGGAGAGGACAAGACATTTTCAAACAATTACACCATTTCCCAAAGCTGACGTATAAAGGGATGAAAACCAAACAGCAATGGTCTTATTTTCCCTCCTAGCTTTTCTTCACCATAGAGGAGGATCATCCAAAGAGAGGAAGGCAGCCTGGGTAACCTGTGTCTGTCAAACTTCAGAATGTACCACTGAGGTGATGCTTCAAACCTTGTGGTCTTCACCTCACTTCACTTCACTTCACTGTTCATTCTTCCTTTATTTCTGTCTTTCTAAGCAATCAGATTGATGTTGTTACAACTCCTACAAGCAAAAAACAGAACGCAGCAGCCGTGGGGGATCTTGCTCTCTCTTCTCCCTGTGCCAAACTTTCTCCAGTTTGATAAGTGGATATTCATGCAAACCCCCAAGCCCTTAATGCTAGGCAGTCCAGTTCATCCTACTGATGCTTCTCTCTCTGCCTTACCCAGTAAACTAGGCTATTTATTCATTTATTTAATTCTGTCTTTATTATTTTTATAAATATCTCAAAAGACAGTGAACATACCTAATACACCTTCCTCCTCCTATTTCCCCACAGTAACAACCCTGGGAGGTGACTAAGCCGAGTTTACCCAGCTGGCTTTGTACCTAAGATGGGATTAAAACTCACAGACTCCTGGTTTCTAGCTTTCTGCCTTAACCTAGTTTAGGAGCCCCAAATGAACCACAATAGCATGAAGTGAATTCCAGAGCATCAAACATGCAATTTATTATTTTTATTTTTAATTATTTTTAATTTTTTGTTGGATGATGGACATATATTTATCCCAAGCATCTTTAAACTCAGTTACTGATGATTGATCCACTACCTCTGCTGGAAAGTTTTTCTAAGCTTCCACTACTTTTTCTGTGAAGTAATACTTTCTTAATATTACTTTTGAACTTCTCTCCTGTCAGTTTACGGTTAGGCATGTGTTCTTTATTTTTGCTTAATATTCAAAATACTGCCTTCTAAACTTTATTGACACCCTTAATATATTTAAAGATTTTAATCATATACCACCTTTCCCTTCTATCCTTCAGGCTGTACATATTCAATTCCTCCAATGTCTTCTGATATGTTTTGTCCCTCAGACCTTGCACCATTTTGCTTGCCCATCTCTGGACTCCCTCAACCTTATCAGTATATTTCTTTAAGTGAGGTCTCCAGAACTGGACACAGAATTCCAAGTGAACTCTGACTAAAGCCTTATATAGTAGGATTAGGATCTCCTTTTTTCTGCTGATCCCTTTGCTCACTACCCCAAAATATACCCCTAATGTAGTCTTGAGTGTTGAAGCTAACATGCCAATATTAAGGCTCAGTCCTGGACTAGGATTCTAATCTCAGGATTTTAGAATTATGTTTGACCCTACAGGCCTGATGCCTTTGCTGTTGTGAGACAGCTACCAGTCTCATTGGCACCATAGCTATATAGCCGAACTTTGCAGTCTTGGCCTCTTTCCTGAATATTTAGGCCAATTAACCCTGGAATCAATAGTTAAAGAGAATCAGGGACTTTGGTCATCAAAATGATATCTCCAGTGCCCCTGAATTCTATTGCCAAATGTCAAATAGCCACAGGGCATCTATACAATCTAATGCTAAGGAAATAGAGATGAGCCTTTTCCAGAGTCCACTTTGATGCCTTCCTATCAGTTTCACTGGTGGGAAGATTTCATGGGACTCTATTTGCAGAGACTTTGCTCTTGTGGATCCAGCAAGGTAGAGTTTCTCACTCATGTTTCTTATACAGTATCCTTTTTATGATGCCCCAAAATGTGAACTGATCACCACAATCATTTCCAAATATAATGACCACACTAATAAATTTTATGTTTATTATTTTTAAGGGATGCTAATCCCACACTCACATACCAGGTGGCCAATCTCATTTAATTCATCTACTCAGTAGGGATTTGAATCAATCTCTACCATCTTGGTCTTCCATTTGGAATGTCAGAAGATGGGTTTATTCTATCTTTCTAAGGTACTTTTATCTATTAATATATACTACCATACAATAGATAAGTTGTCAGAATTGATTACATTATTAGCTGTGGCAAATAAAAACATTCATCTGTCCTTTGGTCAGAATAAAATTGCTAGTATGTATCATTAAGTACTGAATGTCTTGCACAGAAAATGCTTTGCAGGGGACTTCAAAAATATCAAAAATAAGATATAGAATTGAATGTGTTTGTGTGTAGTGTGTGATATTTTGCAAGGCCACAAATTCCAAAGGGTAGAGAAAGATTATCACAGAAATACAGAAACATTATTATATTGTTTACAAATCACAATAATTCCTTAAAGTTCAAAGTAGAATCTTTGTTTTTCTATCTGTAACTGATACATTCAAACAAAAATAATAAAGCAGCCTGACTAATACTTAAAATAGCTCAGATACAATTAAAAAACGTATTTCATTTACAAGATACTTCCATCAGGTATCAAATGGCATTCAAAGAGCAAAATTTAAATTGTCTGCTTCCAGTTTATCTTGCAATCAAAAATATACATCTCAGAAGTATTAACAATGTTATTTAAAATCATACTTTCATGAAAAGTTCTGTTTAGAAACATTTAACTGAAAAAAAATAAATGGTATACTGTAAACAGAATGAGAATTGCCCACAAAACAAAAATTAAAAGATAACTAACATTTGTTAACTCAGAAAAATCCTTTCCCTCTCATCCCTCTTGAGTCTCGGCAAATACCAATTTAAAATAAGTCTTGTGTAACTCAAATTTTGACTTTCTTTAGGGCAAACACTACAAATGACCTCAATTCTAATTTACCTACCTTGAAACATTGGCAATAGCATTGGAAGTACTATCTTTACTCAGATGGAGATCTGGCAATAAATTTAATGATGTTTGACTTCAGATAAATGTAAGATAAATGTAAGTTGACATATAAAACTTTTAACATAGAAGTTAAAAATTATAAAGGAGTTTATGAATAATTTAGATTGAATCAGGTAGCTCATTTAGAATTGCATAAATGAAAATGCTACAAGATTTATTAGTCAACCCTTCTAAAATTATTGATTTTCTGAAGGCAAATTAAAACATATGTATTCCTCATTATCTATACTTTTCAGCCCTCATATAAATTACTAAACCTTTTGAACTTGGTTGTTTGTCACTAATAGGCACAAATCATCAGAAACATATAATGTGGAATTTAAAGCAGGCTGCAGGCTATTATTGCTAAATGACTAAATTATTCAAAATATATGCACGAAGATAAACCAGGGCAGACATAACTAGTCATTTACTAAGCTGCCTATAAAGGAATATTGGGTTTCTAGGACTAGTTTTGAGGCAAAGATGAAGAATTCATACCATTTAGTTGGATGAGATAGCTAACCTTTATTTTTAGCAGTAGCAAACTGGGTGGGGTTTTTTTGTAGCAGAAAATAAAAGTCTACTCACGTGTTTCTATTAATTTGTCTGATAAGAATTTTTAAAGGAATAGAGCTGAGACATTTTTTATGTTGATTTAGCAACAGCAACCTTCACCAACATTCATGCAATAGATACAGACAAGGATCCACACACTGCATTAAGTAACTGATTGTTTTACATATGGTTTATACAACAAACGATGGTGGTCTACCTCAGTGGTTCTTAACCTTTTTGAATGAATCGCCCCCTTGAGCCAATGAGGAAGTTGTCATCGCCCCCCTCCCCCAACATAACCTCTCAATCACACTTGCGCTTCCTCTCTCTCTCTTTCCTCTTTCTCTCTTTTTCACTTTCCCCTCTCCCTCTTTCTCTCTTTCCTCTCCCTCCCTCCCCCCTCTCTCTCTCCAGGTGAGGAGAGAGAGAGAATGAAAGGCAGATGGCGCTGAAGGGGCAGGGAGGGGGGGCAGGAGGCAGCAGAAGGCGCTGAAAGGTGCCCGGGGCACCACGGACCGGACCGGCGAGACGCGTGGCTGGCTCGGCTGCCCAGGGAGCGGCCCAGAGATGGCCCAGGGAGTGATGCCCCCGCCGGCCCAGTTGGGACTGGAGCGAGAGACGTGGCTAGGGAGAAGCGCCTGTGCTGGATGGCAGCGGAAGGGAGGCTGGGTTCCGGATGGCTGCTTTTCACGGCCAAACACCAGATGCTAGGCAATTGACTGGGGCGGAACAGCGGGGTGGGGGGAGGCTATGTAAAGCGCATCTCCCCAAGCCGGTCCGGTCAGCAGTCCCGGCTGGGGCATCGCTCCCTGGGCCATCCCGGGCCGCTCCCTGGGCAGCCTCCCCCCACCCCACTGTTCCGCCCCAGTCAACTGCCCAGCATCCAGCGGCCATCGCACAGCCAGACGCTGATGTGTCACAGATCACTGGAAGCGCCGCGCGGTGCGGAGCGGCCCCAGCTCCTCCAGCACGACGGACCTACCGGCGGCACGGGAATCTCCGGCGTCGGTCCCGGCGGGAGGCGGATCGTTGCCCCGGTTCTGACCGAGGACGCCAGCGGTGCGGGAGGTTTGGCGATGCAGCTGATGGGGGGCGTTCCGCGGATGCCCCGCGACTTGAGCCTGGGGATGCCAGCGGTGTGAGGGGCGGCTTGGTGATGCAGCCGACGGGCGGGGCATTCCGCAGATGCCCCGTGGCCCGCGGCTTGAGCCCGGGGACACCGGCGGCACGTGGGACGGCCTTCCAACGTGACCGTGAGCCGGGGCATCCCCGCAGGCCCGACGGACAGCAGAGCTGGGTACCTCCAGCGGCGACAGGGGGTCTGACGAGGCCACCGCAGGCCAGGAGCTGCTGGAGGCACCCAGCTCCACTGCCCGCCGGGCCTGCGGGGACGCCCCGGCTCACGGTCACGTTGGCAGGCCGTCCCACATGCCGCCGACATCCCCGGCTCAAGTCGCGGGCCACAGGGCATCCACGGAACGCCCCATCGGCTGCATCACCAAACCTTCTCCTGCACCACCGGCGTCCTCGGTCGGAACCGGGACAACGATCCGCCTCCCGCCAGGACCGATGCTGGAGCCTCCCGTGCCGCCGGTAGGTCCATCGTGGAGGAGTTGGGGCCGCTCCGCGCCATGCAGCGCTCCCAGCGATCCGCGACCCATCGGCGTCTGGCTGTGCGACTGGCTGTGCGGTGGCCATCACCTGGAGCGTGCTTCCCCCCTTCCCGTGAATGTCGAGCCCACGGGAGCTTGACAGTGTGGCCGGCTCAGCTGCCCAGGGAGTGGCCCGGGGACGGCCCAGGGAGCGATGCCCCCACTGGCCGCTGCCCCAGCCGGGACTGCCACCCGGGGGGCAGCAGGAGGAAGAAGGGGAGGAGGAGGAGGAGGAGGAGGGCAAGGAAGCCGGCGCCAGGCCTCAGGAGGAGGCGCTCCCACGGGTCCGGCCGGGGCTCTTCTGCTGCTGGTTGGAAAATGCCTCCCCCCCTCTCTTTCTCTCTCTCCCCCCCATCTTCTGCTCACCTCACATCCTTCGCCAACAAAGTAGCCGGGACTCTGGCGCACCTTCCCGGCCAGCTGGGCCAACGGTCCTGCCGGCTGGGGATCGCAGGGGCTGCTCTCCCTCGGGGCCGCGGCTTGCGGGAGGGCTGGCCCGCTCAGCTGAGGCTCTGGCGGGCCGCTCCCAGCGGGGATCCCGGGACTTCCCCACGTGGCTCCCCGGCCACGTGCACCTCGGACGGGGCCAGCCAGGGAAAGGGACTTCCTGGCCGCGCTTCTCCCAGGGGACGGGGCACCCGGGCGCAGGGCCAATCAGGAGCCCTGCAAGGGGGCAAGTCCGCATGATAGAGAGAAGGGAAGCGCAAGTGCCTCTCTCTGTCTCTGTCTCTCTCTGCAAATGGCAGAGGAGGCTTGCAGCCGCAGGGGAAGGCTCAAAAGTGTCCCCAAAACGTCTCGCTCCATCGCCCCCATATCGCCCCCTTTTCGTTTCTTCGCCCCCACATCGCCCTTTTTCGTTCCATCGCCCCCCTGAAAAACAAAATCGCCCCCTGGGGGGCGATATCGCCCAGGTTAAGAACCACTGGTCTACCTCACATATAATCCAAAGCCATAAACTGTGATTTGTAAACTGTGATTCACATGAAATAAATCTAAACAAACCACTTAATACAAGGGGTGGCCCTGAATACAATACTATTTTAAGATATTAACTCTGCATCTCTAATAGCCCCTATAATTAATCCTTACTGTAAAAGGAACCTATTCTATTTCCTAGGAAAGGGCTGGACATTAACTCATCATCTCCAAACCTCATTTTTCTTATATGCATCTGTGGATAATTTTTGATATTTTTGACATTGATGTATTGTATATAATAAGTGGAATTTTCCTCCAATGGGATTTCCCCATGTATTTTACCAGGAAACATAGATAGGGCAGCATAGAAAAGTCAATGCCTTCCTAACCATACAAAAGAACTCCGAATTTGTTGGCGATGTCCATTTTGTTCTATAAGTTCCTGGTGACGTAACCCTAACCCTAAGTGGAATTTTCCTCCAATGGGATTTTCCCATGTATTTTATCAGGAAACATAGATAGGGCAGCCTAAAAAGTAAGTGCCCTCCTAACCATACCCAAGTATTCCAAATTTATTGGCGATGTCCATTTTGCTCCATGAGTTCATGGTGACCTAACCCTAACCCTAACTGGAATTTTCCTCCAAGGGGATTTTCCCATATATTTTACCAGGAAACATAGATAGGGCAGCCTAAAAAGTAAGTGCCCTCCTAACCATACCCAAGTATTCCGAATTTGTTGGCTATATCCATTTTGCTCTATGAGTTCATAGTGACCTAAAACTAACCCTAAGTGGAATTTTCCTCCAATGGGATTTTCCCATGTATTTTACCAGGAAACATAGATAGGGCAGGCTAGAAAAATCAGTGCCCTCCTAACCATACCCAACCACTACAAATTTGTTGGTGATGTCCATTTTGCTCTATGAGTTCATGGTAACCTAACCCTAACCCTAAGTCCATTGGTGGCGAACCTATGGCTCTTTGGAGATCTTCGAGTGACTATATATCCAAATATGCTAGTATCACAAAAAAAACCCTCATCCAAAGTACACTTTTGAGGCATGTCATTTATTTAATACTCATCTATGAGAAGATAGCCTACAAATTATACCCTTTTTCATAACAAACAGATTAAATGCTTAAATGAAAAACTCAAGGAGAGAGCCAACCTAGAAATAAGGAGAAATTTCCTGATGGAATAATTAATCAGTGTAATGACTTTTCTCAAGAAAGTGTGAGTACTCCAATGCTGGAGGTTTTTAAGAAGAGATTGGACAACCATTTGTCTGAAATGGTATAGGTCTGCTCCTTGAGCAGAAGACCTCCAAGGTTCCTTCCAACTCTGTTATCAATAAAACTATTCATTCAAAATTGATGTAATTTCTAATATTGCTTTATCAATATTACCATAAAACATTTGGCTACATCATAGAGAACTGAATAATCTGATACATTTTTAAATGTATAATTCAAATACCCTTTTTGGTAAGCAGGAATTAAATCCATTGCTATCTGACAACAAAAAGAGGTAACAGCAAGAAAAGAGATTGCAGATATTGTGAAATGTGGAATTATGCATCACATTGCTTTTGTAAATAGTGAGCCACAGAAAGGATTTAGAGTTTGTTCTCTCGTTATCTATTGAAAGATTAACATATCCCCCCCCCAAAAAAAAAAGAGTATGAAGGAAAAAATAAGACAATAAGGTAATAATGTCAGAATGTCAGTTTAGGAATAACATCAGCAGCATGATTAGACTGCAATTTCTGAACAGTAAAACTGGATGATAAAATATTCAGCCTTAGAAAATCTCAGCTTTTAAACAATGATTAGGTCAGCTTCACCATTTATGCTTTATTACTTCAATCTTCTCATTAAAACATAATTTTTTAACCTTACACATTGTGTAGTATATTCCAACATCAGTCTCTGGCATTTTCACTAATTTTAGGTTGACTAAAACACCATTGTCTGAAATCCTGGAAACTACTTTCACTTTGTGCAGAAAATAGGTTTAATGAATCTATTGAGCTAGGTCTTGATTCCATGTCTAGATCCTAATTGTATATTTCACAATATGAATGGATCTAAATGGGCAAACGATGTGGCCTTCCAAACTCAGAAAATATTTCTGGAATGGACAGTACTTCAAATAAGAAATATTTGAAGTAGCACTATGTTGCATTGTGTTTTGAGCAACCCAAAGGATTTAAACCAACTTTAATGCTTGTTTCAAAGAAAGATTCTATAGTATTTGTGCATTATAACATCAGTAAAAATCAAGTTTTTTTTTTATTCTTCTTGAAAACATGTTTATGATAGCTTCAATTTCCTTTTAAGTTTTCTTCAGTATTACAGATCCACATTCTTTTAACTTACCTTAAATTCTGAAGGTCTGATTTTAAAAATGGTGCCATGTTCTGGGGAGGATTACTTCCATGAGGATGACATCTGAAACCATCTTCAACAACCAAATAATAGACTCTCTGAATAACCACTTGGACTTGGATCGCAGTGCTTTCAGTTGTCCCTTGCATCTCCACAACATCAAGAAGAGAGTCATTCAAGGAAATAACCGATGCCTTGGGTTCAATATTGAAACAATTCTCTGTACTTTTAGAAGTCTTCATATTGGAACAGGAAATCTATTTTAAAAAATCCTCAAATTACTACACAAATATTGGGAAATTAATTATCACATTTTTAGAAATCCAAAGGCCAAACTATACAGGTTAGTTCTTCTTGGTTTACCAGAATTGGTGAAACAGTTCCCAGTGATAAATATGGCAGCAATAGCCTTAAAACGCAGGGCTATAAAATTGGGATCATACTCATTTATTCAGAAGTGAAAGACATGCAATGCCTCCATCTTGCTGCCTTTAACTGTGTTTTCAGAATGTATTCCAGAACTAGTTGGATATCATCCTTATATTAAATCAATTTATGTTTTGGATAACACTGAACAAAAACTAGGCTATGTCCATTTCTAAAAATAGAGAATTTAGCTTCAGTGTAAAAGTAGCATGAGGCCTAAACACATTTGTTTTTATGAAATACTCCCATATATTTATACATTATGTACCAAGGAAAGTAAAAGCATCAAGGAGCAATCATTAAACAGATAATAGAACATTATTCTATTGAAAAAAACTTTAACAGGAAGGTTTAAGAGGAAGACTAATGAAGTACTTGGTTCAAGCTTAGCATAAGAGAAATATGAAAATAATGGCAGATGATTAAGATAATAAAATGATTTATTAAACTTGTAAGATTATTTAAAGCAGAGTCAAATCCAACCCAAGAGTGGACCTTCAGCCAAATTCCATCTTCCTTAACCCTTCCTCCATTTAGAAAGAAGATTGCCTTCCCTCTGTGCCATGGATACTTTTACATATACCCAAGTCAGTGGGCTTCAAAACGCACAAGAGCCAGCACAACCACACAGGTCCCTCACATACCCAAGGACTCAAAAGGCTAGTACTGCTCACTATTCTACTTTTTCCCAGTTCTACTACACCTCCTCCTACTGCTCCTTCAATTATTACTCCTTATGAGTTCTACTGCCGGAGAACAGTATTTCTTTCTATCTGCTTTGGGCTTCTTCAGGCTGCTTTACAAATACTCACAAATACCAGGACCCCTAGTTACCTCTCTGCTCTGCTCTGCTTTTACAACCAACAATTGCTGTACAGGCTAGGAACAGGACTTAAAGGGACAGGACAACAGAAGGTGCTGGCCATTTTGTAGGCAGTCTGTCCTCTCACAAAGGACAGTCTTTTTCCATTTAAAAGAAGTCAAACTTTTGTTCCCACCTGCTTTTATACAGAAAAAATCCCACTCCATTCAAAAAGAAGTAGGAAAAGATAATTCCCTATCCCATCTACACGAAGTGTCTTTATGCAAGAAAAGGCATGGAATCACTAGCTCCTATGTCCTTCTGCAGAAATCAAGAGATTCTTTCAGTGATATGATGGTTTGCTTTTCAAGTCCTCCTATATAGGCAGGGTTTTTAAAAAAGGGACATGATTGTTATCCAGGCCTCTTTGAGCCACACAAGGTCAATAGATCTGCCAGTACTACTTTAGACTAATTATCTTCCGTAGTAAATTATTCTGGCTACTTATTATCCCAACTCATTTTCTATCTAGAGGAAAGAGAAAAAAGTCTGCAAGAGAAAAAATAAGGTCACAAACATAGCCCTCTGTAAAAATTGTTTACGTTTTTTAAAACATGAACTGTTTGAGAAGGCAGAGATCAATAAATATTTATTTGAATCAGGAGGAAGTGCTAATTCCTGGTAAAGAAACCATACTTTGGGAAAATGGAGCTTATAAAACACATGCTTAGTGTTGAAAATTATACATTTAAAGCTTCCCAATTTACTTGTATCTTTCTCCTACAAAATGCATTTGTATTTATATTTAATTTCTCCAAACTGATTAATAAGTAAAATAAATGTAAGATTTCTTTAAAATATATCACAAAATAATAAATTACAATTTTGGAGGAGAATAACAAAAGAAAACTCTCTCCAGATCACATGCATTTTTTATTGCAACTTACAGTGAATATAAAAACTCTACACACCCTATCAAAATGCCAGGTTTTTGAGATGTAAAAAAATCAGATCAAGATAAATCACTTCATAATTTTTTCCGTCTTTAATATAACATATAAACTGCATAATTCAATTGAAAACAAACTGAAATATTTTAGGGAGAAAATAACGATAAAAACGTATTAACAATGTGGTTGTATAAGTGTGCACATCCTTAAACTGATATTTGTTGAAGCACCTTTTGAGTTTGACAGCATTCAGTCTTTTGGGGTAGGAACTTATCAGCATAGCACATCTTGTCCTGGGAATCTTTGCCCACTCTTCCTTGCAAAAGTGGTCCAAATCTGTCAGACTGTAAGGGCATCTGCTGTGCACAGCCCTCTTTGGGTCACCCCAGATTTTCAATTGGATTCAGGCCCAGGCTCTGGCTGCGCCACTCCAAAATTTTGATCTTCTCTGGGGGAATCTATTCTTTTGTTTATTTGGAGATATGATTTGGGTCATTGTCCTACTGAAAAATGAAATTCCTATTCATCTTCAGCATTTTAGCAGAGAAATGAAGATTTTGCCTCAAAACTGATTACTATTTGGAACACTTCATAATTCCTTCCATCTTGACTTAAGTCTCAGTTCCAGCTGAAGAAAAATAGTCCCAAAGCATAATGCTGCCACCACCATGCTTCACTATGAGTATAGTGTACTTTTGGTGATGAGCAATTATTTTTATGCCAAACATACTTTTTGGAATTGTAGCCCAAAAATTCAACCTTAGTATCATAACACATTTTCCCTCATGCTTTTGTTGGATTTGATGTACATTTTTGCAAACTGTAGCCACCCTTGGATTTTTTTTTTTAGAAGGAAAGGCTGCCATCTTGCCACCCTACCCCAAGGCCAGACATATGAAGACTATGGAAATTGTTGTCACATGTAGTACACAACCAGTACTTGCCAGATATTCCTGCAGCTCCTCTAATGTTGCTATAGCCTCTTGGCAGCTTTTCAGACCAGTTTTCTTCTTTTTAAATCAGGTTTGAGGGACATCCAATTCTTGGTAATGTCACTGTTGTGTCATATTTTCTCCACTTGCCTGTCCTCATTGTGTTCCATGGTATATCCAATGCCTTGGAATATTTTTTATACCCTTCTTCTGACTGATATCTTCCAACAAGGAGATCCATTTGATGCTTTGTAAGCTCTTTGTAGAACGTGGCTTTTGCTGCCAGAGGCAAATGAGTGCAGGTAGTCCTCCACTTATGATAACTGAGCCCCAAATTTCTGTTGTTAAGTGAGACATTTGTTAAGTGAACTTTGCCCCATTTTACGAACTTTCTTGCCATATTTGTTAAGTGAATTACTGCAGTTAAGTTAGTAATATAGTTAAGTGAATCTTTTTTCAGTGCCATTGTAACTTCGAACGACCACTAAACAAACTGTTATAAGTCAAGGACTACCTGTATATGTCAAACAAATCCTACTAGAAGAGCTGAAATTTACGTGGGCTTGATCAGAGTCACTTTAATTGATGGCAGGTGTGTACTGACTATTATTTAACATTAGTTTGAATGTGACTGGTTAATTCTGAACATAGAGACATCCCTACTTATAAGAGGATGTGCACACTTATGCAACCATGTTATTGTAAGTTTTTTATTGTTATTTTTGCCCCTAAAAGATTTCAGGTTGTTTTTCAAACAACAGTGTTTTTCACTGTTGGCAAAGTGCTCGCCTAGAAACTGTGGAGACTGTGTTTACTCCCACCTGAGGTATGAAAACCAGCTGGGTGACTGTAGGCCACTCACTGAGAGTCGAACCCACCTCACAGGGTTGTGAGGAAAACAGGAGGAAAAAGGAGTATTAGGTATTTCTGCCACCTTGAGTTACTTATAAAGTAATAAAGATGGGATAAAAAAAATCTGACAAATAAATAAAATACATAAAGTCACAAATGGCAACCACAGGACCGCAGACATGCCGCGATGGCCAGAGCTATCAGAACCAGTCATAAGTACAGTTCTTTCAGCCCCCGCCCACCCAGGAGTTTGAATAGTTGCTGAACAAATGATCATTAAATGAAGACCACTTGTACTAGACTGGGGGGGGGGGAATGCTTGTAAAAATTATATGAAACCTGTTCCTTATCAAACATTCAAATTTGCTCAAATGGGAACATATACAAATTCATGGGTTCATTATTTTCAAAAATGTATTCATCAATTTATTATAAAGCATTAAATCACAAAATAAACTTTACCTGATTAACTGCAGGTGTTAAAGAGCAACTGTCTTTTATACCAGATAAATTAAATATCCAGGCTAAAGATACATTCCTTTTAGCAAGCAATGGCTCTTGCAAAAGGGGCTTGTCCATATCAGTAGATATATCTGTTGATGCTTTAAGAGTGACCTTTTGACTGAAATATGTATTCAAGATAACTGGAATATTTTCATTCTGCAGAAAGAGTTTTTGCCTGAAATAATGGATACATTTTGTTAACTTTCAAATTATTTGAATGAGAATCTACTTCAGTTTTATGTATCAATTGCTTTCCTACACTTAAACACAATGAATGAAAATTATTTGTTTTAACAATATGAAGGTATTAAAATTTATTTTAATTTAATTAGTTTAACAAAATAATTAATAATGAGCTCAGTTTTAGCTATGTAAAGACATAAAATATTGACTGAATGACACCAAAGGATAATTGCACTTCAACATATTTCAAATTTGTATTCTAAGATTTCCTTGCTTCCTTAAAAAAGTATTTAAAATCATAACGTTAGCACAAATGAGTAATTACAGAGGTTTTATTTGTACTTTTTTTTCAAAATACAATTCCATATATACAAAATGTATTATTGTGAAAAGAATGCACACAAATAATTTTAATGAGATGTGATTATACAACACTTGTGAATAAACCCAGAAAGTTGAAATCAATTATAAGCAATTTGAATTAAGAAAAATTCTAATACAGTGGTTACTCAAACTTCTAAAAATAGCACAACAGAAACTTTTCCTACACTTAATATTCTATATTCAAACTTTTCTTATAGGATAATAGTAGCAAAGAAAGCAAATTAAGATTATGTTTAATTGTATTTAGGTCCTCCGCTTACACTTAATCAGGATATTTAATCTTACTTTACAAGTAAAAGAAAGAAAACAGTAAAAAAAACTATATATCCTCTGCCTCTACCCAAGGCCCCAGCTCGACAGCTGCATAAACAGAACCATTTGGGATGGTAAAAACAACAAAATGGGAATGTACAGTATATGGCAAAGTAAGTGTGTGACTGGACCAAATCTTAAAATCAGCAAGATATATAGTTTAAGTGAGTCAATTTTATTATCCATATACAACCATTAGTGAAAGTTAAATAAAAATGATGAGAAACAAAACATTCTGGCATGATGAGAATCATGTTTTTTTGCTACTGTTGGAGAGCTGCATATTTTCAAATTGGCACATGAACAGGCCACTGCCTTTTCTCCCAAAAGAAGTACAATACTGAGAAATAGAAACCAGTATAGTGCAAGAATAGATTCTATCATTACAGGAAGTCCTCGACTTATAACAGTTCGTTTAGTAACCATTCGAAGTTACAATGGCACTGAAAAATGTGACATGACCATTTTCACAGTTACAACCTTTGCAGCAGCTCCATGATCATGTGATCAAAATTCAGATGTTTGGCAACTGGTTCATATTTATAACTGTTGCTGTGTCCCAAGATCACGTGATCACCTTTTTGCCATCTTCTGACAAGTCAAGACAATGGGGTAGCCAGATTCACTTAAGAACTGGGTTACTAACTTATCAACTGCAATGATTCACTCAACAATTGTGGCAAGGAAGGTTGTAAAATGGGGCAAAACTCTTAACAAATGTCTCATTTAACAACAGAAATGTTGGGCTCAATTGTAGTCGTAAATCGAAAACTACCTATATTCTTATAATTATATTTATTATTATAGTCCAAGGCACTGTCCAGGATTCTTTAGAATATAAAAAATGTAAGTTTTAAGAAATAAGTACCATTTGCTGTGTATGATGGCATCATTTATTTTTTTTTAAAAAGGATTTATTTTTAGAAAAGCATTAAGAACAGTTTTAAAATCTAGCCTATACCTTTCTATTTATTTTTACAGGATCAGTTAAAATTGATTAATTTATATCTACCATTCTCTTAAATTATGTGGGTTACACTCCATATCCTAAAATTAGAGCAAAACAGGGGCAAAAGGCAGATATCATCCAAATATATGAAGGTCTCTAGTTTATTATAGTAACAAAAACATTGATTTTCTTAGAAAATAATTTCCCTCAAAGCATTAAGAGATGTCTACATATTTTGGAGTATTCCTGGATTTAAAGTGCCTTGATTGATGTAACAGAACAGAAATAACAGAGTTGGAAGGGACCTTGGAGGTCTTCTAGTACAACCCCCTGCTCAGGGAGGAAACCCTGTAACAGTGGTGGCGAACCTATGGCACGCACCCCAGCCCCACCTCCCCCTGCGGCCCCCTCACCAGCAGCCTCCCCGGATGAGAGTTGCCCCGGGCGCGGCCCACATGGACCAGCGTAGCCAAGGACATGGCAGCCGGGCAGCAAGGACAACACTCCACCCTCGCGTCCCATCGCACGCAGATGATGGTGCGGGGCGCGGGCAGAGCCACCATGGCGCTGCAGGGCCGCCCGGGCGATCTGCTATGGTGGGCCGTGGAGGCGGTAGGTGGCCCTGTGGGCGAGCAGGGCGGGGGCGGAGTGGTTTTGGGGCACTCGGTGTCTAAAAGGTTTGCCATCACTGCCCTATAACATTTCAGACAAATGGCTGTCCAATCTCCTCTTATAAACCTCTAGTGATGGAATACCCACAACTTCTGATGGCAAGTCGTTCCACTGATTAATTGTTCTAACTGTGAGGAAATTTCTCCTTAGTCCTAGGTTGGTTCTCTCCTTGATCAGCTTCCATCCATTGTTTTTTGTTCTGCCTTCAGGTGCTTTGGAGAATAGCTTGACCCCACCCTTTCCCTTGTGGCAGCCCCTCAAATACTGGAAGACTGCTATCATGCCACCCCTAGGCCTTCTTTTCATTAAACCAGACATATCCAATTCCTGCAACCGTTCTTCATATATATGAGTATTTTTTATGATTCTGTGATTTATCTAATTATATAAAACAATGTAGAATAACATACCTGTAAATTTTAAAAAGCCAATAAAACAATTGGGAGAGATCTTGAATAAAATAAGATATTCATTTAAATGGATTCAGGAAGATAAACAATTAAGCTGAAGTTATTCTGAAGTCTTGGACAATTCCATAATACAAAGTAAAGAGGAAACTCTGAAATTGTCCTTACATAACCCCACAGCCTTGAATAATGCCCCTTTTATTCAAAGCATCATGACCATTGCCTGTTTCATAGTACGAAATTTTTACAATGAATTGTAATATTGTAATATATGAAGAATTGTAATATTGAACAATTGAAATTTCTGCTCAATTTTATAAAGTTGGGTATATATTTTGGATAATTCAACAAGATTTATTTTTAAAAAGAAATCAAGAAAAGAAAAAAAAGTGTGTGGGGGAGACTACTTCCTGACTATCAGTTACTCCGTCAATCTTTTACAAAGACAACACTTTATGGCCAACTTTAATCACTACACTACAGAATTATTAGCAGCTCAGAACAAAAATATGATAATAATATATGATATGACATAATATGATAATAAAAATATTGTAAACTTTAACTAATCTTTCAGTAATGTCAGACATTTATGATTTATATGTCATATGTAATTTATTCAGCAAATCATAGCTAAACTACACACAGAGACACACACACATACACCAAGAAAATAGGTAGTACATCTGTGGATAACCCCCCCTCAACCACCCGCCCGTGCTGAAGGCAGAACTTCCTTTCTGTACAGATAGTCCTTGGGTTATGATAGAAATTGGGACAAAGGTTTCCATTGCTAAGTGATGTGGTTTTAAAGCATGACATCACATAACTGCATCACTAAGCAACTGATATCCCAGAAGTCCCAGTAGCCATGACTGTGACATGTTAAGATTCAGGAGTCCCTGGCAAGCAAGCCAGCAGGGCCAGAAAAAGGTGACACAGATGAGCACTAGGGAGCATGGGACTTGCCATGGTGTGGGGCTTGAGGCAGAACTCAGCAGTCTCAGCCCTCTGCTGCTCCCTGGCCCTCTACTTCATATTCCAGCCTCAGCCAGAGTGTTTCAAGTCCCAGCCCCACCAGCACTAATCATCCTCAGGCCCAGGGCTACAAGCGCCGGCTGGCCAGAAGTCCTATTCAGTGCCAGCTGGCTAAATGCCCAGCACCACAGTAAGCCCCAGCAATGCTAGCCTGCCTCTAGCCTCAGCACTGGGGAAAGCCATACTATGACTCAAACTCTGTGCTTCCTAATGCCTGTCAGCAGCACCCACCATCCTGCCCACAACTCTTACCAACCAGCCTGTTTGCCTGAGACTTCAACTTTTTCCCAGTCTAAGAAGACAATGAAGGTCAGTTGGGGGCAGCAGGGGGGCAGATGTAAATGCAGCTGGGCCTGAATTTTTATCACATGATCATGGGGACACTTGACAGCCAGAACATCGAGAACCAGTCATAAGTTCATTTTTTCAATGCTATTGTCACTTTAAATAGTCACTGAATGAATGGACATAAGTTGAGGACTACTTTAATTGGCAATTGGGCAGCTTAATTTTTGCTAACTACTCAGTATGCCTCTAGACATAATTTTGTATGCCTTGTCCCTTCCAATGTTATATTTTTACATAAGTAGTTTAGATTTCCTGAATATAATATGCAAATGAAAAAAGGTGAAAGGTAATTAGTATCACATTTCTCAGGCAACATCTTCTTGCTTCTCTAGGAAATGTTACAAATGAAAACTGTGAAGTTCCTAGATTGTATAGCATTGTTCCACCTCTGTTCGTCCTTTGGGTTTAGGCAACTGGTACTGCCAACTACAATGATAAGTTCCTTTTTTAAGTTTCTACATGCTTATAAGAATGCAGGAAATAGTGACCTTGATAGGCTCTAGACAAAAATAAGCAATCCTATACAAATCATATCAGTATCTTGCTGCTGCTGGATGCCAGCCAGAAAAAAAAATGGCAGAGATGGTTGGCTGCTCTGGCCTTAGTGTAATGAACTATACTATAGTTGTTGATGTATGAGGAAGGGGGTGTATGTATTAAAGCCTGAAAACTGAATAAGGAGAAATAGTTTATATTCTCTTGTTTTAGTTTTTCACCTATGCCACACTAAATCCTCAGATTTTTTTCTCATGCATACATAAAGCACAATCATACTGCATTAACCCACAATTCAAAATATGTATGAAAAAGCCTGGATCAGAAAAGCCTGGTCTGGGGGGCTCTTTTATGACCCATCAGCTATTATACCTTTCTCATTCCTGTTTGCACCTTTTAAGTTAACTAAATATATTAAAGGAAAGATGGTACACAACAATACAAAACACCAGACTTGACATTATTTACAAAAAGGGCCAATAAAGATCCCAAAGCATTTTCAGAAAATGAAAATAGTGAGTGGCTGCTAGTATAGCAATAAAGCCATATAAATACTGTAAGTTTAACCTGCAAATGCGGGCATCTCCATTTCTATAACCTACTCCTTCACAAAGCACGATGAAGCTAATCTGCAATCATCTTTACTTTTACAGACTGAGAAACACTCAGGAAACACAAGCAGCCAGTGGCCATCCTCTTATGGAAATAAATCAATGTAGTTCTGATACTACACAGGTTTATTTAAAATTGGAAAGAACCTTTTTTCCCCTCTGTGATGCTATACCTGCAAAGGGCAGATTTCATCCCTCCCCGCAGAGGACAGAGATGGGAAAGAAAGGGATTGCAAAAAGTAATCTGTTCTTCTGCAAAGAAAGCAAAGTGATTATGCTAGCAATGGCAAAAGGGTTATGCAAGGGAGAGATTGCCTACAAAAGTTGATTTTTTTCTTTTCCTGACCCTCCCGTCCTTGCAGAGTGGAGAGATTGGAGAGAAAGGGGTTTCAAGAGAATAAGCTGTTTGTGTAGCACACCCAGGGCTCCCAGCCCCAGACTCTAGTGTGACCATATTGCTTTTAATGGGTACAAGTTAGTATACAGGCAGTGGAGCATTCTGTGCGGGGGGGGTGGTGGTGGGGGTTAGAAGGCAAATAAAACCTGAAAGTGTAAAACTAGTGTTTTGTGTCTTTCCAGCTGGAAGCACAATCACAGTCAGGTGATTTCCGACTTAACTGATTTGCTTAGCAGTGGAGTTGCCAGCCCCAATTAGGATTGCTAAGCAAGGACTACTTGTAATAACTCTTTTGAATCAGTAGATAAGATTCATTAGATAGATAGGAGATGATATGAAATAAGAATTCCTATCAATGGAAAAACAGCCTACCCACAAGCTCTTTGCAGATCTAAAAAAGAGCTTCATTCCAATAACAAATAAACCAGCAGAGAAACAGGTTTTTTAAAAGATTTTTCTTCTGCTTTATCAATTACATCATTTTCAGTATTTGCCCTTTCCTCAACAATCTGGCCTATATAGGTAAAATCTAAAGCTAAGCAGATGTATAAAACTTTTGGAGGGCAGAGGAACATACTTCATTTTCAAAATGTCAGGACTGTAGTATATGGGACTAGCACAGGGGTGTCAAACTGCCGGCCTGCGGGCCGGTTGCATCATGCAGAGGCAGCACCCACCCCAGCTCCGGCAATGCGAAAAAAGTCACGATACGTCGCAACATGTCACATGACGCAGCGAGTTTCATACCCGTGGGCTAGGACAAACAACAATTTTTCAATTTATTTCTCATCCACTTCTCATGGATTTATTAATTTTTTTCTTCGGTTGTATTAAAAATTAACATTGAACAATAATAAAATTGTACAACTGCGGTTGGGGGAGCCCGCAAACCTAGAGTTTCAGGTTTTGCATCTGTGTCCCAAAGGAAGGGGTAGGTAATATGTACTTTATTGTTTATTTATTTCAATGCACACTGCCGCCCATCTTAACATTGTGACTCTGGTGAACAGTAGTTAAAAACATGAGCTATCAATTACACTCCCATAAATATACTGTATAATTGGTAGCCAAAGTTAAAATCATCTGAATCATCAATTCAACCATCTTATAGGCTCTGTGACATATTCCATACTCCATGTCCTATGGCATAACCAGGTCTTCCAAGCTGTATGAGAGGCCACCAGAGTTGGGACTATTTAGGATAGGATAGGATAGGATAGGATAGGATAGGATAGGATAGGATAGGATAGGATAGGATAGGATAGGATAGTTGGAAGGAACCTTGGAGGTCTTCTAGTCCAACCCCCTGCTCAGGCAGGAAACCCTATACCATTTCAGAGAAATGGTTGTCAAGTCTCTTTTTAAAAACTTCCAGTGTTGGAGCATTCACAACTTCTGGAGGCAAGTTGTTCCACTGATTAATTGTTCTAACTTGAATTATTTGAATTACTGATGTTCACAAGTATTCAAAGAGATATGCCCAGTAGCAATTAGTTATAGCGGCACACATAAATGGATGAAAGACACAACCCAGCAGAAATCATACTGCTTTCACAAAGAAAATGTAAATAAATTTTATATATATTGTTATCTGACAATTATTTCCTTCTACTCTTCCAATTTTTCTAGGATCTGCGTAAAGAGAATTCATCTTAGCTTGAAGTGAACATTTGTTCACATCAACCTACTCCCCCCATATCAGGATCCAGATTTATATAGGGGAAGAGGAATGAGCTGCAATTTGTGATTGAAAAATTGTACATGCTGACATTAATCTTGTGATTGCTTTCATATCTTGTTGAATTTTTTGGTTTTTATGTATGTTTTTAATACAAGATTTAGCTTTGCATGTCAAACAAGCTAACTTGGAAACTGAAAAGTAGCACTTAAGAAAATGACTTAAAACATTTTGTCATTTTCAATACATTTAGGAAGAACAGTCGAAATTAAGGGAACATTATATGTAGAACTAAGAGCCATATTCTTGCATAAAATGTAAATGAACTGATTCATCTTTGGGGGATTTCCCTTCTCTCTTACCTAATCTCTTCCAGGATACCATGCTCACAAGGAATTCTTCTCATTTAGCCAGTTACAATACTCTGAAGAAGGCAAGTGGCCAAATAGCAAACACAATGAGCACTTGAGTATTTAAGAAAATACACAAAAAAGCATTCAATTTCATGTGAGAGGAACACTTTTCATCGCAAGTGTAATTTGAAACCTACTTTATAAAAGAAGGCTTTAAAACAGAAATATTGTTCCTTACCAAATCTACTAATTATTGAGGAACCAAGGCCAACTATCAACAAAATAAACATTTATCTCACAATAAATGGGTGGAGCAAACCTACAAAATATGACAAGTAAGAAATGGAGCAAGTCAAAGTCATTACTAAAGAAAACTACATGAATAAAATCAAATACTGGAACTAGAGAAGAAGACTAGAACCAAAGCAAGTCTTAATCTAAATAGATGAAAACAAATGGTTAGGATTCCACTCTTTATCCAAAGATTAAAAGGTAGTGTAAAAACCAATAGTTTTGCTGAATAACTTTTAAAAGGAAATATTTAATACATTTATTAAATTACTTTTTTTTTCTACAACCACACAAGGTCTTAATTTAAAAATATATAAAATAAGAACAAAGTTAATATGTAAAAATAAAAATTAATATCACTAACATTATTTATTTATTGAATTTATTTTCCACCCATCTTATAATGAGCAATTAACAGTTTTAATTAAGTTAAAAACTTGACAAAATAGATGATTTTTAAACTTATTTTCTTAGAATAGGTGCCATTCACCCCTCCATAGGGAGTACATTTAATAACCTGGAAATAATACATGACAAAACCTTTTCAGGTATTGCAGATAAATGAATTTCTGGTAGCAACAAGAGAATCTTTAATGATATAAGCTTTAGGTCAACAATATTGGGCAATCTGTTCCCCATATCAGCCCTATTTTAATTAAACTAAAATATGCATAATTGAAATAAGCTTTAATTATGCATAGGTTTCTTCCATACATATTAATATGTTCCCATTCCCCCATCTTATTTTCATAGCAGGAACTCTTTTCATAAACAACCTATCAAACCTATTGTTTGGGGGGAAGGTAACCAATTCTAAAAACAAAGTACACCTTGGAGCTCAATCTAAATGACATCATATCTCTGTCAGGGATTCATGTTCTAAGATTTTAAGAGTTTAATTTCAGTTTCTTGAACCTAAATTTCCCTGCAAAATTTCCCCATCTTCTTAAAATATATCAAGAACAAAATCCCTCAATGGAAAAGATACAAAAACCTATAAGGATAAAATATGGGAGTATCAATCAGACCTAACTGAAAGAAGAATTTGAAAAGATGTCTAAAAAAAACGAGTAAGATGATCTCATTTTGCCTTAAACTATGATAATTTGAATGAGCCTCAAGTGGAACATTCAGACTAAAGAACTGGGGAAAGCCTATGCTGGAAGCTTTCCTGCTTAGAATGTGAGGTATGGGAGAATCCCTCCAACATTTCTTAGTTTGTTACTTCTCTGGACTAAAATATCTTGACTAAAAGAGGAAAACACAGCAATGCAGAAATCTTCTGCATTTTATTATGGTTGGTTGCACAGCAGGATTGTTAGACTGGATTTGGCATACTGTCCACCTGTTTAGGCAGATGTTTAACAACATTAAAAATATCATCATAGGAAGTAAGCTGTTCCAAGTAAAGCTGCCTTTTGCAATTGCAATTGCTGATAAATTTTTTAATGGTGATGCTGGTCAATTGATGCTCCAAATGTTTTGGAATTGTACTCAAGCCACCCATTACAATTGGTACAACCTTTGCTTTCTTTTGTCACAGTTGTTCTACTTCTATTTGCAGGTTTTGTGATGTTCTCCAGTTTCTTTGTTGACTGTGTTGTTTCCAGATATTGCAATGTCTACTATCCAGACTTTTTTGTCTTAACAACTGTTAAGTCTAGGTGTTGGGCAGCAGATTTTGTTTACGTGAATTCTATAGTCCAAGAGCACTTTAGCTTCTTCTGCTCATCTTATCAAGGTCTTTTAGTTCTGCTTGAATCCAGTCTACTATTGCACCTGTGTATCTAATGACTGGAAATGTCTAGATAATAATTGCCTTGATAGTATTTCCTCCACTGAGTTTGGTCTTTAATATCTTCATTTTCATGATGTATTCACTTTCTAGTCTTCTTCTTTACTTCAGTGTGCTTGATGTTGTCAGCTTGAAGGATACCCGGGTATATGTAGTTATCGTCTTCATCCAGACTTTTGATGTTATTTCCACAGGGTTTCTTGTTTCCTTCAGTTTTCACAATGTCTCCTCTGATGACAGTGAGGGTGGCACATTTGTCTACTTAATGTAAGGCCTCCAATCCTGCAGGATTTTAGAAAGACATTTAAGACTTGGGTCTTAACCCAGTGCTCTTATCTGGTAGGATACAACAGAGTTTTATTCCAGTCACCATTTAATTGTTATATGTTGTTTTAATGATGTGTTCCATGTGTCTTTGGCATATAGCCATGCTGGCCACATGACCACAGAAATTGTCTTCAGACAAGAAACATAGATGAGCACTGTGGCCTAGAATCGGACATCACTGACAAGGAAACCTTTACCTTTTACTGGTTTTTTCTTTTGTATTTTTATCTAACAGCTGTATATGTTACCTAGTCACAATGTTTGAGTTGGGCAGTCATAAAAATATTATCAATCAATCAATCAATTTCTTATCAGGAAAAGACATGAACTATACTTATTCAAGGAGGAAGTTTATATCAGAAGAAGAAAACTATCATTGTCTTTTTTGTCCACCAAAAAATAGATTCCTAAATCTATATAAGATATCCTACTGAAATTGATCGACAATGGATGCTAGGAATCTATACCACAGTTCAAATACAACTAGGAATTGAAATTTCAACTTTCCATCACTAAATATTTTCTCATGATCAAAAATAATGTGCTTGAAAGTGGGAATATCTGGAATAAATACATGCTTTTTAACTTTTTAAAAACATTAAAAGAAATTAGTATGCACTTTAAATATGAAATCATTCCTATTTCATAAGAATTTTACTATTTGATGTAAAACATGCAACAAAAGGCAGTGGGTGAAAAGTTATATAGATAAAAGGATGGAACTTGCTTAGGAATAAATTCAAGGATTAAATTAAAAGAATCAAGTTCATGCAATGGTTAAATATGGAAGGTTTAACCAAGTTCCTTAACATGAACTTACTTGTGTTTGTGGAACACAAGAGATAGAGGACATAGCACATATTCTATATTGTTTGAATGCAAACTGTATAGTAAAAAGAAATCAATGTCTTGGTTCACACATTAGACAAACAGGCAATTGGTATATACTCATTAGAGCAGTGGATTTTACATATGAATAGAATCCAGATATGACATATTGTATGGTCTTTTACAGAACAAATGAGAACTGTATACGTAGATCTGACTGGAATACATTGGAGGAGTGATACAGAAATACTATTTCTATTTTCTTTTAGTTTTGTCTTCTACTCTATTCTTTTTTATATGGTCTTATTAGTAGTATTTTCTATTCTGACATAGCTTCGTGAATAATCGATAAAATATCATAATTATCATCATCATCTTCAAGCTGGAAAATGTAGAAAAGGAAAGAGAGGAAGTAGAACAATAGTTTTTTTTCTCCTACAAATAATAGGATTGAAGGAGGAAAACAACTGGATACAGATAATCCTTTAAAATATGATTAGAAAAGGGGAGATCACTCCTACCTATATGGAACTGTAATGTAACTGATGGAAAAGCACAAATGGAGGTATTCTATAGTTCATGACTATAATATAAATCAACAAGTCTTTGTATTTAAAGAAAATCACTGGCACAAATGAACATATTACTTGCCATGTCTACTATAGCAACTTGAGATTTTCTGCAAAACAAATGTGACACAGAGCAAAAACTTGCTAAATTTGCTAAAACTGGAATGTTCCTGCTCATCCTGGCTTTTCTCTTCTAAGTACAACTGGAATTTTATACATTTCTAAATTATGCCTGTCAGCAAAGCCTAGATTAATTTTTGAGTATATTGTGTCTATTCACTACGTCAATTAAAAATCAGTTATTTGGCCTGTATTTTAAAATTCAATCTTGGATGTTCTTTAACTACAGACTGTACCCATTACAGAAAGTATAAACATCTAAACATGATTTTTGACATTTCGTTTATGAGTTTTGCTCCTCCACTCTGAATAAATTCCAAGCTCTACACCAAACACTGACAAAACAGCATGTTCTTTCTACATTCAACATATTGCATACTCTTGCAAAGAATGCAGAGTACAAAACCCTTTGAACCAGAAGTTTTATATAGAAGCTAACTATATAAATAGAGGCTAACTTTGTATACCTTTGAATGACTATTATTCTTACAATTTATGTAATAACCTGATATACAATATTAAATTTTCTGTATAGGAAAATTTTCTTTCTTTAACACATTCACTAAGATGATCTGTTTCTACTTAGCAACTCTTCGTGAAGTATAAGAAACATTTTAATTTTAGAAAAAGCAAATCTGCTAAGCTTAAAAAAGTAAGATCAAAACTCAGTCAACTGTTTTGATTAATTATAAAATGCCAACTGTAAAATCAAGGTTATAGGTCATCCCCATTTTTAGTATCAGACAATTTACATCTCAAGTTTTGGATTGAATAAGAAATTTTAGTTTAAAAAAATATGCACATGGTGCCTTTCCAAAGCTTAGATAGAACACCAGAAATATGTACAAAAAAAAAATCCAGAAGTAAAATAACCTCACTGATAGATATTATCTCAGCTCTACAGGTTAATATTTTACATTTGCATAGAATTGTTCATTATAATAAAAATTAAATTTACTTGCCGCCCATCTCATTGTTCAAGGTGACTCTTAGCAGCTTACAATGAAATAAAATATGAAAATATAAAAACAATTATAAATATAAAACAGGTTAAAATTAAAAAAAAGAAAACAAAGTACAGTAGTAAGGTAGTGGTACCACCACACTGCACCAACCACTTCTAGCCAACAGCTTCTCCTTCGGGACTCCAAGCCAACTGAGAGAACGAAATTTCAAGGCTTTTCTGAAGGCTAAAGGAGAGGGAACAGATCTCACTTCCGTTTCTTCTCTGGCAGGATGTTCCAAGAGGCAGAGGGCATGGCAGAAAAGGCTCTTCCCCTTGATCCCATCAGCTGAAATTCCTTAGCTGATGAGATCCATAATAGGCCCCTTCTGACAGCATTAGTGGGGTGGGCCAATTGCATTGGGGAAATAAGATTCCGCAGACCCATGCCATAGAGAGCTTTAAAGATGACAACCAACATGTGTGCAGCTCACATAACAATGGTGTTACATATGCCATCCTAGGAGCTTCCAAAACTATCTGCACTGGTGCATTCTGGACCAATTGTAGCTTCTGAATACTCTTCAAGGGTAACTCCACGTAGAGCATTTTGCAATAATCCAAACAAGAGATGATCAGTGAGGCAGGAAGGGCCTCACAATTCAGAAAAGGGTGCAGTTGACGCACAACATGAAGTCGTGCAAAGGCTCTCTTAGCCATGACTGCTACCTGCTCTTTAAACAGGAACCATGAGTCTAGGAGAACCCTCCAAGTTGCACACCGGGTCTGTCTGGGGTAGTGTAACTTCATCAAGGACCAAAAATGATAAGCCTCTGGCTCCCAAGGCTCTGCATACCCACAGCCACTTCATCTTACTAGGATTCATCTGAAGCCTGCTGTCCCTCATCCAGGTCCCCATGGACTCCAGGTACCATAAAAGGTAGCAATAGCATCCCTTGGGACACAAGGGATGGAGATGTAAAGCTGAGTATCAGTAGCATATTGATGGTATCTCAACCCATGGTGTCAGATGATCTCACCAATGGTTTTATGTAGCTGTTAAAAAGGGGCTGAGAGAACACCAAGCCCTATGATACTGTATAAAGTAGCTGCAACAGGCTGGATTTCTTGCACCCTATCAACACCGATTGAAAATAGCCATGGAGAAAGCACAACCAGCACAACACTGCACCACCAACCCAAATCCCACAGCTAGTCCAAAAGGATGATGGTACTGAAAGCTGCCAAGAGGTCAAGGAGAGCGAGGATGGATGCACTACCCCATCCCTAGATGGGGAAGTGGGAAACTTGACAAGAATTGTCCAGTAAGGTGACCAAGGCCTCCTTAAAGGGTGTTGGGAAAGCCCTCTTTTACAATGATGCATTAATCACTGCATGCACCCACCAGAAGTCACCATCCTGGAAGCTTTTAATAACCAAAAAGAAAAAGGATCTAAGCAGCAAGTAGTTGTGCTAACAATCCTGAGGATCCTGTTCACTTCCTCAGGTCCAACAAGATTAAATCTCTCCCAGGTAACAGGATCTGTTTCCCAGGCATATCTAATGGACTTACATCACACTTTGACTCAAAACGAGAGAGAATCTGACCAATTTTATCCCATCAGGTGTTGCACAAACTCCTCTGCAGGGTCCTAAGGATGATCATCCGAGCCCCCCTTTCCATGGATGGACTGGATGACCTTAAACAAGGCTGTCAGGCACACTCTATGAATGCAATAATTGCAGAAATATATTGATGTTTTGCTGCTCTTACTGCCACAATGTAGGCCTTAATCGCAACTCATTCTTTGTTTTCCTCCAGCAGGCTTAGGAATTATTAGGCCATGGCAGCTAGCAGACCAATTTTCAGCGCACAATGAACTGGATCCAGGCATAAAAATAATTCATTAAAATCAAATAGATTTAATTGAGCAACAATTAACCTTCAGCCTCACTGATTTCAGACGATCTAACCATCTTTAAACAATTTTAAAAAGAACATGCTTTTGGTCCATTTCTTTTGTTTGCTTTCTGCTTTGTGTGAATAAGAGAATGTGAATAAGAAATTATATTGTTTTATAACAATTATAAATTATACTATTATATAATTGTTTATTTTCAATAATCAATTCTATAATTACATGTGTAATTTAATTATGTATTTTAAAAATTATAATCAACAATCTAATAATGGAGATCAAGCCTCTCCTTGAAAATTGAATCCCTCATAAAAGCTCAGTTTCTACTCAATAAAGCAACATTTAAAACTCTTTTCTTTTAACAATAGTGGCCAAATATTTGTGCTCATTTCAAATTATCACTGGACATATCAGAGTGGGCTTTGGAACAATACACAAGATGAAATTCAAACCAAACATTAGATAGGAACTCCTAAATATATGTTCATGAGTTTTATGTGTGCGTTTGCAAAGTATGCCTGGGTAAACACTCCAGTAGAAGAACAAACTATAAAAAAACTCTGACTTTAAAAAGAATTCCAAAGGCTGAGGCTTTATTCATACGTCCTTGGGAGTTAAGTCCCATTATTTTCAGTATGGCATACTTCGGAGTACGGCTACATGCGACCCTTTTTTATTGAGAGCTCTTTTTCTATTTTAGAATCTTTATGCTTTGGAAACATTGAGTAATAAAGTACTAACACCTCACCACACATTATATAAAATACAGTACAGGACAATATTTTACAGTATTATACTCTTTTTAAAGAACAAGCCAGTTTTTGAAATATATAAACCACAAAGAAGTAGATAATACAATTCCATGTAATTTTTATGGAATATCGATAAATGCTTATTTAAATCCATTGTTAAACAGGGTTAATAGTCAGGGCATCATTTACAGATGAAAATTTTTTAGAACATGCCTGAGGAAAAAACAGCAAAGACCAATAATTTCAGCAAAACAGCTTGCTTTCCAAATGCTAAAAATAGATAAAGAAAATATCTCACAAACTGTAAAATGTTGGTCAGCAATCATTTTATGCTAAGCAACATAGCTTCCCCACTACCTTGCTAAAAATAAAACTGTATGTATTGCAATACTTTTCACTAGCTTCAGCCAAGAACTCCAAAACCTCCCTGAAACTAACCTCAGTTGGATCACTCGCTTGTGTACTATGAGTCAGCACTTCTCAACATTTCTGGAAATTCCTCAGTGTAAACTCCTCCCATATAGCAGGAAACTGCAGATTCAACTCAGCTTATACCAGGAAATACATACAGTTATGCACATTTCACTGGAGTCACATAAGCATTCAATTTAGTTTTTGGAAAGCTTACCAACCACACTGTTTTCAGCCATTCTCTTCCTGCAGAAATGCAATGCTACAAGTGAAGAAAGAAAAATAATAATAGGAATTCCCTCTGTTCATCACTAAATACTACTTAGAACAGTATCAGATTATATAACTATTAGAATTCTGACTGAGATATTCTTAAATCTAATGTATATGGTTAACAATTAAATATGATACCTGTCAATTCCTAAGAAACATTATCTATTGGAAGCATTTTCTACATTATTTCATATTTAGAATAACCACATGGATAAAAAAGTCGAACATGTAAAGTATAATTAAAGTAAGGTAAAATGGACAAAAATAGGACACTGCAAGTAAAGCCAAGGTAAAACTAATAAAAGTGAAATATCTAAAAGAACAGAAGACTGTTCTTAAAATCTCAAAGAAAATTAAAAAGTTTTCATCCAGCACTGACAAGGCATAACACAGAACCTAGGCAAGGTTCTCTGAGGAGCTTATTCTATAAAAGAGATACAAATGATCCTTCCTTTTGTAGCATCATGCCTCATCATATTTGAATAGAATATTTGAAGAAAATGGTTGATGACTATGGTGCAACAGATGAATGTGAGAAAATGTAATCTGTCCCAAGCAATTTATTATTCAGTTTATTTCCTGACTTTATTTTGTACAACCCAAGGCAGTGTATATACCGTGTTTCCCCAAAAATAAGACCGAGTCTTATATTAATTTTTGGTCCAAAAGACACACTATTTTCCGGTTAGGGCTTATATTCGGGGAAATTCAGTACTAAATGCATCCATCTAGCTGACGAACTTAACTGGGGCTTATTTTGGGGGTTGGGCTTATATTACGAGCGTCCTGAAAAATCATGCTAGGGCTTATTTTCTGGTCGGGTCTTATTTTTGGGGAAACATGGTAGTCTTCCGTTATCCCATTTTATCCATAACAGCAATCCTGTTAGGAGGGCTGGTCTAAGAAAAAGTAGTTGACCGAAAGTCAGCTAGCCAGGTTTCATGCTTAACAGAGAGCTATCACCAGAATACCTTAAACACTACACCAAATTGGCCCTAAATAAGCAATAACAGTTAAAATTAATTCTCTCAACAGGACCCATTGCAATCCTGCAGAATGATATGTTCCGTTCTTCCCACCATGTTTATTGAGATTCCAGCTGAATACTACTGGGAAACCGGCCAAATCAGAGAGCTCAATTGCTATATAATGATCAATTATTTTAGTAAAGAAGAGAAGCTCTGCAAGTAAGTATGACTCCTTTGTTGTAGAGGAGACATTTGTCACCAGAGTGTAGTCTGCTAACTGCAGAAAAGTGGAACAAGGATGAAAAGATTCAGGACAACAGAAAGGAACCTAGAGAAGTAGCAGCATTAGAAGGCAACACCAGTAACCAGAAGAGAGATTGCAATGAAGTGGGAAGCAGGGATGATATTGTAGCACATTGTAGTCTTCTGTAAGGTAAGAAAAGAGGGACAGAGGAAAAATAGGCAGTCCTTTCCTCCACATTAAGAGCCTGCTGGAGCAAGTGACAGCAACTGCAAAGCAGCTAGACCGCAGGCTTCTGACAGTCTCAAAGATTGATGCTGGAGCAGGTGAGGACGACAGGTACTAGTAGCAGAAGACAGCTGCAATAGAATGGCAACTCAGCAGAACATCTTCTACTAAGACTTTCTCAGAAAGTCTAGAAATACACAGAAGAAGTATCAATGATGGCTGGAGAGAAACAGGAAAAAGAAATGTCAGTCAGGAGATGTTAGAATTCAGTACCAGCTTTGATGGAGACAACTGAAATAAGCCAAGAAGAGGCAGTTATAGCAGACTGCCTCCACTTGGCCAGCTGACAGTAGATCTTTAGTTTATCTGAGCTGATAAGGCCACTTAAATAACCAAGACCACCTGTGTCCAATAAAAACAACAATACTTAGTCAAAGCATCTATCCAATTTATAAAACTGATATTTTGAGGAGAATACAAAATCCTCCAAAGAGACAATCTCCCTACAAATAGTTTCCTATGTCTGTATTGTTTCTCGGTTTATTGGCTATTATTTCACAACACCAAACAGTGCAGTACTATTAACACAGGTAACCTGCACAATGCTCTGGAGAATTTTCCATAGGGTGTTCCTATGGAATTAACACAGCATATGAACATTCTCAAATAGCAACAGGCACAGAAAACAGAATTATCCTACAATATAGTATGATGAAATCAAAAAGCAACAACAATGTCTATATGATGCTCAGTGCTTTCTGGTCATTTTGAATAAAAATGGTCTCTTCACCATTTTTCATAATATAAATATACTGTAAATCAATGTGTATTACAAAACCAAAACTTAACTGCCATAAATGAACAGATACTCAAATATATTGTTTCCAAAATTTAAACTCTCTTCAGAATTTCAACATTCAGTTTATGCTAACAACATTTTCAGTCCAGGTTCTTAAATAGAATACCTTCTGCATCATGGTTAAAAATGAATGCTATGCTTAATGCATTTTAAGTAACAATATTGGTGTCATTTACCCTTAGCTTGAGATCCTTATTTATTACACATAGCAACATGATCACATAATGAGAAAGAAGGTAGTAGTATCTGCAATTTGGAAGAAAACAGAGCTGATCCCATCAACATACCTCTTCAGATCAAAACAAGAGAAAACAAACAATGGAATATATAATCCCCCAATCAGAATATATAAAATCACTTGCTCTTGCACTCTATATGCCATAAACAGATTCACAGCCCTCACCTGCCCACTAAACTTTATAGCAGGTCTATGAGAAATGGCAAGTCTCTTAAAAAGAGTTGAACATTCAATATTGGTTCCATAATAAGCAGCAGTGCTGACAGTTAATATAGTCTTAGGTATACATGCTGTTTCATTTGATGGACTACAGATGGTATTTATTATTCTAGTTCTCACCTTTTTGCTCTGCAATTTTGCAAATAAGTGGAGCTATAATACCTATGAGTACCTACCATTTCAACTGCACAGGCAGTATGTGTATAACTTTTTAGGGTACCACATATTATTTAACAGAAAGAAATGTTATGTTTGCATATATGTGCATTTATAGGGAAACAGAGTTACTCATGCTGGTTGTTTAATATTATATTCAACTTCTGCACTAAGTAGCATTTTTTCCCCCAGTTGTGATCTAAAAAGAAAAGCTCTGTAACGAACCTGTTTTTCTGAACTTTTTTTTATTCTCTCTAAAGATCAATGAGATTAAAAGGTGGCAGACAGCCAAGTACTCTAAACATTATAATCATTAATAGACGTATTTAACATGTATGCAGCTTTTAGATGCAAGACATCTGGTTCCAATTTCAATTCTGGCTTACAATAAAAGTGACTCCTCCACAATACTTGTATTATAAGCTGTTCTCCGCCTCCCCCTCTTCCAATATTTTCCTCCTTTGTGGAAGAGGTTGTTCCTTCCTTCTTGCTGGAAGCCACCTGACCACTGCCAGGAAGAGGAATGCAAAACATTCCCAGGAGCAGTTCCTGACGTCAGCAGAGCTTTTCCCCTCCCAATGTTCAGAACTGTCTGGAAATTCCAGTCTCCAGAAGAACTAATTGAATGCGATAGCAGCTGTAGCCTGTACTGAATCACATTAATCTGCTTCATGCAAGCTGCCCAAACAACCATAAGCCTGATGGTTTTTTATGGAAATAACATACACCATAACTACAACTATTATTTTTGCAAGTATTATTGTATTTAATTTTATAATTAACTTGAGCAACTGCTCTAACAAAATTAAATTTATACATGAAAGAGCTCTATATATTTCATTTCTATTCCTTCTTTATACAAGTAAGGGGAAAGGCAAGGAAGAAAAATCGAAAAATATTTATAAATAAAACAGCCAGACTTCCTAAAGCAGCTTTATGTAATCCACAGTTCTACATACCTCGAACTTCAGGATATAAATTTCTCCTTCCACAAAAAAATACTGTATACTGTATGTATATTCTCTTATGATTTTTTTCCAGACTATAACTACCAGTTTTGGGTACAGAAATATGGATGACCAAGAGATAGTTAGAATTTAGTGGTCATCAGTATGGTCTAAATCACAAGTACCAATGCTCACAACTACTGATCTTCAAACAATTCTATATTAATATATTCCCAGAAAGTATCTTGAATTAAAATTGTTGGTTTTGGGATTGATCATATACAGCAACGTCACGTGATGTGACATATCGTGACTTTTTTTTCATTGCCGGCAATGGGGTGGTGCGGTTTTGCCATGATGCATCCGGCCCGTGGGCCGGCAGTTTGACACCCCTGATATACAGTATCAAAGCTTAATAGGATGCCTACTTTCATTTGTAAATGTTGACTGTGGAACAAAGATAAATAAGACAAAATGTGAGTACTAAAGTATTTTCACAAGTAATTCTATGTTTCCTGCGAAGGAATTTATTACAGTCTTCAGCCTACACACATTTGTTCTTTTCAAAGTTATGGCACTGCTGAAAACATGGATGTACAACAAGCCCCCAAAATTCCAGCTATCACAGTATCCCACTGGACATGTGATCACAATCTGGATGCTTGAGGGACCAGCTTGTGATTGTGATTACTTCCTCCAAAGTAAATGGGGAAGCTTGCAGGGAAGATTGCTAGTCATTCCTGTAAATCGCTCCTGCCTGTAGCATCTCCCCACGCCTATGCGCAGCCTTTATGGCCTCCAGGGTCTTCTGAAATTTGCACAGTCTGTGCTGGGTTTGCCAAGCCCTCCCTTGACTCATGCATGCAGCTCACCCTGGCCTTCCTAGGATTCCCCTCACATATACCCCCAGCACCACCTCCACATGCCTTACTTGGGACAACGACCACTTCCCACTTAACAATCTGCATGTCTTGGGATAATAACAGCAACTGGAACTGCCAGGATAGCCATCACGAAGCAATGCGGTCACATGACATCGCACATTACAACCACATTGCTTACACAGTAATCCTAGTCCAAATTGCTGTTGTAACCTAAGGACTACCTGTATATTCTGGCTGATGTGAAAAATTGTGTTCACTATACATGTTCATAGATTACAGTTTATGAACATTTGTTATACTGTACATTTTTGCCTTGCTAGTAACCATAGTGGCTATTATTGTGGTTGATAGCACAGTCAGCCAGATATTTAGACTGGATCTGGCATTTTTATCCACCTATTGAGTCCCAAGGACTTGGACCAAGCAGATGTTTTTTGATAGTGTTAAAGATATTTTTGCAGAACATACATTGTTCAAAGTAAACTTGCCTTTTACAATTAATTGATGGTAATTTGGCCAATGCTGATGGTGTTCAAGTAGTGCCTCAGTTGTTTGGGATTGCACTCAAGGCAACTAGTACTATTGATAGTATATTTACTTTCTTTTGCCACAGTTGTTCTACTTGCAGGTCTTCATGCTTTCTGATTTTCTCCAGTTCTTTCTCTTCTCTTCTGCTCTCTCCAGGGACTGTAGCATCCAATATCCAGATTTTTGTGTCTTTGTTATCGACAGTGTTTAAATCTGGTCTGTATATGGCATACTTGTGTTTAAATTCTAAAGTCTCAGAGCACTTTACTCTTCATTTTCTATTATTTGTTTATTTTGTGGTCCCACCAGTACTTGCTAATGATATTTCTTGCAGATATTCCAATGCAACATTGTTGCTACTCTGTATACCATTGTTTGTGATCAGTCTATATGATCTTCTTCCAGAAGCTTACTAGGTGGTCCACTATTTCTTCTGCTTCTTTGCAGAGGTGGCAATTGCCATCTGTTATTGCCTTCTCAATTCTGGCTTTGTATGTATTTGTTCTTAAGACTTGATTTTGAGCAGCCAGAATTAGCCCCTCTGTCTCTTGCTTTCCTGCTCTTAACCATCACCAGATCTTATTAGCTACTTTGCCTGTTATTTTTTTTTAATCTGCTGGCTATGTAGTACTTTATCTTTCCATTTCTTTTTTCTCTTCTTCATGACCATTACCTACAAAGTACTGGTACATTGGCTAGTCTTTCTTGTAGGCCAGTGTGGTCTCTCCAGTACTCAGTAAGCCTTCATGTTATCTTAGCTTTAGTGCGTCTTCTTCACATCCTTCAGATATTCTTCCAGTGCCTTTCTTCTTCTTCAACCATCTGATGTACTTGCAATAGTCCATGCATGGAATAAGAGGGTGATTCATTGTTGTTATTTTTCTGGTCTTCTTGTCCAGGATTTTTAGTTTTGCTTCACTCCAGTCCATTATTCCAGCTATCTAATGATGGAATTGGCCTGGTGTTAATTTCCTTGATAGTATTTTTTCCACTGAGTTTTGACTTTGAGATCATCATTTTTATGATTCATTTATTTCTAACCTTCTTGAATTCAGTGTTTTTAATGCTGTCAGTTTGAAGAATGCCCAGGTATTTGTAGTGATTGTATTCATCCAGACACTGGATGTTATTTCCATAGAGCATCTTGATTCCTTCAGTTTTCACTATTTTTCATCTATTGATGGTAAGGGTGGCACATTTGTCCATTGCAATATCTTGGCTGGATATATGGAGAGTGTTCAACAGGAATTCTATTTGAGATAGTGCTTTTCCATACAGCTTAAGATTATAGGTGGAAAGAAGGTGTGAAAACCTGGCAGATGTTTTTGATGTTTGATAATCATGGCCTGACTTGTTCAATATTGTTGATAAAGGAATCAGGGCAATAACAAACAGCAGTAGTGACAGTCAATCTCTTTGAAATTTCTCTCTTGATATTAATTTGTCCCAATCTATCACCACTGACTGGCAATTGTGTCTTCTATTCTGCCACTGATTTTTGCATAAAGCTTCTGATATTTCTATTGACTCCTGTTCTACTTAGGTACTAGATTATCCAGTCATTTAGTAGAGAATCAAATGACTACTTGTAATGAATCCAAACTGCATTCAAGTTGGTCTTCCTTTAACTATGGTTTTTCAAAATCATTTTGTTAATTAGGATCTGAGATCTTTTGTTCCTCTGCTATTTGGACAATTTCCTTTCTGCTCATGTGGAAAGAACTTGTTTTCAGTGTTGGACTGCATCAACTACCACACCTTTTAGCAATCTGAAAATTGTTGGTAAGCAAGTAATTGGCCTGTACTTGCCTGGTGCTGCCCTTTTTGTTGGATCTTTCATTCAGATAGGCTTTGTCAAATGTTAACCAATGTTCAATTTCACTTCCTTGCAGTGTTATTAAATTGCTTGACAATGAGTGGGTATAGACCAATCAGATGTTTCAACAAAACACCATGCAGTTCATCTTCACCTGGTCTTGAACTATTCACGATCTTTTTGCCCCTTTCTCCATAATTTCTGCTGTTAAATTCTTTTATTACAGGTTTTTTTTTACTCTTGTCCACATCCTTTATCCAAGCTATATTTTTGATGTATTTCTTTGGGTTGCCCTGTAACTGTGCCCAGTACTGCAGTGTCTTTTCTTTGTCATCTAGTGTCCATTGGTAGAAACATTTCTGATTCAATTGAAATTGGAGATTCTGCCCATAGTTGTGCAATTCTGCTGATTTTCTTCGCTAGATATGTAATTTGTTGCTTTATTATTTCCAGTGCTTCCTTAATCTTCCTTATTTCTAGGTGGTACTTCTTTATCGGGTATTCTTTAGTTTTTTTCAACTTTTCTTTTGTTCTAGCTTGCTTTCATCTGAGCTTAGCAGGCTGATCTTCCATTTTGGTAGTGCACTGTTTGGCTTTTTTCTTGCTGGTTGATTTTATATCCAAGGTATTCAGTTATAACTACAGATGTATTGTACATTAGTTGGTTGTCTTTTGCAGTGAGCTGATGCTTATATTTGATTTTATGGTATTGACATATTTTAATGCTTGTGCTAGCTGTTTCATTGGAACAAGCTTCAATGTGGGCAACCTTATTCTGTTGCTTTTATATACTCAGTTATTCTTTGTTTCAATTCTTGGTGTTTTTTTTTTAATTGTAAGGCTTTGTTCCTTCTGAGAAGGTAGAGGAAAGCAATCCCAGTTTGGGAACGAAAATTATTCAATAGGTATGCTAGCTTCCTTTACTGCAGACCCCCCCCCCCCCAGTTTGCCTCTACAGTCTAAGCTACTTCTGGCAATGCTTTGATTTCTCTGTCCTTTGCAGTTCTTCCAAGTCTGCTTCTGTGAATACTTTATTTTGTATTATAAATCAGTGTTGATCCGCTAGTCTCCATTCTGTAATTTCTGATTCTGGATGTTGTTCTTTCCAGAACTGATGCATTCTTTTCAAATATTCTCTTTTCATTTGACTTGATTTGTAATAATAGATTATTTCTTTGTTTCAATTTTTGTGTATTTGTGACAGGTAAACAACTTTTCTGCACCTGGTTGGTCTGGTTGCTCAGCCAACAGTCCTGAGTTCTCTAGTCCATTTGTCACCAAATGTCCAGGAACTCCAACACCTAGTGTGGACTGCTGTTGTTGACCTGGACAATGACTGATCTGGTATGAGTTTCTGTAAATTACATCTCACCATACTGCTTATAGGAGAGACACTCCTCATCTTGCTCCTCTGATGAGACTGTCTAGCATGGTCGAACCTCTGACATGACTTTCATCTTCCTCAGAGCACAGAAGACCCATAACCACATCAAGGTAATGCCTTCCGGGAGACAGCATCGTATCACAATGGTTAGTGCCATTGTAACTTCAAACGGTCACTAAACTAATGGTTGCAAGATGAGGACTATTTGTACTACCTTTTCTTGTGAACAACCAATAGTCTTCAATAACCAAAAGGAGTTCCCCTATAGCAGGGGTAGGCAACCTTGGCTCTTTTATGACTCGTGGACTTCAACTCCCAGAATTCCTGAGTCAGCTACCCCTGCCCTATACCAATTGAGAATATTCCTTAGGCTACATTATTTCTTACTCTGATTTAAAATAATCTTTAAACTATTTGTTTATTGTATTTGTAGAGTTTTACATAATAAAATACTCACTTATAATAAACTGCACATGTAAGGGTTATTGTGCATTTTAGTTATTTTGAATTCCAAAGAAATAAACACCATTAACCTTTCATTTTTTTGTTTCCCGGAAAAAAATAATTAATCACAGATTTAACTTTTTTAAAAAATCTGTTTATTCCATGCCATGCTTTTTTTCTTACTATGTATGGGTGAGTTGGGATTATAAAAGGAACACACGTAGGTTTCATCTTTCATTTTAGGTTATTTTAAAAGCATTGATTGTTTTATTATTCCTCTGATTCTGTTTTTAACAATAGTTTCAGTTATTGGGAAAAAACAATTTTTACTAGCCAAAGGAGCCAGCACGCAGGAAGGAAGAATTGCAAAGGAATGCATAGTTAGGCTTAACTATTTATCACAACAAAACTTTCCATGAGTATCTTAAAGGAAAGAAAGTTGTTCAAATATGCCTCAAAATCCCATGACCTTCCTAAACCCCATTCCAGAGATTTGTGGTCATGCAGTCATATCCAACATTCCCTGGTCCAAATTCGGTAAGAAATTTGATTCCTTTTAAATCTCTAATGGAAGCTTCTGGAATGAAACTGCAAACTCATAGATTCCTTGAAATAAATATATTTAAATTAAGAAAACATTATTTATCAACATGGTTCATCACAATTTTAACGTTAGAAACAAAAAGAAACAAATATTTCAAAGATTAACAGAGAAACCTTAGGAAGTCCAAAACCGAACAAAAAAGGGCATAAATTCCACATAAAATATGGTATTTTTGTGATATCTTGGTTTCTTATATACTGCCATCAGCTTAAATGTTTAGATACTGAAAGAAATGTTAGGCTTAAGACCAATCACAACTTTAAACATTACCTATATATACATGTTCAAGCCAAACTCAACTCTTAGTTCATGACTGCAGCAGTTTGCCATGGAAGTCTTCCAAAATATTTCATTGACTTCCCACTCTGCTCTACAGTCCTCTATTTCCTTATATTCTCCCATCCACATACTAGCCACTATGGACCCATCCTTTTTCATTTCTTAGCCCAGCCAAGTGCTGCCAGGATTTTAATCCTTGTCAAATACCTAACAAATATCAGGGCACCTGCTTCTTTTTCATCTACTAAACTGAAATTTCATCCTAACTTCCAACCTTCTGTGGCATGAAGACACTTTGCTAATCATTTTCAAGGAACATTTCTTACAGATTTCACCTATATCTCATCTCTAGCTTGCTGCAATGGCAACCTGAAATCACCTTCTGCTCTTCTCCAGTAAACTGATATCTTCCCTCTTCTCTCAACGCTAGTTTCACCATACAAATAACAGTGACATCTTGGTGATGAACCTGGGAAAAATAAAATCACGCCAACTTCTAGATCGGAGGGAGGGGGGTTGCCCAGGTGCTTCGTTAGTCAAAATAATATTCTGTCCCATGGGAACCAAGGTCATCTGCTGCTCCTGCAACTAGGCACTGGGCGTTGCATAAAAAGCCTGCCAAATGAGTATATTGGGGAACGTAGTTGTTTGCATAGTTTTGTGGGTGAGACATTTAACTTTGTAATTGGGTAATTGTTACTTGTGTATTCAGACTTGGTTTCACTTTTGACTGTGCCTATACTTTGTAACTAATAAACATGTTCTTTGAGGGATTTTCAAGCCTCAAAGTTATGCTTTATTCATCTCTGTCTGTCGGAACTATGACAGTTGGGCTCTCTAGGCATTTTGAGTTGGGCTAAAAGAAAGTCCAGATATTTCATTTTACTGCATAGTAAAACTGCTACTTGGGGATTTTGTTTGGGGTTATTTTACTATACAACAATCATATCTCCATGACAATGATGGCGAAAGAGAGAGAGAGATAAGTTGGTAGAGCATGTGAAAGAAGCAGGGTTAAGAAAGAATTGGCTGTCAATCTAATGCCAACCTCATCCCAACTGACTGATCAGTTTTTTGTGTGTTTTATGTTGACACAAGCCTTTCCCTCTCCTGGGAGAGCAATAGTTTTAGGGGGGAAGGGGCAATGTTCTGGTGAAGCACAGGAGGAGCACAAGATGAAAATAGTAGGAATAGCCAGAGTCCCTAAAATATCCATCAGGCAAAATGATTATTTTTTTTTTACACAACACATGAAGTTTGGAATTTGCTACTAAGAGATGTGATGCTAACTATCAGCTTGGCTACCAGCAGGCCCAGACCAATTTATGTAAAACACAGGGATCAATAACTGTTATTGGATGGCAGAGTGGCTGCCTCTGAAAGCCATCTGCTGGGAAAGCCACCTGCTGGCTTCCATGTGCAGATTGTTGGATTAGATGGGCCCAAGATCCAATGAAATGGGGCACTCCTTATATATTTTTATGTTTGTAAACCTAAGAAAAGTGATTAATGATTTTTTTTCCCTGCTAATATTTGAGGCAGGAAAAGAGGAGTCCACCTAATCACTTTCTTTGTCCTGAAATTGTCCCTCATTAAATCTGGAGGAATAAGAAGAGAAAACTCACAATGAAGCTTAGTCATGTGGGAGAGTGCTATTTATGTTGATGTATTTTTGCCCACTCAGGGAGCAAAATACAGGCTTGAAGAAGTACTCTTAGCCCTGCACCGTGTATCAAATTTATAGACAAGATTTTCCCATTAGAGTGCTATTAAAGATATAACTCTCATCATCTCCAGGATTCATAGACAACTGTTCTGGGTGGAAATGGTAGGAGTTGTATCTCAACACAGCTAAAAACAGTATCTCTTAATGACTATGTTTTTCCTTTACACTCTTTCTACTTATCATTTCTTCTTCATACAACTTTTGAAATAGAGTATCAGTTTGACAGCAGACTATGAAAGATTCGGTTTATCTGGCCTATCTTACTCTATGACAAAGTTGGACACTCTATTACAGCAGAGTGACAGGTGGTTCCTGAGTACTTTTTCTTATTTTTTTAGAACTTCTTGCAATGAACAATTGCTGAAATAAGCGACGTTTTCCTTTATTTTTTTGAGATGAGGAACATTCAAAAGCTGAAGAATAAATCCCAATATATGCTAGTTACAATTCCTAATACAACTTCAGATTAAAAAAAAGTCTTGCCCGAGCCCATATGGATGATATGGCCAAATCCCTGTAGTCCTTGCTTCCTCCACACCCGCAAATATGCACAGCTGCAAATCTCTAAAAGATTGACTACACTGTCCCATGCAGAGTTCCCAATGTATATTTATCTTCATCACAACACTTAACTTATCCTCCAAACATTTCTTTTCCTTGTTGTGCATTCAATGTCTACTGAAGACAGACAACTACAGTACTTATTACCTGGTTATGATTTTTCTTCCATATGTTGTTTAGTACAAAGTTAACATTTCAGATGAATAAATGTTTAAAGCTAAATTTTACATGCAAGTAGTTACTAAGCAGATAAATATTTTATCAATATAAACTTTTCAGCATTGATTAAAAATAATTCTGAGACACTTCTATATTAGAAACTAAACAATAATATTAAGTTAACTCTACCAAAGAAAGTTAACAAAGAAAGAAATTCAACCATTTTATTGAAGTAAGCAACCATTTTATTTGCAGATTTGTTTAATCTAATTTGTTTGGTAAGTGGACATTTTTAAACCTAAAATAAAAGCAGATGTGTACTTCTAAGACTAGAGTATAATAGGATTCTGATGTTAAATTTGTTGCTGTAATTTATTGCATTTTCAAACAAATTGCAAGCCTTTTTATTATTATTATATGTTCTAGTGCTAATATCCCTTGCTGACTCAAAAGCTAAGGACAGAAATTGTTAGAATCAGTTTAATAAAATCTTCTACCTTCAATGTTTATTTTGTTTCAAAACAAAATAAATTTGTTTTATTTTTAGGCCTATAGAGAACGCTTTTACCCAGATATTATAGGTTTTATATATTCTTCAGATAATTCTTTATTCCTATGAACGTGCAATTGTTTTTGCATGCTTGTAGGAATAATTGTTTTTTATTACTCTAGAAAGATGACAAGTAAAATAAATATAGTGATCAATTGGGACAGTGTTTTTGTATTTGTGCACAAGCATTTCCATTGACTGTTAATGGAGATTGACTGACCTAGTGATTCTATCATGATATCATCCCACTTGCATAACTTAGCTACTAAAAAGGTTAGAATTATGCAAATACCTTCATGCAAATATTTTATTATAGACACACACTGGGACAGTAAACTGATTAAAGATCAACTTGATTAAAGTGGTGTATAAACTGTATTTTATTGGGGTTTTAGTTAATAAATTCTGGATTTCCTATGGGTATATATTATCCCAAATACAGAAGGCCAAATGTAAGTCAAATTCCACTGTGATCTTTTCTGTGTCTTACATGAGATGTATAAAAGTCAGGCCCATAAGCCAGGGGTCCCCAACCTATGGGCTGCGGCCCGGGACTGGGCTGCGGGCTCTTGGCCAGCAGCCCACGGAAATGGTTGGCCATTGCACGCTCGCGAGGACACGCATTCCCACTTGCGCTAGCGCCCATGGCCATGTTTACACATGTGCATGGGCGTAAATGGGGTCGTTAGCACCGGGTGGGTGTGCGTGGCCCGTTTGTGCATGTGTGAACAGGGCTGCTGGCCGCCACGGGGTGTGTGCGGCCATTTGTGCAAGCGCACAGTGCCAGCACATGCCACATGCACGAACGGGGCCGCTTGTGCCATTGCATGCACCAATTTGGAAGCTGCTCTCCTTTCCTCTGGGCCATGAGCCCGGAAAGGTTGGAGACCTCTGCCATAAACCAACCGTAATTTATTTTATCAATTATTTTCTTCAACAGAAAATGTTACAGTACTTAAAAATGTCCAAAGGTCTTGTGTCAAATGGGTAAGGAGTGCTTGAAGATAGTCCCTGGTCATTTGACAACTGTTCATAGTTACAATGATCTATGCTTTATGGTCTGCAAAACATTTTTAGCCTTCCTAAAATGTCACACCACTGCATGACTGCATTTTGGGTGCTTTGCATTTATAACTGGTTGCCAAGCACCCCACAATTATGTAATTCTTAAAAAGGAACTTCCTTAAGAATCACAAGAAGAGTGCTCATTTGCAGAATGGCAGAAGGCAGCCTTGATCTCCCTTTGCCTGGGTGCATCTGTCAGAAATGGCAGAAAAACAGAAAGGTAAGTTATGATCTGCTGGGTCCTGGAGCTGGCCAAGTGCTCCCACAATATAGCTGGCCCTGGAGGGTTCAGGTGTGCACTGGTACACCCTGGAGTTAGTTGAGGGCACCCGGACATAGCTAGGTGGAAAGCAGGCCAAAGCCATCCAGGGCTGCAGCAGCCTTGTGCACGCCAGAAGACTCTGGAGCCTGCTAATGCCTCCCAGCCTGAAGCATATTTCGGTATGCTGGTGTGCCCTGGACCTCCCCCAACTGGAAACACCTCCACACTCTGCTTAATGACCTGTGCAATTGTTTAACAACCACAATTAGGTGAACAGGGTTTATGATCATTAAGCAAGGCAGTCACATGACATCTCACTTAATGACCAATATGCTCAACAACTGAGATTCTGGGAACTGTGGTTGTACGTCAAAAAATACCTATAGAACACTGGTCCCCAAACCCCGGTCTGTGGATCAAAACTGGTCCACAGCATGCCAGAACCCAGGCTGCGCAAACCAGTGAAGCCTCATCCGCGGGATACAGGGAACATGCAAAACCACGCTCCCTCTGGTCCGTGGAAAAACATCTCTCCATGGAACCGGTCCCTGGTGCCCAAAAGGTTGGGGAGCCACTGCTATAGAAGAAAATGAAGAGTTAATTTATTTAGATAATAAATTGTCTAATGGGGCTGTCTTTTGGTACACTCAGCATAAAGGCAACAAAACCTCCATTCCTGTGGTGGAATCACAGACTGAATGGGAGATGGGAGTCAAGAGGAGCACCAATATGGAATCGCTCTGGAGAAGGAAGCATCATAGACCAGACTGGAAAACCTTATATGTTGGTTCCCAAAGAAATGGAGACAGTCTTGGGAGATTCTTGTAATATAGTTGATCAGTGATAAAGTAACTGCTTTGGCCTATTCACAACTTCTCACCTAATCCAAGAATCTTAAATCTGTCTTATTTATTAAAATTTATATAGTCATCCAACCTATATCAAGCTCAGGGCAGCTCCCAATCAGCAACTAGCTCCCAATTAACTTCATATTTATAGGTCACAAATATATGACATATTTTTACTACTGTATACAATTTCATTAATATCTGCTATTTCAATTTAGGAGAACATTACATTTAACATAGATTTAAGCTGAATTAAAACACATTAGCATACTATTAGTAGCAAATGCAATCAGCTAATTCCTTATTTCCTCCCCAAATTTAATGATAATTTAAAACAAATGCCCCAAACTAGTCTCTGAGGGATTCTTCTAGTTTGTTCCACAATTTATTGCCTTTAATAAAAATGTCATGTTATTTTCCCTGAAGTTAGCATCTATCTAAACCCATTTCTCTCTAATGCTATTTTCATTTCGTTATTGTTACATTCATTATGAACAGGAAACTTGACTTTTATTTTAGGTAGGAGGTAATTATTCATAGCTGTGGAAAATTAAAAGCCAATAATTATTTATATATTTACCCTTGCTCAAACTATTTCAAAGTGTTTATTATTTTATATTTTAATAGGGCTAGATTTTAGCTCTATTTCTTCATTATTAAATGTGGACTTTATAATGCGATTAAACACATATGTCTTAAAATATACTATAAAAAGTTCTATATCTGTCCTAGAGTTAATTCCACACTATACATTTTACTGATTTCAACAAGGTTTCTCTTAGTTGATATCAATAAACAACAATCCTCCAGCCATTTCTGTCACTGCAATACCCTTGGAACTTCCTCTTTTATTCAAGCTGAAATTTGTAATTCAAAAAACTTTTTTACACTGAACTGGATTTTCAGTTCAATTCCAGTTCCAATTCAAGGTTTTCTTGTCAAATTAAATATATATTTTATAGGAAAAGAGAAAAATAGTATAAATTAGTTCATATGAAAAATTAATATAATTGTACAAAGGAGCCCTTTGACATGCTTGGATATATAAAGGCATATGGGTGCAGGTGTATATGGGTGTGTCAGTGTGTTCCTGTGTATATGTGTGTATAAAATGTTTAACAGTGAGTTAATTAAATGGAAGTTATATTTTTTTCAAATATACCTCTTATACATTTAAGATGAATTAATTCTAGGGAATTCCTGAAAGCCTGGCACTTTGCCAAAATGGCCATCAGTAGGCACATAGATATAAACAACATCTAAATAATAATAATAATAATAATAATAATAATAATAATAATAATAATAATAATAATAATAATAATAATAATAATAATAATAATAATAATAATGTTGGAAGGGACCTTGGAGGTCATCTAGTCCAACCCCCTGCTCAGGCAGGAAACCTTATACCATTTCAGACAAATGGCGGTCCAGTCTCTTCTTTAAAACTTCCAGTGTTGGAGCATTCACCGCTTCTGGAGGCAGATTGTTCCACTGGTTAATTGTTCTAACTGTCAGGAAGTTTCTCCTTAGTTCTAGGTTGCTTCTCTCCTTGATTAGTTTCCATCCATTGCTTCTTGTCCTGCTTTCAGGCGCCTTGGAAAATAGCTTCACTCCCTCTTCTTTGTTGCAGCCCCTGAGATATTGGAACACTGCTATCATGTCCCCCCTCGTCCTTCTCTTCATTAAACTAAACATACCCAATTCCAGCAACCGTTCCTTATATGCTTTAGCCTCCAGTCCCCTAATCATCTTTGTTGCTCTTCTCTGTACTCTTTCTAGAGTCTCAACATCTTTTTTACATCGTGGTAACCAAAACTGGATGCAGTATTCCAAGTGTGGCCTTACCAAGGCATTGTAAAGTGATATTAACACTTCACGTGATCTTGATTCTATTCCTCTGTTAATGCAGCCTAGCTCTGTGTTGGCCTTTTTGGCAGCTGCAGCACACTGCTGGCTCATATTTAAGTGATTGTCCACTAGGACTCCGAGATCCCTCTCACAGTTACTACTATTGAGCAAGGTACCCCCTATACTATACCTGTACATTTGGTTTTTCTTGCCTAAATGTAGGACCTTGCTTTTTTCACCACTGAACTTCATTTTGTTAGTTAGTGCCCAGTGTTCAAGTCTGTCCAGATCCTTCTGTATCTTAAGCCTGTCTTCTGGAGTGTTGGCTATTCTTGCCAGCTTGGTGTCGTCTGCAAATTTGATGAGTTCCCCATCTATCCCCTCATCCAAATCGTTGATGAAGATGTTGAAGAACACTGGGCCCAGAACAGAGCCCTGGGGCACCCCACTACACACTTCCCTCCATGTAGATGCGGTTCCATTGAGGACCACATGCTGAGTACGGCCGGTCAGCCAGCTACGGATCCATCTGGTGGTAATGCTGTCTACCCCACATTTTTCTATCTTGTTAAGTAGTAGGGTGTGATCTACTTTTTCAAATGCCTTACTGAAGTCCAAATAAATTATATCCACAGCATTCCTCTGATCCACTAATTTTGTCACTTGGTCAAAGAATGCAATAAGATTTGTCTGGCATGATCTGTTTTTGACAAACCCATGTTGGCTTTTAGTAATGACTTTGTTTGCCTCTAGGTGTTCTCTGATTCGTTGTTTGATTATCTTTTCCAGAACTTTCCCAGGTATTGAGGTCAGGCTGATAGGTCTGTAATTTCCTGGGTCCATTTTATAAAGAGACTATCAACAAACCAAAAATGAACCAAAAGATCAAAATACCTCCCCAACATCAATCAACACTCAGATGAGCATAGATTAACACCAAAATTAACATCAGGTCAACAAATAAACAATGAATCTGGAAGATGAATATGTCAAAGACTGTATGGCAAAATGAGCGAAAAACTTTGTATAACAACGCTAGATAAATGGGAGAATATATGGATCAATGGTTTAAAATTTATTTTGAATTACAGTTTGAAAGAAATTTTTTATAAAATGATGTATTATTGGTATTTAACCCCAGACAGGCTAGCAAAAATGTACAGAGGGATTTCCAACAAATATTGGAAATGTAATCAAAATCCAGGTATAAGTTATCATATGGTCTTGTAAGTATGTTAAATCACACTGGATAAATATAATGATAATACAGAAAATAGTTACACAAATATTAATGAAACCTGAAGCTTTTCTTTTATGTATTATGAATAAACCAATGGAAAAAGTTTGGGACGCTATTTCTTTACATGGTGACCGCTGCAAGGATTATATATGCTAAGCATTGGAAAGAAAAGGAGATGCCGACAGTTGAAAAGTAGATTTTGAAATAGACTGAATTAGCAGAGATGCAAAGCTAACTGCTTTGAATAGAGACAATGGATTAGGCAACTTTATAAGAGTCTGGAAGCTATTTGTGGACTTTCTATGTGTCAAATACAATAACAGATGGTTAACAGAGTATTTGAAGATTAGGATAGCATTTGGCCTCACCTGTTGACTGTTTTTTTTACATATATATAATGATTAGAGACCACTCCCAACAACACAAGCCACTAGTATATAAATTGAGAGCAAACCCCATTTCTTACCAGCACTGATAATGTTATTTAGTTTGGATAATGAAACGTCTACAAGAAAACAACCAAGCTCAGAGAGCACTAAGGACCCCTCATGTCTTTAAATTGCACAGGAACCTTTGTTTGTTCTTTTTATACACTCTTCAGGGTAAATCTGATTGGTAGCATATAAATAGGAATGCAGGCAGGCAGGTCACCCAGCCATGGATAACAAATTGCTGTCCAATTAACAATATTCAGATTTATTGTCTGGATCTTTATCACTGGATTTATTGTCTGGATCTTTATCACTGGATCTTTTCTGGATCTTCTTCCACCTTCTTCATGCACACAAGTGCAATATCAGAATTATAGAAGATAGTATTGAGCATAAACATTTCTGTAATCCATGCTATTAGAGGAGGGGGGACTGGAGTTAAAAGACAATGTTTCTATGTACTGGGTTTGATAATATAGACTGGCTTCCTGGGAACATCAGACTTTTCCACACTGTGAAAATATACCAAACAATATTTAAAAATGAAAATATTCTGGAGTAATTGATGTTGGCTCATTGATGTTTTTGCGGTGAATTTGGGGGATTGCATTGTATTACTGCTATGAAATTGTTACAATGGTGACAACTCATAGTTTTATATGTTAGTTGTCAGTTTAATAGCATGGATATTTCAATATTACTGTAATAGAAGTTTTTGTTTTAGATCCTTTATTTTTATGCTGCATCATTTATATTTTAATTTTTGTTGTAAACTGCCGTGAGTCTTCTCAGGAAATGTATCAAAAAACAACCCCTACTAACCAAGTGCACCATTACCATTAACAACTTCCCACAAGAAAAGGTGTGTAAGAACATTATTCATACTACAAATGCATGGCAGCAATCCAGAAAAAAGAAACAGACACATCTTCCAATGAAATGGACATGGATGCAACTTTATGAAAAAGGGCCTGGCCATTCAACCACTACAATACAACCAACACAAGCTATGAAAAAGGTAACAGTACCACACCTCAAAAACATATCAGAAACAACCAACAGACTATTATAACACAGAGAATCACTGTAGCACAAAACCAACTAAAGTCTTCCAAAATATCATAAGCAAACCAAAAAACCTGATAGCTCAAAAAGAAAAAACAGGAGTCATCTATAAATACAGTGTAAAAATGAACAATTACTATGTAGAATAGACAGACAGAAGACTAGCAGAGCACATCCATGAACATTAGCTAGCAATCACAAGATATGATGAAAACTCCTTAGTTTCACAGATAGATTCAACACAGTTTCAACTTGGAAACTGTGAGCATCCTATATCAAGCTAAATCCAAAAGTGCTAGATAATTCCTGGAGGCTTGGCATTTAGACAAATCAGCCATCATCAGACATGTAGAGAAAAATCACATATATACACCACTGATGATGTTACCTAGTTTGGTTAATGAAAAGTCTGCAAGAAAGCAACCAAATTCAGAGAGCACCAAGGACCCCCCATTTCAATCCTGAGCTACAAATATTCTCCTTTATTGCTCCATACATACACCCTTCAAAAGAGACAAAAGAATACCATGAGCAGGACAAGCTATTGTATATAAACAGGGAGCAAATCCCACCTTTACTAACACCTAGTCAGGTAATGAAATGTCTGCAACTAAACTCAGAGTACCTAGGACTCCACAGTTTAAACCTGAGCTACAAATATTCTTTCTATTGCAGGCATGTCAAACTCGCGACGTCACGTGACGTCGTGCGATGTATCACGACTTTTCCCCCATTGCCGGCAATGGGGTGGGCGCGGTTTCAGTATGATGCATCCGGCCCACGGGCCAGCAGTTTGACATGCCTGTTCTATTGGGACCATTTTATTTCTATCTATATCAGAACTATAGCTTCCTGTAACAAGAAGTAGAAGTAGTAGAAGTAGATGTAGGAGGATGAGGAAAGTTGGAAGATGCTAGCACATGGACATTTGAATCCATATTGAAAGGGGTGTAAAGCACAAATCATATACTATACATAAAGGTTAACAAAGTCACATGAACATTTAAACCAATATTATTGTTAAAAGTAAAAAAAAAAAGTTAGGAATTGGCTTCGTTTCTGAGTAGCATCCATAGAAAAAAATTCTAAATCCCCAAATTTCTAAGATTTGATTATCAAGCATGTACTACAATAAATATGAAAGAATTTGATAAAAGACTAATTTGCTAATTCCTCCCAATTCAAGTAGATGAAAAGCAACTGTTTTAAAATAAGATTTTTGGATGTCAAATCTTGTTTTGAATGATGACATTAGGCAGAAGCTAAGCAAGCTGTTCCATTTCCCCCCCATATAAAATAGTTCATTATCTCCAGTTCTTTGAAGGGGTAAATCATCTACAGATTGTCCAATAATATCTGTTTTCCAGCAGTGCTTCTGCCGTAACTGACTTTGAATTTTGTTAAATTTTATTGTAGGGTGGTTCAGTGTCTTTCCCTTATCAGAACTTTTTACTTTTTCTGTTTCTACAAAATCTTCAAAGCAGGAATGTAAAAAGGACTTACTTTCTTTTTGATGGTGGGGATTTGGATGTTTATTTTTTTATCCATACTGTCTGCTTAAATATCTATAACTTTTCAAAATGCAAAGATGATATCAAAGGGCTCTATAAAAACAATGGTAACAGAATTTCTTTGGTTTCTTTTGTTTGGAACTTCCCCCTCCCTTTTATTGGGGAAGACAAAGTACTCTTCATCTCATATCAGAGTGAAATGAGATGAAGAATAAATGTCTTTAGCATATAACATTAATCCTGCATGATTAACAGCAAAACCACTACAATAGTGAAGCTATTTTCCTGCTAGAATTATGTTTTCTCAAATGCAAATTAAATATGTTAATGGTTGAATCATTACTGTATCTTAGCATTTAACAAAATGTAGGAACATAAGAAATAGACCACAAAGGTAACTACATTATTACTAGAATAAAGAAAAATAAAATCTAAGTTAAATTTGGGTCTCCTCTAAAAGAGAGCTACTGGCTACTCTGCTAAAGGAGCACTTAGGTATTTTTATTTATTTTATATCCCACATTTATTTATTTGTTTGTTTGTTTGTAACTCAACATGGCGAACATATCCAATGCATCCTACATTTATTTATTTATTAATAACTCAACATGGCGAACATATCCAACACATATTCCTCCTCCTATTTTCCTCACAACAACAATCCTGTGAGATGAACTGGGCTGAGTGTGTGTGACTGGCCCAAGGTCACCCAGCTGGCTTTCATGACCAAGATGGACCTTGAACTCCCAATCGCTTGCTTTCTAGTCTGGTGCCTTAACCACTAAACCAAATTGGCTATGGTATGATTGGTTGAGGGTAGGACTGGTTGAGAATGTTTTACATACTTACCAAGGAGGATGAATATATATGACATCCTGTGGTATTGCCTTCAAATGAGCTGTTGTTTCTTTTGCAAAAAGAACTTTAAGTCTTGGCTGAATTTCAACAATTTCTTTTATGATAGAACCATCAGTACAAATTTGTCCCAGTTGATTACAGATAGCTATGCAAAGAGTGCATTCTTCATGTATTTCTAAGATCTTCACAATTAATACACCAGGTTTGCCAGCTAGAAGCAATAAAACACAATAAAGAATTGATGAAAACACATGAAAAGAAATTTTTCTAAAACTTCTTATAGCTACAAATAAGAAATCAGAAAAGAGCTTGTATGGACTTTTTTAATTGCACAGGTCTTCAATAAAACAGAAATTTATATCTGTTATAGAACAGTTTATTCTTAAGTGCTTTTTAATAAACTTAAACATTAAATAATATGTCATAAGAAAATGGAATTATATTTAAGACAATGCTATCCAAACATTTCCAATTATTTGGCTTGTTACAAACTGGCATGAAAAACATGTCCTAGAAACTCTCATAGGCTAGTAGTTTTTGCAGTTATGAGGCAATTTCCTGTATTTCTATCAAAACAACACTTCTCAAAAGACCGAGTAAATTGGCAGGCCTCATAATCTCACTTATGAAAAAAGTTAGCATTTAAGAACTTAAGTTATCCTTAGTCATCTTAGTGGAAAGAAAGTTTTCTAATAAAATACTGCATAAATCTTGCAATAAAATCCCAAAGCAAGAAAAATCTAGCATGCCACTATAATTTTATCCATCGTGTATATCTCATGAACTATTGAAGAATGATAGCAAAATCATTTTTAACAATATGAACGCCAACTTTAGTGAATTGCTTGATCATATGAAGAACAGACTATAGCTTCTGTGGACAGCAAAATTTATGTGCTTGCTTTTATTTAAAAGCTATATCCTGTTATTCCCCTCCCTTCCCTCTTTATGTTAGATTGTATTTTAATATTTGTGTATGAAACATAATGAAGATATTTATTTTAAAAAGTTGTACAGCAAAGGAAAAACAAAACACACATTTGACACTTTGAAATATTAAAGCATCAGGAAAAATCGTCTGTGATGTTTGAATATGGTGTACCCAGGATTTCTAAGTAACTAGAAAGTACAGCCAAGAAGGGGCTTAAGCACATCAAAGAAAGCCTGTTCCTGAAACTGCAGCTGCCCTATCAGTTAGGTTCTACATGGAACTCAAAAGGCAAAGTTCTTCTGGAAGGCAATTCTTTTCAAATACTTGCCTAGAAAAAAAAGTTACATGTCAAATGCAGAGGGAGAAGTTTGTTGTAAAAGCTAGAAATATATCACTACACAATAAAAGAAAGTTCTATCTAAACCTTAAAAATCCACCTAATGTTACTCATTTCTAATCTGATTGTTGTATCTTACTTGTATTTCAAAAAATTCTAAATCGTCAGAGCAACTTTTCTGCTAAAAGCTCACCAGGCACAATGTGTTTGAAGCCAAGCCTGACATACTGGTACTAGAAGAGATCAAAACAGAAACAGCAATTCCTGCCTTTCCTGAATTGCTTTTCTTTTATAAGTCTTATTCCTTCTGGATGTATATAGACAAAGTCAATCTGCACTCATCTATATAGTTCATTGAACGACACTCTCTCTCTCTCTCTCTCTCTCCCATTTCTTCTGCAGCCAAGGGAGCAGCTTCATTCTGCAGCTGACAATGGAGCTCCAGCCTGCATTTCGCAGTCAGATCAGAGGCCTTTCCAGAAGGCCTCTGCAGCTGAGAACCGAGCTATGGATTGAATCCATACCTCGGTTCTTGGCTGCAGAGACCTTCCGGAAAGGCCTCTGATCTGATTGCGAAATGCAGCCCGCGGGACACCGCAGAAGAGGAGAGGCAGGTGTCAATTCATGGGAGGCCTGGTAAGTGGGTGCCGGGTGCGTGGGGTAGCTCCATCCCCCCACCCCCACCCTAGCTTGAATTTTAGGTGCACGCCTCACCCCAAAAACTAGAGCTTATTTTGGGATAGGGCCACCCCCAAAAATCGAGCTAGGGCTTATTTTCGGGATAGGTCTTACTTTCGGGGAAACACAGCATGTTTATTTGAGCCCTTAAATTGTTTCTAGCACTAAAGAAAAAACATTTGAAAATATGTCTAAACTTATATTAAAAAGAAATAAGCAAAATATTATGTGCAAACAACAGCCTTTGTTAGCACACATACTTGAACTAGGCATAGATATGAAACATGTGTTCCAGGCAGAAGTGATTCAGGAAAAAGATAGGGTCATTTGCAGCAACTATGTGGAGATTCACGTTTTGGTGCAGTCGTTAAGACATCAGACTAGAAACTGGGAGACTCTTGAGTTCTAGTCTTGAAACCAACTAGTCTGTCTCAGCCTCAGAAAAGAGATAATGGTAAATCCCTTCTAAAAATGCTGCCAAGGAAACTGCAAAAGCTTGTTGTCAAGAGTAAACTGACTTGAAGGCATTTTTTTAAGGGGGTGGGTAGAGAAAGAATGGCTCTGGGGAGAGTGGTAAATTAGCCTACATATTCGGCCTTCCCTTATATATCCCATAAGATTCCTATTTGGGGTTTCAGATCAGCCTAATTTCCTGTTTTTGTTTTGAGTTGAAAATAACACTAATTTTGCGGTTTGTACACACTCCGAGAAACAAGAATCTGCAGTCTTTCAAATAACTAGTAAAAGATAAACAGGGTACTTTGCATGACTAGATTTGAAGTAAGTTTCCTCCATTTCTAGAATTGTGTCCAATCCAGTCCTCTACCCCTCCTCTGGTTGAATAGCACTGAATGGTACAATTAATTAGTTATGTAAAAGAGATTATAGAAAACCCGGAACAAGAAATCTTTAGCATCTAGAAATGTTTATTTTTTGTAGAAATTCATACATTAATTATATCTCAAATTTAGTTTTACTGGCAGTTGCAAGTCTAGTTGCAACTTCGTAGCTGGCTGACCGGCCGTACTCAGCGTGTGGTCCTCAATGGAACCGCATCTACATGGAGGGAAGTGTGCAGTGGGGTGCCCCAGGGCTCTGTTCTGGGGCCAGTGCTCTTCAACATCTTCATCAACGATTTGGACGAGGGGATAGATGGGGAACTCATCAAATTTGCGGATGACACCAAGCTGGCAGGAATAGCCAACACTCCAGAAGACAGGCTTAAGATACAGGAGGACCTGGACAGACTTGAACATTGGGCGCTATCTAACAAAATGAAATTCAATGGTGAAAAAAGTAAGGTTCTACATTTAGGCAAGAAAAACCAAATGTACAGGTATAGTATAGGGGGTACCTTGCTCAATAGTAGTAACTGTGAGAGGGATCTCGGAGTCCTAGTGGACAATCACTTAAATATGAGCCAGCAGTGTGCTGCAGCTGCCAAAAAGCCAACACAGTGCTGGGCATTAACAGAGGGATAGAATCAAGATCACGTGAAGTATTAATACCACTTACAATGCCTTGGTAAGGCCACACTTGGAATACTGCATCCAGTTTTGGTCACCACGATGTAAAAAAGATGTGAGACTCTAGAAAGAGTGCAGAGAAGGGCAACAAAGATGATTAGGGGACTGGAGGCTAAAGCATATCAAGAACGTTTGCTGGAATTGGGTATGTCTAGTTTAATGAAAAGAAGGACTAGGGGTGACATGATAGCAGTATTCCAATATCTCAGGGGTTGCCACAAAGAAGAGGGAGTCAAGCTATTCTCCAAGGCGCCTGAGGGCAGGACAAGAAGTAATGGATGGAAACTAGTCAAGGAAAGAAGCAACCTGGAACTGAGGAGAAACTTCCTGACAGTTAGAACAATTAACCAGTGGAACAACCTGCCTCCAGAAGCGGTGAATGCTCCAACACTGGAAGTTTTTAAGAAGAGACTGGACAGCCATTTGTCTGAAATGGTATAGGGTTTCCTGCCTGAGCAGGGGGTTGGACTCGATGACCTCCAAGGTCCCTTCCAACTTTATTATTATTATTATTATTATTATTATTATTATTATTATTATAGTTTCTACTTTCTCAGAGACAGCTTACATTTAAGGTCAGACCTTGATTGACTTAGTGCTTTCAGGAAAAGTTTGCTTGGGCATGTGCATACATGCATGTGTATGTACATACAAATGCAGACCATTCTAAATTAAAGGCCGCTCTCATCAGTTGCATTCTCTCCTATATATATTCCCATTTCTTAGGTCTTACCCTCAAAATCTAGATGATAAGACTGGTGAAAACATTGTACTAAACAGGTGAATGCAGACAAGGTACAGTCAATAATCCAATGTAGCTATATTTACAATTTATTCATATTATTGGATAGCTGCTTATCTCATGTCAATGACTCTTAGTGGCAATTAAAACACCTAAGCGACAAATTAAAAAACCTTACAAATATATAAAACATCAATAAAAGCAGCATTAAAAACAGAGAAATTACTATAATCAGCACAACATCCAATCAATACTTCACAATCAACACATCAAAGAGCCTATTTTAGTACTATGGTGCCAGCCATATCAAACAGATAAAAGATTGAAGCAAAGAAACATACACAAAGCTAATTTGCAAGGCGCAACTTAAGAAATACTAGCTAAAATTATCATTTCCACTAACAAAGTGGTATGAATCTGGCCCATTCAAAATGGTTTGCTGTATTTTATCCTATTTGGCTTAGAAACTCTCATACATACAGTATTTCAACAATCTCCTATAATAGAAGAATCCAAAATAGATCTCTTAACTCTGTCTCTTCTCCCTCATTATACTATGTTTACTATTAGTTTTACATCATCCATATGGTGATAGCATTTATTTTTCCTTTCCAATGCAGCAAAGGAAATGCATCTGTCTTTGCTTCTCTGAGGAAGGACATGCTATTGCCAAATAACTGCAACAATAACATTCTGGACTTCTAAATTATATCCTCTGAGAAGTTGACATATGCTCTAATGAGAAATTGTTGTGATATCAAAAGCAGCCAAAAAAGATGGCCAGCTACAGCTATTTTTTAAAATAATTATGAGCCAAGGCTCTTGCAATCAAAGAACTATGTGCATTCATAAGAGAAATGACTGAGAAAGGCAGATGACCCTCCATAATTGGGAACTAGAGAACTTAACTAATAGAGGGTGTTTTATCAGGAACTGCTGCATTTCTAGCGAAAAGTGATATTTATGCTCAAGTACAAGGCATTGCTCTATCTATAATAATAATAATAATAAAGTTGGAAGGGACCTTGGAGGTCATCTAGTCCAATCCCCTGCTCAGGCAGGAAACCCTATACCATTTCAGACAAATGGCTGTCCAGTCTCTTCTTAAAATCTTCCAGTGTTGGAGCATTCACAGCCTCTGGAGGCAGGTTTTTCCACTGATTAATTGTTCTAACTGTCAGGAAATTTCTCCTTAGGTCTACGTTGTTTCTCTCTTTGGTTAGTTTTCATCCGTTGTTTCTTGTCCTGCCTTCAGGTGCTTTGGAGAATAGCTTGATTCCCTCTTATATGCGGCAGCCCCTGAGATATTGGAACACTGCTATCATATCACCCCTTGTCCATCTTTTCATTAAACTAGATATACCCAATTCCAGCAACCATTCCTTATATGTTTTAACCTCCAGTCCCCTAATCATCTTTGTTGCTCTTCTCTGTGCTCTTTCTAGAGTCTCAACATCTTTTTTACATTGTGGTGACCAAAACTGGATACAGTATTCCAAGTGTGGCCTTACCAAGGCATTGTAGAGTGGTATTAACACTTCACTTGATCTTGATTCAATCCCTCTGTTAATGCAGCCTAGCATTGTGTTGGCTTTTTTGGCAGCTGCAGCACACTGCTGGCTCATATTTAAGTGATTGTCCACTAGGACTCCGAGATCCCTCTCACAGTTGCTACTACTGAGCAAGGTACCACCTATACTATACCTGTGCATTTATTTTTTCTTGCCTAAATATAGAACCTTACTTTTTTCACCACTGAATTTCATTTTGTTAGATAGCACCCAATGTTCAAGTCAGTCAAGATCCTTCTGTATTAAGCCTATCTTCTGGAGTGTTGGCTATTCTTGCCAGCTTGGTGTCGTCTGCAAATTTGATGAGTTCCCCATCTATCACCTCATCCAAATCATTGATGAAGATGTTGAAGAGCACTGGGCACTTATCTGATGAAAAGAAAAGGCTGGATTTTTCTCCTCTCACCTATCTGCTATATTTTATGACACATATATTGTTTTGGCCCCATTTGAATAGTTCAGTGCTAGTTCTCTTATATTGCTGAATGAGTAGACCTGGATTCTGTTAAATTTTGAGGTGAGAGTCAATGTGAGAGGAGGGAGGGAGGGAGAAAGGAAGGAAGATTCAACTGATATAAGGTATCAAATATTTCTCTGTTCTAGCAACTAATTGTTCTAGAGAGCAACTGAGGATTTTGAACTGCTTACCCTGTAGTTCCTCATGCTGTGATTATTCAATCTGATGATCTGAGTGATGACAAATTTTTGGCTTCTAATCTTGGCAAGCATTTTAGAGGGCGTGTCTTTCACTCTGAAAATGACATCCACAGCCCATATTGGGTTCAGAGTGGATCATTATATATCTGTAACATAAACAGATGAATATGGCTGCTCCTCGTCTGCAAGATGCTCAAACTCTTTGATCTTCAGTTGCTCCAAATACACAAAAGGGAAGCATCAGAATTCATTTCCTCTGAATGCTTGATTATTGTGTAAATAACCAGGGTTATCCTACAGATAATATTATGGATATTCTTTTAGCCAGATTACATACCTGAATTCTCACAAACTGTATTTATATGTGGGTATTTTGGTTTCAACTACAATTCATTTATTCATTCACTTTAAGTTTTTAATAGAGCAAATTATCTACTAATTATTAAAAAATTCCAATCAAAAATATACAATTTGCTTTTAAACAATTGGATGTTGTTCCCCAATATAACAAATGCATAACTTTTGTTTCTCGTGTTACTTAATCTCAGAGTCATATCTCTAAAAATGACAGAGTATAAATAACTGCAATGTCACTTACCATTTGAAATAATTTCATTATGATAAATTCTATCATTCAAGCAAAATAGGAATTATAGTGTAACAACTAATTTGATGAAGAGACCTGAAATTCATCAAATGACTTACAGACAATGCAGTATGAGACAATGAACATGACTTGATATTTTATTAATTGTGCTGTTGGCTTCTTCAGAGCAGATTTAGATCTTGGCAAAAAATGTCATGTCCTTACATACTGTCCATGTTCAATGGAATGGAAAACTCACTGCCCACAATCGATATATACATATTATTTACTCAAATGCATGCTAATTAAGTTTAACATGAAGGTCAGAGCAGTGGCAACTCTGCTTTTTCAGCTTACAGAAGTAAAAGAAACAATAACTAATATGGATAAAACGATGACTCATAATGCTCATAGAGAAAAAGGGATAAAAAGAAAATGCAAAATCTATTGTATATTGGCATCTGGAATACTGCACACTTTTCTGCCTCAGTTAAAACATCATTGAAAACTTCTAATAGGTGTTCATTAAGTACATTTTGGTGTTCTTTATATAATTCCGCTGGTATTCCATCTGGGCCGGCCGCTTTATTAATTTTTTGTTTACTTATAGCCGTAGTTATTTCAATCATACTTATTTCCTCATTTAACATTATTTTTTTTTCCTCTGGTATCTTCGGTGTATCTGTCTTTTCCAAATAGTCTATTATCTTTTCTACACTTTGTCCCTCACTCCTCTTATATAAATTTTCATAATATCTTTGAGCAATTCCCCTTTTAATTATCTCATCATGTTGAATCTCTCCTTCCTCATCTTGCAAATTAACAATCTGTTGCTTCTCTTTCTGCCTTCTCAGTTTATACGCCAACCATCTTCCAGGTTTATTCGCGTGTTCAAAATTATTTTGCTTGGCAGCCTTAAGTTGTTGTGCTAACTTTTCCGAGTCTTCTAGACAAAGTTTGTGTTTAATTAATTCCATTTTACTTTTCAAACTTTTATTATTTAGGTCACCCTGATATTGTGTTTCAGCCTGCTTATATTCTTCTTCCAGTCTTATCCTGTGTTGTTTTTTTTCCTTATTTCTCTTGGCCATATATGAGATTGCAACTCCCCTCATGTATGCTTTAGCTGTATCCCAAGTATTCTGCAAAGATGTATCCCCATTCTTATTCGTTTGAAAGAAAAAGTGCATTTCTTTCTCCATCTTTTCCTTAAACTCTTTTTCTCTAATAATCACTCTTTGAAGAGTCCATCTTGGCCGGCTCCGTTGCCCTTTCCAGCAACAACTTATAGGATTATGGTCCGCCCAAAGACTAGGTTCTATATTAATTCCTTGAATTTCCGAATCTAATTTTTTTGAAAGCCATAACATATCAATCCTGGTCCACGAGTTATGTCTATTAGAGTAATATGTATATTCCCTTTTATCTATATTTCTTTCCCTCCAAGCATCTTGCAAATTAAGGTCTGTGCACATCTCAAAAAAAGTTCTGGGAAGTATTTTTTTGTTTCCTTTCCTTGCCCCATTACTTTTATGGTCTTTTGTTCTATCTACTATGGCATTGAAATCTCCAATCATACAAAACCCATCTCCCTCTAAGTCGCTAAGCTTGCTGTGTAGATCCTTAAAAAAAGATACTTGGGCTCCGTTTGGTGCGTAAACTACGACAATTATTATATTTTTTTTGTTTAGATTAGCCTCCACTATCAAGATCCTTCCCTCTTTGTCCTTATAGATTTGTTTGGAAGCTATCTCCTGTCTAACATACAATGCAATTCCTCTTTTTTTTTTTCTCTCATCTAGTGAGATGTATAGTCTTCCTAATTTAGGTTGCTCTAATAGATACTTTTGATCATTTTTTATATGAACCTCTTGTAATATAATGACATCCGCATTTAATTTACTAAGTTTACTAAAAACTTTCCGCCGTTTTACTGGTGAATTCAAACCCCTAATATTCGTTGACCATATCCTATACTCCTCTCCCATTAACTTGTTTCTGTCGTGCCTTAGTGCTTCGAGTAATCCTTATTTCCTTCGACTCCTCAAGGCTTCTCCCCTGTTGTCCTAATCCATCTTGTCCTCCTCCCCCTTTTACTTCCTCTATACCCTGCTCTGTCCCTCTTTTATCCATCATTCGTTCACCTTCTCCTTTTTCAACCATCGCATTTCCTTCTCCATGATCTCCCAGCTCTTCCTCTGAGATACAGTATTGTCTATAAAAGTCTTCAGCTTTCTCCAACGTATCCAACCTGAATCTCTTCTCCTGCCAAGTCACGATAATCCCCTCTGGTGTTAACCATCTGAAGTTCACATTACTTTGGTGCAATCTGGACGTCAAAAATTGATAGTTCTTCCGTAGGTCTCTCATTCTTTTAGGTATTTGTTTTAGCACTATAATTTGTTTCCCTCTGTACTCTGTACACTTTTCTAATGCATAGTAAAAAAAGTTATTAAAGAACTGGGAAAAGCACAGGAATCAAAGTGGGTTGAGGCTCAAAATCCTATGAAAAAAAGCTGGAGAGTTAGAAAGTCTAGGTTGGACAAAAAGATTGTTGAAAAGAGACATGACTAAGGTGTAAAGAATCATTTATGACAGTGGTGGCGAACCTATGGCACGGGTGCCAGAGGCGGCACTCAGAGCCCTCTCTGTGGGCACGTGTGCCATCGCCCCAGTCCTAGGCCTTCAGCTGGGTTTTATAAAACCTTTTCGCTTTAGGCCGCCGCCACCGTGTGCAAAAAAAAAAAAGGTTCAATCAATCAATTTCAACTTCTTGCGGGGGGGGGAAAGATCTTGCAAAGTTGGAATTGATTTATTGAACTTTTTAGTCCTACCCAGTCTGCTATTACCACTGCAGCCACGCCCACCCAATTGGCCATGCCCACCCAATGGGCCACACCCATCCGGCACTCGACGATGCATAAGTGGGTTTTGGGTTGCAGTTTGGGCACTCAGTCTCTAAAAGGTTCGCCATCACTGATTTATGACATACAGAAAGTAAAAAAAAAAACCTTAGAGAAAAAAATACTTCTATAGGCAGTGCATAACAAACTTGGAAGAATTTGTTTCCACATGGGGCAGTGATACCATTTCCTATTTCCAAGTAGTTTGGAGACATTTAATGACACTGTTAAAAAAGAAAATGCTGGACTTAGATGGGCCTTGATCTGATCCAAGAGTACTATTCCTAAATTAGGGATTATCCTAGAAAATGGATTACACCTGATTTTGCCAAATATTTAATCTTATTAAGGTTAAACTTGGAAAGTAAAACAAAATATTTTACTAATTTATAAACTTTAAAGATCATCACAATCTGAACAGTTTACAATGATAATATGATAATAAAACACAACACCATTAAAACATAAAACAACATAATATAAATATAAATTTGTTACAAAAAAGTAACAAATTCACTTTTGCAACATGGAAGGCAGACAATACAATAAAAATATAAAATGGGCAGAAAACTTAAACCTTGTTTCCTCCCACAAGACATTGGCATTGGAGGAATTATTTTTAAATGGCAACACATTTTTTTGCGGGGAAATACTGGCTCATAATGCAATTATTACTCTAAATGAACTATTAAGTAATAATATATTTTATTATGTGCCCCATTCAGGGCCATCTCTTAGAACCACTAGAATTTTCCAGAATTATCTTCCCCAACCTATCCCTTTAGATAGCCTCCAATACAGAGGCTATCCCCATAGTAACTGAATCAATGGACTATATGCTACTAGTCATCCTCTTCCTCTCTTTCCTTCCACATTTCCCAGCTTTTCAAAGCAGCTGAGACTTCACATAACATATTCAAAATACGAATATTTGAGCCTGATTATTTGTGCCTTAAATGAAAACTCTGGATGGATGGGTGGACAGATCCATTTGTTTGTATCTTGGTTATTCATAGTATTCTTGGGAATCTTCTCTAAAACTAAAGCTTAAAAGCATCAATATCCTTTCTTCAAAGTCCAAATTTTTCTTCTATACAATATCACAAAGAAAATCAGAGCCTTCACAATTCTGAGTTTTGTATTTATAGACCCTGAATATCTTTTCCAAAATTTTGATTGCTATTCTGCGGCATTTTACCTGACTGTTGGTTATTTTACTGTAGATATTCAATCCTAAAAAGCAGACGGCATCCATCACTTCAAAGTCTTTACTGTCATTGCCAAGATTAGGTCTTGTATTTGTTGTTATTAGTTTGGGCTGTTTATATTTAATCTTCATCTTTAAACTCAGCTCCATTTTTTCACTATGCTCTTTGATTTTCATTGCTAGAGTTTGCAGATGATTTGCATTTTCAACTATCAGAGTAGTTTCTTTAGAATACCAAAGATTAGTGATTCTTCTTCCTCAATCTTAAACCATGCTTATCTTCTTCCATTCCAGCCACCCTCAATATAAATCAACATATAGGATAGACAAATAAGTCTATCCTGCAGAGCATATACTGTTTGCCTCACTACTTTGTCAATCTGCATTCAGTCTGTTTTACCTTGTTTTATACAAACTGTGGCAATGTATTTCTGTATAATTGTGTATGGGGATAATGAGATATTCTGGAATTCCCATTTTCTAAAGGCATCATAACTTGAATGACTGACATAACTGAAAGTCTTCTTATAGTCAAAAAAATGGATTTTTAAAATTAAAAGATAGGACATTCCCACATCATTGACAGTGATTCCACTCAAAACCACTATCCATTTCAGTGAGGCCTTCATATAATCTTTATCTAGTGGTTTTGTTTTTCTCCAATTTTTTTATTTCTTTACTTGTTCACTCATTATTTTCATCCCTCTTCATTTCTCTATGGACTTCTTTCCTCACCTCTGATTTCTTTTCCTTTAAAAAAAATTCTTAGGTTTAATATTATTCCATTCCACAAAAACAGACAAACAAAATATGCATCAAGCTGAAACAATGAATGTTACACTTGTGAAAGTATGTGATTTTAAATCCCATAATGTCATTGCCTATCTTGTTCTTTCTGTTCTTCTATGCACACTTCTTTCCCTGGGAGTGTGAAGGAACCTCTGGGAAAGCCAGATGACCAAAAGGCCAATATTTTGGTAAGTCCCAAGAAAGGTCCAGCAGCAAAAAAAAGTGGGCACTTCTTAAATTATCTTCCCTATACATTTTCAAAGGCCTAGAAATTATTCTTTAGGAGAACTTTTCTATACTGAACATTTAGAATGGTTTCTTTCCAAAAATATAATCCTGTTAAGTCTGCAAAGCTTATTATCAATTATATAACAACATTCTTCCATTGTTCTTATTTTCTGTTGAAGGAGGTTACACATACTTGTGCACAGGTGTACCAACTAAGCCAGAAGACATCTGGCAGGAGAAGCTTTTTAAACATAAAACCAGTGACTCAATCCATAGAGAAAAAAGGGGAGTGTACACACATTGTACAAACTTAAATAAGTGCTTTACTTTAAGCCTAATCATAAAAGCTTAAACTTGAAAAATGTTTACTTTTACTTAAATAGCACTTTACTTTCCTCAAATAAGATAGGCAAATGTGAGAAAAAACTACAGGCATATAATCCTGTTTGGAAATCTATGACTTAAGATAAAGATATTGATACCTATTTTCTAGCTTCTTTTAAACAGATCTCTTGGGCTTTTAAAAAGGCTTCTAATTAACAAATGTGTTTGTATGTGCCTTACACAGAAAGAAACAAAATATCATTTTTTTTCAACAACAACAACAACAGAATTATGAAGTAATCAGAGGTCACAAAATGAGGTCACAAAATGAACACTGGAAATCTGCCATTCTCTGCAACTCTAAAAAATTACTTTATTCATTTACTTCTAGCATTCACTGAAATTGACAGCAATTATAAAATATAGTGCTATTAAGATACTGGAGGGGGGTGATTAAATAGTCTTTTTAATAAAAATAATCTAAATGGAGCAAGTGTGTTATTGTATCCTTAAAATGCACGCTTTCATGCAAAAGAAACAGCCAAATTGTCTCTTGTCCTTTTTATATTTTTTTAAACATGCATATTTCAGAGTTGGATCTTGGACATACAGAGAAGGCCTGTGCAACATGTCAGATTCAATGTCTATGAAGATGCTCAGTCATCCAGGTCATGGTTGTCCCAAAGGTGCTTTTTCAAGAGGCAACTGGACTTTCTTGTTTTTCTTTGAAGACGTTTTGCTTCTCATCCAAGAAGCTTCTTCAGCTCAGAAGTTTCTTGGATGAGAAGCGAAACGTCTTCAAAGAAAAATAAAGTCCAGTTGCCTCTTGAAAAAGCACCTTTGGGACATGTCCGATTCAAAAACAAAAAAGAACTTCATAGAACTCAAAGACACAAACACAATGATTACCTGCAACTTCTTAAAGTACAGATAATTTCAGAAATAAGAAAACTCTGGTTTAAGGAACTATAGATACGTCTATAGAGAAGAAAATCCAGATTTTTTTAAAAATGTGATAGCTGAGAAACTTATAATCTTTTGCCCACTGCCTACCTTCTTGCTCATCCCTCCTCCCATATCTTTTTTTCTCTGTTAATCAAATGTAAATATGAAATATATTTGATAATACCAACAAGTCCACCGTGCCTTCTGCCATCATCTGCAATTGGAACAAATAAGGTACTGTGATAATGCTCTGCAGAACGGTAAGAAGCTACTAAGCAGTGAGAATACTGGGCAATATATATCATGTTGTGACATCTTTGAGATTGTATGCATAATATCAGTGGCCACATTCATAATACCCATGATACCTTTTTACATCACATTATTGACATTTGAATTGATGGAAAGAACATTTCCACCAGCTATATAATCACAAAGAATCTGATATACCACCTATAAAACCACCCCACAACTTACATCCTCTTGATGAACCAATACCAGAGGAGCTGCCAAATACTGTGAATATCAAAGCAGATATGCAACTATTTAAGTAAAACAAAGTTGCTGGATGTGATGAGGTCATAGCAGAAGCACTGATGTCACAAGATGACTCTTTATTATGACAACTGCACTTCCTAATTCAATTGTTCTGTACTTCAGAATAAATACCAAGCACATGAAAGCAAGACAATATCATGTTCACAAAGGAAGCAATCCTAACTTCCATCTTTAGCAAAGAAGCCAGCTATAAATGAAAAAACTGCTGTCCATAGTCAGTAAAATACTATGTGGACCATCCAACTCTAAATTCAAAGCAAAGAGAAAAACTGGCTCATGAAGATCAGAATAGTTTTTGATATCTATGATATTTCACTATTGCAATAGGCACCATCGGGGGGGGGGACAAAAACATTGGTGCAGTCACTGAATGTTTTGATTTACACATCTACTGCTTATGGCAAAAGGTTAATATTACTATATCCAAAATGCACCTAAACTGCATACTTGGAAGATAAATGGCCAGTGTATTGATGAAGTGAAATCTTTTAAATATGTGGGCATGGTTTTCTAGAGCTTCACAATGCAGTGTACACTAAACCTATATCAGAAAATGATTAAAAAACAATGGCCACTATTCAATCTTTTCACTTCACCAGAGAAACACAACAAATCCCAGAAGAACTGCAGCTATATTCAGCTAAGACTTGTGCACAACTACTTTTTGGTATCCAGCTATGACCTTACAGTTCATATTCCTCTTGAAAGTGTCCAATCTGTATTCCCAAGGACTATATTTTAGGTAGCCACTTGCTCCCCAAATGTAGTATTAAGGGAAGGAGGGCTATCTGAAGTAGAAACTGAAGTATGGATCTGCATCACAGCGTATTGTTTAAAGTTATTGTTCTTTACCACAGGATTGAGTTCTTTCCTTATTAAGGACAATTACAAACCAATATAGTTCAGGACAATTTCACAAAAACTTCAACATCCCACCAAAGCATTCCTAATCATGGGTAATAAACATGCATTCAGAACATTTAAACAACATATCAAAGATATGAAAGCCCAACGGATCTGTATGCTCTACCTAAGAACATTTTTTTGAGCAGTCAAGCCTCTTTTTACAAACCAGCAAGTTATTTGCATCACATAACTGTTTCCAAATTCTGAAGAGCACTAACTTTAGCATGTTTCAGTGCTCTCTACACAGCAGTTTAGGGAGCTGATACAAAAAAATCTTCTAGGAACTGAGACTGTGTCCCGTGGACAAGAGACTGTTGAAACTTCAGTTCATGTCCTGCTATACTGCAACACTTTACAAGGACTCAAGAACCCACCTTAGAATTCCTTATCTGGTAAAACATCTGGAAAATTCTGATCTTTTTTATTATTGTTATCAGATCAGTATGTTTTAATCTCCTTGAACTTTAATTTTGTTATACTGCCTGTAAAATTAGGCACACTTTGATTATCCACTAACAAAGCTACTGCCAATTGCAATGTTTTACCTTAATTTTACTTTTATTTTGAACGTGGTTTTTTTTTATAATTTTGGTCAGTGACAGAACAAAAAAAAATTAAAACATCAAAATGCAAATGTTTCAGTCAGTGGTATTACCAGTTCTGTTATATTGGGCTAAATCATGAATGCTTCTGTAGCCAGAGACTGAAAACTGGAAACCTTCTATGTAGGAGTCTTTGGCAGTACAAAGATAGATCATAGTGAGAAAAAAAACCATGTGTCAACAATATTGCAACCAGCCAATAATAACTGATAAAATAAAAAAATGGTGGCTGAGATGGTTTGGGCACATTTACCTAATAGATCTAGTTTGTTTGCCATAAAGTTACATGGGAACACAAAGATGGAAAGTTCAACCCAGGGTATCAAGGCAACTCTGGAAAAGGTGGATTGTAATTGATCTAGATTAGACATGAATCCATTACACCAATGGACAACACATTTGGGGCAAGACATTACAGCAAATGCCCATGACTCTATAGCACCACAGCAGCATATTGGATGTAGTCAAGTTCACACAGTTGCCATTTAATTTGTTTTTGCACTATATTCTAAGAGACTTAGGATAATCAGCAATGTTTACAATTAACATTTAAAAGCCACCAAACATATGTTGAAAAGACACCACTGATGTAAATAGATATAAGATCTTCATGTTTCTTCCTTCAAGAATTAACACAAAATATTTATATATCAAACTTCTTAAATGCCCATTTCCCTCATAGAGGCGCTCTGGGTGGTAAGTATATTATGACAGTCAAACCTTGAAGACATAAAGTTACAATGTCATATCAATATAACCATAAAACTTTGTTTAAAAATTATACTTTATTCCAAATCTTAGTAAAAAATATTTTTATTATAGTTCTTACCTGAAAGTGTTTCATGGTGAGAGGTACACTGATGCCTCCAAACGTTTATTGCGGATCTCTTTCTATTTTGAAGCGTATTCAATCTTTCTGCTAGTCCTTCCCTAGAGATAGAAGAAATTACTTTTCAAATTCTCAAAATTCACTGATTTTCTCAAAGGCATTATTAAATAAATGTAACACACAATTTCTAGAGCTCTTAGCATCAGAAGAATATCATAAGAATAGTATGTGAACAGATTCATACAGAGTGTGTGTATATTCTACATTTAATATAGGCAGTTTCGATATATAGGTTTTTTTTAATTCCTGGAATAAAAAACAGAACAATTTTAAAATGATACAAGAATACTCTTTGGGTCAGAATAAACTTTCCACCTGAAGAGTGTAATTTCAGTCAAGACAAGTGTGCTTTTGACCATTGCCCTAGAGCATATTACTGGAAGACAAGTGACCACTGGTAAGGAATGTGTCCCAAAATACTCCTTGTGCATACTTGACCTCATGATTCATTTCATAAGCTAGGTCAAGTGTGCACTTTCTGTAGTCTGAAAATTGTCCATGGCTGAAAAAGTTCAGTTTTGTAAAGGCAACGGCCCTCAAAACAATTTTATTAAAAGCAATTCTGAAACTTATTTGCAAATAATATTCAAAACTCTCCAAGCTAAGAACAAGAAATTTTCAGCTATGACCCTATTTTGAATTACTTCTGTGAAGAAAAATCTGTATTGAAGCCACATTAAAGGCTTTTGCTCGATTGTTATATTTAAGTGAATACCTTGTGGTATAAGTTCTAGAGTATTTTTGTGCTGTAATACATATTTTTATTAAGACAACCTTTCAAGTTTATGCTCCAACCACCAATGCAAAAGAAGAGAGGTTGCTGACTTCTATGATTAAGTTCAATTTGAAATCGACATACAAGATGTGCTGCTCATGACTGGAGATTGGAATGCCAAAGATGGAAACATTAAAGAGGAAAATTTAGTTGGATTGTACGGCTTAAGCAACTGAAATAAGCAAGAGACCGACTTATCAATTTCTGCCACTGCAATCATTTCTTCATAGCTCACATTGTCTTCAAACAACTAAAATGAGGCCTCCATACTTAAACATCACCAGATGGTGTATATAGAAATTAAATTGACTACATTATTGTTAAAAAGAGGTGGAGGAACCCAATTGTAGCATTAAAGAAATGCCTAAGCACTGACAAAGGAACAGGTCACAAACTCCTAAAGATAAAGAAGAAAGTCAGTTGGTTTTCACAAATGATAGTGAATAGGAGAACATCAAGAATCGCTTTGAAATCCTGAGCTTCATTGATAGAGAATCAGAGAAGTTATGAATTCATAAAGAATGAATGTGGAATGAAACTGCCAAAAATGATGAAAGAGAAGAAAGCAAATTGGATATGAGAAGTGTGGAAATTGCCAAAAAGAGAAGAGAAGCCAAAGCTAAAAAAGACAAACATCTCAGAAAGGAGTTTGAGATCTGTTAGAAGAGACAAGCAGTACTACAACATTTATAAAGACATTGAAGATGGAAATAGATATGGAAAGAAAAGAGGGCTTGGCTAAATGACTGAAATTCCAATACCAATTGTAGTCGTAAGTCAAAGACTATCTGTATTATAGTTTGGGGGACAAAAATACCAGACCACAACTCAAGGTTGGAATATAGCATTGAATAAGCAAAATATTTTATATATTTTTTTAAAAAAAAATATTGCCAGGATGCATTTGAACCCATATATTAAATGAGGGTTATTTGACACAAAAGATAAACATATAAATATAGAAAGATTTACTTAGGGAAAAATTAGTGCACACCTTGCTTATAGCTTGGAATGGAAAGTAAGACTTATGATTAAAAGACTTATATACTAAAAACTGAAAAGTTAAGAATGAAGGGTCCCCATGAATCCTCTTTTATGTACTACTTTTGCTTTCATAGTTTGGTCATTTAATCCTTTCACACAATGTTATATAATTCTGATTCCATAGCAGAAACTGCTTGGTATGGAAACATTGGAAATTTAATGCATAAGTATTTCACATGCATAACAAATTGTATATAGATTTAGATGAGCCATGACCCATTGGATCATCCTTTCAGAGATATTTCCTTAACTAAACAGAGAAAAAGAATGACCACAGGCAGGCCAAACAACAACAACAACAACAAAAACCCACCAATGTGAATGGGAGCGATTTCCAACTTCCTGACAGCTTCCCCACTTACTTTGCTTGGGGGAGATTGGCAGAGAGCATTGGAAATCATGATCACCATTTCAGCTAATGTAAGGTTGCAAACAGACAAACTCAGCAGGAGTTTTTATCACTTTCTGAAAAACATGAAAAAAGCTAACTAGCAATAAAACATGATAAAAACTGAAATGGCTGAAACTGAAATTTTTTTAAAGTTTCAAAAATATAACTCCAAAAATTATTATTTTTTGTTACTTTAAACAACTGGTGCATACCTCAGCAATTTTCTTTTTTTTGCAGAATCTTCTGGAGTCTTCAAACTTTTTTGTATTTTTTTCTTAGGAGTTTGTAGAAGGGTCTGGGCAGATTTTAGCCAGTCAGTTGCTGATCTTCCTGTATCTGTTTCAAATCCTACTCCAAAACAGAACTGGAACTTTTTAGGAAACTCTAAATTAGTAGCTTCTGTTTCTACATTGCTTCCTTCAAAATTTTCATCATCTGATGAATATTCTGAAATCTGTGGAGAAATGTCAAGATAGAAAAAAATATTTATTTAAAGAAGCTAAAGAATTAGTGTAACACTAACTAATAAGGATTTGTAATCATGTAAACAGATAATTCATCACATATATCCAGAATGTAAGGATTCATCGTGACCAATGTAGCTATATTTTATTCACTTGTTAAAGGTGGTCAACAATAGTTTTAAAAAAATGGTAGTATGTAGCAAAAGCAACACCCAAAATACAGTAGGCAACTAAGCAATGAGCATCATTACTAAAGAAAAATCACAGAAACAGACGTTATCCCGGAAAAGTGAACCTATGTAGATCAGGAACAGCCCACCAGCTTTTTCTAACTAAGTCCCGGTAGTCCTCAACATACAACAGTTCCTTTAGTGACTGTTCAAAGTTACAACGGAACTGGAAAAAGTGACTTATGATTGTTTTTCATATGACCATTGGGGCATCCCCCTCATCATATGATCAAAATTCAGATGCTTGGCAACTGACTCATGTTTATGGCGGTTGCAGTTTCCCCGGGTGATGTGATCACATTTGTGACCTTCTGACAAGTAAATGGGGAAGCCAGATTCATTTAACAACTGTGTTACTAACTTAATCGCAGTGATTCACTTAACAATTGTGGCAAGAAAGTGGGATAAAACTCACTTAACAACTGTCTCACTTAACAACATAAAGTTTGGGCTCAATTGTAGTCATAAGTCAAAGACTTCCGGTATGTTTCCCGTTTGCTGAAATGCAATCATTGCTAGCTAGCAAGGTTGCTACTGTGGAAGGCTAACTTCTTATAAATGACCAACTCTCCACAGGATTTTCCAGCCATCCTTAAAGACGGAGCTTGGAACATGATATCCATCATTATACTACAGTCATTTCCAATAATAATGAGCTTACTGGGAAACTAAATTATTTGAAAGGTAACTGACAACTGACTGTCAGAAAAGAGTCTTAACTTTTAAAGCAAGGAATATTTACATTTTTGGTGCCATAGCAAGAAAGGTTATTTCATGTGATGATGATGATGATGATGATAATAATAATAATAATAAAGTTGGAAGGGACCTTCGAGGTCACCTAGTCCAACCCCCTGCTCAGGCAGGAAACCCTATACCATTTCAGACAAATGGCTGTCCAGTCTCTTAAAATCTTCCAGTGTTGGAGCATTCACAGCTTCCGGAGGCAGGTTGTTCCACTGATTAATTGTTCTAACTGTCAGGAAATTTCTCCTTAGTTCTAGGTTGCTTCTCTCTTTGATTAGTTTCCATCCATTGCTTCTTGTCTTGCCTTCAGGTGCATTAGAGAATAGCTTGACGCCCTCTTCTATGTGATAGCCCCTGAGATATTGGAACACTGCTATTATGTCACCCCTAGTTCTTCTTTTCATTAAATCAGACATACCCAATTCCAGCAACCGTTCCTTATATGTTTTAGCCTCCAGTCCCCTAATCATATTTGTTGCTCTTCTCTGTACTCTTTCTAGAGTCTCAACATCTTTTTTACATTGTTGTGACCAAAACTGGACGCAGTATTCCAAGTGTGGCCTTACCAAGGCATTGTAAAGCAATATTAACACTTCCCGTGATCTTGATTCTATCACAGTGCAGCCTAGCACTGTGTTGGCTTTTTTGGCAGCTGCAGCACACTGCTGGCTCATATTTAAGTGATTGTCCACTAAGACTCCAAGATCCCTCTCACAGTTGCTACTATTGAGCAAGATACCACCTATACTATACCTGTGCATTTGGTTTTTCTTGCCTAAATGTAGAACCTTACTTTTTTCATATTTGGAAGTGATGGAAAGTGAATGATGAAGAAATGTATATAGGGAAAGATGATATCTTTTATAATGGGCTTGTATTAAGAAACCTAGCAGTAGGCAACATGGCTGGTATAATAAAGAATTATTCATTTAAATGTGCTTTTCATTTATTTTAGGTAATCTCATATCTGAGAACACTTCTAGTAGCATTTATAGCAACTGAACCTTCAAAAAAACCTTCAAAGATGGTCATGGCTAAATCTCATTATACAATCCAATCAAAATGGATTACTAAACCCCTGATGACTATGACAAGATAAACTGAAGTTGAATACATAAACACTCAAATGTATGCTTAAACTATAAACTTCCTGTTTTTAAGGCAGAATAATTCCATCAAGAAAATCTAAGTTATGTTGATTGCCTTCCTGGTTTAAAAAAGCCCTCAATGCTTTTAGCTCATCCTTGGAAAGCAATTGACAGACTTTATACAAATTGTATCATTTCAAAACATTTCATTTGCAGTGCAAATACAAGATTTTAGTATAAAATTACAAATCACAAATTATCAACACTGGTTTTAGAAATCAAGGTTCATATATGATTGCAGTGGGCCTTCCTTATCAATATGTAAGAAATATTTTTTTTTAGGGAATTAGACAATGAAAGAGGAACAAAGGAGTTCTGGAATAAAAGAAAAATAGAGTTAACAATTTCTTTTCATCTATGTTTAATATATACACTGTAACAGGTTTTACTCCTTTATTCAGAGTAGTAGGATTTCTTACACCTAAAAAGATCTTCTTATCAGGCAGGAGTGCCTTTTGCTCAAAAATCTTATTATTGATATGTAGATTTACCCAAGTGAGACTTCCGTTCAAGAACTTAATTCTAACTACATGCAAACTTCCCTTTGATAAAATGATTTCCTTTTCATTTGCACCTTATCATTCCAAGATCATGCTGAGAGCTTTTCCTGCCCATTTACTCTTCCTCTGATTAAGTTAGTACCCAAATTGGTTGCCATGAATGAAATGCTAGATATGTCAGTGGAATTAGAAAGCAGAAGCTAGATCTATGGACCACTGAAAGAGGCAGTATTAGAAATAATGATAAGAGGTGTTTCTAAGGTGGCTAGCAACTTGGAACAGGATTAGAACTGACAAACCTTCAGGTTTCATGGAATCTCTTCCTAATTATCTATTGACTCCTAATTATTTATACCAATAAAATAATTATTCAGACATAAGAGTTTCCCTGCAGGCCTACAACTCCAATTCCATCTTTGAACTTAACACAATGTTTCTTTCAGCTATTAACCCTAAACATTCTATCATTATTCTATCAACCAGGCCTTTGGCAAGATAGAGTGTAACCCCTTGCTTCACCATGGGTGACATCTTTTATTGTTATCTTTTATGTTTTGTTAATTTTATTGTGATTTCTTTGTTTTGATTGTTGTGAGTCACCCAGTTGTTTAACAGAAAGCAGCATACAAGTTTAATTATTACAGTTCTTTGCACAGTCAGCCAGATATTCAGACAGGATTTGGCATTTTTATCCACCTATTCGAGTCCTTCCCAAGGACCTGGGATAGGCAGATGATTATGATGATTATGATTTTGTAAATATACATTCTGTCACAGATTATGTGAATTATATAAATGATTTCTTTAAACCAGTGAAATTTGAAAGTAGATACAACTCAAAAAATCCAAATATGCTTAATAGTAGGCCGGACAATCATTAGATGGCAACAAAGAAAGAGAGAAAAATTGTATTTCCTGTCATCTAGAAGTTATCTGGGATTTTGAAACTAAGATGTGGTATCCATTCTTAATATCCCATACATAAATTTTCTTCCAGAAATTTCACTAACATGATACCCTTTAACATTTTAGAACATTAGGTCTATGATTTTAATTAACAATTATTTAAACTGGATATGGAATTACAGCAGATGCAGGCCAACACTTCTGGACAGTACCCGTACATAATGTTCTGCACAGGTATTAAAAATATCACAAGAAGCAGTGTATCAAATTAATATATTAAACAATTTAGCAATAGCAATAGCACTCAGACTTATATACCATTCCATACTGCTTTACTCTCTGATTTAGAAATGTCAGCATATTGCTCCCAACAATCTGGGTGTTCATTTTACCAACCTCAGAAAGATGGAAGGCTGAATCAACTTTCAGCCCGTCAAGACTGAACTCCTGGCCTTGGGCAGTTAGCCTGCAATACTGCATTCTAATCACTATATCACCATGACTAATAATAGATTTTTCTTTAGCATGAAAAGTCAGTTCAGAAAAAGGGAAATTAGGAACACAGAAATAAATGGAAGTTAATATTTCTCTATCCATAATTTCAAATTTGCTTTTAATAACTCCCTTCCAAAGTTATTATTCATATCCCAAAAGCCATTAGATAAATATTATATGTGCAATTCAGCCCTTTGCCATAATTATTTAAAGAAGAAAAGCTTATCTACAAATTTTCAGCCACCAATTTGGACATACAAGTATTTTAATAAGCATAAGATATGACTGTTACAAGCCAGTGTCCTGAGGAGTGGAAACTGGAGGCTATTTTCATACAACATGTTCAACCACAAAACAGTCGCCATATTTTAGCCTACTGTGTTGTGCAAGCCAGTTTCTGTGGTTAGTTGATACTTCATGTGTGTCATATAAACCCAGAAAACTGAATTAACTGTGTATATCCATGTTAGAGACCTGAAGGAACAGATTAGGATTAGATTGTCATGGAGAAAATGTAGTCATTAGGAATTAAGAATAACCCTGCTAGATTAGGTTAAGGACTACCTTAGTACAGCCTACTTGTTTGTCACACTGGTCAAAAGATGCCTTAGGGATGCTTGTAAGTATGAGACAAAGAAATACTCTTTTCCAACCCTAATCCCCTGCAACTATTATTTGGAGGTATTCTATTCTTGTGTCCAATCACTATTTTTCCAAGCTAAAGAAACCCAAATATTCTAGCACTTTCCCGCAGGAAAGAGTATTAAGTCCTCTGAAATGCCATAAATATATAAATAACCAATAATCAGCACACATTTTTAAGCAGAGATCTACAGCCAACCCCCCCCCCAAAAAAGTTTCTGCTGAGCTCTTCTGGAATATAGCCTCCTTTAGCAATAGTCTCTTTATGCTGTATTGTCTATTGATTACATGTTGTAAGTGGCAAACATTCTTGAAAACCTACTTAATTTGTTTCATTAATACACATATAGAAATAATAGTGTCAACCTTTGGCATTTATACCTGTATATGTAAATTAATGCCTGCTCCCAATTTTATTTCCAAATGACAAATACTATCACGAGGTAATCTGATATTTCAAACTGCTAATTGTACCACATCAGAAATTTGTTTAGCTTCACACATCTTTCTTGAAAGTAATATCAAGTTCCTGCCATGCTCCAAAAAATTTGAAATGACTTTTCTTCGCATGAAAGCACATGAAGTGAATGAGGCATAGTGATTCAACTTGCTTGCCTTTTCAATAATATGTTCTACTGTTGATTCTTAAATTCCTAACTAAATATGCTAGGGTTCTTCTAAATTACAGAACAGAGGAAAGAAGACAACCTTATGACATGGGTATTAAATAATTATTCTACATTAGTTACCCTATTTATTTCTGTAGTTTCTCTTTAGAATTCCCTCCAACACTTGGGCTCTTTTTATTATCTTTCTTTACAACTCAACTCTCTAATATACTCCACTTGTTATGAAAAAACATGTCAACTTTATCCTGCTAGTCTATCTCTTCCTTTAATATTCTACAGTAACATTTCACCACCTAAACACCTACCTGTGGACTATACTTCAACATCCAGCATTCCCAGCTAATATGGCTATTCTTATGAGAACTGGGAGTGGCAGTTCATACCTAGAGGCTGCTCAGATTGGGCAAGGCTTCTGTACGCTTTATTTCCTCATTTTTTCAATAGTTTCTATTCTATTCCTAGAAACTATTCAGTCAAACTTTTTTTCTTTCAGCCCTAAATTCATTCTGCAGAAATAACTTGCTTTGCAGTCTCTTCTATTTCCCCACTAAAGTTGTTAATGAAAGTTTTTCCACATTTGGTTTGAATATAAAAATATTTTGTTTCTAGTATCATTAGTGTCTATGCAGGAATTACTGCTTAAACAGATAGAAAAGGGTCTGCACATTTCTCATTTTTACAGAACTCACAAGGTTTATGATCCTTCCAGGCTCTTATCCTCACCTTCAAACTGCACAATTCTTCCCAAATCCTCCTTATTTAGTTTGACTTTTTCTATTGATTTATGGTTCCCAGAAGACATAGAAAACTAATTCCAAAATCATACAAAGAGTATAAATAAAGTCAACCATTTTGGGAGTAGGCATAGCAGCAATTCTATGAAAATTTGTTATCAGGCATGCATAGTACACTGCCTTGGATGGCCTGCTGGCTTTTTAAAAAGACCAATAAACTCACTGCCACCCTGCAATAAACGCTGCTGAACATCTCCAGGCCTCAGTGCTATTGCTAGTTCTGGTATTGCTGCCTTTCTAGTAGCCATTGAACAGGTGGTCAACATGCCAGGTATTCCTTTGCAGCCTGCAATTATTTTTAATTGATCTTTTTTTTAAAAAAGAAAAGAAAAGAAAAGATAAATGTAGCATTTCCCCTCTACAAGTTCTGTAGGCTTGCTTTTTACTGTTATTGGATACAGTAGCAGAATTTTGAAAGCCTGACAGAGTTTTCTCTACCCCTTCTTATACCAAAGCACAGCCATCTTGAGTTTCTAATATTTCCTCTTTTTTAGGACTATTTTTTTTCCTGAAAACTCTCCATTAATGGTTTACTCATTTATTTCCCATTCCCAAGGAAGATCAACATTCCTTCACAAATAGAGAAAAACTCTTCTACAGTATAAAATCACAGGAAATAGTTCATTCATAGACCTATATTTTATACTATTTTCATATTTATATTAAATGCTTTAAAAAAAACCTCTCTCTCTTAACATTTCTTTTTTTGGGGGAGGGCTCCAAAGTATTATATCTTAGTAACAGAACTTCTTACAAACCTCCTGGATTCCAATTTTTTTTTATTCCATTCTTTTATTAGATGGGCATCTCTACAAACATAACAATATGACAATGTCTTATTCCTTATAATTCCTTTGAAAGCATTATACTAGGGGCAAAATTGAGATTTTCTATTACAGATAATAAATGAAACAATTTATCATATGCTAAAATATGCTTCATGTATTCAGATTTGAGATTAGTTCATATATTTCAATATAATAATTTGACCATGTGTAATACTGTTTAACAATAAACAGACACATCACTATTGAGATTATTGACTAAATAAATTTTAAATTTTACCCTATGATTCTAACACTTTTATATTTTCCCAGCTATTTTGGTAAGACAGGTAGATGAGCTCTGTGACTATTGATGATGAGTAGGGTCACTGTTTATCCATAGGCACTGCAGGATTATGTCTGGTGAATTTGTGTTTTAATCCTATAAACTACTCAGAGTCACTTCCATGAGATAGGTGACTGTATAAATCATACAGATAAAATAATTAAATTAAAGAACACATTGACTTGATAACATCAAATCTGATGCAAAGTTGAACATACAACAATTGAAAGAAGTTGTGTTTGACAGGGTAGCATGGAGGGTATTTGCCTATAAAGTCATCAACATGACTAAATGGTTAAAAACAACAACACATTTGATAATTTCACTAAACCATATATCCCTGGTATGAACAATTATTGCATATATTAATAGCTGCAAGGATTCTATACGCTTTTTACTGAAAAAAACCCCTCTGACTCCTTAAAAATGGCTAACTAAATTATGAGAATATGCCTCAAAACCTCTTTGTTCATGTTTCTGGCAAAAAAGACAAGCAATCCTTTCTTCTTTTGGTGAGCAACATCTTAATGTATATGCTTACTTGAGATGACTCTTATTGCAGCAAAGGAAGCAAAAATATGATGTATTTTTCTCAGACTGCCAGCCAAACCAAGATATCTTGGGATCTCTCAGAGAGTTGGAACCAAATGATAAGAGGAATTGACCATGCCTGGGAAAATCTGAATGAATGATAACCCTAGTATTTGTGAAGATCTTATAGTATGGGACATAAGGAGGAAAATTGAGATCTTCTCATTTTAACTATCGGTATGTCCAGTTATAGGTAATACTTGTTTTCTTCAAAGAATAAAACCACATAAAAGCAACAATCAAAATGTTAATAATAAAACCCAGGCATGGGTAGAATTCACCATGATAAACAACTAAGTATAAAACTGATAAAACACTAGTTTCTCATTTTTCCCAGAGTGGGAAATTCAAAGTAAAATTCATTAATACCACTAAGCAATTTTGACTTTTTATATATGTACAGTGTTCTCATTCACCCCACACACAAATTTGCTTCTTAGATTACATGTCAGAAGTTTCTCCTCACATTCAGAATCATCCAAATAAGTATTTTGTTAAGTACAGAACTATCTCTTTTCATTAAATTTAACAGTGGAATATTTATAAATATATAATAAACTCTTAAAACATATATATAGCAAAAGTGCACGTAGATATAAAAAAGTAGAAAACTTTGTCTCAGATCAGTCCAATAGTTACATATTTCATATATAATGCAGTCATTATACAGATATAGTCATAACATCAACACAGGACCTATCTGCTGCATGTAAACTACTAAATTATTTTAGGGGGCAACAAACAGTTAAAGAGACCATAAAAGTATTGAATAATTGAGTATATTGAGTAATTGCTTATGATTATAATTGATCACAAAAACTGTGAGTGGGTAATAGTGGGTAATAGAAAACTGTCTTTCCCAACATAATGTATATGGACTAATTGTTTATGATTACAATTGATCACAAAATGTGAGTGGGTAATAGAAAACTGTCTTTCCCTATATAATGTTTTTGCTAACTTTATTTAAATATTATATAGACCAGACATGTCAAACAAAAGGACGCGGGCCGGATACGGCCCGATATGTGGTTCCGTCCGGCCCGGGGACCTGCTCTGGAAAGAGTGAAGGACCGGCCCGCCGCACCTCGGACTGGCCCAGGCCGACCGGGCGCTGATCTACAACCTGGTTGCGTCCATCAAAGCCAGAAAGTGCTCAGCATTAAATCCACGGGGCAGCCCCGCCCTGCCAAGCAGAGTCCAGCGTCCCTGCTGGCTGTCTTGCCCTGCAGGCTGACTTCACCAGGATGCCGGCACTGGCCATCTCCTGTGTGCACACCCGGGGGGCGGGGCAGAGGTGGTGAGGAAGCTCTTTGCTGGTTCCAGTGGATCTTAGGCTGAGCGCGTTCTGGCTTTGATGGACGCAACCAGATTGTAAATCAGCGCCACCCCCCCACCTGCACCTCCAGCCTCGCAGCCACGAGGCATCCCTTTCAATGGGACCGCTACCATGGTATAGGAATGGCCGGCAGCAGCAGCATATTAGTGCTAGCAATCTCTCCCCCTCCCATCACCCCTTCCTGAGTGCGGGGGAAGGAAAGAGATGAGAAGGCGAAGGAAGGAACGGAGGGGGAAAGGAAGGGAGGGTGGGAAGGACGGAGGAAGGAAGGGAGGGAGGGAGGAAGGAACAGAGGAAGGAACAGGGAAAAAGGAACGGAGGATGAGAGAAAGGAAGGAACGGAGGGAGGGAGGAAGGGAGAATGGGAAGGAGGGAGGAAGGAAGGAACAGGAAGGAAGGAATGGAGGGTGGGAGGGAAGAAGGAAGGAACAGAGGAAGGAAGGGAGGAAGGAAGGAACAGAGAAAAGGAGGGTGGGAGGGACCATGTCCCGGCACTCGCCCCAGTCCCACCCTCCTCCGCCGGAGACCCTCAGATCTGCCCCAGTCCTGCCCAGGCACCCCTGAAGTGAGTGATGTTGAGCTGGCCACACCCACCCAGTAGGCCATGCCCACCCCAGCCACACCCACCCAGTAGGCCACACCCATCCTGGCCCCCTGAGGGCAACCACAATGCTAATGTGGCCCTCAATGAAATTGAGTTTGACACCCCTGATATAGACTGACTTCAACCTGTGCAAGAGATTTCCCATCAGCAGATTAGAATCCTGTATTTCTGGAGAATATTACTCTAGCTGATGAATTTTGCTGCCTACCTATTCAGGACTGCAGTTTCAGTTATATTATGTATCTCATGTTATATTTGATATAATGTAATGAATTACATTATAATTCACCCAGGCCATCAATAGCTCTGCTTTACTTAATGTCAGATCTGTTTCACTGCTACTACAGTATGCTTGCTGTCATAAACTGCATCTTTAAATTTGTAGTTAGCCAAACTCAATGGCAGGAAGCTACAGTGTTCCATGTTATCAGTTATGAACAAAATGTTTCTGTTCATTCCAATGTTACTGTATATTAATTCTATATAACAGTTTAGCATAAGTAGTAGAGAAAATTAATCTTAATGCAGTAGCACATAAATCAGATTAAAGACCATCAGATTAAAACTGTACTTAAGACACCACCCCATTTCTTCAAAACTGTGTTTAATGATCTTTGAGATGTGGTTAGAATTTTAATGCTATAATGCATTATCACAGAAAGGGTATCTTAATACCTCACCACATGAGGACAAGTTAATTATCTCTATGTGAATGCAGCCACCATTATAATTTCCTTAAATGTTTTTAGTTTTAAGTCAGTGTGGCTGTGCTAAGAGTATGTGTTGATGAGATTTCACCAAAATACTATTTTGCATGGAAATCAGTACAAATGTTTGGGAGTGAAATCAAAGGAAAATATAAAAAAAATTGTCTTCAAGAAATGAGAACTGTAAAGAAAGTTTCTTTTTTCCATTTTCCAGGATATTTTTCAGAGTAAAAGTACCAAAATCACCTACTAGAATACAACCAAATCATACAGAATGAAGTCCAGTGTTTATCATTTTACAAGAAATGTGTATAAAATATTTTCCAATTCTTAGCACATTTATGCCAGGAAAATCACTTGAAGTAAATTAAGCACACAGAACATAGGCTAGACTTCTATGAGTTATAAGAAAATGCCAGTACACTAACCAACCATTACCAACAATTTGATCTTTGATCTTTCAAATGTCCAAAATAATTCACACACATTACTATAAGCTTATTAGTAATGCTTTAAATATGAGAAGATGAGAAATTGGTTATTAGAAAAGAAAAAGGATATAAAGAAAATAAATCCTAAGATTAAATAAATTATAATTTCCAAACCTGATCATAAATATATTTCATGAAGCAAAACAGTTTTTACAAGTTAAACTTAATCAGCTCAACTGTAAGTTGTTCCAGCCTGCCACTGCTAAAACAAGTTTTTTAAAACCTAGATAAAAATAAAGGCCACTGCTTTATTTGAACAAAAGGGTTGGACCCTTTAGTCTAAAGTGTCTCTATTATATTTGTCTACACTACTTAAGAATATACAATCTCAATCCTTTTACTATACAAAAATGAAGTAAGGTAAACATTAAACATCTTCAAATGATTTAATAATTTTTGAAGTGGCAGCATGGCAGCTAGACCTCACCAAGTAGTAACTAGCCCACTCTGAATTAACAAAGTACTCTGTAACATTTCACTGCTTTTTTATCTGTAAAGGTTGAAATAGCAAAAGTCTTACCAACATTCCAAACAAGAGGTTAGATTCCCAACATGCATGCAATAATAAACCGGTTAAAGTACTATCTACAAAATGCATGGACTTCTACTGAAAATATCTTCAAAATACATATTGGAATCCAAAGTTGACAACTTTAATATAAATAGTCCTTGACTTACAACCATAATTGAGTCCAAAATTTCTGTTGCTAAGTGAGACATTTGTTAAGTGAGCTTTTCTCCATTTTACGACCTTTCTTGCCACTGTTGTTAAGTGAATCCTTGCAGTTGTTAAATTAGTTGCATAGATGTAAAGTGAATCTAGCCTTCCATTGACTTCACTTGTCAAAAGGTTGCAGAAGGTGATCACGTGACCTTGGGACACTGCAACTGTCATACACATGAACCAGTTGCCAAGCATCTGAGTTTTGATCAAGTGACCATGGGGATGCTGCAATGGTTGTAAGTGTGAAAAACAGTCATGACACTTTTTTCAGTGCCTTTGTGACTTCAAATGGTCACTAAATAAATGGTTGTAAGTCGAGGGCTTCTTACATTAATCATTTTATTATAAAGAAAATATCCTATATAAGCTTTTTATCTGTTAGAACTGAAATATGACAATGCATAGTTGTGCATTTAACAAAGACAAAAAAAGTAATTAAGAAAATATTTATATGAGGTTAATGAATTTCTGAAACATTTCCTGAAATTGCTTAACAAGAATAATTTTACAGGAACAATTCTAAAGTTAAATTTTCTATTGAGTCAGCTAAATATTAGGAATTTGACTTTGTACTTCTGCATTTTACACTTCAAAACTCAACCTGACCAGAAGAGAACAACTGTGCATTTAAACATTTTGCAAAATTCTTATTGCAATTCTAGCAATAATACTTATTGTTTTATGGTGCTCTGTATAGATTCCATAATAATAAGTGTCTTAGAGAACCTTCTGATCAAGTAATGAATGTTGAAAAATTGAGGTTATGTAGGCTTTGATCATTACTATGAAATAATGATTAATGTGCTTCCCCAAACCAGGACCATACACTCAATAACATGAAAATATTATTTCAAGAAAGGCCCGTGGTTGTGCAAAAGAACCCCACTTTTATAAAATGCTGCTGTACGTGCAAGTCTCTCAGCTGAAGGCTCATACCCAGCATCTATGAATGTATATTGTGTTAGCATTATGTATGCAATATATAACAGATGGTTGTTGTGACAGTGAATTTAGATTCTCCAGCCCAAAGATCATCACAACATTTGTGTCTGTGCAGCTGCAACCAGTAAGTTTGCCTATCTTTAGATTCTGAAATTAATGGGCATATAAAAGTTGTATCTGAGAGAGATTCCTTAAAGCATCTATGGCTTTTTGCAGGATTGTGTAACTTACTCTCTGTAGCTACAACTCAATCAAGGAAAATCCAAATTTGGTTTTAGGATTAGCAGATAGTTTATATTTCCACCACTATGCACTCTGAAGCATTTTTCAACCTTTGAATACAAGCACTGCCGAGCAATCATAACCAGCTATAAGAACATTTTATAAAGTAATTTCCATCTATATACTACTAAAACTCTTGCATCTGTAATTTGTGTGAAACGGAGCATCATAGCTGAAAGCTTTTGAAGCAAGGAACCTTAAATGGGCTAATTTACAGAAAGTGTCCACAATCTAGGACCCATGACTCCCATGGAACTGAAATTTGGCAAATTTTATGAAACATTTTATGATATAAAATTATTACAAAGCATTTTATGGCATAATACACTTACTTGATCTTTGACTGTGCTATATGCTGAGCTACATGTGCTATATGCTGTATGAACTGTGCTATACAACATGGGCCACTTTCAAGGCAGATAGATCTCTGAATATCTCCTGAGTTTTTAAGAACTCTTCAAGTACATTAGAAGTTCTGCCATTGTTGAAGATATATAAGGAACGGTTGTTGGAATTGGGTATGTCTAGTTTAATGAAGAGAAGGACGAGAGGGGACATGATAGCAGTGTTCCAATATCTCAGGGGCTGCCACAAAGAAGAGGGAGTCAAGCTATTCTCCAAAGCGCCTGAAGGCAGGACAAGAAGCAACGGATGGAAACTAATCAAGGAGAAAAGCAACCTAGAACTAAGGAGAAACTTCCTGACAGTTAGAACAATTAATCAGTGGAACAACCTGCCTCCAGAAGCGGTGAATGCTCCAACACTGGAAATTTTTAAGAAGAGACTGGACAGCCATTTGTCTGAAATAGTATAGGGCAGTGATGGCAAACCTTTTAGAGACCGAGTGCCCAAACTGCAACCCAAAATCCACTTATGTATCGTCGGGTGCCGGGTGGGCGTGGCCCATTGGGTGGCTGTGGCCCATTGGGTAGGCATCGCCCATTAGGTGGGGGTGGCTGCAGTGGTAACGGCAGACTGGGTGAGACTAAAAAGTTCAATCAATCCATTCCAACTTTGTGAGATCTTTTTTTTCCCGCGAGAAGTTGAAATTGATTGAACCTTTTTTTTTTTTGCACACGGCGGCGGAGGCCTAAAGCGAAAAGGTTTTATAAAACCCAGCTGAAGGCCTAGGACTGGGGCGATGGTGCGTGTGCCCAGAGAGAGGGCTCTGCGTGCCACCTGTGGCACAAATGCCATAGGTTTGCCACCACAGGTATAGGGTTTCCTGCCTGAGCAGGGGGTTGGACTAGATGACCTCCAAGGTCCCTTCCAACCTTATTATTATTATTGAGGAATCTGGTAAGGCAATATCTCTGAAACAATGACCCAAGGGTCACATGTTATCTAGTGCTTCATGGACAGGTGTGATTTGTCACTGCATTGTTCTGGGATGTTTTTTTCACTAGCCCTCACCTCTGGGATTTCCTGGTGGTCTCCCAATTAAATACTAACTGATGCAATCCTGCTATGCCTTTTGAGATCATGTGGCACTGCTACCTATATAAACAAGTTCTGTCTTTGCTTTCAATTAAATAGAAACGACTGTTTTATCACTACATAATGTTAACAGGATTAAAGTCAGTTTTGAACTTGAAAATTACTGTAAATATTAAGCATTGTTTTCTATCAATAAGATCTCAGGACATTTCTTTTTCCTTCCTCTCTTTCAAATCCTTGCAAAGATGAAAAATTCTCTATTGTGCAGTATTTCTGAACGTATATTACATTTTTAAAATGCTTAGATATATTTGAATTATTTACTAGGACAGGACAACTTGATCTACTTCTCATTATTCAGGATGCAAGGCAAAGTCATTTCCTTCTGAAGTTCCACAATTCAGCAAATTATGACATTCAAGTGAGCGCAAGCGCTTTGCTGACTGCAGTACAAATCTCTTACTTTTAATGAGGACCACCTTCCAGGAAGCCCTAAAGCTGACCAAAAAAGCAACTTGCATTTTCTCAGCATTTAATCTATATGCTTTCCTTCTTACCTAAAGATACCATTAAAAAAGCCTGTTTAAAAAATCCATATTCAAATAGGAAACTGTTCCTCCAAAGGATATTGCAAATTCACCCCAAAAAGGGAAGTTGCAGAACAGAATTAAATGTTCCAAAACAACTTAGACGTCATAGTATGCGGATTACACAAAAGAATAATGAAGTGAATTTATCAGTGTGACCTGAACACTTCTATTATTTAACTAATTTGCTCTTTTTATTGCAGTATTTTTCTATGCCAAGGTAAAATAGAATAGAGCTGGAAGGGACCTTGGAGATCTTCTAGTCCAGCTCCCTGCTCAAGCATGAGAACCTGCCCTATACCATTTATTGTAATATACAATAAAATAAGAGATAGAAGTACATGATACAAACATAAATAATAAAAACATCTTAAAAATAAGAGCAACCATTCTAAAAATAATTTTAAAAATAGTTAAAAAGACGCGTCTTAATACCTTGGAATAAATGAAGTTAATGATCAATCTAAGATCAGCACATTCCTATTTCCCATAAACCCAACAAGCAAACCCATTCTATTAATGGGTATGCCCTCAAAAATAATTCTCCTACAGAAAACTGACTGAAGGCCAGACAATTGCTTGGATACATGTTGTTTATGACTTGTAGCTCAAAACAAGTATCTTGAATTGAGCCCAGAAAACTGACAACCATGCATTTATTTCAACACCGTTGAAAACCTGAACCTTTTTCAGACAAAGTATCAGTTTAATGGACTGTATCAGGAGATGCATGTGATTAAGACAAGATGAAAACAGATGCAATCAAAACAGAAATAAGAATCATGACTTCCTTAAACTGACTTTTTTCTTAAACTGATTCCCTCACAAATTCATCTTCTCTCACCTTATCTAGTCTTAAAATTACTAAATTTAACTTACTAACATAAATCAGCAGAGACTGAGGTGGAGAGTGCAGGTTGTACACCCACAAAACCCATCAGTTAACAATCTAATTTGCCATTTTACACTTCTCAAAGCTTCCTGGCATTCTTAAAAATAGCCCGTTTGGAGGATGTTGCAATATTCTCAACAAAAATAGGTCATGGATAGTTGTTACTAAATCAGAAGAGCTCCTGAATGTTTAACTGGTATATTAAACAAAAGTATACAAATTTATTTTTTGCTCCTATTACAACCTGAAAACCAAAGACTGGATATAATTAAAAACGGTACTAAACTATAGATTTGGCCTTTTAAGACAAGTGCAATCATTCCAAAATAAGTTGTTTCCTAATCCCCAAATGAAACTTTCATTGTATTCTTAATTTTCTATCAGCCAATAGAGTTAAATACCCTAAATCAGCAAAAATAAAATCTTTTTCTAGTACAAATTTCCTACAGATGTTATTATTTTAGAAGTGCAAAATCATAATTAAGATTACTTCTACTCCAGCAGCCCAATGTCTTTCCAACCTCTGCTCAAAATTAGCAAACATAAATAACTCACTAACCCTAATTCACTTTCCTTTTATGTTTGTATTTATGTACCTACCCTGATCTCTTTATTTTTATGCTCCCTACAAACCAGAATTAGGGGCTATTACTGTGACATTTAAATTTCTATTGATCTTTGCTTTATTTCAAATTAAAACAGGGGAAGAAATATGGGTAAAAAAGATAAAGCACAGTATTGATTTAAAAAATTCCTGATTCATACCTACAATCTGTTTTTAACTATATCCAATGATGAAAATGAGAACCACTTGTAGAAATCAAAGGACAAATGTGTTTGTCAGAGATGAGCACCATGATACCAATCTCAAGCCATAAAAGCAAACATTTAAAATATAATCCTATTCATGCAAATTCTAAAACAAACATTGTTTTGTGTTACGTTAATTTTGGAAGGTGCTATAGCTAAAAAATGCATCTTATAGCATCTTATAGGTGTCCTTCATACTGACTCCTACAGAATAAAATCTGAATGGTCTACAGTAATATTATTATTATTGATCCAGGCTAAGTGTTCACCTGATGCTGAGAATAGGAATCCAGCAGTACAGTTTACTATTGTATTGCAAGCTCACAGTATGTACTAACAATAATTAGATTATGTTGATCATACAGCACAGTAGTCTACTGTTAATGCTGCAAGCCAGAAATGCAGCCAAAGTTGGTCTGGATTTTCAAAAATCACTAATAGTTCCCAGAATGCAAAAAAAAAGACTCTGATCAAACTGTCTTCTCAGAAACCCTCTCAAACAAAAAGGAGCACTGAAATGCAGGTCGAAATCTCATGGTTCATTGAGTGACACATAGATATCATCAAGTGGTAGCCCAATGTCCTCTGTTCTGCAGCAGCCTGACAGTTTTTCTCTCCCATCCATGGATGGGAATTCAGAAAGGATAGCATAACTTTCAGCATAACTTTTGAAAACCATGATCAGATATACACTTATTTAAGAATACTATTTAAAATATATTTTAAGCTGCTAACAATTTTAACAATATTTTTTAAAAGGAAAGATTGAATTGGGAGCAAAAATAATGTCTAATTGCATTGTATACATGGCCTTCTGCAAGTCACGACATAAGCCTAAGATTGAAAAACAGGCTTGTCAGATGTTATATTTTTTCTATCCTGCTCTATGGAGTAGAGAGTTGGTCTCTGACAGAAGGCCACCTGAAGAGACTAGAAGCATTTGAAATGTGGATTTACAGGCAGTTGTTATGTATAAGCTGGGTTGACAAGATTAGAAATGAGGAGGTGATAAGCCGCCTGGGAAAGCCAAGGGAAATCATCAAAACAATTAAAAACTGAAAGTTAGAATATTTTGGACATGTGATGTGACACCCAGAAAAATACGGCATACTCCATTTAATCCTCCAGGGAAAGATTGAAGGCAAACGAGGTCCAGGCAGAAGAAGAACATCATGGCTTCAAAATCTAAGGGACTGGTTTGGACAAAACTCAGCAGCACTTTTTCGTGCGGCTGCTGATAAAAACAGGATCGCCAACATGGTCGCCAACGTCCAATAATGGATATGGCACAAGAAGAAGAAGAAGAAATAATTCTATGATTATGTGTTAGGTTTAAAATTGAGCAGAGAATGGAGCAATACAGATTCACCCCCCACTTTATCCAACTTCCAAAGAACAGCATATATTGGTCAGCTTGAATCCAAGCACACCTGTCTGTGTGAACCAAAATACTCAAGTCAATGAAATGTCCTGGAAGAAAGCATGGAGGTAAAGAAGAGAAAAAAGCAAGGAAAATATGTATTCACTGTCTGAAGCCCTCCATCCATTTACCGCCCAGATCTGTACTAGTTTGTATTTTAGTGGATTTATATTTTCTAGAAATCTTAGAAATCTTCCATTAGCCTTCAATTTAAACCTGAGAAACAACTTTAGGAAAAAAATAAAAATATGTTATAAAAAGCAACTGAAATACACACTTCCAAACATGCTTTTTTGCCTGGTACTCTTTATCTGCCTGCCAGTGAGCATTTTGATTCTATCTTTTTTTTTTTTTTTATGAAAACCTTTCTCCATTTGTAACAGGAAATAAACATTCAAAAAAAGATAGTTGAATGAACAACTATATAGAGTTATTGATATAGCTTAAATATAAAACAGATGTTTTTATTTAAAGGTTTATATGATAAAATTAGCCACTTTGTAATTTCCATAAATAAAAAAGCAAGAACTCTGTCCTTCATATATATTAACAGATACGTAGAGATTAACTTGACAATAACTTAAAAAGAAAGGGCATCTTTATCACAAACTTTTCTACACAAATGAAAACCTTTTTATTTTCCTACAAAATTTAGAAACCATTGGAAATTTTTATCTTATTTTCTTACATATTCATACCTGACCTATTTTAATATCATATTTTTACTGGCATGTTTTTAAATAAATTGATTATTGGGGGTTCAAAATATAACAAATTTGGTACTTTTTAAAGTGAACTTTAGAAAAACCATTAAGATCACTGTAGATTAGTAACATGGATTGTTCTAATATTGTATATTTACGTCTCAGAAATTCTATAAAAATGCCACTTTTTTCAGCAGATTATTTTCTTTCAATTATTTTTTTCTTTTTTTTCTTCAGATTGTTAGGCTGGGAGAATGTAAAACTCTGCACAACTAAATTGATTACTGGTAGATTTAAAACAGCAAATGTGGTTCTATTAACTCCCTACCGAAACTGTTTTTCCAAATGAAGAAATATATTTTATTTTTGGTAAAAATTTGGATTAAATACAACTCTTGCTTGTACTCTTTTTAAATCTTTAATAGTGAATATTTCAGCTATGTATTCAGTGAGTCCATAGGAAGATGCATCTCGTTACTGCTCTTCAACCCCTTGATTGAAAGTACTGTATCACAGAAGTATTTAATTATGAAATACTTTGTTTTCTGTTTGTCAGAATGAAATGTTTTATTCAGGATGAAAGCTGCAATCATAAAACCACTCCAACTTTTCACAATCTGTAAGTAAGGTGAAGAAAACATATTTGCTTTAGAAAATAGTCTTGTTAATAAAATAAAATGGTGATAAATTGAAAATTCCATACTGACAAGTACAGCACTCGCTGAAGAACAAAACAATAACAGAAAACTAAATAAAACCAAAATGAAAACAAATATCACATTCCACAACATTTACTGGATAACTATAATTACAAGTAACATCACACCCACATTTGTGCATTCTTTTGTAAAAAAATTTAAGTTGCATAGGTTTTTGGATACTTTTTGCTAGCAAATCATTTACATGGCCATTCTATCTACTCCTCCTAATTAATGCCCTCTATTAATTAGGGTGAATGTCATGCCCAGGTATCAACATATCACTTGCTAGCTGCATTTGTACTCAGAAGTCTCTCTTTTTACTTAATTTTTAATGTTTTTTTTTAATTGTGAGGCTGCTGTGCTTCAAAATAAAGTGCCAGCTTTCAAATCAATATCTTTTTTCTATGTTTACAAGATTTCCTTGACCCCATTAAGCAGTCTTTGAAAAGAGATGGTTGGTAACTTCATTCTGAAGCATGCTAAATAAAGAAGGAAAATGACACATTAGAGGTCTAGAAGTGACAGAAATAAAAGTGACTGAGTTTTAAAAGTTGGATTCCAAGTTGTACATATAATTTGGAGTCAACTGTCTTTCTTTTTGCATAACCTTCATTTTCTTCTGAGAATTAGGTGTTTTATGACTGGACCTACCCATTATGCCATACATCCAGTTAACCTTTTGATAATGTGTATATACTGCATATTTATGAACATTATCTTTGAAAACCTTAAACTGTTTTTTAATGTTAAATATGAGGAAAGTGGAAGGGGTAGTATTTTATGTGTCATGTCAAAAAAAAACAAGAACCCAAAAATCTAAACCACATCTATTTGAACTTGAGATTTTTTTGGAGGTTGTGCACATTGTTGTGCACATTGCACAGATTAATCACCTAAAATGAATTGGCGGTTCTAGCAATGCACACATCATAGACAGTAGCTAATATACAATTTCTTCAGATCTCTCACATGCTATTTCCCATGTACAACCAAAGTTACAGTATAAGTGAAGCAATAACTGGTTAGCCAATGAAAATCTACACACTATTTCTTAAAAGAATCTTTAGAAAGTGCAGGCAGAAGATCTCTTGTAGAGGGAGACAATTGAATTCAGTTTGATAATTTGATTATTTTGGGTGAAATTCACAGTTCAAGATTTTCTTGCTCCTCACTTGCTAGTTTCATGTGTAACAATATTTAGAGAACTTTTATCCATAGTCTAAAATAGTATAATATAAGCAGATTGAAAACTTGTCTGCTGTTTGTGAGTACTAAATTTATGTAGCAAACTAAAGCATGTATCAGGATGCA